>CM060684.1:157337521-158537521 GCA_030686995.1 Artemisia argyi
ATAAAAAAAAAAAAAAAAAAAAAAAAAAAAAAAAAAAAGGTGAATTAGAAGAAAAGGAAAAGGAAAAAAAAAAACAAAAAAGAAAAAATATATAACGTTAATTGGAAAAAAAAACCAAAAAAAAGAAAGAAAAAAAAAAAGAAATAAATATAGAAAGTGAATAATAAAAAAGACAAGGAAAAAGGAAAAAAAATGTCATGGACTTAGGTTTCCATGTTTAATCTTAGGTTAATCCCCACTATTAGATCAAACTAAATAGATGGTGGGATTTGTCCCTTAGTATGTAACAAAAAAATAGTCCCTAAATGAACTTTTCTCATATACATATATATGCTTTTTCATGTAATTTTTTTTTTTTTCATTTTTGTTAGAATAATTTTTTAATGGGTTATTAACGCATGTAATGAGTCCAATATTTGGTACTAATCTCTTTTTCCAATTTTTTTTTCTTTATACATACCATATTAGTTAGTAACATTATATGTCTATGAGTATATATGTGTTTTTCTTATGTAACTTTTTTTTTTTTTTGGCTGTTATACTTATAACGCTTTTTGTTTTTTTGGATGATAGGCTATGAGCAAAAATTTTAATTGAAATTTTGTGTAGAAATATGACATTAATAACCTTAAAACCAATTTGTATTCTTTCAACAACAATAAAAAATGATTATATTAACCTTGCTAAGTTAATTCGATATGGCCTGATACCTTTTAGACTTTATCACTCATGGTTCACGCGAGATGGTTTCGATGATCTTATTACTACTGCATGGAATAATGCGGGTCAAAATGATATCAGCAACCTCTTGTCTCACGAAAAGTTAAAGTGTCTCAAAGTCAAAATTAAAGAATGGTACAGGTCTACATTAAATAATGAGCGGCATCAAAAAGGAGGTTTTAATCGCATTAAAGAATCTAGAGGCTAAGATTGATTATGACACCGCTTCTCCTGATGATCGTGCTTCTCGCATCAATTTGCTCCATGAAATTGACAAGATGGATAACCTTAAAGCCTTAGACTTGTTTCAAAAGTCATGTATCAAATGGGAAATCAATGGTGATGAAAACTCCAAGTTCTTTCATGGACTGGCGAATAAAAAACGTAGAAACAATTCGATTCAAGGTATCATGCATGAAGGCGTTTGGATCACAGCCCCCCCCACCCCCCCCCCCCCCCCCCCCCCCCTCAAGTTAAAGATACCTTTCTAAATTTCTTTAAAGAGAAATTTCAACCTTATAACATGACAACTAAGTGTTCTCCTATCTCATTCTATTCTACACTTAACTCTAATGATCACGAGCTTCTGGAAAGGGACGCTTCTATGGACGAAATTAAGGCTGCAGTCTGGGATTGTGGCAGCGATAAAGCTCCTGGGCCTGACGGCTTTACTTTTGGTTTTATTAAACGATATTGGGAGCTTCTCAAATTAGATATCAAAGAGTTCATGTCCAAGTTTATAGCTATGAAAAAGGTTCCTTTGGGATCCAACGCCTCTATCATTACCCTTATTCCAAAGGTTAGTAATCCTATTCATGTCAAAGATTATCGCCCCATCTCTCTCATTAATATTCATTACAAGATTATTGCTAAAGTATTAGCTAATCGGCTCGCCAAAGTGGTTGATAAAAATTGGTAGTCATGAGCAATCAACATTCATTTAGGGTTGTCAGATTCTTAACGGTCCTCTTATGCTTAGTGAGATAATTGAATGGTACAAAAAACGAAAGAAAAAGATGCTCATTTTTAAAGTTGATTTCGAAAAGGCCTTCGATTCAGTTTCTTGGAAATATCTTAATTTTGTGTTGCATAGTCTCAGTTTTGGTATTGCTTTGAGGTCTTGGATCAAAGCTTGCTTGGAATCATCGAGGAAATCGATTTTGGTTAACGGATGCCCTACCTCGGAATTTTCTGTTAAACGCGGCTTAAGGCAGGGAGACCCTCTCTCGCCTTTTTTTTTATTCTCATCATGGAAGGGCTCTACATCGCTTTATCAAAAGTGACTCAAACAGGTTTGATAAGTGGTATCAAAATTGGATCCTTCAATATTATTTTACTCCATATTTTCTATGCAGATGACATCGTGATTATTACGGAGTGGAGCACGCAAGATATGGATAACATTATACGTGTTTTACAGGTTTTCTACCTTGCATAGGGCCTTAAAATTAACATCCATAAATCTAACGTTTATGGTGTTGGTGTTTCAGATGTCGAAGTGAGCAGTATGGCGAATAATACTGGTTGTACTTTGGGTTCCTTTCCATTTGTTTATCTTGGTTTACCCATTGGTGCTAACATGAACCTCACAGCCAACTGGAAAATTCTTCTTGATAGATTTAAAGCTAGACTCTCAAATTGGAAAGCTAATCTTCTTTCTATTGGTGGTCGTGTTACTTTAATTAAGTTAGTTCTTGGAAGCCTCGAGATGTACTACTTATCTATGTGCAAAGCTCCTGAATCAGTTTTGAATTCTTTAAAGAAAATGCGTGCTTCTTTTTTCTAGGGTGGTACTAAAAGATGCTCTTAAGTTAGCTTAGGTTAAATGGCCCATTGTGTTAGCCTCTCTCGAGAAAGGAGGCCCTAGTATTGGGAGTTTGAAATCTTTCAACCTTGCCGTCTCCAGAAATGGCGTTAGTGGTTGTTTTCTAATCCTAACACTCTCTGTGTTAAGTTATCAAATCGTTCCATGGTCAAGAGGGAAGTTTTGGCCTCAATGAGAACATTTCGAATGGTATTTGGGCTAGAATCGTGGGGTCTTCTAATTATCTTCACTCAAATGGTATTCTCCCTAGTGATTCTCTTTAGTTTCAGGGGGTGGGTTGTGGTAATTTAATTCATTTTTAAAAGGATCTTTGGATAGGCAATTCTCCTTTGTATCTTCGGTATAATAGGCTTTTTCGGCTTGAACAAGACAAAGATTGTCTGATTATCGATCGTATAAACAACAATCAATGGACTTGGAATTGGTCTAGACAAGACTTGGGAGCTCGCAACTTGGCATATCTCAACGACCTTCTCGACGAGATCAGTAATATTGTCATAGTCACTAAGTCGGATGAATGTATATGGTCTATAGCTAATGACGGGGTGTTTTCTGTTAGCCACACTAGTCATCATATCGACTCGCATCTTCTGCCATCATTAGACACTCCGACTCAGTGGGACAAGGCCCTTCCGCGTAAGGTGAACATTTTCATGTGGCGATTTAAGCTTAACAGACTTCCACGCAGGCTTAATCTATCGTCTCGTGGCTTTGACATCCCTACGATTTCATGCCCTTCTTGTAATGGTAATGTGGAATCCTCTAACCACATCTTCTTTGAGTACATCATTCTAAGGATATTTGGATACTTATTCGTAATTGGTGTGATATCCCGTTTCCTCCTTTTTCATCTTTTAAGCATTGAAGGATTAGTTTAGTTCATGGCATGCTTCAAAAGACAAGGCACGTCGCTTATCGATTATTCTTGCTACTTCTCTATGGTGGCTTTGGAGGTACCGTAATAGTGTCACTTTCTGTCAACATTTGATGAGGAAATGTGACATTTTTACAGCATTCGATCATCTTCTTTCTCTTGGCTTTATCATAGAGGCCAAATGTCTTGCAGTGGGTTGATTGGCTTAAGTCTCCTATGTTGATTACGAGTAATGTCACGTGATGATGTATTTTGCTTCTTTTTTTTTCTTGTTGTATCTTTTCCCAGAGGCTTGTTTTGGGCTGCATCAAAAACACTCTGGAGTTAACGTCTCGGGTAAAATCTAGAATGTGTAGATAGGGTTATTTTTAGATTTGTTTTTTGTACTCTTCAGCTTTAGTGCCTTACTGGTAGTTTTTTAATGAAATTTCTGCCGTTCAAATAATAATAATAATAATAATAATAATAATAATAATAATTGTTTTGTATTCAGAAAGGATTAGGAGCACAGCTTGTGTCTAGACTCCCATCCAACTTTATGTAAAATTTTTATGTTTTAATAAAATTAAATTTATTATTTGTAATAATAATAATAATAATAATAATAATAATAATAATTTAGATATGTTAAAAAGAACTCACACGATCACATACATATTAGAAACTTTGTTGCCAATAATTTCATTACATCTTTACTACTTATTATTTAGGGCCTGTTTGGTTTGTAGATGGGTTTAGATTAGGATTTGGGGGTTGATGAAAAAGTTGTAGATTAGGATTTAGATTTGGGTTTAAATTAAATGAGGGGAGAGAAAAAATTAATTAATTCTAAAATTTTATATTGATATTTATTGTGATATTTTAATTTTTAAAATATAAAAAAGAAAGAAATGATGACAAACTGAAAGGAAATATGTGGCTATAAATTGAAGTTCAGAAATCAATGCTCAAATCCACTCAAATCCCACTAGGTGAGGCTGGTATGAATTTTTGGAGTTGGTTCCCACATTTTAAACCCATGTATAGATACCAAACAACATAATTTAGGCATGATGCCATTCCTCACCTCAAAAAACCACTTACCAAACGGGCCCTTAAAAGATCTTGGTACACAACTCTAGGTAGTTTTTAAAGTTATTATGTATGTTAAGGATTTTTTTTTTTTTTTTTAATTTTTTTAAATATATGTTAAACTTCAACTTTATTTATAAATCGTACGTATGTCTAAAGCATATAAATACTAGGCTCGTTTTATTCATAATCCAGAGGCCTCCTCATCGGTATATTTATTGTTAAAAATGTCGTTAGATATTTTATAAATAATGTTTTTTATATAAAAAGTCGTAAATAGTAAGAGATGCAGAGTAATTTTTGTAAGTTGCTACATAGTTTGAGGGTCAGTTTTGTAATACTTCTTTTTTTTTTTTTTTTTTTAAATGACGTCGTTGGTATTTGCCCAACGACGTCGTTGGTTTCTTTTCTTCTACATGCGGCCTTTGTAATTTTGAGACCCAAATACGGTGTCGTATAACTAGCCAACTAGCCAATTGATAGTATATATACTATGAAGTTAGCAACAAATGTTTGGACTTTTTTTTGTCTTCTTTTTAACTTTTTTTTAACCTTAATTTTTTACATTTTGGTTGACTAATTTACGAGGTTTAAAGTTAGCGTCAAACAAACTTAAAACAAGTAAAGCCTTCTTTTTTCAGAATTCTAGCCGTCATTTCAGGATTTTAATACAGGATTTTAATGATGATAGTCACAAGACTTTTTGGCACTAAGTCACGATAATGATAATGCTTCGAATATTGGATGGGAGGTGATTTGTACACCACTAAAATTGGTGTGCACACCACTAAATTGTGTTGATAATGCATATAGTACAACTATATATTTCATACTTAGTGGTGTATACACTAATTTTAGTGGTGTACAAATCACCTCCCGGATAGTAGGGAGTAACTTCTTGTGTATAACACTAACCGCTGTTTTAAAGTCAATAGAACTTGGCATGGGCAGAGCCACATACAGCCAAAAAAAATCAGTTAAACACGTTAGCGCTAGGGTAAAATTCTTTCTTATAATCTTATAATAGTAAACAACTTAGGTATAATTTCAGCTTTAAACTAGCCCAATCATAACTTTTAATTTCAAAATCACTCGACCAAAATTCTTGATCCGCTGTAACGTCGCCAATATTTGATAATGAGCCTCTCGCATAATTGACTAGTTGATAATCTAAGGTGAAAGAAGAGCATTAAGATTTCTAGTGAAGATTTATTATATGAAATTTGGTTTCCAAGAGTATAAAATCTCATCAGCATTTGTATTAACCTTAATACAAGTATACAACTAACAATTATAATTTAACTAAGTCTTGTTATTTTGAAAAACATACAAACATCCTTTAAGGGACCATTTTCGTGGACCATTCGATGTATATATGATACATAAATACAAATCAAGTTGACAACGTATGTTTTTGTTTTGTTTTTTATTTCTTTTCGCCATCATGTTCGTGAGATTTAACAGTCTCTTGTTTGTTTATACAATTATACACATGCTGAAATTTAACCTTTCAATATGTGTCCTCTTGCATCTCCTAACGGTCATACCTGTGTAGTAACCCGATTATAACAAACTTAAAATTTTCGCTCGTGTTGCCGCTAGAAAATACTGATGATAAGGAGAGAAAAAAAATGTGTCAAATAATATGGTACACAAATGCATAGCGTGGCCTCCATGTAAGCCTCATGCACTACGGTCATACCCATATAGTACTGGTTATTGCTACATAAATACAGAATACTACACCCGAAACGGAAGAGTTATTGACAAGGTGTAAACTTTATAGCGAGAAAAATATTTTACTTACAGTATTAAACAACAGTCATATAAACTCATCTTGACATCAGTTGATCAAATTTATCAATAGGATATTAGTTTCGATATATTTGAATGTTTTTTAGATTGTTAAGCTTAGGCACAAGTATGGGGTGAATGACCAAAGAAAGTAGTCACTGCAATTACATACTTATGCAAAGTATCAACAGTTGCCGAATTAGTTCAGGCACGCCATCGCAGTAGTCATGTCACTATACATACCATCACCAAAATTAGCGTTTCAAATGTTTATTTAACATTAGATTATATGGAAATGAGCACACATGCATTAAAATGTTTTCCCGTACATAATAGGGAAACTTTAAAGTATCATGATGCCAACGCTTCTAATGTATACAAAATTCCAATCAGTTATCTTTCATGCTAGCTCATCGGCAAGACCAATCAATTCAACAAAATACACATATACATAGATGCATAAATATCCACACTATAAGTAACCGTATTGTTCCTAAAAATCCTAAATATGAATGCTTGTCGATTTACAAAGATGTGTCAATATTCGATGTAATGTTTACCACTCCATTTTCTCTTCACTGAGGTTTCACGAGTAATATATGAACACAAAAACAAATGAATTAAATGAAGATTAGTTGTCCAGTAAGAAAGTAGAATTATTGTGAACTTGTTAAATCTTGAATTTGGTTCAGCCTGCTGAGCCAAATGGAATGTAGGATCATGTGAAACATGTCATATTTGACTGGTGTACGGTTCCAGTAAAAATGTTTCTGCAACATTTTCACATTTGTTTGCATGGTACGATACCTCTTCATAGGAATAGCTAATAAGATTTCTTTTAGTTTAGGAATATCCTTTTCAGCCACAATCACTGAAAATGCAGTCCAGTTTAAGACTTCATTTAACGGAGGAACAAAATTGTCAGCAATGATCACAGGAACACATTCGTAATATATAGCTTCCACGATTCTTGGACTATTTACTTCATAACCCATTGGGCAGATGCAGTATCTGCTGGATTTCATGTGAAGAGAATATGACATTGTCTGTGATCTTTTGTAGGACATAGGCCCGGAAATGATCATTTCTGGATCTTTATCAGCCCAATGTTTGATGAGTGTTGGGCGGACTCGACCATGCATTCCTCCTGCAAAGAACGCTAGGATAGGACGCTTTGAGATCCTTTTACCACCTATGTTTCTAAGAGGTCTTCTAGGATTTCCTATGGTGGTTTCTGGTAAGGAAACATCTTTTCTGGCGACAAAGACGCCTTCAGAAGTGTCTGCGTTGCAAAGCGCTTTTATAGTGTTGTTGGTCAGTTCCCCGTGCTCTTTCAAGGTGTATGGACCCTGAAAAGTACAATCACAACTAGATATGTGAGAGAAGAATCTAAGGGTACATAATCAGAGGTGACACATGAATGGGTCGAGTCAGGTTATGTTTACTCTATAGCAAGTTTATCTGTAAAAAAATAAAATAAAAATAGCTCAAAAGGCAACAGGTCAAATGAGTCAAAAGTCTCCAAAGTGTGTTTGATGCATTAAACCCTCTAAATCATTTATACAAAAAAATTGCTTATTTAGAATTATACAATTTTTCTACTCAATTTTGACAGTAGCACATAACAAATGAAGTATATGGACAAAGAGTGTTTCAGCTCAGGTCAACGCAACCCGCAACAAAAACACTACCTGTTTTGACATGGTACTACCCCACCCAACCCACCCATTTTTCCGCATTTAATCAGAACATACATAAGAGAAGTTGATGAGATATGAGTTCATGTGAATCATGTGTGCATATACACAAACAGAAGTTAATCGGATCTGTATTTTCATGTGAATCGTGTGTGCATATACACAAACAGAAGTTCATGTGAATCAAGTGTGTATGTATGCCTATATATAATCTAGTACAACTTGAACACAGCCACAATGGGATTGCAATAATGAAAAACAAACAAATGTAAGGAACGTGGTTTTGACTATTTTCCTTTCACTTGTTGATTATCATTTATTTGTGGAGTAATAATTGATTTTTTACTCAATTAACGTCTACCATTCTGTTTTTAAAGTCATACACATATTTTATTCATGTGAAATTTTGGAATGCAGAAAACAATTTGGTATAATTTGTATTACGTCTTTAACCTTTTAGCTAATTATCGTCATTAGGTAATTTAAAAACAAAACAAATGCCGTAAGAAGTCCACTTAAAAGATTGTTTTGAAATCTATAAGCATTATTGTCAGAAAGCAAAGCAATAAATAAAAGCAGATAGGTAACTTACCCAATCATGACAAGCCACAAGAAAGTGATCCGAACCATGAGTCCTGTTCCAGAACGGATACCTTGAAGCAAGCTTGTTAACATAATCTCTTAAAAATAGTGAGAGCGGTCTGAGATTATGTGAGTCAGGTACATAGAGAGTACGTTGGAGCTGTCGTGCACTGTATGGCAGATAAAACAGGTGAGCCTTTTCCGGGTCCTGCGTGACAAACTGTCTGCTTGATTCCATGAACTTCATAAACCATCCTTCTGAAGAATAAATTCCTCTGAGATAAGGAGTATGGAATATAGGTCTTTTTCCTTCTTGGTATATGTAAACCTTGAGTATGAGCTCCATCAACTCGTAGCTCCTGCTAGAAGCAGTTAGTAAATCAAACTATGTTGCAACTACAAGTATTCTTGCAACTACAATTGCAAGAATACTTGTCTATGGCTTGTAAGACACATACTTAAGAAATGTCCATAACAAATATTAAACCGTGAAAAGTTACTAAAAGTTGGTTTTTGTTAATAGACAATCAATTACATATATATATCTTTCCCATCTGCCACTAGAAACAGAATGCAAATAGCACACATTTGTCATGAAAACTCTACTCTATCATTTGACTTTAGTTTTGTGAAAGTGTTAGTATTGTTCAAATGTCTTATCATAATCACATCTTTAAATAACAAAAGAGTAGAAGAATCTTCACAATATGTGAAATAAAGTTGAAGCTTAAAGAAAATCTATCTATAATACAGTTATGGTTTTAATATTGGAGCACACAATGAGTTGAGTAACTTTCAAAGTGAAAGCGAAAAGTTTTGTATCATTCAGCTTTGCATACTTCTAAAAACTTACTTATCAACCCCTCAAATTTATAAAGAAATGCAGGCAAGTTGTGATCACATGCAAATTTATAAATAATTCACTGATACCTACTCCGTCGTTTCTTTTCATTGTTCTCTATCTGGAACCCCTATGGGTCGCTTCACTCTATACTTGAACCGTAACTTGCAGCATTCTCCTTAATTGCCCAAACTGAAATTACAGAATTACCAAACACACCTATTCACATCTTACGACTCCACACAACAGTGTTCACCTATTTCCCCTTTTAATGTTTGCATATGGTAATAACAAAACTATCAGAAATTTCTAAGGCATAATTCATCTGGAGGCTTATATATGCGCATAAAGATATATTTCTTGCTTACTGGTAGAAAATAGAGATGGGATGATACGAATCACACAATCAGTATGATATTTTACTTTCACCTTAATAATAAATTTCACACAGACCATCGAGTTTACCTTTCAAAAACGGATACATTCCTGAATAAAGGGGCATATAGATCTGGATCATGATCATCAACACCAACCGAGACAGTGTCAACCTCCTTTCTTGCGTACATGAGTGCTTCATATGGTGATAATTTCTTTACATCTCTCTGCATATACCAGTTAATTTCATTAGTTTTATTTGTGATGAGGACCTACGAGAATGATGCCTCTTGGTAACCTTACCAGATAACGCCTGCGCCTTCTTTCAGAAGCAGATAAGGAAGACGGTTTAGAAGGTCTCACTGAAATATTTGTCGTAATTATGTCCATCTGGTTCCTACTTTGATTTACTTTGACTTTTTCTTGCACAACTGCATTTAGCTGAACTAATTGACTAGAAGAATTAAGCGGAATATTCACAGGGTCTATCTTAGCTTCGGACTGTTCATCTTTGATCAAAGGGGTGATTTGACTATTTAAGTTGTTATGAAAGCTATTTGTATCAGGAAGATATGAACTACGTGTGGTAAGTTGATAAGGAAGGGTATGCAATTGAATAAACATTATTGTGATAATGGCTCCGATAGGGAATAACCTCTTCCAATTAATTTTGAACATCAAAAAGAGGAAGATACAGCGTGCAGTCTCTTTCATCTCGTTTAAATTCAGAAACTCAGTTCTACTGCTAAACTTTGCTGTACCAATTTATATTTCAATATGCAGTGGCCGCAAACGGCGAATCCTATTCATAAACCTAGCCTTCCTCAACAAATTCGAGAACAAGAACTTAGGACAATTCTGTGCTTTAAGCATATTCCAGTGTTTGAGAAGTTGCAATTTTTCTGGGGAAAAAAAAAAAAAAAAAATACGATCAGTTATTATGTCTTGGTAAAGTTTGCAACTTGGAGTCAATGAAGTTTGAAATTTCTTATACTAGTTTACATAACAAGCTTAATGAGTCAAATGCACAAACTGCATAACCACAACAATATTTCCATACAGAATCCTTAAGGAACCCTCCACCAAATGGCCTAGTGGTAAGGCCCTTGGCTTTCAAACAAGAGATCAAAGGTTCAAACCTCCCTAGGTGTGTGCATTTGGTTTTGGCCAGGGAAGGGCCGGAAATGGTCCCGGGATTAACTCGGTGAGGCCGCGTACATCTGAGTCAAAAGGCTCGCCCTCCCCAGGGTACCAGAACAGGTAAGGGTTTAAGTTGAGATTAGCGATCCCACATGTGAAAATGGAAATCAAATGTTTATTCTATATGATCTGGGCATTTTGAGATCAGGGACGGAACCAGGGCACACATGGAATTTTGCATCGTAGTGTTATTTTTCATTTTTTTTTTGTAGAAAACCTCGATTTTTCCTAAATGCACCTGGTCCAAAAAAATGTGTTCCTCGTTTTGTATAATTTTTTGTAAATACACCAGGTTAAATTGTGTCCTGGGTGGAGTCATCACCACTACACTAGGGTAAGTCAACAGAAGGATTATCTCTTATATAACTAACGAACTCGGTATCTTAGATTCGCTGTAGCCTGAACCTACTGTGAGATTCTCAAAACCTGTACGTAATATATATCTTAGACAAGCTATACTAAATAGGTTCAATTTGGTTCAGTCAACAGACGCATTGGTATATGTTTGTTAACTGAGTAAACAAAAAGTTTAAAGGGGTGTTTGTTACAGCTTATGCTCATAAAAAGGCCCCTTCAATTCTGCTTATAAAGCACTTATTAATAAGCAACCACTAAACTAATTCATCTAGTCTTAATAATATACTTCAATCGGATAAATTGTAAATATACAAAGTTAAACTAACCAAATTCAATTATCGAAAACAAATGTGATGTGATGATTTCTAACCTCGATTAAGTAAGATGACTGAAATCCGGCGGATAATTAGTAAAGGTGAATTTTAACTTGACTTGGGCTGTACTCCATTATTGACTAGAAAGTTTCCAACTCATACGCCGGTTGTAATAATCTCTGTTAGTTAATGTAGCTTTATTTTTTATTTATTTTTAAAGATAAAGTTTTCAAGTTTTAATTAAAGTGTTAAGTGTAATGTTTGAGATTAAAAGTTAAACAGTTTCTAATATCTTATATTCTTGTTAATCACTAAACTTTTCGATTTTGACAAGGAAAATGTTTGACACATGAATTGCATCTTTACATTTTATTTTTATTTTTATTTAGAAAAGCAACATATATTAAAGGAACTACAGTATAGGATAAAAAAAACAACTCACCTTCTTAACAAGACAGTTAAAAAGAATGAGCCCAGAAGAAGCAAAACTAAGAACAACACTAACCACTATAAAGAACAAGGATATAATACATGATCCAAACATGAGATCAAAAAAAACATAAAACCAATACCTGACCCACCCATTACTTGAATGACACTTACTATCTTGCGAAGTGTGTTCAGATTTTTATTCCAAACATAATTAAACATGTATAATATGTACAAACACGTTATATATTTAAAAGTCAATATAACACAATGATCTTATTTATTCGTTAACTATATGGTAAATGTTGAGTAACATAATTTATTGATTTCAAATATTACACAATACTTTATATTATAATCTTTAAATAACTGAAAGTATTAACCTTATTTATTTAGTTGATAGGTTAATATCAGCTAGGGTCACGATTTTATAGAAACTAGGAGAAAAATCACTTTTTAAAAAGTATAAAAAGTATCTTAAGTCCAACAAGTGCTTTCTTTTCTCTTCTTCAATTTCATAGTTATCTCATCTCTTCCGACCTTTTTTTTAATTTTTTTCACAACTTACTCAAATCTTTAACTCAAGTTTAATTTTAAAACTCATTTAAATTAACAAAATTACGTTTCGAGCTCTATTCAATCTCATCATGTGTTTCTTCAATCGCAAGAAATTACAACCATTTTGTAAATTTCAAATTTTATGAAATTAGGGTTTTATTCAATTTACCATAGAACGAAATTACTATGACAAATATTGATCAACAAGCCTTAAATTAAAATCAGTTCTTCATCTTTTTTGTTTTTTCAAAGTTTCTCATAAATTTTCAAAGAAATCATGCGTTCATAAAAACACTCATATGGTGTTCGATGAAACGTATCAATGAAATAATTTAGTTATTTTAGAGTTTGAAGGTGTTAAGTAGAGTATAAAAATGTTTTAATAATGTATAAAAGCTTCAATATTTAATGATTTAAACAAAATTGTGATGAAAAAATCTTTGAATCAGCAATTGTTTTATCATAGAAAAATAAGCAACACAAGTTATTCTTTGTGGAGGAAACAAAATCGTTCATCAAGTAAATGTTCATCAAAGTTGTTCACTAAAGAATGATGAGGAAACAAAATTGTTCATAATAAAAACAAAGGTTTTTTTTTTTTTTTTTTTTTTTTTTTTTTTGTGCAAAGGGTGAAATTATATTAATACTCAAAAATATTTACATCATAATTCTACATACTGACTTGGACATGCCCAAGTACAGATACAACAGAAAATACACAACTACTAAGCTATATCCGATATCTGCTAAGACATAGCTCAATATCTGATAATACTGATCTTCACAACAAAGCATCACATCTGTTTCTTTACTTCACCAAGCAACAAAACAGAATTCACCTTTTATACACCAAACCATCTAGCTACATTTCCTTCTCTTTTCCCATTTAGAGCACTCAGCCTGCCACCACAGTACTCAAAACAGAAAAAGAAATGGCATCACTAGGAACCATATCCCCTCCAAGTCAAGGGCTATACTAGACATTCTACATTTCCATCTCTAACAATGGCTTCAAATGTCTAGGAACACACACCTTGAGGGAGTAACCAACCAGACCTCCTATGGGAGTGTAATGAGAAGACCATGAAGTGTCATCTTTCACCACTCTCAATTCAATTTATCTTACACCCCCCCCCCCCCCCCTAGATCAGCTACCCAACTTGATAGGAAACCTACTTTATGGTTCAAAATTAGACCAAAAAACTAGCACTAATCATGTTATGAGAGTCAATTTCTACACCAGACCAATTGAGCTCATAGCAGACTAGTATAGATTTTTAGCCTAAATTGAACCAAGGTACAAGGCCATCTACCAAACTGATCTGAAAATTCTTACCTTTATATGATGAAAGGTAAAGAATTTGTGGTAAATAAACCATTTCATATGCAGGTTTCCAGTGAATCTTCCTGCTATTCATGACCATAATGAAAACTGGCCATCTGCCAAACAATCTTTTAAAACTGATAGATCCTTCACTTCCATACTACTGTATCAAAATACTACAACCATAGCTGCAATCAACATGCTACAAAGAGCCCTTTAGAATTCCAAGTCAAGCACCATTTTTTGGCTAACAATTGTGTTGATATAAATAATGCCTAAAAATATTATTAACATATATCGATATCACTATGTTTTGATAATCACAAAACGTAAACTCATTGAACTACAAACTATGACGTAAACAAGTATTTAGTCGTAAATATTTACTTTAGCATCCATATCACTTAAGGTATGAATAAACAAAGTGTCTAATGCATTTTATGATCAAAGGAATTTTTATTTTTACAAACCTTACATTTTATTAAAGTGGGAAAAACATTTTTAAACTTATACAAAACAATTTTGTATTTATAAGAAATGTTTTATTCAAAATAAATAGTTTGAATTCAAATTTCAACCCAAAAAAACGGCTACATTCTTCAGGAAAAACCTCCCCCACAAAAAGATAAAAAATCTGAAGAAAAAATATTTTTTTATTAGGCGGCCCCCTTAATTATACTAGGCGGTCCCCTTAATTATTAAGGGGACCGGCCACGCTCCTAAACAGTATTTTTCCCCTTATAAATACTGGTTCATTCCACAGATTTTTCTCACCTTTTGCACCCCAAAACTTTCTGTTCTAGATCTCATTTCTATTCTCTAAAATCCTTTGATCATACATACATAAATCTTTGTTTCAAAGTGATCCAAACCTCTACCTTTCAAGTGCAAGAGAAGAATACTTCAATCCTTCAAGAGAAGAAGTATTACAACTTGTTGTGACCTCCACATCCAAGTTGTTAGAGCATCATCAATTATATCTATTTCTTTGTGTAACTAGTTGTGAATATTTGATAGAAAATAGATTAACAAGGTGTGTAGATAGAGTGAGTGTGTAGTAGATAGTTGTGAAGTAGAGAAGTTGGGAAGTAGATAGTTGTGAAGAAGATTGTTGTGAAGTAGATAGTTGTGAAGATAGATAGGTGTGAAGAAGTAGTGTTGTGATTAAGTAGTGACTAGATTTGAAGAAGTTGTGTAGAAGGTGTGAATAAGTTGTGACGAAGTTGTGGTGTGTATATTGGTGTGTAAGGTTTTCTCCGCCATAAGAGAGCTTGTTGACATAGTGAAGAAAACTCTCGAGTAGGTGACTCGAGGAGTGGAGTAGGGCAAGGAAGGTGTCCTTGTAGCCGAACCACTATAAATCCTTTGTCTCGCGGTTAGATCTTTCCATATCTTACTTATTATCTTGCTTATATCGTTATTACTTTTGTAGACGTAGACGTATATATATATATATATATATATATATATATATATATATATATATATATATATATATATATATATATATATATATATATATATATATATATATATATATATATATATTTGCTCATATAGTGCTAGTATTGATTTTACTTAAAGATCAAACGAAAGTTTCATTCACAAAACAAAGTTTTTACAATCAAACTAAAAAGGTAACATGCATATAATTGATCATTTCGAACAAGTAAAGTTTTCATACAAAATATAACTAAGGATTATAAAATAAACGATTACTTACTTATCTCTCGTATATAGCTATAATTGTTTATATTGTGCATGTGTTGATTTCACATACTTAGCTTATATTATTATTGTTCATACTTAGATATAGTTGTTCATATTGTTCAAGATTTGAGTTCACATAAGATTTAATCAAACTTTTAAAAGCAAACAAGGTTTTAAAACTAAACTAAGTTTTCATAATAAAATTAAAAAGACGTAAAACTATTCAACCCTCCCTTCTAGTTTTCCACAATTGGCATCAGAGCTACGTTAAACAAGATTTTTAAAATATATTGTATTTTAAAACTTGTATCGATCTATGGAATTGGAAAAATATTTAGAAGGGCAATCTATGCAAAGACCACCACTATTTAAAAGTGATAGTTTTCTTTATTGGAAAAATAGATTCGAAACTTATGTGAAATCAAAAGATCTTGATCTTTGGCATGTCATTACCTTTGGTGACTTTCCCCTATTCAATATAATTTTGAAACTAAAATGGATGAAATTGTATCTTTTGAAAAACAAAATGATGATTTGAAAAAGAAACTAGCAAAAAATAATGAGGCTAAAATGGTTATTTATAATGCGTTACCACGCAAATAATATGAAAGAATTTTTATGTGTAAAACCGCAAAAGAAATTTGGGATTCTTTACTAATCACTCACCAAGGTAATAGTCAAGTTAAAGATAACAAAATAGATCTTCTTGTTTAACAATATGAACAATTTACGATTCCAGAGGAGGAATCAATAGATAATGCTTTTGCTAGGTTTAACACTATCATCACAAGTTTAAAAGCACTTGATGAGAATTTTTCTAGTAAGAATTTTGTTAGGAAATTTCTTAGGGCTCTTCATCCAAAATGGCGAGCTAAAGTTACAGCAATTGAAGAATCGAAGAACTTGTCAACTCTTCAACTTGATGAGTTGATCGGCAACCTGAAAGTCTATGAAGCAATAATAAAGAAAGACTCCGAGATGGTCAATGGAAAAAGAGAGCAAAGCAAGTCAATTGCGTTGAAAGCTAGGAAGGAATCTAGTAACGAGGATAGCTCAACCTCCGAAAGTGATGACGAAGAATATGCGATGACCGTAAGAGACTTCAAGAAATTCTTCAAAAGGCGAGGAAGATTCGTTAGACAACCGCATGATGAAAGGAAAGCAAACCAAAGAAATAAAATGACAAAAATGGCAAAAGTGATAGGAAGTGCTTCAAATGCGGTGATCCAAATCATCTCATCAGAAAATGTCCAATGATGTCAAGAAATCAAAATCAAAAGGCGTTTGTTGGAGGAGCTTGGAGTGATAGCGATGACGATGAGAAAGAAATCACAAATGAGGAGAAATGCCTTATGGCTAAGACATCAAGCGAGGTACGTTCCGAAACCGAATACTTTAGTGACGAAAATTTATCATTAGACGAAAAAAACCTAGATAGTGAATATAATAGGTTATGCAAATTAGGTCAAAAGGTTATAGCTAAAAATAAGTCACTAAAACATATTAATAATCTATTAGAAAATGAAGTACTCGAATTAAAAATTAGACTACAACATTTGGAAAAAGGAAAAGAAGTTTTTATAGAATGTAAAACATGCATAGAGGTTAATAATGAAAACGAAAAACTTAAAGATGAAATTTTCAAACTTGACAAGTTTAAAAATAGTAGTAACCCACTTAAGAAAATAATAAGTGTTCAAGAAACTTCGGGAGATAAAACCGGTTTAGGATTAACCTCAACTAATGTTTCAACTAGTGAAAATAAAAGTATAAAGTTTGAATGTTAATCTAGTAAACAAAAATTATTAGAATCAAAACCTAAGTATATACTTACAAAAGATAGAAAAATACCCATTGCGAATGATGAAAAAGTAAAAACTTTTTATAAACCATCCTTAAAGACCGAAGTAGGATCCTCTAAATTTAAATTAAGATCTAAAACTCCACCACCGAGAAAACCAAATAATCTTCATACTCGATCTAAAACACCTCAACCTAGAAGAAACCAAAATAGACAAAACTTCAATAATACTAGTCATCAAATGTGGAATTATCAACCAAGTTACAATCCTTGGGGAATACTACCACCATACATGCATCCTAGCCAAATGTTGAATATGTTTGGACCAAACAACTTTGGACCAATGAGACAATGGGAACCAAGTGGCTAAGCTGTCAATCTTGGAAGGAGTTGAAATATCATCTACAAATGACTTCTATAAGTCAACATGGTCACTTGAAGTGCTTGAAGATATTCCATTGAAGACTAAAAGGTACGCGTTTCTTTTAAGTTCATCGCTATAATTTGCATGCTTAGATATATGATTAGTTAGATTAATGCTTAGCTATACATATATGTGTACATAATAGCTTATATTCTTATAACCTAGAAACATCATTGGTTGACTCTCCTAGGAATAAGATAAAATTGTTCATTGCCGAACGAAATAGAAAATGGAAATCTTCTATATCCACTATTAGCAAACTCATGGTGATGAAGTGAAATGAGTTAATTGGATCGATCGTTAATATAGAAGTAGGATTAGATCCCTCGCGTAAGAAAACTATGGATGAAACAAGCTCTCGTAGACCATGGTATTAAGTTAGATAAGCGTGCGAAAACAAAGGAACTATAGATGTTAGGTTATACCCCATTCAACACTCTCGCATCTAACATATAAATTATCGTCTTCATTTCCTTTAGGATCATAGGATATCTAGAAACGATAGCATGAGATAATAATAGGCTTAACCAATCCTTTTGAGCATGAGATCTTTAATAAACATTTTTTAAAATATTTGATTTATGATATTTGTTGTCAAAAATCTAATATCTCTAAAAATATGCAAAAACCTCACATTTTGAAAAATAGTTTTTCAAATAACTATCCCACTTTTAAATAACATGTTTTCACTATCAATATCCACAATTTTGTTTTGATCAAAACTAAAGATTGGGAAAATATTCTTTACCGTTCATTCACACATTTTGAAGTAAAAACCCAATCTATTTTATTCAAATAACTCTCACATCTAAGTGAAAACTTACTTTCAAACATTGTTGAATAATGCTAAAAACATCTCTTTTAAAATCATGCATGGTGATCTCATATTTATCATCTATATTTATATAAATGACACTTATAAGTGAACTAAATCAAATCAAGAGGACCATGGTTTGTTCATTAAGACTTTGTTTGTAACAAGTCTATAAATCCATGCTATCATAACTACCCACTTATTGCACATTGATACACATTAGGATTAATCCTCCTGGTTATGTAGCTATGAAATACTTGATGTTGCTTATTGTTTCCTAGCACTTATATTTTACTTGCTTGATGAGTATGTTTGCATGCTAGATGAAATTGCTTGTTTACTTAATCTTTTTGATTAACATGCTTTGGCTACATAATTGCTTACATAATTAGTATATGCTTAATTGCCTCAAAGAGTTGGACTTGTTTGAAATCAAAAACACAACCTTTCTGCAATTCACTACCAAAAACCCTTTTCTGGCAATCTGGGAATCACCAGATGGGCGGCCCCCTTAAATCATAAGGCGGCCCCCTTAATTATTAAGGGGACCGGCCTCCAATTAAGGGGACCGGCCATCTGATGGTCGAAGGTGTTGTTTCCTTTTTCTACTTTTTAGCCCATTTCATCCTACACTTCCCAAAATTCATAAACCTATTTTATCCTAAACCTTCTATCAAAATTTATACATCCTTAATCCCACCAATCCTACATTATAAACACTCTCATTCCTCTCAATCTATACTCATCTCTTCATGACCTCTCCCATTAAACCAAAACCACCAAATAACCCGTTTGGAGAAGAAAGCCTAACTTCCATTAAAATCCCGTCAAACCAAATGATGTTGTCAAACATCCAACACCAAATTCCTCCTATGTCTTCAACATTACATACCTAACACCTCACTATCCTTCTCACCAACATTACATATCAAAAACCTTTACTCACCCATATCCTTCTACATTACACTCAAACCTCATAATCTTTTCACAACTCAAGCGATGTTGTTCATAATCAACCAACACCTAAACCTCACTGTCACACAAATGATCCATTTAATAACAAATCATCCATTCGTGCTTCCACTAATGCTCCATCTTATGATGAGCATGCACAATCCCAAAACAATAATCCCAACCTCATTACCAACACTTTACATGTTGCTCATTCAACAAAAACACCATCCACTCATGAAGCATCTCTTCCACACATATCATGTTTTCATGATTACCCAAGCTCAAACATGTCTCCACCACCAAGAGTATCACCACCACATCCTACAACTTCACATGCCATTCCTATGTTGCATGTTCAAACCCTCACCCAAGACAACTATCATGCTCCACCACCATCACCTTCCTCTGAACGCTTAATGTTCGTTGAGGCGCTAAAAGAATCCCATAAGCTTAGTGCTCTTTTAGCCTTACATCTTGCTCAACGCAATTTGGATCCACCTTCATCAAGATCACCCTCATCACCACACAACATAAATCAACTTGAGAAGCATGTCAACAATTGACCTTGTTGCATCTTTCTCCTAAAAACCATTGCATTCAATGAACACTTCACTTGGATTGAATATCTTCTCACTAGATCACATCCAATACCCTCACTTGAACAACATCCAAAACCTTAATCAACCTCTTCAACTACAAACTCTCCACAACCAAACTCTCCAACATTCATGACCCAAACATATACCTCCATTAATCCAACAACCTTACCCTAACTCAACCATCTTCATTCCAAACACTCCATCATCAACCATCTAAGCATACTATATGCTTATGATTTTCACTTTCAAATACGAATCAACCAACCTTTTGTTACAAGCAAGTCCGATGGCTCTCTTTGGCAAATTAGGATCTTTAACATAATCTCTTTGAATTAATTGTTATGTATCCTTAATATTTGTTTGCTATGCTTGTTATTTTTATATTGCATATTCTTCTATATATGCTTGTGCTTCTAATATTTTTCTTGCGAGCATTCCATATCTCGATCCCTTGGTGCCATCGAATGAGGGGGAGCACACATCAAGGGGGAGCTTTCATCCTGTCTAACTTCATTTATGAAGCTAGCCGGCATAACCTTTTCGATTCTACAAAAAGGGGGAGAAGTGAATATAAACTCACTAAGTACTTGTCTAAAAAAAATTTAATTTTTAGACTTAATGAGTTTAGGTTTTGTAATCATTAAAAAGGGGGAGATTGTTGATATAAATAATGCCTAAAAACATTATTAACATATATCGATATCTCTATGTTTTGATAATCACAAAACGTAAACTCATTGAACTACAAATTATGACGTAAACAAGTATTTAGTCGTAAATATTTGCTTTAGCATCCATATCACTTAAGGTATGAATAAACAAAGTGTCTAATACATTTTATGATCAAACGAATTTTTATTTTTGCAAACCTTACATTTTATTAAAGTGGGACAAACATTTTTAAACTTATACAAAATAATTTTGTATTTATAAGAAATGTTTTATTCAAAATAAATAGTTTGAATTCAAATTTCAACCGAAAAAAAACGGCTACATTCTTCAGGAAAAAGCTCCCCCACAAAAAGACAAAAAATCTGAAGAAAAAATATTTTTTTATTAGGCGGCCCCCTTAATTATACTAGGCGGTCCCCTTAATTATTAAGGGGACCGGCACCCAATTAAGGGGACCGGCCACGCTTCCAAACAGTATTTTTCCCCTTATAAATACTGGTTCATTCCACATATTTTTCTCACCTTTTGCACCCCAAAACTTTCTGTTCTAGATCTCATTTCTATTCTCTAAAATCCTTTGATCATACATACATAAATCTTTGTTTCAAAGTGATCCAAACCTCTACCTTTTAAGTGCAAGAGAAGAATACTTCAATCCTTCAAGAGAAGAAGTATTACAACTTGTTGTGACCTCCACATCCAAGTTGTTAGAGCATCATCCATTATATCTATTTCTTTGTGTAACTAGTTGTGAATATTTGATAGAAGATAGATTAGCAAGGTGTGTAGATAGAGTGAGTGTGTAGTAGATAGTTGTGAAGTAGAGAAGTTGGGAAGTAGATAGTTGTGAAGAAGATTGTTGTGAAGTAGATAGTTGTGAAGATAGATAGGTGTGAAGAAGTAGTGTTGTGATTAAGTAGTGACTAGGTGTGAAGAAGTTGTGTAGAAGGTGTGAATAAGTTGTGACGAAGTTGTGGTGTGTATATTGGTGTGTAAGGTTTTCTCCGCCATAAGGGAGCTTGTTGACATAGTGAAGAAAACTCTCGAGTAGGTGACTCGAGGAGTGGAGTAGGGCAAGGAAGGTGTCCTTGTAGCCGAACCACTATAAATCCTTTGTCTCGCGGTTAGATCTTTCCATATCTTACTTATTATCTTGCTTATATCGTTATTACTTTTGTAGACGTAGACGTATATATATATATATATATATATATATATATATATATATATATATATATATATATATATATATATATATATATATATATATATATATATATATTTGCTTATATAGTGCTAGTATTGATTTTGCTTAAAGATCAAACGAAAGTTTTATTCACAAAACAAAGTTTTTACAATCAAACTAAAAAGGTAACATACATATAATTGATCATTTCGATCAAGTAAAGTTTTCATACAAAATATAACTAAGGATTATAAAATAAACGATTACTTACTTATCTCTCGTATATAGCTATAATTGTTTATATTGTGCATGTGTTGATTTCACATACTTAGCTTATATTATTATTGTTCATACTTAGATATAGTTGTTCATATTGTTTAAGATTTGAGTTCACATAAGATTGAATCAAAGTTTTAAAAGCAAACAAGGTTTTAAAACTAAACTAAGTTTTCATAATAAAATTAAAAAGACGTAAAACTATTCAACCCCCCCCCCTTCTAGTTTTCCACAAATTGAGCTTTCATTGATCTTTTCACACATAGAGTCAGCAACTTGTTTTTCACACTTTCTTTAATACATTTGACCAACACTTCTTCACTTCTACTCTCACCTTTAAACAATCTACAGTTTCTTTCTTGTCATATAAAGTACACAGTAGCAGCCAGAATTACTTTATCAATAGCCCATTCAAAATTGTTTTTAATCTGTTTATCAGCAATGTAATTGCAGCAATCCATCAAATCATCATTAGTGTTCAAATTAGAAGCCATCTTACCCATTACCTTCCATACTTTATTAGCAAATGGGCATTGAAAGAAAAGATGTTCACGAGAGTCACTTATGTTGTTACATAGCCCACATACAAGATTCCTAGTTACATTCCAATTAACCATTCTATTTTGAGTCAACAACTTTCCTTGAACAGCTAACCATAAAATGAAACTGTGTTTGGGTATTAATTGCTTAAACCAAACAACCTCATTCCAATTTACCTTTGGCCAGTTATCTCTCAAATCAATCCATGCCTGTGCAGAAGTGAATTTGACTTTTAACCCAGCATTAGTTACCCAAAAAACTTTATCCACTATGTTCTCATGAATTGTGGGCACTGCAATGTTTATCCTTTCTGGGTGCTTTTTAACCAAACTACTAGGCCATTTCCATTCATTATTATTTATCATATCTGCCACAACTGCTTCCTTACTAAGTCTAGTATCATACAAATCTCTTAGAGTAACATAATCCCCAATTGGTCTATTAGAACTCCATCTATCATACCATACTGAAATAGATTCACCATTACCAATTTCATACCTCACGTGATCCTTTATTAAATCTCTGATTCCAATCATTGTTTTCTAACCCCAACTGTCTCCAGGATCTAGATTAACACTCCAAATACTTCTATTTTTTAATTTCACCACATTGACCCATGTTGACCATAAAGACTTTTCTTTTTCCAAGATTTTCCAAAACTGTCTAACAAGCATCACTGTGTTCCATTTTTTCAAAGATTTAATGCCCAAACCACCCTGTTCTTTTGGTCTGCATACTACTTTTCAAGCAATTCTAGCTTTACCCTTAGCAGAATCTCCAACATTCCACAGGATTCTTTTGAAAAGTCTATCCAAATCATCCACCACTGAACTTGGTAACATAAACACTGATGCCCAGTACAACTGCATGGAGGCTAATACAGATGCTATAACCTGAATTCTGCCTGCATATGACAACATTTTGCTTCTCCAACAATTAATTTTGGACTCAACTTTATCAATAAGAACTTTGCAATCATTTATACTAAGCTTTTTGGCCAATAAAGGAACACCTAAATATCTCACAGGCAATTTTCCACATTTGAATGGCAAAACTTGTAATAATTATTTCTTTTCTTCCTGTTTAATACTTCCAAAGAACATAACACTCTTACTTAAATTTGGATGTAGCCCAGAAACATTACTTAATTCCTCAAGAGTTCTTTTGACAACCTCAATAGATCCTTTATTACCCTTACACAGAACTAACAAATCATCAGCAAAACACATGTGAGTAATATTAATTTTTTTTTCTTGTTTTTTTTATGTTTATCAATATGTGTTCATTAATGTTCATAAGTTTTTTTTTTAATGTTCGTCAAAACATGTTTGTAAATAAAAATATTCATCAATATAATGCATAATGCTCATCTATACATAATGTTTATCACTAGAAAATGTTCATCAATGCAAAATATTCATCAGTATCTAAGACTAAGCACAGTAAGGACCTACAACGACCTTCATTTTAACTGTCACATCAGTTTTCTCTCTTATGCAACCTACAGACGACTTTTTACCACAGTAAGGGCGACCTTCATTTTTTTTCTTTCAAACATTTTTAGCAACAAAATTAAATTTCATTAATAATTAAAATATTACATAATAATTCAAATAACAATAAAACATTATAATAATTAAAAACTTAAATTAGTAATCTAAGCCTAAGCATGCCTTGATTGCATCATTGATCTCCTGCAGCTTCTGTTATTGGATTAGGGGCAAAAAGGGGGTCGATTGCTGAATTATAAAATATGATGTATGTCTCACGTTTCTCTTGTTCATAAAATTCAAGTTTTTGACATTCTAATTCAAGTTTATCCCTTTTCAACTCCGCTGCTTCCCGACGTGCCGCTTCATGGATTTCCAACTCATGTTTCTTCAACGCCGCTACTTCCCGACGCGCCACTTCTTGGATTTCCAAATCTTGTTTCTTCAACTGGAAATATTTCTCTTCTTGCGACTTGCAAGTTATTCTTTCCCCATTTTACCGACTTCAAGCTGAAGAATTTGTCGGCTACCGCATCAGTCCACGAAGACTTGGATTGATCGGAGGTGGATGATTTCTTCTTATTTTTCTTTGCTTGGTCGCGACCCAATGGTTGCACTTCTCGAGTCTCTTCCTCATACTCATCCACTTCTTCGTTCAAATTGAAACAACTCTCAGAGGTGGTTTCAGAAGTCTTGGATTTCTTTCGACTATTTTTGGGCTTTAGAAAATGAGGCAACTCAACTTCCTTTTAGATGATCCTTCAAAATGTTCCAACAATGCTCCAATGTAAAGGGATGCTTTTGTATCACTAGGTATTTTGCACACGCTTTTTGGTACACAATGAGGTCATTCTCACCACTTTCGTGATTCTTTTGAATATTATTGAAAATGGCACAAAAAGCACCAACTCTAGGGCGAACCCTATTTTCCATTTGCTAAGGATCGAGTCGTAAGTTCTGTTTGAACTAGTTTCTTTTCTAAAGTAAATAATAACCTTCTCCCAAAATCCCTTACTTTTCATAGCGTTGCCAATCTCGCTATTTTTCGACACATCACACCAAGCTCTACATAACACTATCTCTTCCTCAGTTGTGCATATCGTTGACTTCTGATCCTTATTATTGCTATCATTCTTCTTAGCCTTTATAGCTTGTTTCGAAGGCTTCTTAGCATTGACAGGTGACATTTCTTTGACGGGAGTGTCGTCTTCAACTGGAGCCGAATCGTGAAACAAACCGTGACCTGAATCATGACCCATAGAATAATCTTGAGTCGGATAATAAGGTTGACCCGAACCAGTTCCCACATAAAAATCTGGATTATTGAATAATTGGTCTTCAAAATCCATATCAAGATTAACGCGGTTAACCAAAGAATACGGTTGATGATTTGAGTCAGAAGACGTTGACGAATCCATAGTTGGACGATACAACCCGGTTGGTGATTGGGAAATAAGAATGTTGGTTATTATGATATGGTGGTTGAATGGACAATTTTGATAAGAAAACATGTTTTGATTTTGTGGTGGTTGGGGTAGTTGTGAATGATATTTAAAACTGGCGGTCGAAAATTAACGGTTGGTGATACACCGGTTAATCGGAAATTCGGATCCAAATGCGGAGCGGTTTTTTGCACTCGAGATCTTCAGGTTTTTTATTGGAGAGTTTTCTTAGACATGGTAAAATGAAAGAAATAGTTTGAATTGTGGTTTGGGTGAGGTACTTATATTGTAAAATATAAAGGTTTTTTATTTTTATTTTTATTTTTAATTTTTTACCTCTCAAACGGTAACTTATTAAATGGAAAGTGGGATTGTATTGTTTTTTAGTTTGTGTTTATTTCGATCGTGCAGAGGACCGAAATAATAATAAAAAAATAAATAAATAAAAAAAGGAACCGATCAACTGGTGACCGATTACCAACAACAAGGACGACCGATTTGTGTGTGGGTCGACCGACTGGAAACCTCCCTTACTGCGGCCAGTTTAAATGTTCATCAGCAATTTTGTTAGTGCAAATATTACGATATTTAATCTATACAGTCTCGTTTGTTTTGATTGATGACAAACATATAACTTGATACATAATGTAAAATGTACAAGTTACTTGTAATCTTATTTTGTCTCAACAAACATTCAACACCTCTCAACGTCTCGAGTCCTCGTATGCTACAACACAGGTTCGTACATGTTTGTTATGTGACATTATGATCAAACACCTTGACCAACCATTTAGAATGACTAAAATACATTTAGAGTCTTTAAGTATTTTAGGTGTCAAAGTGCACTTTATGTGCAAAATAGAATAAGTGCCACTTTAGGTGATAAAGTAATATTAGTAAGTTTTACAAATGATAAAAATGTGATGACATTAGGAATCAAACATTTTTAGTAACTCATTAATTTACTAAAACAATATTACTTAGGCAATATATACATTCTACAAGTTTACTTTCATATATATATATATATATTAATCTAAAAATAGAAATATATATATGACATCATGTGTAAGGGTTCTTACACATATGGAAAGATTCTCACTCAAACTATTGTGTGTTGACTTGCAGAATCTTGATTTGACATGTCTAAACTTGGAAAGACTTTTGTAAGATATGTCATAGATTTTGTTTAGACTTACACACTACAATCTTGTAGTTGACTAGAAAATCTTGATAAGACTAGAGATAGATATGGAAAGATATTTGGAAGATATCTTTACTAGTTTTGGAACATGATTTTGGAAAAAACCTTTTTACTTATTTTCCTATAAATAGTAGTCCATGGTTTTCTCATAACTTGATGATGGATGATGAAAAACCACACACATATAGATTAGTAGAAAACCATGTAGAAACATCAATGAATTACCCTTTACATAATGATCATAATGTTACTAACTCTCATTATGTTGTAAGCATACTTCATGATCCACCAAGAAGGTTAGATGATCTTGAAGTCATCATTCGTTCAAGCATACCAACATATGAAGATTCAAGGGCACTTGACATCCTCAATGATTGAAGACTTCTTATTCAAGAAGTTCATTTAGATTAGGCATCCATATCCATTATACATGTATGTCTTGGATCATCATTGTATCATCACAATATAGATTAGATGGTTTATGTGTTTATGCCATAAAACACAAGGTTTCTATGTTGGGCCACAAAACATAGTGGGAGTGGTTGTACCCTTGGAAAAGAACTCGACATCTAGCTTAGTGTCTGAAATATTGTAGGCGACTATAGGAGTGGTTGTACCTATGTAAAAGAACCCGATATTTAGTTTTGTACCGAATAAAGTGTAAGCAACGATTGTAAGGTTTTCTCCGCCGAGAAGGGAGCTTGTTGATCTAGTGAAGTAACTCTCGAGTTGGGTACTCGAGGAATGGAGTAGGGCGGAGAGGAGATCCGTGACCGAACCACTATAAATCCTCGTGTTCGGTTTGCTCTTTCTTTTACTTATTGCTTTACGTTAATGTTTGCATTATGTAATTGCTTGTGTTGTGACTTGTCGATTGTACTTGGATGATAACATGTTTTAAGTTATTGATTGATGCTAAACCGTCAGACTAAAGTCAACCACTTGTGAATGGTCAACTATAATAGTCAAACAGCTCAGAGTCAATGCTCCGCGGAAGTATAAGGTTTCCCCGGGTCGTTATGTCCCGACGAGGTGTGAATTGTAAACAAAACGGTTTCGTGATCGGGTGAATTTGGATGAAAAGGGGTTTGTGTGTGATTAAGCTACGGAATCTACAAGAGAATAGCTTAAACAAGCTATTTGAATAAGACAAGAAGCTAAGAAAAACCAGAAACGATTAAAACTTAAAACGTGTACGTTACGTTTAAATAAAACGTAGACGTATGAAATAAAACGCGAGTTTTAACAAAATAAAATACTTACAAAAGTGAAAATCACATTTTTACAATCCTAATAATAAAAGAAACTTTTTAGAAAATTAAAATTACTTTTTACACTATTTAATTATTTAATATTAATTAAAAACTATTTAATACTTATTATTAATATTTAAATAACTAAAATACACTACAATATAATTTAAATACTAAAAAGGTGAAAATAAAATTTCTAAAATTATAAAATAACTAAAAATAAGATTTAAATATAAAAATGAGTGTTTTTGTCTTTTTGTGCTTTTTATATTAATTACTTATTAATTACTAATTATCTAATTAACTATTTTAAATTAAGAAAATTACTAAATGAACAGTAAAAATTCTAAGAAAATTTCCAAAATTATTTTACAACATATAAAAGCTATAAAAAATATAAAAACTAGGTTTTGATTAATAAAAACTAATTATGCTATTTTAAACTAATTATTAATTAATAATTAATAAAACTAAAATTAATTCTAATTAATACTAAATGAGAAAATAAAAATCTGAGAAAATTAATATAAATACTTTAATATAAGATATAATTAATAAAAATATAAAAATGACAAGTACTTAATAAAAATTTAAAAATGAAAATTAAAATTAAATTACATTAAATAGAAACTATCACTTAATTTTAAATTAACTTTTTTGGATTTTTCTTTTTGAAACTTGATTTACACCTAAAAATAACAAACTTTTGTAAAAACAAAAGTTTTACAACTCAAAAATAAGCTGTGGAGAGCTTATAAACCATGGCAGTTGACTATGGTTGACCAAATGGGAAAATAAGCTAAAATGGCATCAAGTGGGACCCACAAAGGATGATTCTGATCCAAATAGCTTATTTGAACTTGTATGAGCTGGAAAAAACTAAAAGTGAACACATAATAAGCTGAATAAGCACAATGAAGCACTTGGAAACTTGTTACCACACAGAAAATGGGACAATTTTGTGGACTGTCTAGGGGGCCCACCAGAGTGAATGGGGGCACAAGCTTGGGTGCAAAATGGAACCACCCACCTTGGGAGTTCAAATAAGCAAGAAGTGAACCAAGGGGCCCACTAGGCTAGGCTGCAGCCACCACCAAAGTTGGTGGTGTGGGCTGAGATGCTGTGCATCAGGGGATGCATCTCCCCTGCAGGTGTGTTTGAGGGGCAATATGGTCCAAAAATAAAATTCTCAAAATTCAAATAGCCATGGGATATTGAAGATGGGCTGGTAGACAACAGATAGAAACAAGATTCAAGCCATGAAAGTGACCACAAAATTCTATAAAATTGCTTGAAATTTTGGAAAAACCTGAGAATGCACAATTTGACTTTTGAACAAAACTTGAACTTTGACTATTATGAGATTTGGGCACTTCTATTCTACTGAACTTGTTATGATGAGCTAAAATGAGAGTGAATTAAGCTAATTGAAACACTTATGAACCAATATATATGATTATGCAATTCAAAATAACCAACAGTGACTGCCAATGGATCAATATATAAATTTTTGACTTTTGCTAGTAAACAACTGAATTTTATGACTTAAACAAACTATGTGGACCTAATGAGAGTTACCACAACTAAATACACTACAAGGAACAGGGTACATATCAGTGTAAACACCTAATCCAAACACCCCTCTAAATGGCAGTTTCACTAAGTATCTAAGCTAAAATGCACACAGGCCAACACATGGTACCCAGTTAACTATAATAAGCAGTAAATAGTAGAAATAAGCTAAAAAAAATACAATATATAAGTTGATTTAAGCAGACTGCAGAGTATTACAAGGTACTCACTTGAAACTGAGGCAATGGTAGTGGAAATGAACTAGAACATGAAACAATGCTCAGGAAAATTACCAAGGTGCTTTCTGAGCTTATCCAGAAGTGGTATGAGCTTATACAAGCTTATAACATCAGCTTATTGCTATTTCCTTTCTTATTTAAAGCTTATAATTAAGCTACTGTGAGCTCAGATTAACAAGAAACAACAATAATTAATGCTTTAACAATAATTTGAAACTTTTACTTGAACTTATGAATTTGAAATTAACAGCTAACAAACTTGAAATGGATAATTTAAAAGAGTTTCTAATAAATTATGATTGATACAGAGTTTGTAAATTGCAAATTACATTAAAGATTGAAAATTGAGCTTAAATTATAAACTACACTAAAACTAAATTATACTACTGCTATCTACTTGCTTCCTTCCACATTTTTCTTGACTTTTATAGGTCTCTAAAGTCTCCTTGGACTTTCCCACCTTGAATTAGAGCCATTGGATGAGTAGAATGGTTCCTAGCCGTTTGATTTATTTTTGGCGGGAAATGGGCTTTTGGCAGTTAGGGGTAACTTGGAGAGGTTTTAGTAGCATTTATTATGGTTTGGGGTTTAGTGCTAGTGGAGGGGACATGGGATGGGTAGAGATGGCAGAGGTGATGGAGGGGGGTTAAGTGTTGGGTGAGTTACCAGGCCAAGTGGTGGGGGAGAAGGAGAGGTCAACGTTTGTTTGACCGTAGGATTATTTGAAACGGTTTTGGGGTTTATTTTATTATTAGGAGTGGAGTGGGCCGGGTTAAGTGGGCTGAGGGTGTGGTTACTGGATCAGGGGGGGGGGTGTTGGGTTGTTTTTGGGTTTGGTTTATGGTTTATTTAAGTTAAGGGTCCAATTGGTTTAAGTACCTAAATCACAAGGACCAATTTTGTAGAAACTGAAAATCCAAGGGCTGTTTTGCCAAATCTCCAAAATAACAATAAAGACCATACTTGCATAGTTTGAATATCCAAAAACCCATTTTTGCAATTTTGTATTTTTCAAAATTCCCGGGGATCATTTATGTAAATTTTCAAAATCCGAGGACTAAAATTGCCATTTTCTCAAAATTTTCATCCAGGGATTAAAAGTGATTTTTATGAATTCCCAAGGACCAAAATTGATTTTTCATTCAAAATTATCCCACCAGGGACTGAATCTGACAATTTCTGAAACTCCAGGGACTAATTTCGCCAATTTGGATTTTTAGGGACTAAACATGTAATTTTCTCAAACTTTTTACCCAAAGTCTAAATTTGATAATTTTTACTTTTAAAAACTTTGGGTTGACTTTTCTTTCGTTTTAAAACGTCAGGGACTAGTTTTGTCAATATTTGAAACTTGAGGGACTGAAACTGCCAATTGTGCAAACTTTGTTCGTTTTTCATTTGTTTTTAAACGTTTTGCATCAAAAACATATAAAACACACTTTTGAGATAATTTCAGTATTTTGATGCATTATTGGGTGTTTTTGGATGTTTTGGCAGTTCATATAAGACAAAAATGATGAGTATTTACACACTCATCAGTTATGCTAGTCACTAACTAAACATAACATTTTTCATATTAGAACAAGCTATAAAATGGATATTTGATACAACAAGTATAAAGTTTTTAAAGGGTAACGTATTCACCCCCTCTACGTTTTCACAAATTTGGTTGTTCATTAATATTCTGCCAAAAACAAATAAAAAGTGACACGTGTGAACACTTGAAGACTTTTAAAAAGGGAACAACTTTCTATTTAATTCTCTTCCCTATCATTTAACAATGACACAATTCATATAGATAATTGTGTTAAAATCAACTCTAACATAAACACGACTGCCACAACACATTGGTTGAACAAGTTGTGTCAACAGGGATGAAATTAGGAGGTCCCGAGGTGTCACGAGACTCCGATAGAATTTTTTTGTAGTGTTACGTATCATGAAAATACTAAATTCTCTGAAATGCATCCGTTCACAATGAATAGTGTTTCTAGCTATTGTTTAGTTAGTTCATCAATAAGTGAAAGTGGACACATTTTTTTACTAAACTCGATCGTTTTTATTAAAAATCGTACTATCCTGTTAATTTTTTTCTTTTGTATTAAAATTATAAAACATTTGTGTCCCCGGTCAATTTTAGCCCTAGTTCCGTCCCTGTGTGTCAATGACCTAGTAACTTGGAGACGAGTTCAACAAGTTTACCAAAACACAACTTGACTATTACTCAAAACTATAAAGTTCATCGTTTCAACGAAAACCATTTAATCCCGAATATAAACCGTTTACTTTACATTTCTTCAAGTTCATTTCATGTTACAAATTATCACTCTAGCAACATAGCATTTAGTTTGTTATACTTTCCACTAAACTAAATTTGACCAAATGATTTATGCCATAAACTTTGATGGAGCTGAGTCAGGGTGTGTTTGTTTAAACTTATTAACCTAGGTCTAGTGAATAAGCTTGTAAACCAACACAAATAAGCTTGCAAGTTGCAAATTTATCAAATTTTCAATAAGGTTAACGATAACCCTCTTAAAAATTCACCAGTCACAAAGAGCAAAGATAACAAAACTTGGAAATGCCATTTTCTTCCCTTCCCTTAGACCATCCGTAGTGGATGGTCGACCATAATGTCGGTCAAGCCACTAGACGCGTCCCTCGCTCCCCTTTCGCCTGGTCAAACGAATGCGTCCTCCTCCCAAAGAAATGAAGACTTGATCGCTTGGGCGACCAAGTTGTTTCTGAGTGTTGTGTGTAGGTGTTTATTTATTAAATTATTTTTGTAAGGTACGTTTTTATAGTGACTGCGATCACTTTGACTTTATTACATTAACTTGGTCATGCAAAAGGTTTTATAAAGAGAAAGCTGAATTGACGCGATTCAATAGCATTTAACCAATGTTTTAAAAACTGATATTCTAAAATGACCTGGTCGAGTCATCGGGTCATGGTTCACTCGAGTTTTTCATTCAAAACCAGCATCCAGTCATCCGACCGATTCACGGTTCAACCTACATTTTCCACCTAGTAATTTAACCAAACACAAGTGGCAACTCAGTAAATTTCAACTTCGTCAAACCCACGACTAAATTAGCAAAAAGAAACATAAAAAACAAAATCGATCTAAACAGAGCTAACAAACATAACATAACATCAGATCGACAGATCAAAAACATTTATTACAAAACAGTGATTTTATGATCTGTCTCAAACCCTAGTAACTGTTTTCAATTGTGTGTGTTTTTCTTCATCTCTCATGGCTGCTCCGTTTTTTTCAACACCCTTTCAACCCTTTGTTTATCAGGTACACTCATAATCTTAGTTTCTTGTATTTTTCTGAATTGTGTGGAAAATAGATAGATTTGATGACTGGTTAGTGTAGTTGTGACTTGATTTGTTATGAAACTGATAATTGTATGGATGATCGTGCAACTTGAGTCTCGATTTAGTTAGCGAAATGCCAGATAAGTTGTTATTATAAGAAATGAAGGAAAATTTGGGGATTTAGGGTTTAGTAGATAGTCAAATGTTGGTTTTGTGTATTAATTAGACACGTGAAACAGAAGTAGATGTTTAGCGCGTAAATGATGTATATTTTAGGCGTACAAGTTGGGAAAAGGACGTACTTTTGCAGTTTTACCATTCCGGGGTGTTTGTTTAAGTATATATGTGGCTTATGAGCTTATTTGTGTTTCGGCTTATATATCATAAGCCCCAATTTTCTGGTTTATTTTGAGACTTGCGGGCTTATATAAGTTTATTATGATATGATAAACTTATATAAGCCCAAAAGTCTTCAAATAAGCTGGAAAATTGGAGCTTATGAAATATAAGCCGAAATCAAATAAGCTCATAAACCCATATATAAGCTTAAACTAACACCCCCTAAGGCTTCAGAAAGGATAGATACAAAGCATGTCTCGGCTCATTTGGTTCTTGTCTTTTTTATCGATGAACTTGATTTATGGGAAGAGTTCATGTGGTGTGCTAGAAACCGTGACTGTTTATTGTGATAAGATAGGGAAAGACCAAAAGAGAGAACGGTTCTTCACTTTTTTTTCCTGCAACTAGTTATCGTTATGGTGATACAGATTGTTGTTTCTCTATCATGTAGAATAACTTAGAGATTCCATCATCTAATATGGTATGCTAAGTGATGATCACCTAACATGGTTGTCGGTTGGCTTCTCTAATTTGGCGTATATATGATTGGCTGTTAGAATATTTGCGACTTTTTTAATGCTAGTAGGAAAAAGTTTCTAGAGTTGTAGAGGTCCACTCATACCATTGGATCAAAGACCACTTGGTAAAGTTAGAAATGAAAATTGAAGCGATGAAATTTTAATTCAATACTTGGCATCCGTCTATGAAGGATATAATAATTTTTCAAAAGTGAAAGCTATAATTATAGTATAATCAAATGTATGTTCTACTCTTTCGTCATATTTCCACAAGATGTTTGGACTTACCTCGTTGCTTTGGCCTTAATTTAGCCTTTAATTTCTAATTGTGTTTGCCTCACTAGTGTACATCCTACTTAACCATCAATTTATATACGACAAGCATTACTTACTTTTCTTTTTGAAATATGTAATGCGTTAATTATATGTGATTTACGGTTATTCTTATAGGAAGTGGTTAAAAGTGTGATAAACAAAGCGTATGACATAATGTAACATTTCAACTCAAATTAAGTGTAGGTGGGCTATACATTTTGCTTGGATATTTGTTGTATCTAAATGGAGGGGCAGAGGCCAGAGAGAATGTAGCTTTACCATTCACTGAAGCACTGTAGTGTAGTCTTACTTATTTAATACTTTAACCCATTGGTTTATCATATAACAGGGTCAGCAGGAAGATGTTACACCTTTTCAGATTTTAGGTGGCGAGGCGCAGATAGTTCAGGTACAATTTTATATCATATAATTTTTTTCAAAGAATTTTTATCCTACCAAAATTTCCTAACCCCCACCCTCACCACTGGGGTTTGATTTTGATCATCTATGCTAGATAATGTTGAAGCCAGACGAGAAGATCAATGCAAGGCCAGGTAATTCAATCTTAGTTATGTTACTTTGTTTAACTCACCAATAATCTTTTATTCTGTTTCTGTGTATTATTCTACAAATTCCGAATATGGGTAGTTGTGTTTCTGTGTGAATATGTAACTTTGTTTAACCAGCCAAAATACCTGATATTCTTTTGTATTGCTAGTCTACTGCTGCATTGGGTCTGTATATGTGATGAACATATTCTAAAATTTGTGTATTATTTTATCAAGCAATCTTTTATGAGTAAAATAGGTGTGTGGATATAAATAAACATAATGCTAATAATTACATAACTATACTGATACGCAAAAAGTTAGGCATCTCAAGTATATGCATTAAAAATGAATGTAGAGCGCATCAGTAGTGTTATGTTCATCTAAGTCTTTTTTCAGGATTTATGTATTGTATTCAGTAAACAGAAACTATATTTGTTTGTATCACAAGCCCATGGTTTGATACCATGACACGAGTATTTCTCTAGATTGTGTATTATTGTATTAAACATAGCCGTAAGATATGAAGTATAATAGTAGGCCACAGGCCAACACATATAAATCCCTCACAACAGACTTGAATAAAGTTGCACTCACAATGACATGCTCTCATATTCTAGTGATCTGTGTTACGTTTTGCATATTAAACTATTCAAGCTCTAAGAATGTAAATATTTTGCAGGATGCATGTGCTACATGTCTGGGTCCACTCAAATGGAAAATGTTTATGCCCCAGAAAATGAGGCAGGAATGTGGCAGTGGCTTTTTGGCAAACATGTGACTAGCACTGTTTTTCTTAATAATGGTTCAAGTGATGGATTTGTTGGCATTGCTGCACCATCTCTAGCAAGAATCCTCCCGGTTCGTATTATCCTAAATTTTCAGTTAATTTTAAGTTGGCATATTCACTTAGATTCCAATCTAATGTGCTGCAGATTGACTTAGCAAAGTTTGGTGGTGAAATTTTGTGCCAGGTATATTGTTCATAATCTCTTATCGCCTGTTTTAATTACTAATTTGTCTTTATCTGACTTTATTGGTATAATTTTGTAGCCAGATGCATTCCTTTGCTCCATTGGTGATGTGAAGATCAGTAACACTTTCGATCAGAGGGCACGTAATGTTGTACCTGGTATAGAGGTGAGAGTCCATTGCCCTGGGAAAGAACTTCTTTCCTCACATACATTGGCACTTCAATGACATTCTTATGACGTTTGTAGGGATTCTTAAGACAAAAGCTATCTGGTCAAGGCTTGGCGTTCATAGTTGGGGGTGGATCTGGTATGCTGTTTATAATAGTATTATCGAATACCTTTTAAATTCCATTATGTTTGAATCTGCTTTTCAATATGTTCCTTGACCTATTTTGTTTACTTCTTTTTCTTTCTGATGTTAGTGGTGCAGAAAAATCTTGAGGTGGGCGAGACACTTGCAGTGGACATGTCTAGCATCGTTGCTTTGCCGTCTACAGTTAATGTGCAGATAAAATATAATGGCCCAATGAGAAGAGTTGTGTTCGGGGTACATTGCTCATTCTCTGGCCTCTTTTTTAGCTGTTTATTTTTTCTATCCACACTTCTCAGTAACCTGTCCCTACTTTTCCCTTTAAAATAGAAAAACAATTTTCTTTGAGATTCAGAATAAGAATGTCCAGTTCAAAGTCTAGGAATCTAACACCATTTTTGGTACATGACTAAATTCAAATTAGCGAAACATAAGTAGGGTCAGTGGATAATCATATATACTTATGTTTTAATGTTACATATTCTTACATGTTTTGTATAGTGTCTCATATTTTCCAGACAGAGTGAATTTATGTACATTTTAAGAGGGGAGTTAGTCGGTTACATGATGTCCAAATGTCATTTTGTTCGGTTTCATAAATTAACTCAGAACCCTGTGTTGCTTCGTCTCTATTGCTTTCTAAAATTGTGATTCCATGCTGCTTATTCGTAGGGGGAGAATCTAGTAACAGCAATGTTGACAGGACCTGGCATCGTCTTTATTCAGAGCTTGCCCTTTCCTCGGCTTTCTCAGCGCATCGCTAGGTAACTCCTCTTACTTGCAATCTTATAATACACTTAAAGCTAATGCCCACAAACTTTTTTTTCCCCATAATAGAGAGTGATTTTCTATATAGCCCTATATGGGCAAGTAAACACAAGTCTAAAGTTAGAGGTGGGAATCTGGACACATTTGCTCATGGATGGGATAATATAGGCTGTGTTTTTATCTCAAACTGGTCAATTAAAATTATCAATTAAAACGGAACAGGCCAAATGGGCCAAAGCAGTCAAAACTGTTAAGTCGCTTAAACTCTCAAAGAATGCATACAACCTCTCTTAGTGCTTAACAAATATATAGATTAATAGTATTTTTATAATAAAAGATAACAAATTATTTTTAGAATAAAAAAGGTAAAATCCGAACCGCCCATGTTTTTTTATGTACTAGAAGTCATGTTTTGACCTGTTATCAACCAGGTAATCTTGCCACCTCTACTAAAGTTATGTATTGCGTTGTAAGCACCAAAAATGTTCTGCATGTACTTTTGGCGCTCGCTTAAAGCACCATTTTAGTGACCAAGTTTCTGGAGTGTGTTGGTGACTGTTCCAAACCTTTTATAAGTAATGTATCCGGCTTTCATTTTGCAGGGCGGTGACGTCGCCAAATATGAGAGATAATCCAAAGTTGTTCATGCAGATAGCCATATTCTTCTTTCTTGCGTATGTTGTGGTTATTTCGTCATTAATCTTGACAGACATATGACTTCTATTAGTATATTTTCTCTTGTTTACCCCACAACCCAAGTCTAGTTGATTGAACTGGTTGAAAATTCTATCTAGTGAGAAACCAGATATGAGTTTGCTCCAAAAACGTTATATTAGAAAACTTGGTAAGACCCAGTGACCATACCCAAGAGGATGTAAAGATTTTCTCTTCTTATAATACTTAGCTTTTGCAAATGCAGATGTGTTGTGTCTCTGATGTTATTTTGTTTGTCTTGATCGTCATTTTAATGGTTTCTAAATTTTGAATCCCTTTCAGAATTGATCTTATATGATTGCTGTTGATCATTTGTGCATTCTAAATCATCTGATCGTAGTAATATCCGATTGAATGTTTAGGTTATTGTTCTAATGTGTGACGTATTTATGAAAGTGTATAGGGTTGCAGGCTATTTTATTGTGTTAAGCTAAGTTTGAGCTTAATTCTATTGCTTTTGATGTAGTCTTGACCTTGTCTTGAGTTTAATTTGATAGTTTGATGGGCCTTTCTTAACTTAATTTGAGTTTGACTCGATAACTTTATGGCCTTCTTTGTGTAGTCCCTTGGTTTGAGAAAGATTTGAGCTTATATATCTCAAAGTATTATCAAAACTACACATTGATTTGGAATCTCAAATAGTTTGGAACATTGTTTAGGATGTATGTTAAATGAAGCAAACTCGATTCATTGTAGAATACGTCACTCAGCCAGAAAAAGAGAGTTCATATAACTGCCACACCAAATATTTCAAGATATCTTCTCTGGATCACCTTTATGGCTACCGAAATCTTAAGCATCATCATGTTTTGGATCTAAAGGGTTTTAGGGTCTCTAAATACTGTTTTTGAGAAATGACCCGGTTTAACCCATTCTTCTAATAAGATTTTTTTGTGATCTCTATTGACCAAAGTTTTCACTGTCCTTTTTATTGTATTTTTTACTTCCTCCACCCCCAGCGTACCTTTTACTGTACTTTTTACATAAGCTAAGGTTCCATGTTGAGGTATTACAAACTTGATTTGTACATTTTATAGTGTTTGTATGATTGTATCCATGTTTGAGCTCATTAAATAATAATCTGAGTCTTGAATCAAGTTTGAACCTATAGATCACACAACAGCAAACCAACTACCTTACCACAACTTTGTAAAACCATGGTTGCTTGCAATTCGAACAATTTGACTAGTAACTTTTATTCTGGTATGATTTTCAATTCTCGGTTTGCACACATTTGCATTTTGGGATTCATTTTCTATAGGATGATCCAAAAGTTTATTTAACATTTTAGGCCACCACATATGCTACAAAGATTTCGAAACAGATTAAAAAAACATAAGTAACCATTATTTGCATTTTAATTACAAATTTTATAGGAAAAAACAAATTAATCAACTTAATACGTAGTAGTATACTTTAGTGTTCCTTTCTGAAAAATCATCCTAATGTCAACATAAAAATCATGAAAACTTAATAAACTATTTTCCAATTTGGAGGAGATCAAGTTGTACTGTGAAGGAAAGTTCTTGAGAAAGAAGAATGGAAAGAATATTCTGACTCTTGAGGAACAAGAAATAGCGATAGAGGAAGCTACATGTGTGTTCTTGAATTAAGAGGGCTGATTTTCTAAAAAGTCTGCTATTAATTAGATCGTCTGATTAAAAACTAATGAATTTTAAGGATTAACACGTGCCCAAAATAGAGCATTCACAATACCAGAGCTAATATTAGTATAAACATTTTTAAGTTAGTATAACATCTATATTTATTACCTTTATTACCTACCTTTGAGGGTTTTATTATTTGCGCCACGTTTGGTGATAATGATCACCAAAACAATGCCAGAGACCAACGATTATGCTTGGTAGTGACTTGGCCGTAAAGGGAGTTCAAGCGTGGTGGAGGGCAACCATAGGATGGTGCTTCCATTACGTCTAATCTAAGGTTAAATGTTATTCAATTTTTTGCTCCTCGAATAATGCAAGTCTAGATGTAATAAGGACACCCCAAGACAACATTCACCTCAACAGCATATCATTTTTTTCTCTCTACAACCAACTTCAGTATCAACTTAGTGTAATAAAACAACCACCTTCATCAATAAAACATATCATATTTAAACACAAATATACCTCACAAAAACTCTTTAAATACTTGGGTTGGCCGGACTCTTTGTTTGCGAAGGCCAAAGGAGTTAAAAATAAGGTTTTTGGTACACACACAACAAAACTCTATGTATATATACGCGACCAAGTCTTCCTTTTTAACCAAAGACGAGTAAAAAATGACTGAATGTAGTAAGCTAGGACGCGTGCTACTTTGCCAACAAGGACGGAGACCTAGTTTACCTTGCCTTATTACGCGTGGTTTAAGGCCAATGCTAATGGTAAGGTTGCTCCAACCAATCGAGTAGATCACCCCAACCTTTTCAAAGTTATGGTTGACCTAACAATCGAAAGTTTCATTCTCTTTTATGTGTGTGTATTTTATTTATTAGTTTTGTGGGGTATGTTTTGGATGTGGTTATAATCGCCTTATTATTAAAATGCGGATGAGTGTAATTTTAAAGAGAGAAAACTAATATCGCAGATACGACAGCGTGCGGCCATAATATGACAGTGTGCAGCCATAATATTTATGGTTGTGGCGTAAGGTCAAGATATTCAAGCCGACTATAAGTCAAATGGCATTGAAACAAAGTCCAGGGTCCTATACAAAAATATAACTCCATTATAAATACCAAACCCCCTCTCCTCTTTATCTCCAAAACACAAAACAAAATTTGGGAAAAAAAAAAAAAACATCGATCCTCCCAATTTTGCCCTAATTTTAATCAAGAATCAATTCATCAAACCCTAACATCGATTCTTCAATCAGAAGCATGATTCAAAGCTTCAATCATTCAAATTAACAATTCAATTCGTTTAATCGAACGAATTCGTGTATCGACCGATTTCTAGGGTTTTTAAACCAGATCATGATGACGTCAGATCTGTGAAACTCGAAGCAGATTCAAGCACACCTGAAGACACCGGCGACAAGTACTCGTACTCGTTTTCATCGGGGTTTAATTTCGAAACCCTAATCAAGAGCGCGTGTGTTTTACGCGCCTGAAGAACCGACCGACGTAACTTGTTCGAGATTGAGCGCGTGAAGAAGACGCAAGGATTTGAGTGAAGTTATAAAAATCTACAGATTAGCGGTTTGATTGTGGAAAAAAATATAAAAAAAATTAGAGTTTGATTATGTATTGTTGATTTATATGTTTTTTTTTTGGTTTTTGATAAAGTTTATTAGTGAAAGATTTTTTGATTTTTATTTGTGATTTTTATTAGAGAAAAGAATAAAATAAAATTAAATGGCAGTGTATTATAAGTTTAAAAGTGCAAAAGATTATGATTCTATTGCAATAGATGGACATTTTATAACAGTTTCTAATCTTAAAGAAAAAATCTATGAGAATAAGCAATTGGGCAGAGGTACTGATTATGATCTTGTCGTCACCAACGCCCAGACCAACGAAGGTATAATAACCATTAATACAAATAATGCTATCTTGTTGACTTTAATTTATTGTTTTTAAGGGTTTATTGGGATGTTTAGAATGGAACTTAACTTAACGTCCGGGTTTCGAATAAACATAGCCCTTAGGGCTAATGTTTAACGAGTTTGAACATGCTTAAATGTTTGTACTTTAACCAGCAACCACCGCTGCGCGGTGGTTGATGACAACCACCTCATCAAGGTGGTTAAAGTACAAATGCTTAAGCGTGTTCGGACTTGTTAAACATGGCCCTAAGAGCTATGTTTACCGGAACCCTAAACGTTGTTGGGGAAAATGTTTTTCTGCATTGACTAAGACTATTTCTTTAGGGGGGTCGGGTCGACTATTGCAGATCTGTTTTAAAGGGTGTTTGGGATTGTATATATTCTAAGTGGTTACTGGCTTGTAGTTTTGAGGGTTTATTGGGATGTTTATGGTTTCATAATAGACGTCCAGGTTTTGCTAAACATAGCCTTAAGAGCTATGTTAAGTGGTAACGACATGCTTAAAACTTTATATTTTAACCATTATGACTTTATGAGGTGGTTGCTATCAACTACCTTGAGTTGTTACGGCTAAAGTATAACATTTGATGCATGGCTTAACCTATTTAACATAGCCCTAAGGTCTATTGTAACAAAACCCTAAACTTTATTGGGGGAAAAGTGTGTTTTGTTGATAAAGATAATGTTTTTATTAAGTATAATTATGTTATGAATGGTCTGCTGGTTTTCTGTAGTTTGGGGGAAGTAGATTATGTCTTAGTAAGTTTACATTTTTCTGCATTGACCAAGACTATTTGGTGGTCCACTATTGCAGATCTGTATTTAAGGGGTGCTTGGGATTGTATATTTTATGTGCTTATTGGCTTATTGTGTTATTTAAAATCAAAAGAAAGGACTTTTGAAGTCTTTGGATTTTATGCTTTATATATTGATGGAACAGGCCATTTTAACTAAACAGATGAGTAGGTGCTTATGACTTATGAGCCGCAAGCGTAAGCTGAAAGTATGCAATTCCAAACACACCCTTTAGTTGGATCTAAACATGCACACATGCAAACTAATGTTAAAATAGCTAAGTAATGTTCTAAATTGGGCAGATAGGTTGTCCTTTTGGGGTACTATAAGGGTTTATATTGTAGTAAGTTGAAATGGATTGATCTATTTATAGTATTTCACAGAAATGTTCTATTGTGTAATTTCAGAATATATCGACGAAGACATGTTGATACCAAAAAATACCTCTGTTTTAATACGTCGAATTCCTGGACAGCCTCGCAAGCCTATTGTTACAGCACCCGTTTCTGAACAAGCCGAGTACATTTTCAAAACCTTTAAATTTTAAATAATTTATATTTTGTTTTTAAAAGTTATCGTATTTACTGAAGGCTTAGGCTTGACTGCTTAGGTTTGACCACCTCTTTTGATGGTCACATAAACCAGATAGTGGTTTGTTAAAACTTCAAAAGCTTTGTGCTTGTTGGATGGCCGATTATGAGAGTCAAGTTCTAGCCTCTAGGGCATTAGTTGAGTTGTTTTTTGTGATTTACATTGCAGACCGAATGTGGTTAACGAGCTGAATAGTGCACAAGAGGCAAAGAATAACTTTTCAGGAGCTGGTCTTTCTGTATCTAATAACTATGTAAGCTTTGTTTAGCATAATAATATGTTTAGGAACTTGATCATAGATCAAGGTTATACATGTAATAGTTAGACAGTAACTTGATAAAGTTTTTGTATTTTGTAGCTTGATGGGTCAGAATACGATGAATTTGGGAATGACTTGTATGAAATTCCTGATGCTGTTCCAGTTATGTCTAATAATCAACATCAGGATGTTACCGCTCCTAGTAAAGCTGACGAGGACAGCAAAATTCAGGCCTTAATTGATACACCAGCTTTGGACTGGCAACAGTGAGCAAAATTCCTTCACTATTATTTTCAGTGATTATATATAATTTCATAATGGTGGAGTAATACTGTTTTTTGAACTTGCAGGCAAAGTTTTGACGGCTTTGGTGGTGGTAGAGGTTTTGGGCGTGGTATGGGTGGTAGAATGGGTGGCCGTGGTGGTTTTGGTAATTATCTGTTTGTTTACCTGTTTTTTGAATATTGCTGATTTTATTTACTTAATAAAGTATATATGACAAATGTTGTGGCTTTATTCATTTCGAGGTCATATGGTCTGTTAATCTCAAACTTGGCACTGACACCTAATGACTAAAAATTGCTGTTCTGTTGTAAAAAATATACTCCCTACATCCCAAAATAATCTTCCTTTAGATGAAAACACAGTTTAAGGAAAGTATAAATGAAAATAATCTTCCTTTAGAATGATTACTTTATCCTCTGACCAATTATCAGATGTTTTTCTTTGAGTTTTGTGAGTTAGGGTGGAAAGTTAATCTGTTAAGACCTACTTTATATATAGGGGCAATTGCATATATACCCACTAAAACTTGCATATTTGCATATATACCCAAAACATGCTTAACTTGCATTGTACATCATGCATTGAAAACTTGTATTTTGGGGAAATATGCAAGTTTTTGAGTTTTAGTGGGTATATATGCAATTCTCCCATATATATGTGGGCAATTATTTTGGGGATGAAGGGAGTAACACCATGAACACTGCTAATTGTGAAAGCAAATAAACATTCCCTGCTACACTAAGTTGTATGTTGCATCTGCTATGTTCTTATTTATGTTCATGTAAAACTGAATCACTATTTTTTTTTTATTTGTTAGGTCGTGGCAATGGCGGGTTTGAGCGTAAAACACCACCTCCAGGCTATATATGTCACAGATGCAAAACCCCTGGTCATTTTATTCAGCATTGTCCCACAAATGGCGATCCAAATTTCGATATCAAGAGAGTAAAGCCTCCAACTGGTATTCCAAAATCTATGTTAATGGCTACCCCAGATGGTTCATATGCATTACCTAGTGGTGCTGTAGCGGTTTTGAAGCCGAATGAGTAGGTTTTGCTGTTTGTTTCTATTAGGGTTTTTTTTTTTTTTTTTTTTTTTTTTTTTTTTAAATCTCGTGTGCGTTATGGACCTAACTTTTGTATGCTTAATGTTTACAACAGGGCTGCTTTTGAGAAGGAGATCGAAGGTATGCCTTCTACTCGTACTGTTGGTGATCTTCCCCCTGAGCTTCACTGCCCTTTGTGTAAAGAAGTTATGAAAGATGCTGTTCTCACTAGCAAGTGCTGTTTCAGAAGTTTCTGTGATAAATGTAAGTTCTTTAGCTTTTAAATTTGGACCGCCTCAATCACTATTCTGTTATGTTGATTTCTTTATTTTGTGCATGTGTGTTTTTTTCTATGGATATTTGATCCTGTTTATCTCAATCTTATTTACAGGTATACGAGATCACATTATAAATAAGTCATTCTGTGTATGTGGTGCTACAAATGTGCTGGCAGATGATCTCTTGCCTAATAAAACAGTACGGGATACAATAAACCGAATTCTGGAATCAAATAACAGCAGTGCTGAAAATGGGGGTAGTGCTTATCATGTTCAAGATATGGAGTCTGCTAGATGTGCACCACCACAGCCTAAGATTCCATCCCCTTCACGATCCGCAGCTTCCAAGGGGGAGCAACCTCCACTACAGAATGGGGAGACTACAAAGATGCAACCGGCTCCCAGTGAACATGAGGTGGCTCCTGTAGCTCAGCAGGCTGCCTCCGGGGCAAAAGTCACAAAAGCCCCTGATGTGTCTGAAGCTACATATGAATCGAGAAGTATGATGGAACCAGCATCACAGGGAAGTGCTCGACCTGCTGATGATGAAGTGCAGCAGAAGCAAGCTCCTACTGAAGCAGGTAAATTTCCCAAAATCCATGAGAATGTTATCAACTGCATACATTTATAAAACCAATTTGGCATATTTCAAAGAGCAAAATTAGTAGGTTGAATAACTGTTCAAGGTGGAAGAGTTCGAGATGGCCCGATGCACTTTTCACCCAAAAAAGTTGCATTTTCAATTTGCAACTAGTGTTAAATATGATTACAGAAGTTTAATACTTCAAAATGAATATCTGAATAAATTACTTTAGGAGGGTTTATGATATACTACATATATTTTAATTGGCCATTTTCAACCTGTTTAACCCATTTGAGCTGTTCTAAATTTTAGCTAATGTTTTTCTTTGTGGCCTGTATCAGTATGACCCATTAGAGATAGAACATACCTCAATGGAATGTTTATAAGTAAATGGGTCAACTTTTCCTCCTAATATCATGAGTGTATCTGCATGACTATAGTAGTTTATAGTTTACTGTTTATATTACCAGGCTTACATTTTGTTTTTATATCTGTTTTCTTTTCAGTGAAGAAGAAGAAAAAGAAGAAAGTTATGCCTATGAATGGTAAAGTTCTAATCACCTTGAGACTTTTTGAAGTATACAAGTTTAAATTAAGATTGAATTGCTAACATGTTCTTGTATGTTAATTCTTGCAGCAGCAGAGATGCAGTGGAGGGCCTCACAGGACTTTCCAGCCGAGAACTATATGATGCCTCCTGGTCCTAATCCTTATAATCCATATTGGAACGGTATGCAGCCTGGTATGGATCCATTTATGGGCCCCTATCCTGGTGGCATGCCATATATGAATGGTTATGGATTTGGGGGTCCAATGGATGTTCCTCCTTTTGGCATGTTTCCTCAAGATCCTTTCGGGGTTCCAGGGATGATGATGCCCCCTTTTATGCCACCTCAAAGGTATTATTCTTTTGTTTATGCTAACAGTGTTTGTTTGCTTGAACATCAGCTTAAGTTCCATAATATATGCTGACACAGGGATCTTGCGGAGTTGGGGATGGGCATGAATGGTGGTGGGCCTGGTGGGCCGCCTATGAGTCGAGAGGAATTTGAAGCACGGAGAGCTGAATTAAAGCGGAAGCGTGATTATGAGAAACGTAATGGAACTGGAAGGTAATTCATGATGATTTTTATGTTCATCTTTTGCAAAAAATGTAGACCACATACTAAAATGTCCTTGAGATTGTGTAACTTATTAGCTCAACTTCTTACAGCAGCAGAGAGTTACCAAAAGAGCGGGATTTCAACCGAGAGGGACGCCACATTGACGATGCTCCTCCAATGAAGTCAAAAAGTGTATGTAGTGGTCAATATTATTTCTGTCATAGAATTACACTAATTTCTCTTTTCAATACTATCGGCATAAACGGTCTGACTGTACTGGTTGCTTTCACTTTTGGTCCTCGTCCGTTACCCTTCAGGGATAATAGTGAAACTAGTTATATACTTGAGGGACCAAAAGTTAAATCAAACATTGCAGTTAGGGACATTTATGCAAATAGTATCGAGGTGTAACGAGTTATTTTAACTAACATGGGGATGATTTTGTGATCTAATTTTATTATTGTTTACTCTCACTGCGTTGTAAGCTGATTTGTATATTCTGCTTTTTTGTTGGTTACCAGAGAGCTCCACCACCGAGCAGTGATGGTCACCGTCACAGATCAGAGAGGCCATCACCTGACGGTCGATATTCTCGTGACGACATCCGTGATGTTCCTTCACGTGCTTCCTCAAAAAGAAAATCTTCTAGTGATCGGTATGATTATGACGACTACGATGACACACACCACCACCACCGACACTCACAACAGCCCAAGAGTCACCGCCATTCAGAATCATCATCTACTAGAAAACCTCCCCAAGCACCAGCAACATCCGATTCCAAGACAGTTGCACCAGCAGCAACTGCAACAAGTGCAGCCAGTGATCGGAAACATAAGCCGAGTGTCTTCTCTCGCATCAGTTTCCCTGAGGAAGAAGCTTTAGCAGCTGCTGCAGCTTCCAAGAAACGCAAAACGTCTAGTTCCTCTGAAGCTGCATCTGCTGGCGGGTCTGCACCGGTCTCAAGAAAGAGCAGCAGCAAAGCCGCTGCTGAAACTGTAGACTATGAATCTAGTGACGATGATAGGCATTTCAAGAGGAGACCTTCAAGATATGAGTCCTCTCCTGTTAGAGAGCGTGAACGTGATCGAGACCATGAAAGGGGACGTGATCGTGAGCATTATAGCAAGCACAGATAGTTGAGAATCAAGCAATCGTGCGATATGATCACTCCTTTTGCCTTCTTTGAGAAGCTGAAGTTATGTGTTCTTTTTTTATGGGATGTAATTTGGTATTTAACTTCTTTGATAAAATAAGTAAAAATTATACTTTTGGCATTTGCTATCTCTATTTCTGCTTTTTTTTGGTAGAAGTTGTATTTGCTTTTTGTTATATAATGGAAAAAAAAGAAGAAAATTTATGCTTATAGTTTGAATGTTTGCAATTGTGGAGGCCTTTTGGAAATGTGATTTTATTTTGTTTATGTTTCATGCTCAGGACTGAGCATCGCAGACCCAAAACCGACCGAGAACGAGAGGACCGACCGAACTGAAGGACCAGCGGTTCGGTCCGGTCTAGACCGGTCTTACGTAAAACCTGACTATTATGCCTTCTTACGTAAAACCCGACTATTATGCCTTTTTGGGCTAGTTCGGTCTCGGTCCGGTTTGGTTTTAACCGGTCCGGTTTTGGACTGTTGATCACCCCTATTCATATGCTTCTAATCCGTTATTATGTCAAAATCATTCATTTGTAAAACAATTTAATTACAGTTGATGATCAATTTGTAACAACAAAGTCGTTGGATGTGAATTAACAATGAAAATATTGATGTTCTTATTGTTGTGCTATGATGATACATCTCAACTATAAAAAAGTTTACAAAAAGTTTAAATCGAGACAAACAAAAGTTCTACGTTACTGACAACGACTTAAACTTTGAACGCACGGCAAAGTGGGAGAGACGTAATATAAGACTTGGAATTCGAACAACTTGTTTCTTGGACATCAAGAGTCAGATTGCTGCACCATCACTTTTTGTTTATTTGACTGCATTACAAAAGATTTGTTAAATATTTCTGTTAAACTAATCAAGAACATGTTGTACTTGAACCAAATTTCACTTTAAGCAAGTGCATCCCACATCGACCAAAGTAAAATCGTTTGCTTGCTTTATAAGGTGGAAAAGCCAACAAGCAATCATTGGATCTCATGGTTGTTAATGTGGGATGCCGCAATTTGCTTAATGTTAATTTGGATTATACCACATTTAATTATGAGTTTCAGTTTTACCATTAATTTTTGCCATCTTCTTTTCATTTTCATCGTCTTTTGCCCCTGAAAAAAGTGAGGTAAAACAGCTCACTCCTCACTCATTCAGTATCACCCAACGCATAACCACCCAACAATTTGTTTTACGGTTCGTGTAATGGCTTCTGGAGCCATTGATATTAAGCACAAAGATGAAGTCTATGATGCCAAGGTATTGTGCTCTTTTATAATTTATATCTGCTGTTGAAAGATGACCATTCAAAAGTATTTTTGACTTTTATGGTCAAAGTCACTGAAACTTAATCCTAAATTACTTTTTATATTCTTAATACTTTGGAGATGTTAAGCTATTAAATCGAACCTGCAATATTCTGTACAAAGGAAAACATCTTAAATGTTAATTTTGTAGTTAAAGTCCATGTCAATGTTAAACTTAAGGAATGGTATGTTTGACCTAAAATATCAACATGAATATTATGATCTTTGTGCCAACTTATTGTCATTCAGGTGCCTGATATCATTGATAATACATATGTTATCACTGAATTTGACTACAGGGCAAGAGGCATGCTTGATCTTTGTATGTTTGCTGAAGGAAGTATAAATGAGCAAGAAATTTCCAATTTTGGTGAAAACAGAAAGGTGTAGTACATATACAAAAATTTTCATTCTTCCAAATGGACATGTTTAGAAAGTAGTGTTTTTACAATTTCACTACCTTAAAGTCAAAGTCAAAACTGAAAATGGTTTGCAGCCTTTCTGTACGGGTTGATATGTGATATTACCAAACTAGACACCATTTTGGTCATGTTGTTATCCTAGTTCAAACCTTTTTGGTTGTTTTTTTTCAGCATGTGGCCTTTGTTCCTGAGAATATTGTTTGTTATGGCCTGCGCATTGAATGGAGAGACGGTGTTAGAACCATGAGAGATTGGTAGCTGATGATCATCGAATCAAGTATGTTTCTCAATCTTCTAGAAAAGAAAAAAACAAGTTAGAGGTGGAAAATGGGCGTGTCACGGGTAAATGTAGGGGCTGGGTTGACCCGAAAAAACTGTCTCTAAAAAATCTTTAACATTTTTAAAATCATACATGGGCCTACTCATTCAACCTGTTTGCTTTCAAGTTTTGTTTTATGTAACCCATTTGACCCGTTAATCTAAACAATATGTCCAAAGTTTACCCATCATAAGTAAAAGGGTCGAAATTTCAACCTCTATATCAATTCCGTTTTAGTTTAACTAGCGGTAAATTGCCATATGGGTAGGTTACTAATCACTATTTTGACATGTTAGACACGACGGGCTGCACCACGGTTCAAACTACTTGGAACACCTGAACTTTTTGACAGCAATCAAGGTTTGCGGGAATAAAACTCCTGTTATTGATTTGCAAGACGGCTTTACTGCAGTGGCTATCCGTGTTGTGACACAACTTTCAGTTGAGAAGGGCAAATTTGTCGGCATTTAGGAAGTCTTTTCATACAATAACTGTTAAAAAATCTTTCCCTGCCAGAGCAGCAATTTGAAATTTAATTGCATGAATGAGGTCGTATACTTTTTTGACCATTAAATTTATAAAGTTGTTGGTTATTGTCCATCAAATATCATTTTGTAAGCTTCTAAGAGGGGAAGGTGTGATTCGTTGCTTGCCTTCGCCACTTCTACGTGTCCATCAACTCCACCTCGCCACATCTCGTTGCCACACGGCCACCCCTCGCCACAGCTCGCCGTTGGACTCCTCCTCGTCTGCACGACGAGCTAATTCGTCTGACAAATTGTCAGGTTTCTTTCCTTTTTTTTCCCGGATCTATAATAAATTTGTGTTTTTCGTGTAAATAAAAGTATGCGTGTGTGTGTTAAGAAGAACTGAAAACAGAGCTTGGACTGTCGTTTTAATGGACTTTATTTGGGGTTGGGAAGAATGAAGATGACTCAAAAAGTCTTGTAGAGGTTTATTTTTGGGACCCACCAAAATTCTTTTCATAAATATATAAAATCTCATTTTAGACCCTTTGACATCTTTAGAACTTAAATCTAACACAATGTTTACAGTTTCGAGCCCAAAACAACACCTTTTAAAAACATAATACTGTATCCTCCTAGAGTATTACTTTTGGAAATTTATATACTTAATTTTGATAACAAATAACTTATAAAATTAGTATGTTGTATTAATTTTAATTATTAGTGAAATGAATTTAATTTATTTAATGAAATAAATAAAAAATGAAGTTGTAAGTTGTGGGCCTCAAATGAGTAAATTGAGTTTAGTTATGAGTGATGGGTTAGTTGTAAAAAAGATGTAAGGTGATGTCACACCCGTGGGTCATAAATGAGTAATTTGAGCTACTTACCACACCTTCCTCTCTAATGATTTTTTTTTTTTGGAACGGTTCTTTCGGAGAAATCCTTGACCAATTCGAAACCCGATGGGGGGAAACCTTCAACTTAAGCCGCCCGAAGGCACAACACTTAATTTGAAGTAAACCCTGCCTTCTCCAGATTCGAACCCTAGTGGGTTGAAACCTTCATTGAAGAACTTTGAAAGCCTAGTATCAACAGACCTTGTGGTCAAAGAGGACTTCCCGGATGGTCACCCATCCGGTACTACTCTCTTTGTGGCCTTCCTCTCTAATGATATTTTCTATTTTTGAGTGTATGAATATAGGATCCATAAATGAAAATACATTTGAGAATACTAATATGAATAAATTATTAATGTACAAAAAATACAGTATGAGTTGTATTTTAATTAATTTTGACTATATGTCCTGTTATGAATAACGTGTCTCCCATATATTAATCCAAAGAAGCAAGCTCCTACAAGAATACTAATACTCCAAACTTTTGCATCAAATTTCTCCACCACCAACACCACACAACCAACAATGTCCGCCATAGCTTTTTCCGCCTACACCACCGCATTTTCCTCCACCATAATCCCCCGTCACAGCCGCCACCAACCACCCGCTTCATTCGCCTTCTCCAACACCCTCAAGGCCTCAAACAACCCTCGTTCAAGACCTTCTTAACCTCGAGAAAACTCCAATTTCCAAACACAACCCTAAGCCCTCGTAAAACCGTCATATCCGCGGCATCATCTGATGCACCAGGGAAGTCATTTCATGGCATGTGTTACGTAGTCCGAGACAATATAGACACTGATCAAATCATTCAAGCTGAATACTGCACATTAATTCCATCAAATCCTGACGAATACGAGAAACTCGGTTCCTATGCACTCATGGGACTGCCAGATTCATACGAAACTCGTTTCGTTGAACCAGGTGAATACAAAACGAAATATCCAGTAATAATAGGTGGATATAACTTCGGGTGCGGTTCCTCGCGTGAGCATGCTCCAGTAGCGTTAGGCGCTGCTGGAGCTTCTGTGGTGGTCGCAGAAAGCTACGCGAGGATATTTTTTAGGAATTCGGTTGCGACTGGGGAGATTTATCCGTTGGAAAGTGAGGTGAGGATTTGTGATGAGTGTAAGACTGGTGATGTGGTGACTATTGAGCTTGAAAATAGTCTCTTGATTAATCATACTAGTGGGAAGGAGTATAAGTTGAAGTCTATTGGTGATGCTGGGCCTGTGATTGAAGCTGGTGGGATTTTCGCGTATGCGCGAAAATCTGGGATGATTCCTGCCTAATTGCTTTGACAATCGAGGTGAGCATTTTGGTCCTTTTGTTAAGTGTATGTGCTAATAGACCTGTAAACGAACCAAATCAAATTGAACACAGCATGTTCGTGTTCAACTTCAAAATATACATTTCACTTGTTTGATATTGTGGTACTAAAAGTTTTGAGAGTGAGTGCCTGCCTACATGTGTTTTAAAAACTAAAAAAATAGAAGGGACCAAGGGACCCAAAATTAATAGAATATCACAACTTCAAATTTCATTGGTAATTAAATTTGATACCCTATCTATTTTCTGATTTTTTAATGCTAACAAAGTACTCACGATCCTAAAAGTAGGTCCGGAGTAATTTAATTTTTAGTTAGATGCGTGCAAATATAGTCCGAATCATAAATAGTCAGATGATCCTATCAACCAGTTTACAAAAGTCCACACGTATGAGAAAACGTCTTAACAAGAGAAATGCTAGATAATCCTTCTTAGCTTATGCGTCAGTTATCCTTAACGAGATAAAGTTTTCGTCATTTACATGTAATTATGTAAAGAGCTCTTTTAGTTGGATATATTGATTGAGTTATGCCTTATCTCTCTAGCAACTTGCTATTAGCCCATTCTGTACTTTGTATCATGGGCTCTAGCCCATTGTCTAGAATATTTGGTGTAGCATTATTTATGTACGATGTAATGATGTATTGTATCCTGGCAAATCAATCAATCAAATATTCTCCCATTAACTGATTGAATACTTGTTAGTTTTTCTATATACGTATCACCTTTGGATAAGAAAGAATACACCAGTTACTCACGCACTTATAATAAAATGACATATAAACAATCAAGACCAGGAGTATGAGTAAATATAAGGATTTAGCATCTCTATTTAACAAATGTGGCTATCCCCAATCTAACATTCTAACCTAACCATAACTAATTAGATAAGACATACTCCCTCCGTCCCTTATTAAATGTCCATGTTTGACTTTTCAAGTCTTTATTTATCAACTTTGACCTTAAATATTTTTACTTGTGTTATATAGTATTTGATAAAAATTATACACAATTAAAATACAATTAAAACTTAATTCATTCATATATTTTGTATCAAATATTATATTACACAAACAAAAATATTTAAGGTCAAAGTTGAGAAAGAAAGACTTTGAAAATTCAAACATGACATTTAATAAGGGACGGAGGGAGTATTATATATTTATGTCAAAGGTAATCCTTATTAGACGATAAATATGATAAATATGGCCCAAGTGTGATTGCATTGTGGTACGTTTTCACTGATATCCAAGAACATAAACTATAAATCCGCAAAGAAATTACTTGTGTTATCAAGGCCTCGAGCTCCTCCTTTGTTTTTCATCTTCGTACCTTTAGATGATTTTCGAAGAATATCATCTGTATCCATATCCATCTCATCTTTATCGCTGTCAGCACCTGATTTACTCTCCCCCGTCTTTCCAGAATCTTGCACTAGCTATGTATATCCCACAGCTTCAATGTTTGTTAGATGTTTTTTTACTTCAACTCCTAAGGGTAGTTTAGTAACTTTGGTACTACATAGCATAGCTTGTATAATAAGGGTAGTTTGGTAATTTTACTTTTGTCAAGTATCTTAAGAAGTTAGAATTTTGTATGTCGGTTATTTAGATATATAGCCAAAAGCAGAAACACAAAAAAGACTTGTACTAGACTCTTTTTGATAATAAAATACCAGTGTTTGTGCTCCCATCTTCTGATCTTGTTATGTTTCTGTTATGAATATTTGCTGCTGGTCTTTTGCCCCAGGATTATCCTTCCCTAATCCTAACAAACTGGTATCAAGAGCCACTCGCTCGATTGAATGTTTTGGGTTTCTAATCGACATCAGCTGTTTTGGTTTATTTCAAGATTCAATATCTTGATAGCATTTGGATTTGTTTTTGCTTGGTGTTTTGTTGATAGTGGTTGTTGCCGATCAATCTTGGAAACATCAGGTTTGTAGTTTTGTTATTGTTCAATTGGTTTAGCTTCTGCTCATTTGATAAGTTGAAGGTGTTTGTCAATTGGGATTAGGGATAGTTAGAACTTCTGTTGGATCGATCTGTGTTTCTGTAGGGATTACTAGTTATAATACCTGCGCACGCACGTGTTTTTAAATTTTTTTTGAATCATATACTTTTATTTATTAAAAAACAAATAATTTAATTTTTGTTTTGTTTGATTTACGATGTTTAATTACAGTTTTTATTATTAAAGATAATTATTTAAAAATTTTAATCCTATTATTAATTGCATCTTATCTATATTTTTTATATTTATCTTCTACTTGTGTTATGAAAAAATATAAAATGTTACATAATAAGAAAATAATATTTTTTTAAAATAAAATTATTACTAAATAAGGTATGAATCTATTTTTTTGAAATGGAAAATTCCCAATAAGGGTTTTGTTTTATTATATAAAAGATTTTTATAATCTCATCTTTGTGGATCGATTAGTTATTGGGTTTGAATCTGGGGGCTTTGACTAAGTGGGCTTTGAATCAGAAAATGGGATTTTGGAATTGTGCCAATATTTGTTGGTTCGTTGATTTTGTTTGGTAGTTGGTGACTGAATTTTGGATCAGTCTTGTTATATACAAACTTCGTTTGGAACAGATTTGGCATTGATTGGCTTAGTTTTTGAGTGACTGTTCGCTTCAAAAGTAACCTACAATTAGGTTATTTAGGTATTGAGTAAATTACATGGATGGTCCCTGTGGTTTGTAAAAAATTTCACCTACCGTCCCTCAAACTTAAAAGTTGCATATATGGTCCCTGTCGCTGCCAAAGAATAACATGAATGGTCCCTCAGACTAACTGTCGTTAGTTTTTTCCGTTAGTCCATTTGCACCGTTAGTCCTTTAACGACCGTTTGCAACAAACATTTGCACCGTTAGTCCTTTCATACGTTTTTGTGTGTTTTATACGTTTTTGTTCGTTTTTATACGTTTTCGCCCATTTTCTTACGTTTTCATCCATTTTACTTACGTGTTTGTCCGTTTTTTTACGTTTTCATACGTTTTCACCCAGTTTCTTACATTTTCATCAGTTTTTCTTACGTTTTTGTCTGTCTTTCTTACGTTTTTTTTCAGTTTTCAAACGTTTTTCCAGTTTTCATACGTTTTTGTCTGTTTTTATACGTTTTCGTCCGTTTTTATACGTTTTCGCCCATTTTCTTACGTTTTCATCTGTTTTTCTTACGTTTTTGCCTGTTTTTCTTACGTTTTTGCCTGTTTTTCTTACGTTTTTTCCGTTTACATACGTTTTTGTCCGTTTTTATACGTTTTAACCCGTTTTCTTACATTTTCATCCATTTTTATACGTTTGTATCCGTTTTTGTCCATTTTTATACGTTTTTCTTACGTTTTTTCCTTTTACATACGTTTTTCTTATAATTTGGTTTATAAATTTTTATTTTCTTATAATTCTTTTTCTTATAATTTTTTTTCCTGATAATTTGGTTTTCTTATAAAAACGGATGAAAATGTAAGAAAACGGCCCAAAACGTATAAAAACGGAAAAAAACGTATGAAAACTGGAAAAACGTAAAAAAATGGACAAAACGCAAGAAAAACGGATGAAAATGTAAGCAACTGGGCGAAAACGTATAAAAACAGACGAAAACGTATGAAAACGGACAAAAACGTATGAAAACTGGAAATACGTAAGAAAAACGGACAAAAACGTAAGAAAAACGGATGAAAATGTAAGAAACTGAGTGAAAACGTATAAAAACGGAAAAAACGTAAGAAAAACAGACAAACACGTAAGAAAAATGGATGAAAACGAAAGAAAATGGGCGAAAACGTATAAAAACGGATGAAAACGTATAAAAACAGACAAAAACGTATGAAAGGACTAACGGTGCAAATGTTTGTTGCAAACGATCGTTAAAGGACTAACGGTGCAAATGGACTAACGAAAAAAACTAATGACAGTTAGTTTGAGGGACCATTTATGTTATTCTTTGGCAGCGACAGGGCCGTATATGCAACTTTTAAGTTTGAGGGACGGTAGGTGAAATTTTTTACAAACCACAAGGACCATCCATGTAATTTACTCTTAGGTATTTGTATTTGGTATTCGAATTTGGACTCTAGTTCTTATCACATAAGTGGGTCATTGGTATTATTCGTATCATATTTGGGGCATTTGAATTATCATGTTTGTCAAGTTATTCATTTACTTCAATTTGTATGACACTCAGATAATAGCTTTGAATGTTTGACCGTAATCCTTATGATATAAGTGGGTCATTAGAATTTGAATCTTGATTTTGAAGATCGTTTTGGTGTTTGAAGACTTGATTATAATTAGTTCGTTTGAATTTTGTTCGATTATTTGAAATTAGTAAGTTTGGAAATTTGGATATTCGTTGTCGGGCTTTTGAAGTTTGCTGCCTGAATTTGGTTAACCGTTTTGAATTTATCGGCTAACATTTGATTGTTTGTTTTTGAAGTTATCGGCATTTGCTTTGGATCGATTTTGTTTTGAATAGCTTTTGGGAATTGATCTTTTGATTTGAAATTGGTTAGTATCTCTAGCATCTGGAAGTTTGAATTTTTGATTTGTAGCAGGTGGAGGAGTTGAACTCAAAGTGGAGATTGTTAGATGTTTTTTGACTTCAATTCCTAAGGGTAGTTTAGTAACTTTGGTACTACATAGCTTAGCTTGTATAATAAGGGTAGTTTGGTAATTTTAGTTTTGTCAAGTATCTTAAGAAGTAGGAAATGTTTTTAGTCGGTTATTTCACTCTTATAAAGAGTAGTAGTATATGTAACTTGTAACCTGCACTTCATAATTTTTGATAATAAAATGCCAGTGTTTGTGCTCCCATCTTCTGATCTTGTTATGTTTTTGTTTTGAATATTTGCTGCTGGTCTTTTGCCCTATGATTATCCTTCCCTAATCCTAACAATATTGAATCATGTGATATACTTCCAAGAAACTTTTTATCATGAGAAAATGCAAGACAGTCAACAGGAAGATCTGAGTGCTCTGCAATTGGTTGAATCACTCTGTTGGGTAATATACCTACCAAACCGATGAGACCATTTTCAGTTCCAGCGATAACCCTATCTTCATCAAGCTTTAACAAGGAATTCATAGGGTTTGGTGAGAGAGCGGTAAAGCAATCACTGCAATCCTTGAAAAAACCCAAGAGTATAATAACATTGTTCCGCTTTGAGTCCCACATATAACTTTGCGACCATTCTTCATTACCACTATTGATAATGGCTCGTCTTCAGAAAACTCTGACCGGGTTAGAACCTTGTTACTTCGCAAATTACTAACAGATAGAGTGCCATCTCCACTTATTCCTAAAAGTTTCATTGAAACTGTCTCGAAGGTCATATCCGTAATTTGCTCCTCATGAACTTGAAATGTATTGTAGCACGACTTTTGTCTAGTGTCCCATACCTTTATACAGCCTTCATCACCTCCCGAAGCAATTGTTGTTTCTATAAGATTAACCAATCGATTGACAGCTTTCTCATGACAATTTTCAAGGCGGGGCAACTGTAGATCCTGTTTCAATATTAGTGGCCAAGATAGAGTAGTCCGGAGAACCTGTTGTTGGTGATTTTGCGTCACCAATATGATTTAAGTGTAATAGATTGACTTAGTTGACCAATGTGTAATCATGATAAATGTTAAACATGTCGGGGTTGTGCGGAGTGCACACTTGTATGACGTTATTATGATTATCATTCGTGGACGAAGCCCCGAATCACGGGGGGTCCGGGGGCAGCGCCCCCGGTAGTGGGTTCCCAGGGGCGGCAGCCCCTGGTAGCAGGGTCCAAAGGGCGGCAGCCCCTGGCTGGGGTCGAGCTATGTTAAACACGCACTTAAAAATAAAATTCCCGTTATTTTGGACCTATATTTTGCCCGTTACTTATACTGTTTTGGTGGTTATTATAACTTATAACCGTTTTTTCGGTTTGTTGGTCAATACATATTATCTTTATTTGGTTCTGTTTTCATAACTACAAAACACATATTCACGATTCTAAAATCTGAGTTTTATCTGATTTAAGATTTCGATAGAACCATCGAAATACTTCAATCTGAAAGTGTTTACACGACTCTCAGATTACCGTGATCCTAAATTTACTAACACCTGTGAGGATTACACGTCCTTCGTTGATGAGTCTAATTAATTGCTCTACAAGGCTCATTGTGTGCACGAACCTTCAACACCCTCTCAGGTTCAGAATCTTGAGCATAACGATATAGGAAAAGGTTGCCGGTGATTAAACCAACACCAACAAGGTTGTTAGCGGGATGAAAATGAAGGTCAAATGGTATATTCTTCACATTAATCTCCATACTGTATAGTCCCGATGCTTATGTGTATATCTTCAACTTAATCACTGGTTTGAGGTGTGATTCATCCCCAATAACCTAACGAATGGGACATTTATAGTATCGTTACAGTTTTAATGGGTTTAAAGAGCATGCACTTAACTCTTTGGATTTACATAATTTAATGGGTTGGGTTATGTGTACAATATACACATAGTATGAATAATGATAAGTAAAATATAGCGGAAAGAACATTCGGAAAAAGAAAAAATAGTTAGCTGAATTCTAGCCGTATAAATGAAGAGAAAACCAAAACCAATATTTGCTCTGCTTTTACTGTCAAAATTTACATCATGACAGTTGTCTTTGTTTGATTACAAAAATAAAACTGTCATTTTCAACTTCTAAAAACAAACCAAACACAACCTGACCCAAACATCAACAACCCAGTAAGTAACCACTATTATCTCCAAAGCCCAGCCCACCACTTAAAGTCAATTTTGCCGTCACACACTCACACCTAACAACCCACTTTTATAAACCATCCACACACACTAAAAACACACACACATAAAAAAATGTCAACCGCCGCCTTCTCCACCACCACACCCACCTTCTCCACCACCATAAACCACCGTAACAAACTCTCAACAACCCCAATCTCCACCTTCACCACCTCCACATTTCCCAAAAAAACCTCCTTCAAAACGCTACTCTCACACACCACAAATATCCACCGTCGCACAACCATCGTATCTGCCACCGCTGACTCACCAGCCTCCGCCTCCGCGACGTCGTTTCACGGCACGTGCTACGTAGTCCGTGACAATATAGACACTGACCAAATCATCCCAGCTGAGTACCTAACCCTAGTCCCTTCAAAGCCCGACGAGTACCAAAAACTCGGTTCCTACGCGCTTATCGGCCTCCCGGCCTCTTACGAGACTCGTTTCGTCGAACCAAATGAGTACAAAACGAAATACTCGATAATTATAGCTGGGGACAATTTCGGGTGCGGTTCGTCTAGGGAGCATGCTCCAGTAGCGCTGGGGGCAGCTGGAGTGTCTGCGGTTGTGGCGGAAAGCTACGCGAGGATATTTTTTAGGAATTCTGTTGCGACTGGGGAGATTTATCCGTTGGAGAGTGAGGTGAGGATTTGTGATGAGTGTAAGACGGGTGATGTGGTGACTATTGAGCTTGAGAATAGTTTGTTGATTAATCATACGAGTGGGAAGGAGTATAAGTTGAAGCCTATTGGTGACGCTGGACCGGTTATTGAAGCTGGGGGGATTTTTGCGTATGCGAGGAAAGCGGGGATGATTCCTGCTTAGGATGGGTTTTGAGGTATCTCGTTTTAGTCCAACATTGAAACTTGTGGTTTAAGATTTATTGTAACACGGCTAGATTATGTTTTGTAGGGGAAGCTAGCTTATAAAACAAGTTTTGTTAGGTTTTATAAGCCGTACGCCTTTATGAGTCCAAGCGAGTTGAAATGGGCTTGTGGGTTTATGAGGGCTTATAGTTAGTCAAATTACTTAAATACCCTTGAAAATATAGTGGATTATTACGCAAAAGCTGGAAATATATCTGAATTCAATTATTTCACATTAATATGCTTTGGCTCCAACTAATCCGCCTAACAGCTTTACAAAAATCTAAACCTTAGTTTCCAACTTATAATATAAGCTCCAGCTCTGGCTTATTTCGCCAAACATACCCTAACTAGTTGATAGAAGTGGTTTGAATATTAAGTACTGTAAAGTTAGTTATCTAATACTACCTTTAGGGATTTTTTATGATTTTATCCTTCGATTATTTATCCTTGTGTGGCCATCATTGATTCGAAAACATAAGTCTGTAGGTGGTTTTAGATTAAGGTAGTCAATTGTTGAAACGTGTGTGTTGTGTTGTGCGAAAGTTGTATGATTAAGTTAGTTCCTTTCATGTTTTGGTTTACCTTATCTTTTTCCGATGTTTTTGTTATTAGGTCTTAAACGTAAAAATGAAGTTAAACAACTACCTTTGGTGTAACCTTGGTATTTGTGTGTAATTTAACATGAATGTTATACATGCATTATGCATAAGCCACTCATCATACCTTCCAAATTAATCATTTCTCGCATCAAGGAAGGATTTACAGAAAATAAAACAAAAAATAAATTAGTTTAAGGTTTGATAGGTGCTTTTTTGCATGTATAATATTAATGGTTAGTCGCATACAAACACACCTAGTTTACAACGAAGTATGGTCTTGGCTTGATCTATTGGTTTTGACCGTTTATAACAAAAATACGAAAATAAACAATATGTAAATCAGAATTAGGAGAGACTCATTTGGATATGTAGTATGCATATGTTGACGCATCATATTTCATATTGTCGTGATGTTTACCCACGTAATCTTACGATCCTTGTAGGATATAGAATTAGGAGCTGTCAATCGAGCATCATAGTTTTACAGCTACATGATGCGGTGTTGTAGTACAACTGCACTATACAACATCTCTATGGCAAGGGTGAGAAGGGCTAGGCTGTATGGATACGGCCATCCATCCACTGTACTTCACTTACACACTTACCTTATGCAAGTTTGTTTGACTTGATGAGTTGATTCAAATGATTCTAGGTACAAGTCATGTTTATGAAAGATATCTTAACCCTTACACTAGTTGAGGTAGGCACGGGTTGATTGGCCTATTTTAAGCTTTTTATTGGTTGAAATTTAGAAATTGACAGTAAAGTTGGGACAATACCGAATAGCTATTTGGACAATAAATATGGGATCGTGGTAGTAGTTCATAAAAATCAATGAAACCATATATCTGACATTAGCAAAAATCACCTTTAGTTGCGATTGTTGATGAGTTGTATGATTATTGTGAGTAGGCTACATTGTCATGTAATTACCGTGTCACCATATGTGTACTCGTGTTCACTTGGGTCGCTTAAATTACTTGATCCTTTTCTGTATTTTTGTTATTAGGTTCAAAAATATATAAATCAAGTTAAATCCCTCTTGTTGAAAATTTGGAACATGTGTGTGCGAGTATAACATAAATATTCCATAATGCATACAACGCCTGTCAAACCTACGTTACCTACCCAACTTGTTAATTTCTCGTCTAGGTTAAGGATTCAAGCAAAAGTAAATAGATAAGTAACTGCTTCAAAGGTTTGATAAGTGATGTCTATATTTGTAACATTGTTGGTTAATTCGCACATCAACACACCTAGTTTACAGCGGATGGTAGTGCTTTGACTTGATTTATATGTTTTGATTGTTTATAACAAAAGTACGGCTAAACCTTTGCGTAAAGCAGAATAAGGAGAGACTCAGTTGGACTTGTGTACACATATGTGGCATCATATTCATATCATTATGATGTATGCCCGCATAATCATACGACTCTTGTACGGTTAAGAACATGGAACCAACATTCGACCACCATAGAACATGGTTCCATGATACGGTGTCGTGGTACAATCATAGCATACAGTCTCTCAATGGCGAAAGCATGAAAAAAAATTTAGTTAGGAAGGCCACAGATTGCGATCTGGTTCGTGCGTTCCCAAATCGGGTACGATTCAGTTGGGATTTGGAAAATTAACGATCCGAATCTGTGATATATGGCAAAATTAAAAAATCTAAAATCCATAGTGTGATTAACTTTTGTTATGACTTATGAAAATTTGATAAGTATTAAATTATTTTGATACTATAAATCTCGTAAGCATATATTAATTTTTTTGGTACATCCTACTGGAGCAATCCCAAATGAACCTACCCCCCATCGAACCGAATTCTAGGTACCTAGTGAACCCCGATCCGGATTATCAACCCCGTACCGGAACGATCCCCGTTCTATGTGACTATGGGCGAAAGTGAGAAGAGCTAGATCAAATGGATCCGGTATAACACCTTAAAGATGATACCCACTTACATTATGTGGTAGAGTTTCTTTAACTTGATTAAAAGGAGTGGTACTAGTTATGATTACAAAAGTTTAATCTTAACCCATACGCTAATTGGCTTTGGCATGAGTCATTGACCTGCAATACAGTGTCATACAATAATCTCAGTTAATAGGATTGAATAAACATATAATCACTCCAAGGATTAACTTTTCAATTAGCCTAGTATTCTGTAGCCGAACCATAAAATTATAGTCAATTAAGCTGTCGGGCCCTACCCAGCGACCCACTTTTAGTCCCTTTGTCAAGCTCCACCACCAAACAACCAACAACAGTGGCTGCTGCTTCTTTCACAACCACCACTTCGTTTTATTTCACTATAATCCACCGTCACAACGACCACCAAGTCACCAACCTTCCGATTCAATCTTCACCCTCAGCATCCCTAAGATCCTTTGTTTTGCTGCTGTATGCATGTATATAAGTATATTTGCATAAATTGCCTTAACGCTAAGTGAATGCCTGCACCAAACATTATTCAGATGATGTAGGTTCTTGAGGTAATGTAAAGTGAGATATATTTGTGACTTCATTGGTTGAATGTTAAAGCCATAATTGGAGGTCAATTTGAATAAACTTAATTATGTAGTTATTTCTTGATGTCTCAAAATAACACCCCATAGAACCTTGTTGAATTGCTGGATCTTTGGGTTGGGAGTGAGTAGCTATAATCTATTGTGTCCCCTCATTTCTGCAGAAAACTCACGAGTCTCCCAAATGTATTTTAGGGTTAGCGTATCAAGCATTAGTAGGTCGTTATATGGTTATGTTGAGTAAATAACACTCCATGTTTTCAATTCATTTTACAACGGTCACATATCTGAATATTAATAATACTTAGGAATATGGGATCATGTTACATACAAAGTTGATACATGCTCGTGTTTATGGATCCAGTATAGATTCCAATATATTTTTCAATCTTGTTATCACTTTACTATATAGACGTATGGGTTTACAGGCATTTGGATCACATCATCCATCTAATAATACCAAACACTTATTTGCAGGTCACTGTTTTCTCTTCATGCATCGACATCCTTGGCTCTGTGGACAATAATATCTAGGTGAAATTTTGTGTTTATGTTTACTATTTTATCTACTTTTTTGCATTGATGTAAAACTGAATGTAACATTGTCGCTTTTGTAATATCATAAATGTCAACTTGGCTAAGTGTTTGTTGTCGTAAGAGTAATTGTTCACGATTCCTGTTTTTATGTGTTGTAAAATTGACTTGTACTGCTAAAAAACATAAGAACGTTTGCTTACTTTTTGTGAAACCATGATGACCATTGTTTGTTGGCATGTGATTTGAGATGATTTTCCTATGTTAGTAGAGACTTCTGTGATGGGCCTGACCTTTGTAGTAGCAAGTGTGACGGCAATTGGCCTCCGTAACTTGTCTGGCTGTTGTGTTAGTCACACCAATTCTTTGAAAGAATATAAATATATATCGACGACAAATACTGAAGAGGATGATCCCACAAATGGGTACTAAAGAAAGCTGATTTTTTCTTGCACTATATGTATTACAGACTTACAGTACCCACAAAAGAAAACCGACCGACTCTACGTATAGCTGTACCCCCTAGATTCCAACCAGTTGGGGAAAGGCGAGATCCACCTAAAAGAGTGATAACTCATATATTATACATTCAAAAATAAAGTTTTGCATAAGTATATACGCACGTATTAAAGACATCGAATGATCGGAAAGTGTTCAAGTTGTACCTGTGTAACAAAGTCTTTCAAACTTGTATCAGCAGAAACAAATCTTTTAATGAATGCTTTTATACTCTCTGATCTACTAGTAGATGTCATCCCTCCAAAGAAATAGTTGCGAAGATAAGTTGGTGCCCAAGACTCCCTAATTTTGTACAAACCTTGTACATGATTATTGTTTTGCAAATTATACTTTGCGACTACTGATGACTAGTTACGCTCAAACTCTTTGATAGAAGTCATTCTGTAAAGCGTATAAAAATCACCACACCAACTCTTGTAATCAGTGCGTAGAAGAGCCGAAAACCAACAACTAAATTTTGATGTTATGTGCCATATACAAAAGCTATGTTTTGTGGTTGGCATTTCAATTGAGATCGTAATTGTTTTTGGTGGTTTTCTCGTTATCTTAACTACATATAATGAAAAAAAATGGTTAAGTGAAAAGTGGAAACCTGAATTTTTGGTCAATCCCCATAATGCTCTTGTCAAACAATGGAAATCGAATGCCCTTGTATGGAAATCGAATTCTCTTGTAAAGTCTGGTCAATGCCATTAATGGATGAGTAAATATGGAATGTAAAATGAATGTCATTAGTGAGTATATATGGAATTCCGAGTAATAGAATGTCAAATGAATGTTGTTCAATGAATGAGATAAATGAATTGGTAAGTCATATGGAAAGTATATGACAATCATTTTTGAAACTTATTTGAACTATTATGCCGATGAATGAATATGGGTTGCTCAAGGAAAGTATATGCCAATCAATGTCAATGAATGAATATAGGGGCGGGGAAATGATTTAGGGGATGTTCAAATTTGTGCTTGGGTTGTTGCCTATATAAACAAGAGAATGTAAATTGCAAACCCACTGTAGTTCGACATACGCATCAAAAAATGGAAATGCCAAATAAAGAATGTTGATAATTTTGAGGTTCTTTGTAATCTTTAATTTCATTTGTCTTTCATTTAAGCATTGATTGAATATCCGTTTATCACATTTTGATTCAATACTTTTCTGCATTGATATTTGATACAACGTATAAACAGTTTGGAAGTTGTTTACTTGATTCTCAAACCAGTTGTTTGTCCGATTACTCTGTTATGTTACAACATATGAAAAAGTAAACATTGTCTTATATTATGTACTTTAGACCTCTTTGCTACTTGCTTCATTGTGTTACGAACCATGTGTTTATTGCATGGTCTTGTTTGGAGGCTTATTAGTATACAGCGGGTTTGCAAATTATATACTTCCTTGTCAAATTATATATTGATCTTGTTTGGAGACTTATTAGTATACAACGGGTTTGTTCTTTTTCCTATATATACAATATAAGCCATTGGCTCATCAAAGTTAAAATTGTTTTAGGTTGGTATCAATCTTTTTGTTCCTGATGTAATAAGGGAAGAGAACTTTCATGTATGGTTTCTACTTTTGTGCTAATTCATTACAACCATTCTTTATAAGAATTATTTAGTAAAACTAAAAATCATTTCTTCATTAGTCTACCAAACATTTGAGCTAACATTTTAAGTACTACTGCAGCGTATTCACAACTCACAAAACTCGATATTTGTGAAAGCAAAGACACATATACGAAACAAGAATCGTGATATCAAAGGTATTTGTCCTAAACAATCACAGTTAACTTTTTTTTCCTCGTAGATTAGAAACCATATAGAATGGGATACACGGCTGGAAAATGCACGAATCTATTAACGAAATGTATTCGATCATTAAAATGTACACGGCTGAAAATGAGAATGGACACGTCGGGACAACTCACAAATCTATTAATGGAATGTATTCAATCATTAAAGTGTACACAGTCGGAAATGAGAATGGACATCCCTACTATAAAGAAAACTATTTATAGAAATGGTTTCAAATTTGAATACCGGACATTGCATGGAAGGAGAACAATTCGCTATATTTAATGACAGTAGGAGAGTATTTCATGCAAATAAAAACATTTATGACCGTGCCAAACAAAACGCACTATAAGTTAAATAGAAGGAGAAGATTGTGTGTTTTAAAAAAGGAAAGTGTGTAACAATCTCTATATACAAGGTTGACTTTGAAAACAAAATTTGAATTGGACGTTAATATAAGAAACTCATTATTAAATTGAGCTTATAATAAATTTACGTGCGGTAACAATTTATAGGTAAATTTTCACGACTTTAGAATACCTTTGTGTTGTACGTGTACCTCAGTTCAAAACGGAATATGGTCTTGAAGAATTTTATGAATTTGATATTGATCCTAATCTTGAGCTTAAGAAAAAAGGGCGAAGAGTTTGATCTGTTCCTTATGTCATATTTTCCAAAGGTTCATATCACTATTTCTAAGAAGAATTTATTTTTAGTTGTTTCTATACAGAAATATTGTGCGTAACATATTAAAACAATATTATACTTTTGATTGCAACATAACCATGTATTGAAGTTCCCATCTTACATTAATGTATATGTGCTCTGTTTGATATACTGAATCAATGGGTGCTGCCTTAAGATGGTAAATATGAACATCATGAAAAATCAATTTCAACCTTGTGCATGTGTTCCTTTTTTAGATGATCACCAACAACTTGTACTCTCTTGTATATGGACTACCTTTTGCAAATAAATTTTGATCTTTTCAAGTTCTATTTTGAACGTTACATGAAACATTTATCATAATATCACATATATTATAAACAGAAGCAGAAATACCAGTCTTACCAAAAACACTAGCAATGTTATTATTACCCATGTTGATTATCATAAACTGAATCAACAGATCCCAATCATCAGGTGCAACAATAATTCCAAATCAACTTTTAACTTCTTTCAAACTTTAATGGCAAAATCACACTTGAAAAATAAATGGCATACTGAATCAGGACAATTTGAGCATAAAGGGCATATGAGGCTTACATTAGTGTTCCATTTGCACATCCTATCCTGAGTTTGTAGTCTATTGTGAAGAGCTAGCCACATGATGAATTTATGCCTAGGGGTGCATTGAGAGAACCAAACAATCATGTGACAATCAACAGTAGGATACTCAGTTTTCATACACCTCCAAACACTCTTAACATTGAAATGAGAACCTTGTCTATTCTTGTCCATCCAAACAACTGAGTCATTCTTATTACTAAGTGTGGGAACATGAACATTATTCAGAATGGGAAATCTATCTCTCCAATCAGTTGGCCAAATCCACTCCCCATCTTGAATCATGTCAGCAACAGTGGCATAGTTATTGAGTCTAGCATCATAGATGTCTCTTCTGGAGATGTACTTAGCAAGAGATTCATTATTGCACCAATTACAATATTAATAAAAGTTTTGATTTTGTCTATAAGCTCCAACATAATTTTCCAACTCCAACTATTTGTCTTATGAGCATTCACCTCCCAAAAATTCTTCCCTTTCAATTTGACTTTGTTGACCCAAAGATATTGTTGGTGGTTAGGAGCCCAGAACAGGGTGAAGATAATCAATAGCCTAACTACGTACCAATTAAGGTTACCGGATATCACTTGGAATCGTGTTATCACTTTCTAAAGTAAACTATTCGACCCTAATGCCTGGGTATCACGAATATCTACTTGGGATAACACCAAATGTTGTTAGTGATTTAGGCACAAATCATTAACCCTTTGTGTATCAGTGTTATATGTTTTCTATGTGTCCCTCATGCATGATTTGATTTCCTATTTATAGGAATATACTCATGGCTAGTCAAATGGAATTATGAGAATTAATCAGCCCATTAATCTCCACATAATTATCCCCATTATAGTCTAAAATAGTGGTTACATGACCAATTAAACGAGGTCATTAGTGCAGATGTAACTTATTTGAATAGGTCAAATCAGTTACATAATCATACAGTACTCTATCAGCAGAAACTCTGCTTATCAGCAGGATCCTAACACTAGTAGCAGGAACCAGCACTCAGCAGGAACCTGCACTTCAGCAGAATCCTTCACAACCACTATAGAGTCAAGGGAATCAGTGACTTGATGGGTGTACATTCCGTACCTCCAAACCCATTTCCAAGTATGATTAGATCCTTCAAGTGCACTAAATTTTCTAACAATCCTCCCCAAATTTAGTTCACTTCCTTTGCATGAAAATCAAATATAAAACAAAACATATGCATAAACGAAAATATCCTGAGGATTGAATTTCCATCTTAGTACATTACACGTTCAAATATTCGAGAATTAGGGTGTTCTAAGAATTGAACCCTTCAACCCATTTGAATACCTGAAGATAAAATACACATATATTTTCAAACACTTAAACACTCCTGACACTATACAAGCCATGTGTCCATACCCAATTCATAAATGTTGTAAAAGCTAAAAGTCCATAGCTTGCTGAAGCGGAAAAACTTCAACATTTACATAGGTGGTTCCTCTTTATTCATGCTCTTGCTTATCATTTTTTCAAAGAAATTAACCATTGAGAAGTAAAGACTTCATCCTACTTTTCAGCAAGTTCTGAGCACAACCTTGGGATGTAATACATGTGCTCCAGTACACTGAATGTTCAGCTTTCCACATTGAACTCAGCTCCCAAGTTTCCTTAGGAGGGAGTTGGGTGTCCTAGCATTCAGTGACCAAGTTGGACTTCAAACCCATCCCTTTAGCAGACTTTATAACCAAGTCTCTAGCAAGACTCTTCGTCAAGTGATCAGCTAAATTCTGTTGAGATCTAACAAACTCTATAGAAATCACCCCATTCATGATAAGTTCACGAATCATGCTATGCCTGAAACCTAAGTGTCTAGACTTCCCATTGTACATCTGGCTATAAGCCTTTGCCAATGTAGCAGCACTATCACACCGGATAGAAATAGGTGCTATAGGTTTAGGCCACAATGGAATCTCAAGAAGCAAGTTTTTCAACCATTCAGCTTCTTTACCAGCAGATGCTAAAGCCACAAATTCTGATTCCATTGTTGAACTGGTAATGCAAGTTTGCTTCTTGGATGCCCAAGAAATTGCACCTCCACCAAGTAGGAATACCCAGCCACTGGTAGACGAATTGTCTTTAGTGTTACTGATCCAACTTGCATCAGTGTAACCTTCCAACACTGATGGATAACCAGTATATGAGAGACTATAGTCCATAGTTCTCTTCAAATACTTCAGTACCCTCTGAACTGCTTGCCAGTGATGAGCACTGGGATTACTAGTATACCTGCTCAGTTACCCACCGCAAAAGCAATATCAGGTCTTGTACAAGTCATGGCATACATCAGGCAGCCTATTACCCTAGAATACTCAAGTTGAGATACAGCTTCGACAGTATTAGGCATTAACTTCTCAGTTGTATCCATAGGAGTACTCACTGGAGTACAATCAAAGCAATTAAATTTCTTCAGTACCTTCTCAATGTAATGAGACTGAGAAATTGATATACCATTGCTTTCATGTTTAATCCTTATACCAAGGATAACATCAGCCTCCCCCATGTCCTTCATGGAGAACCTTGATGACAAAAATTCCTTTGTCAGGTCAACTTGATTTTGGTCAGTGCCAAAGATCAACATGTCATCAACATATAGGCAAATGATGACTCCTTTACCAGATTCATCAAATTTGCTATATACACATTTTTCAGCCTGGTTAAGAACATAACCATTAGACAAAACCACTTCATCAAACTTTTGATGCCATTGCTTAGGTGCCTGTTTCAATCCATATAAAGACTTAATCAGTTTGCACACCTTATTTTCATTTCCAGGCAAGATGAAGCCCTGAGGTTGGTTCATATAAACCTCCTCATCCAATTCACTATTCAAGAAAGCTGTCTTCACATCCATCTGATGAATAATCAGATTGTGAATTGATGCTAAAGCAATCAGCAGCCTGATGGTACTGATACATGCCACAGGGGCATAAGTATCGAAGTAGTCTATCCCTGACTTTTGTTTAAAGCCCTGAATGACTAGTCTAGCCTTGAACTTTTCAATAGTTCCATCTACCTTCATTTTCCTTTTGAAAATCCATTTGCAACCAAGAGGTTTGCAACCTAGAGGTAGATCAACCAACACCCAAGTGTTGTTGCCCATGATGGAGTCAATCTCATCATTTATTGCCTCTTTCCAGAAAGCAACATCCTGGGACTTCATTGCTTCTTTAAATGTTTTGGGATCATCCTCAACAATGAAGCAATAGGAATATTGGTCAGAGACCTCATTCCTTGTACCTTCAATTAAGTATAATTGAAACTCAGGTCCAAATGATTTTGGAGTCCTGACTCTTTTGCTCTTTCTGAGCTTAGGTTCAGGTTGTTGAACCACAACCTCATCAGGGACCTGAGATGATAATTCATCAGGGACCTGAGATGATAATTCATCAGGGACCTCTGATACACCAATGTTATCAATACCATTTGAAATCCTGTGACATGGTCTAGGGGCTGATGAGAATCTATTTTCATCAAAGAGTGCATCCCTAGATTCAATTATTGAGTTAATTGAAACATATTCATTAGGTTCAATGACATAGAACCTGTATGCCTTGGAATGCTCAACATATCCAACAAAGATGCATTCAATGCCTCTTTCACCCAGAGTTTTTAACTTTGGATCAGGGAGTCTTACAAGTGCCCTACAACCGCAAACCCTGAGATAATTCAGGTTGGGTTTCTTCTTAGTTCCTTTTATTTGGAACCCTATTTAATAAATAGCAAGTTGTTAACATAGCTTCACCCCAGAACCCTTGACTCAGTCCTGAATAGGACAACATGGAATTAACCATCTCCTTCAGTACCCTGTTTTTCCTTTTAGAGATACCATTTTGTTGAGGAGTATAGGGAGCAGTCGTTTCATGGATGATACCAACAGACTGAAAATACAGAGTATCCATGTACTCACCTCCCCGATCAGTCCTGAACCTTTTGATCAGTGACCCAAGTTGCAACTCAACTTCAGTTTTAAATACTTTGAATTTATCTAATGCTTCATCCTTGGTATGAAATAGATAGACATAACAAAACCTCGAAGCATCGCAAAGTAGTTCTTGTTCCCTAAAGAGGGAGTGGCATGCAAATCACACAGGTAACTGTGTATAAGCTCCAAGAGCTCAGTCTCACGTTTTACACCCAGAAAGGGTTTCTTAGTTATTTTGGTCAACATGCAAGTCTTACACTTTTCAGTGTCCATGTCAAAAGCTGGGATTAACCCATCCTTAGACATATCTTGCATCCTTTTATAGTGTACATGGCCAAGTCTAGCATGCCACAGGGTGGAGTCGTTCAGTTTAGAGGTTGACACAAAGGCTGAATTAACAATGTCAGTGACAACATTAAGCCTAAACATTTGATTACACAAATATCCAAAACCAATAAACACACCATGTTTAGACAAAATAAAGTTATCAGATTCAATAACTTGTTTATATCCATGATTATTCAAAACACTACTTGAAACCAAGTTCTTCATTATATCAGGAACATGAATAACATTAAACAAAGTTACAATCTTTCCAGAACTAAAATTAAGATCTACACAACCACGACCATGCACCAAAGCTGTTGACTCATTTCCCATGGGAAGAATAGAACCATCATTCAATGACTCGTAAGTCTTGAACCATCTTCTATCTTTGCACACATGAACAGTTGCTCCAGAGTCAACCCACCATGCAACATCATCATCCCGCACATAGTTAGATTCAGATACATATGTAACATAATAAACCTAAAGAGATTCATTAAACATATTCTGACCTTTCAGTGAGTTGGAAGGACCTCCACTCCCTGAACCACTAGTGCCTGAACCATTGGATTTACCTCCAATCTTAACACCTTTGCAATCCCTTTTAATGTGACCAGATTTGCCACATTTCTAACAAGTAGGTGTTGCCTTCTTGTTAGGATCAGCCCTTGTGTTATCATGATGTTTACGTTTGCCTTTGTTGTCATTGTACCTGGTGGAATTGTTATGTTTCACCATATTGACAACAGATGCACCAGTATCATTTCTACTCTTTGGCTTGTCATTATCCTGCACCCTGAGAGATTCCTTAATACGCAGATGACTACCCAACTGAACAAGAGTCAGTTCCTCCTTATGTTTCAAGGTATGCTTGAAATCTTTCCAAGAAGGAGGTAATTTGTCAATGATACAAGAGACCGAAATAGCCTCATCCATGTTCATTTTATGTTGTGTAAACCTTCCAAGTATACCAAGAAGTTCATTGTATTGTTCCATAACTTGTCTTGAATCAGTCATTTTGTAATTTGTGAAATTACTTACAAGGAACTTCTTACTTGAAGCATCCTCAGCCATATATTTGGCTTCCAAGGAATCCCATAGTTCTTTTGAAGATTCAACATTCTGATAAATGTCAAAAAGAGAATCAGACATACCATTGAGGATTAAACCTCTGCATACATAGTCATCCTTCTCCCATTTGCTTCTTTTCCTTATCTGTTCCACAGTAGCATCATCCCCATGATCTTCAGGAATAGTAGTGCTTAGAACATACACCACATTCATGCTAGACAGCAAGAAGTGCATCTTCTTTTGCCATCTTCTGAAATCAACACCTTCAAACTTTTCCAATTTTGAAAAGTTAGCATCCATATGCCTCATAGCAGCAGCCATTGATTATCACAAAATAGTTTACTTTGATTGTTGGTGGTTAGGAGCCCAGAATAGGGTGAAGATAATCAATAGCCTAACTACGTACCAATTAAGGTTACCGGATATCACTTGGAATCGTGTTATCACTTTCCAAAGTAAACTATTCGACCCTAATGCCTGGGTATCACGAATATCTACTTGGGATAAGACCAAATGTTGTTAGTGATTTAGGCACAAATCATTAACCCTTTGTGTATCAGTGTTATATGTTTTCTGTGTGTCCCTCTTGAATGATTTGATTTCCTATTTATAGGAATATACTCATGGCTAGTCAAATGGAATTATGAGAATTAATCGGCCCATTAATCTCCACATAATTATCCCCATTATAGCCTAAAATAGTGGTTACATGACCAATTAAACGAGGTCATTAGTGCAGATGTAACTGATTTGAATAGGTCAAATCAGTTACATAAACATACAGTACTCTATCAGCAGAAACTCTGCTTATCAGCAGGATCCTAACACTAGTAGCAGATCCAACACTCAGCAGGAACCTACACTTCAGCAAAATCCTTCACAACCACTATAGAGTCAAGGGAATCAGTGACTTGATGGGTGTACACTCCGTACCTCCAAACTCATTTCCAAGTATGATTAGATCCCTCAAGTGCACTAAATTTTCTAACATATACCAAAGAGAATTTTTCTTAGAAATAATATTCCACACATGCTTCATCATCAAAATCTCATTCCATTCTTTCACTGGTTTAAATCCCAGTCCTCCTTGATCTTTTGGTCTGCAAATTATCTTCCAGGCAAGCTTGGCTTTACCATTATAACTATCACTTTGATTCCACAAATATCCCTTAAGTATTTTATCAATGTCCCTAATTACAGATTTAGGGAGCATGTAGACAGATGCCCAATAAATCTGCATAGCAGACAACACTGGAGCAATAAGTTGTACTCTACCAACATAAGAAAAACATCTATTCTTCCGGTCATTCACTTTGGCTTTAATTTTCTCAATAAGCAATTGACAATCAGAAACTCCCAAACATTTGGCTAGAAGAGGGACCCCAAGATATCTCATAGGAAGCTTTCCAACTTTAAAAGGGACAATATTGAGCAGCTCGGACCTTATGTGATTACCAATGCTACCAAAAAATATACTGCTTTTACCCATGTTAGAATGAAGACTAGAATACTTGCTAAACTCCTCAATAGTATCTTTGATAATCCTCACTGATTTACAAACACCATGACAGAACATCATAAGATCATCAGCAAAACACAAATGGGTGATTTTTAGCTCTTTACAACCAGGATGAAACTTGAATCCACTACCTTCTTGAGTGTTATGAATCGTAAGCAAATTAAGCACCTCTATTACTAGAGTAAATAGGTAAGGGGATATAGGATCCCCTTGCCTTAAACCTCTTGCACCTTTAAAATAACTATATGAACTGCCATTAACACAGATAGAGAATAAAGAGGTAGAAATACATGTCATAATCCATTTCACTATATTGTTATGAAAACCAAATTTGATGAGGATACTCTCCAAGAATGCCCAACTCACAGTATCATATGCTTTTTGCAAGTCAATTTTAAGAGCACACCTTTTGACACCATTCTTCCTATTGTAACCCCTTAGAAGCTCTTGAGTAACTAGAATGTTGTCTTAGATCTACCTCCAGGTATAAAGGCACTTTGGTTCACACAAACCACCTTCTGCAACCCACTTTTGATTCTCTCAGTAATTATTTGCTAATATATAGGACATTGCAACAAGCAATGGGCCTGAAATCAGAAACTTTGGGTGGAGTAGGGCACTTAGGAACAAGGGAGATGATTGTTGCATTCACCTCTTTCAGTAATTTACCAGATTGAAAGAACTCTTTAATGGCATCACACACATCTTCACCAATCAGGTACCAAGCTTTCTTAAAGAAGCAACCTATATAACCATCAGGACCAGGAGCCTTACATTAATTCTTCTTCTTAATTCCATTACCATGATTAGCTGCATACACAATACTACAAAAGAACTTAGTCCTTTGATGAACTGTCTCAATGACACAAAACATCACTTGACAACTCATGCTCAAAATCTGTACTCTAACATCATTAGGATTCCAACCAATCATAATTCTGCATCCCTTACTACACATACTCATAGAACCAAACACTTTCCTGCATATTCTCCACATCAAATCTTGTGTATAAAAGAAAATGTCTTATAAAGGCTAGCTCTTGCATTAAACACTCCTCCGATCATCAAGAACATGTACTTCTCCTTGAACTTCTGAGATCAAGTTCATACTTAAAACATCTACTCTATATGTGTTTAAGTAACTGAGTAAAACTACCATACATTGTCTTTCATTTAGGATTAGTTTAGCTTAGCTATATTCCGCGCTAATCCTTGTAGTTTTTTTTCATTCAAATAAATAACTATACGTTGAAAATTATTGTTTGTGTTGTTTACATGTTTATGTATTCAAATGTTTAAAAATGCCATCACTTGTCATGATACTTGTATTCTAAATACTTTGTTTTATTTAAACAAGGTTACAAGTAAAAGGGAACAATAAAAGCAATGTATATATTATGTTTTTGTACGAATTTTCTTGTTTGGTTATATTGTTGTTTGAATAAATGCTTAATAGGAGGTTGTTTGTTTTTATTTGTGTATTAAATCTACATATTAATATTCTCAACTGTATTTCAATTATTGGGTCCTATATCCAGAAGCTAGTGGGAATTCATGATCAAGGGAGTGTTTAGTGAAACATTACAGCCATAAATAGAAACCATAATTTGAAGCTTAAAAGATTGAAGGACAATATCAAAGCAATTTTATAATAAAGGTCAAAAAAGCATTTGACCTCATTCATACAATTAAATTTCAAATTTTAGCATGCTTATGATGATGGTATGTACCATTGTTTATGTAACAAGATTTAAGAACAGATTCTTATGACATGACTTCCTTAATGCTGACAAATCTGCCCTTCTCAATTGAAAGTTGCGCTGCAACACCAATTGCCACTGCAGTCAAGCCGTCTTGCAAATCAACAGCCGGAGTTTTCTTCCCGTCAACCTTGACTGCTGCCAAAAAATTTAGGTGTTCCAAGTAGCTTGAACCATGGTGCAGCCCGTCATATCTATCATATCAAAATACGTAGTGATTAGTAACCTACCCATATGGCAAATCATCAGTAAGTGTAATGGGATTGATATTCATATAGAGGTGGAGAGTACGACCTACTTACTTATTAGGGAATTCCCGCTATATTTTGGAAAGTAACGGTTCAAATAGGTACATATAAACAAAAGCTTGAGAGGTAACGAGTTGACTATCGAAAGTCACCCAAAGCAGGCCCCAAGTAAACATTGGCCTATAGTAGTTAACCTTTTTGCATTTTTCCCTTGTTTAAATAATTTACTTTTTGCAATTATATCTGATACATGTATCTTGTATGAATTAAAAGATGTTACTAGTAAAAGATTTTTTAGACACAAAGTGTGCCCGGGTCAACCCAACCCCTGCTTTTACCCATGACACACCCATTTGCCACCTCAAATTTGCATTCCAATAAAAGATCAAGAAACCTACTTGATTCGATGATCTTCAGCTCTCACGGTTCTAACACCATCTCTACCTTCAATACGCAAACCATAACGGACAATATTCTCTGGAACAAAGGCCTCACCCTGAAAATCAACAGCCCAAAAGGTTTGAAATAAGATAACAACATGATCAAAATGGTATCAATTCAGTCATGTCACATATTCACCGGTATAAAGAGGGTGTGTGATTCTTTTTCATATTTGACATTAGTTGGTGATATTTAGAAAAGAGTACTTGTTATATATATCCATTTGGAAGATTGGACATTTATTGTATGTGTGTACCATACCTTTCCATCTTCACCAATGACGGAAATTTCTTGCTCGTTTTTACTTCCTTCAGCAAACATACAAAGATCAAGCATGCCTCTTGCCCCGTTGTCAAATTCAACAATAACATATGCATTATCAATTATATCAGGTACCTGTTAGACAATACAATAGCACACATTGAATCAGAAATAGCATAATATTCCGCTAAATGTTGAATTTAGAGGTCAAACTTGCCAATACCTAAGTTAGACAATAACAAATATTTTAGCTACAAACTTAGCGTTAAAATATTTTCAATTGCATAATATATAATACAGGTTGAATTTATTAGCTTAATATCTCCAAAATATATAGAATTTAAAGATTAATTTGAGAACAAGTTTAATGACTTTGACCCTAGAAGTCAGAGTGCGCTACTTTGAATGGTCATTACAGCAGACTAACATATAAAGAGCACAATACCTTGCCATCATAAACTTCATTTTTGTGATTTATATCAATGGCTCCAGAAGCCATTACACGAACTGGATTAGCGCCTACAAACAATCTCATCAGATCAAAAAAATGGCAGCATTTTTCAACAAGAGTACCTCCACTGTTGCAATTAAATCTGTTCCAGTTGTCCACCTAAAAAAGACACAAGTAGTCAAGAACATTTATGATTATAAAAATCCAACACAAATCATATAAAGTAAATAAGATTAAATAACTACCTTAACCAGAAATGGAAACCGATGTTCCCTAATTGAAACCATCTTAACATGTCCCAATCTTCCACTATTAACAATGTCTATCAGCTTAGCCACTGGTGGCATGTATCTATACTCAAGTCCAACTTGTACCAACATTTCGGGTCGCTTTTTAGCAGCCTCTATCACCTGAATCATGGGCAAGATTAAGCCTTATTAATCATTGTGTGCTTCATTTTTGATTTATTTTCTTCATATATCATATAAATGAAAAACCAAACGAATGTCGGTACTGTGTAGGTGTATCAATGAAATTGGAACCCACAAAATGGAAACACGGTTTATGTTATGAGAATAACCAACCTTTCTGCAGTCTTCCACAGTAGTGCATAAAGGCTTCTCCACCAGTACGTGATGAGTCTTTGGGTGGTTGATAATATCCATCAAGATTTGATAATGAGTCATGTTTGGAGTTGCAATAACCACGACATCACACAGCCCACTGTCCAGCATTTCTTTGTGTCCAGAAAACACCTGTTACAACAATCCTTGTATTCAGGGTATGTTTGGCAAAACTAGCTGTAAGCTGTTAACTGATGTAAGCTGTAAACTCTAAAACTGTTAACATGAGCTACAAGCTGTATCTTTTTTTTAATAAAAGTGTTTGGTAAATTAGCTGTTAAATTTAATTATAAGATGTAAAATGACATAAAAGGACATATTTATAATTGTAAAAAATTGTTTGGAGGGTATATCAGTAATTTAAAATTTTAACAGCTCAAAGATTTTAAAAAGCTTCATGAATCAGCTTTTCATTTAGGAGCTATTTGTTTGAAATAAAAGCTAAAAGTTAATGTGTCCAAACAGAGCTATTTATTTTAGATGAGATTATTTTTTTAACAAAAAGCTAACAGCTCCTCAAAAAACTCTTACCAAACAGGCCCTCAGTACAATTTCAAATAAAGATTCGAATAAAGTGCAGCGAAAAACCATATAACTTAATAACACCAAAAAATGGTCTAATAAAGGAGTTCATCTTTAAAGTCATGCGAGGTTATTGTGGACATTCTCAATCTGTTTATGTGCAATCTGGGTCACTTTGGTTTATACTTTATTGTTAACCAGCAGGTAGTTATCTGCTGTGTGCATTATAGCCAAGGGTATATTATGCACAATTCCAAATCTTGAAGGGTTAAAAATGTAAATATTGAAAAAAAATATTGCGATAACTATTTATGAAACTCAAGGAAAAACAAAAGGTAAGTGTTTGGAGTTCAACTCAATCTACAGCAGATTTACAGATCCATCTTGACCCACATTAAAAATTTACCATTCTGTGACAAAGGGAAAATGACCCGTCGTGGAAACAAAATCCATAAAGAAAACAGTCCTTATAAGTAACAAACACGCAATTTATGACCAATCACGTAATAGGAATTTGGGGTTCTTTAAAGCTAAAGTCATACGCTACTCATTAATAGATGGCCGACATTACTGTCGGACACTCGGACAAAAGACAGATCCAAAGATTTCAGTCACATCCGTTGTGTAATTGGCCAATACAACCTAAGTTTCTATATATCATCTCAAACTTTTAAAAATATTAAAATATCTCCTATATTCGCCTTCAAAAATGACACTTTTTGCACTTCTCATAGGACCCATGCCAATCTTGTTGCCAATTCTAAAATGAGTAAGATTGGTCACCAACTATTCATGATCTTTTTACTATCATTAATTATAAACTTCATCATCATCACACTAATGCCAAATAAAGATCCATTAATTATTTTTCTAATTCTTAGAATGAAATCGTTTTTGCGTTTTATAGGATTCGCTTCAAATTTGTACTCAATTTATGAAAGAACAAGAACTTTTCGCAATGATATATGAACATGTTACAACTTTTTACATTTTTGTAAGTTTTGCTCGCACCAAAGTTACTTGGAGCTCGCAACACATATGATCATACTTTCGCTTATCAGCTTAAATTTTTACTCAATAAAAGTAAAAGTTAAAACCTTTTATGCCATTGATCAGACTAAACTACAAAATATATGTACTTGTGAATAGCTTATCAGCTTAAACCATCCATATCCAAGCCTTCTTTAGGAGAGTGCAAACAGTGTCATTGCAAAGGGTCATCGTTTGACGAGAAATTTATGCATTCTATTATATATATAGCCTTGAGTTTAATTAGTTCATGCACTATTGATACGTGTATATTTTTTTGTGTGTTTAAAGGCGTATTTATGGAGATGGCACAGGGTCATCGATATCTATGAGACAGCCCTGCCCATATCTCAAACTATCGGTATGAATCAACAAAAAATCAACCCTGAAACCTGAACGTGATGAGTTTTGCTTAACATTTTGCATAAACCATCCTTGACACGGATAGTTTTTGACTTTTTGTGAGTTTGTCTATCATGCATGATTCATGCAAATAGTTTACGATAAACATTAAATTTCTCAGGATTTTTTTATTTTTTAAATAAATTTGTAACTTTTTTTTCTTCTTTTTTTTTCCACCTTCGTTTCAATATGCACCGAGAAATAAGCAAGTCAAAACAAGTGAACAAATAACAACATGTAGTCTATATACATTAACCCAAAACACAACGTAACATTCATGCTCTAAACACTTGTACACAACACACATAAACACACAAACACGCTACAAAAACATGTACGTACCTTAATCGGCCAGCCAAAAGAATCAGCAAACTCTAGCGACACTTTTTGCGACGGAACATGTGGATCAGCGACACAAACAACCGTCGCTCCTTCATTCCTTAAATGAAACAAGTTACACAAATGTTCTCTTCCCATCATACCAACACCAATGATACCATATCTAACCATTTTCTTATTCTTATCAAATAGTTTCTTGACACCTATGTCAAGATCAATGTCACTTGTTGTTGTTTGGTTACTTAGTACTTGTGTTAAAAATGTTGGTTGTTTAATGTTCTTTATAAAGGTGTTTGTGTTGTATGAGTGTTCATTGGTTGGTTGTTTATATATGGGAGTTATGGAATGATGCTTTGGTATCAAATTATTAATTGGTGAAGATTCTGTGAATAGTGTTGTTGATGGATTCATTATTTATAAATTAATAAATTAATGTGGTTAAATGTTTTGGATGATTTTTAGGGATGGTTTTGTGGAAAGTGTATCATGTATAAAGTGAGTATATGGGGTTACATTAACGATAGGAACAAAGAGTCAAAGATGATGTGTTTTCTTTTATTTTTAAGGAAAGAAAAGGAGTCTTCTTTTATTTTTAGAAAAGATTTAAGAGAACTTTCATGCAAGTTTTTCATCTATTTTATTTATTTATTTATTTATCTTTTTTATTAGTTGTAAATGCGTTTTTCTTTTTTAACTCATCTAAACATATGTTACTTAACTTATCTCTTAAAAAAATAATCACAATCTCGTAATGATTTTCGTGTCAAAACCTAAGTCTTTGTGAAAATGAGCTTTAAATATATTGATTTGTGAGTTAAGAAGATAATTACTAAAAAAAATGTAGTTGTCAGTGGTGAGATTATATCATGGTGTCAAGTAGCTTAATTAGGCGTGTCCTTAAAAAATCAAAATGTAAACATCTTTTAAGACAAAATATAAGAATGTTGTTGTAATTTGTAAATTACATGTTTTCACTTGTAAACTAATCAGTCGACGAGTCAAGAATCAAATTGCAAGTGGATCAAGTGACAACTATGGTTTATAAGAGCACTTACATCAATAACACGAGTTAAGTTTTAACACGGTACCACGTCAACGCCACATCAGCTTTAACACTTTCACCTTAACTTACAAAAAAACACCCACAACAATAACTCAGCCTTCACTCAACAACAATTTACAAAAACGCTCCTTAACGTGGCATTAGCCACTTAACTTGCCACTTTAACGTGGACTTAACGCAATATGGTGCAAAGGATAACTTGGAATTAACGCACGTTATATGCTATTTAACGCAGCACATGCATTACTGCTCTAAGTGAAAAAAAGAAATTCTGCTTTCGAATGTAGAAAGTACGAATCTTAAATGATTTAAATAAAAGCTTAACTAACCACAACTCAATGACTCGATTAACTTTTATACGTTGTTTTTTCAATTTTATAAATTGTTTAACTTGTCATACAGAGTTACTTTACGTATAGAAATTGTTTCTGTTTGTTAAGTAATAGTTCTTGTCTTTACCTGTTTAACATGTTACCTGTTTAACAAAGTAGACACGTATAACGACGATTCCAGAATCAACTTCATATTTCGAAAAGAGATTAGATGAGTTTTTTTTTTTGAAAATTGACTTTCATTTGGGAAATTCAAGTCCAATTTGAAACCCGATAGGAGGAAAACCTTCAACTTAAGCCACCCGAAGGCACGACACTTAAATTGAAGTAAACCCTGCCTTCTCCAGATTCGAACCCTTGTGGGTTGAAACCTTCATTGAAGGACTTTGAAATCGTACCGACAGGGCAGTGGTCCACAAGGGAGGACTTCCCGGTTTGGTCACCCAAACCGGTACTACTCTCCACTAAGCACGCTTAACTGAATAAGACATGTCCAGTGGACCACAAGCCCATTGGTAGATTAGATGAGTTATTTACTTATTTAGAGTAATTGAAATAAATGTGATTTGTTATTATCTTGTACTAGTTTAAATTTTAAAGTAGATAAACTAGTCATTATGTTACAGTATTTAAAAATGTTTGGTGGGTCACATGGACGTAATGGCGGCTATATTCAAACGGGTATCACGTCGGATTATCGTGTCATTTACTTTTAAAGATTTTTGTGAGTATTTTTGCCCATTTATCTATGTGTCCAGGTTCATTGAACTCACATAAAAGTCTCCACGTTCATTGGAGTCTTCTACAAACATGGAGAATTCCAATATGTTCTCTTTCAATGAGACCATAGGAGCTAGCATGACAACAAATCTTTGTTAGCTGTAAACCATTTTCTTTGGCGAAATGGACTGGAGCTGGGGCTAGGGCTTATATTATAAGCCAAAATTAAAATTTGTATTTTTATAAATTTGTTTGGCAAATGGGCTGGGGCTGAGGCTTATTATTGCAAAATTACTAAAAAGCACGTAATTAAATGTATATGTTAAATATTTTTGTGGGTAAATAAGTAATTTATTCTTCAAAAGCCCCGGACTTAAGTTTTTAGCCTCTTTTATAAGGCTAAAGTTTTTAGCCGGCTTATTTTATAAGCCCTTCCATAAGCCCCAAGACAAACGAGACTTATTTAATTAGCCGACTTATTTTAAAAGCCCAAGCTCTCATAAGCCCATAAAAGCCCTCCCCAAACATAGCTGTATTGTAACTACGCTACCTAGTTATCTGCGCATTGTAACAATGGGTGTCCGTGTAACTAAATTTTATTGCGAGTAAATGTCTTTCAATAGTACATTTTCCGGTGATCAATTTTCACAATTGCACATTTTGTTTGACAATAATTTTACGAAGGACAAAGATTTTTGGTTAAAAAAAAAAAAAAAAAAAAAAAAAAAAAAAAAAAACTAATAGATGGATGATATTCTTGTAAAACTAAGTACAAGAAAATTATTAAATTACTTTTAAAAACTTATTCACATTATTAACATGTAGAGAAATAATTGAGTAATTTTTTGTGTCGTTGTATTTCTTTCCTCACAAACTTCTTGTTTTAAAATTAGCCGCTTATTTTGTCTGTTTATAAATAAAGAAACGAATCATGGCAAACTAATGCATTAGTGAATTTGTTTAGAATTGAAAGAGCATGATAGTCATTTTATATTGTTGTCTAAATAATATGAAAGTTTTAAAGGTTATTTAATAATTTTCTTGTGTTTAATTATTTAACAATGTTATTCTTCTATTATATGTAGTCTAAGGTATAGATACTCGGATTTAAATACATGTTTATAACTAAAGTTCACTAATTAGCTTTAACTAGCTCGGTAGCCCGCGCGTTGCGGCGGGTGTGTTTTGTATTTTGTATTTTGTGGGTTGAACGGTGTAATTAATAATTTTGTTATTTGAAGTATGCATATGTTTACTTGGAAGCATAATTTGTTTATGTTTACGGATTTTTTTTTTTTTTTTTTTTTTTTTTTTTTTTTGCATTGCGGTTGAAATTTTTTTTGGTTGTTTGTTTTTTCGGTATGCTTTTTTTTTTTTCTTGTCTGGTATTTTAAAATAAACAAATTTGTATAAGAAATTTTTTGTAAGTTTATTATTTTTTGTGTTTTTTTGAAAAAACAAATTTTCATAAGGAAATTTATGAAAAAAAAAAAAAAAAAAAAAAAAAAAAAACTGTAGCGAGTACTGTAGCGACACGTGCCAAAAAAATTACTGTAGCGTACTGTAGCAAGCACTGTAGCAGCTACAGTAACCCTTTCTGCCTTTTAGTATATATAGTAATTACCTCTAAACATAATCATGTAATATAATTATTATATAAAATTTAGTAGATATTAATGCAGTCTAAATAGTTAACAAGGACTTTTACGGGGGTGGCAACGTTTGAGGCATGGGCAGCGGCATCATTGGCAAGGGCCGGTATGCCCATTGCCAGCCATTCGGTATGCATGTTTCGGCAAGAAGATTGGCAAACAATACCGAATCGGCATTGTCTTTTACATTCAATATTTCGAACGTTGGCCATTAATGCACGAATAGTGGTATGGTGAATCATCGTTGCCACTAAAAAAACATGGTTAGGCATGATGTGGCATGAATTGTGTTGGACTGATTTTATTGGTTAATGACAAATTATATTGAAGCATGGTGAGGCATCATTGTCACCCCCTTAATAAGGTGACAAAATCTCTTTTGTTGGATGAGTTTAGAAAAAGTATGCAAAATAATTTTGTTAGGCCATAGATATTCATTTCATATGATCGTATATATCAGGGTTTTATTTTCATTTTGCTTCACTTTTATAAAACTCGTCCACCAATCCTTTATCAACCCACGAAAAATCGATAACCACCCCCATAATTACGAGCACTAGCCATCTGCAAGACAGCAACAATCACTCTTACTTGACGTGCCTTTAAAATCATACGACAACACCATCACTATTTGATCATATACACCCATTTTTTTTGTTATTTTATTAATTCCTTGTAGATTGACTTTAAATATACAATATATTTTGCGTTTTTACCATAATTATTCTTCAATGTTTACTTTTGAATTCTTTATTTTACAACTTTGATATTAAATATTTTTATTTGTATTATATAATATTTGATAAAAATTATACTAATAAAATACATTTAAAACTTAATTCATTCATATATTTTGCATCAAATAATATATAAAAAAAATACAAATATTTAATGTCAAAGTTGAAAACTAAAGAATTTAAAAGTTAATACTGGACAATAATTATAAGATGAAGGAGTATTAAGTATGCATAATGTATGCAATTTTGCACTTAATTATGTTAAGTTGTTGCTGCTTGGAAAATTGTTGCTGGATAATTAATTTTGTAATGATAAACTAGGAAACTATATGACAACATGGAATCAGATGTAATTTTTCAATAATATTAAATGTCATTTAAGTAATTTACTCGTGTTGAATTTTCAACAATTTAACAATGATCTTCATGCTTTATATGTAGTATACTAGCTTATTGACCCGTGAAATTCACGGGATTTTAGAGGGTTGTTGAATAAGATAACGTAAGTACGTGAATAAACTTATAAGTGTCTAAAATAATAAGATACAATGGTTATAAATATCTATGTAATAAACGTTGGTCGAGTCTTTATCTACAATGTCTTTGTCTTGAGAAGCAAAATGGATGTAGTGACGAATCTACAACTTGAAGAAAAGCTTCTTTCCGTGAACACCTAATAACCATACAAAAAAAGGTAAGTGATATAATATTATGGATTTATAATAACTGTAAATAAGAAAAATAATATAAAACATTTAATATGTATAATGTACATACCTATTTATCGTTTGATCATAGACCTTGAAGAACTTCTTTATATACAACATTTATAGTACTATTTGATAGGTTACCATCCTCATCTGAAACAACAACCTTTAACCCTTTTTTGCTTTTGAAACGTGAAAGAGCCACGTACAGCTGTCCATGTGTGAATACAGGACGTGGAAGATACAATCCAACTTTTAAAAGCGATTGCCCTTGGCTCTTGTTTATTGTCATGGCGAATGACACAGAAATGGGATATTGTTTCCTAACAATCTTTAGAGGTAACCGTTTATCAGATGGAGTAATTCTCAATCGTGGTATGATAACCTTATTTTCAAAATGTGTCCCGTTAATGATTTGAGCTTGAATAGAAGTCCTTGATAATCGTAAAACCTGAAGTCGTGTTCCGTTACACAACCCATTAGATTGATCAATATTCCTCAATAGCATTATCGGGACACCAACCTTTAAAACCAGCCTATGGTTTGGAACCCCTGAAAACTTGAGTCCATTGATAAAATCTGTTGAGAAAACAAATTCATCGATTGATGAACCGCGATCAATTTTATCAATGCTATCACAACTAAGGTAGACCACTTCTTCACCCGGAAATGTTTGAAGCAAATGATCATTTATACTGTCAACCACTTCATTGGTAGGAGCAAGAATGGCTTTTTCTTGAAAATAGGACGGATCATTTATGTGTTCAATAAGGTTTGGATACGTAAAATCTACAATGGAAGTTATTGGTTCAGAAGACTCTTCTATTAGAATATCCTTGGGTATGTCTATTGAAACCTCTCCATCGTTTGCATCTCCAAGATCCCCGACTCCTACTTTTAGAATCCATTCAGCAAATTCACGGATCTCGTCAACATCTTGAGGGCGAGATCCAACAGTAAGACGCATGTTGGCTATTAACTTCAAAACCGTGCAATGATCCCACAAATAAGATTGCTTTAAGGATGCACTTACAATATCTTGCCGTGAACCTTTTGGAATAACGGGAAGAACTTGTCTAAAATCACCACCAAAGACAACCGTCATTCCACCAAAAGGCGTCTCACAAGGGTCAAACCTCGTCTTACGTAGTACGTCTCGCAATGACCTATCTAAAGCTTCAAAACAAAGCTTATTTGTCATTGGCGCTTCATCCCAAATAATTAGCTTGCATTTCTTTAACAACGCTGCAAGATCACTTTGAGGACAGATTGAGCAAGTAGAAGTCTCATCAATATTTATAGGAATATGAAATCTTGAATGAGCAGTCCTACCACCCGACATTAATAAAGATGCAATACCACTTGATGCGACGTTTATGACGATATCACCATTTCTTCTAATACCAGCAGCAAGGGTTTTCCATAGATACGTCGTCCCAGTACCACCGTACCCATATACAAAATATACACCTCCTGTACATGTTTCTACGGATGACATGATAGTGTCATATACTCCTTTCTGTTCAGTGGTTAAAGCCGTGTACAGACGCTCATATTCAGATTGTAACTCGTCTGGGTTGTAATTAGTCTCATCATATATAAGACGATTACCGAACTGGTTTATGTATCTAGAATCTGGGAAAGGCAGCTCAGGAAAACGCCTCAATGTTGTTCCTCTGGATAGCATAAGTTGTTCGATCCAGAACAAAGCAACATTCTTTTTGTCGTCGTCAGTAAGTCGCAAGCCTGCATGAATGAATTTTTTTTAACGGTCAAGTAACAGTATACTGATTAAAGCATTTAAAAAGTGATCTTGAAGACAGACATATTATTTACATATTCTGTATGGGTTAATGAATGATTTTTTTTAACGGTCAAGTAAACAATATGTTATCTTATTATGGAACCGAAATTTAACATCTGATAAAAAGTTAATTTAAATGTTCCAAACATATTGTGTACATATTCTGTATGGCAGCATATGGAAGTTGCGTAAACATAAGATGGAAGTTAATTTGTCCAACAAAAATTGTATTGCCAAAATGTTGTCGTCTGAATGAGTAACAAAATACAATACCTTTTGGTAAAAATGGGTAGCTATTAAACATGTTGCCAACTGTTTTTAATTGTATTTAGTAGATGTGGCGTAAAAATATTTTAAAATAATGGAATAAGAAAGTAATAGGGATCAAGTATACGCATAAGTATTAAATGATTTCATTTGCCAAATAGCGAACGGTGTACCTGGTATGTTCAAAATCTGACTCCTTTTGTATTCGACATCTTCACTTAGTAAATGCCACGTTTCTAACCACACAGTCAAAGGTGTTTGAAGCTCCTTTTGAGAGAGCAATGTCACAAAAAGGTCACGTAGATGTTCAGCTTGTGCCCAATGTGAAGCTTCTCGAATACTCTCAATGTACTCCTTGTCGTCCTCTAAAAGACCCGCCGCGTAGCAAGCTTCTTTGTAAGTAGGATAAAGCACCTTGTCCCATGTTCTTATTTCTTTATGTGGCCTACACCCTTTTTGACTATTTAGAAGCATCCTACAGTAGTAAGCCTCGCCGGTTGAAATAGGAACGTTAAGAATTCGACCAATTGCTTTCCCTTTTTTCCTGAAAGTCCAAACTCTTTTTTGAGGATTCCATACAAATTTCGTAGGAAATTCTGCATACGTTAGCTTTCTTGCAGCAGGATACTTGTCATTCATTTTCATTCATTCATCGAACATAGATGCACCTACCGATGGCTTTTGGATAACTGTTTCAAGATCAGTGTTCTCGTCATATATAACGTGTTGCTCGCCTTCCAAGTGAAAAGATAGCCTTTCAACATTCGGTGTTCTATAGTGAATCTCAAACCCAAATATCCTCCACGCAGCCTCACATGCGGACACGTACCTGCAATCTAAGTATGCCTTAATCTCGTCCCGTGGTTTAGCAGCTTCTTGATCATCGTCGGACGTACTTGGTTCATACAACTGTGCGGACACTCTATCTGGCCCTTTGTTTATATACTTAAACAGATATTTAATTGATCCGGTCTGATTACACCATTCAACGTTAAGGTGGCATTGATAACGTTTGAGAAGCGTAGGATTGTAAGGTATAACATAACCGTTATGCAACTTGTGACCACTCTTTTCGACATAGTTTCCGTTCTCACGTCGTCTATAAACAAGGTACCCGTCCGAGTCAACTGAACTTTGGTGCTGAAATTTTTTGGGAAAGTGTTTCGTGCATTTACCATCAGTTGTGCAGACCTGATTTGGGTCATCCGTACCGCAAGGACCATGCATCATAAAATCATAAACTAATTTGTGTAAGTCAGGGTCCTCGTTTGGATCTGGTATTTCTGCAGATATGAATTTGTCCATATGTTCAACATTTGGAATCTTGTCATCCTTATGCAAAAACAAACATATATGTGCGTGCGGAAGGCCTCTCTTCTGGAACTCAACGGTATAGACAACTGAAAATTTTTCATACAAATAATTAGTCACAAGTCAAGATTAAGTTGATGTAATAAAGTGGGTGAGTTAACCTAACAGTGAGAAATTAAGGTGAAAGTACTTATGAAGAGTATTTGTGATAGTTGGCCGTACAATTTGGTCGGGAAAAAAAGGCAGGTAAAATAAGCAAGTTAGTAGGTTTCACATATTAGAATTATTTTTTCGTGTTTGTTCTTGCAGCCCATGGGACTGCAATTTACAGTCGAGATAATTGGCACAAAAGATAATAGATAAATGGTACAGCAACATCTAAAATAAAATTTCAACTTATTATAACTCTTTATAAGTTAAAGGTCAATGGTAACTAAATTTGTCACAACTCGTAATTTCCGGTCATTTTCCAACCCTCGACAAATTACTATTCACAAGTTACTATTTACCATTTACTATTCATCGATCACTATTCATCGTTTTTGAGGTCAATTCGACATTCTGAGAAGCGTTCAGAAATTTTACTATTCACTTGACACTATTCATTCCGGAAGAAATACCACTATTCACGTGCATTACTCATGTCATCGCAAATTTAGTTTACGAGTATTTAGATTCGCGTAACCGTATTGGTTCAGGAGCGAATTCATGCATTATCATTGGGACATCTCATACGGACTAGAAATAGTCTACGTATCATCATTGTGTCACTTGCATACTATTCCACTCGTAGGATATTTAAATTAACACTTTTGGTATAATTAACGAATTACGTATGTTTATTTTAAATAAACACTAATACGCGACCTATAAATGAGAATAACATATCCGACACTCCCTACATTGATCCCAATATATTTTTAGACTTCTTACAACGTCATAAGTATTATGAAATTCAATTACCCGGTATTTTGGAAATTTAATTAATTAATATCGTACGTCTAATTTAATTATGACGGTTTTTGTGAAAACGAAACAATAATCACCCAAACTCTCCGTACTTACACCCGACATATTTTTGCAATTTTTACGACTTTATTATGTCCCGAATAACCTCAATAAAATTTATTTCTAGCAAACCCGGTACCCGATTACACCTAAAACTAACCAAATACTACACAATCTTACCACTAACTCCCTAAATAATTACCCAACATAATTCCCCTTTTCCCTCCTTTGTGAACCGCCCCCCCCCTCCTAAGCCATCTCATGTGCTTAACCACACCAACCCCCATAAATGCTAACCTAACAAATGTCTCCTAACTAGATATTAATCCATTTTCACCTCATTCTCATCATAATTCTCTATGTGCTAGTAAACATTTTCTCTCTTTTCCTCCTTGGTATGCTCGGCCTAAGCAAGAAGAAGAAGCAAGAACCATTAATTTTCAAAGATCAAGACATAATATAGTTCACTTAGTTATCCTTGTTTGAGTTTTGAAATAGAAACTCAAGGATTAGTAGGTTTTTCATCATCTAACTCCCTAAACCTTCAAGTAAGTTAACAAACTCATTTTTATAATTTTTACAAGTTATTACTATGATTATATACTTTTCTTACAAGAACTCATGCATATAATAGCTTATACCACTTTATTTTATAAACTTTTAACTTTTGAACCTTAGGAAGTGATTATTGTTAGATCTTTGTTAGATCTACTTTGTTTATGAAGTTTAGGAACCCATGACACCCTAAGAAGGTGTATGGTAGGATTAGACTAGTTTTGTGGTGATTGAAAGTGGTTTGGATGAAGTTTGAAACTAGGAAAATGATTTTGGAAAATATACATATACCTACTGTTACTATTTTGAAAACGTGGGAAACTCAGGAACTCAAGGTTAATTTTTGACCAAAGATTTAGAAAATACTCTCCGATACGAAACTATAGCCGAAAAAGGGGATAAAAACGAGTTAATAACGAAGGAGATATGATTTTTGTAAATTTAACGACGAAAACTATTTTCTGAAAACTGCATGCTGTTTGACAGTTTTCGACGGGCAAATATAGGCATTAAACGTAACCTAGAGGAGCCGAGTTATCAAAAATATATTAGTACTTACTAAAACGAATCCGTGGACATAGAGAACGAGGAAAATGAACTTAAAACGACCAAGTTATACGCGTTTTAACATCGTCAAAACTATATATATATTTTGTTACTACTAGAAAATAATAATTTACGCAATAAATGGTATATTTTCTAGAAATGTTACTAAGGACCATATTCTTAACAAATGAAATACGTATGACCCAAAAGAATATTTATACGACTTAACGACGTTATTTTAAGGTTTTTGATACGAGGAAATATAATGCTAACATTTTTATACGATATATATTACGACAAGTTTTTATAACTCCAATTGGACTTATTTTTCCTAAGTATGGAAAGTATTTTACTATGACAATAACTAGTATTTCCAAGTTACGAGTGGTATAGGCATCATGTGCACGGGCATTCATTTCATCACGTCATGATCTAAGGTAGATCGTTATTACTCATATTAGGTTGCGGTTTGAGATCGTGCCTCATTTCAGTGTATCCACTTTTGTCGTCGTAGCTATCACACCAGGTGAGTCATAGCCCCTACTATTTTAATTGTTTTGTAAACTCTTTGGGGGAAAATACATGCTCGTTTTACTTAAACGCAGTACTTGTTATACCTGGTTGATTTCTCAAATATTTCCAATGTTACCTAAATATATGTTTGATCACCTGCATGCATTGGTATGTTTGATTTCCTATATTTCATGGGATTGATTATCCTTGTTTATATGACCTCATAGTCACCAATTGTTCCTATATGCTCATTGTAATATTGTGGTATTCTCCACTTGGCTGTGATGTCAAACGTAATATTGTGGTATTCCCCACTTGGCTGTGATGTCAAACGTATTGTGGTATTCCCCACTTGGCTGTGATGTCAAACGTAATATTGTGGTATTCCCCACTTGGCTGTGATGTCAAACGTAATATTGTTGTTTCCCTACTTGATTGACCTATATGTTCATTGTAATATTGTGGTATTCCCCACTTGGCTGTGATGTCAAACGTATTGTGGTATTCCCCACTTGGCTGTGATGTCAAACGTAATATTGCTGTTTCCTTACTTGACTGAATTAAGATGCCTTTGCATCAACCTTATTACGGGTTTTCCCGCTTGACTGATTCATCATATGGCCTCATTGACTGAATTATTTATATAGCCGTTTTGCTATATTTATCTGGGATTTTGGATACCAGTATTGCTTTTGTTCACGTAGACTTTAATACATTTGGCAGTGGGTTGTAAACACACAGGTTACAAGTCTCTTATGGCGGGACTTGCAACTGAGTGGATTTACAATGCCTTTGTTGGGCGATCATTTCTCTATAGGCATTATTTTGTTAAACAAACTCTATGAACTCACCAACCTCGTGTTGACACTTTAGCATGTATTTTCAGGTTTTACCCATTGGCACGCTACAGGAGGTTTTGGCAGGGCATGGCATGGTCATAGAAGACTCTGATTATTCATTAGGGGACCGTTTTAAACTATTTTAAGGGCCTACTTCCGCACTAATTTTAAACAATGTAAATTCAATACTTTTAGTTAAACGATTTTATTCTAAATGATTGAAGTGAAAACCAATTTTGTACTTGTGCTGTAATACCAATTGAGTTACACCCCAGCTACATGTATGCTTCCGCTGGACCCGATTTTGGGGGTGTGACAGATTGGTATCAGAGCTTTGGCTATAGCGAACTAAGTGTTTTTAAAACCTAGACTATAGCTACTTTTACGAAAAACTTAACCCTATGACCGTCACGTGCCTGCCTGCCAAGCTGAAGCCTCATTTGTGGTTTGTTGCTGCCTTAGGTGATGAGATTTGTGTCTCATTATCTGATATACTATATTCATTTATCATGGTTGATTACTATCATTGTCTTTCATATAAGCATGTTCACGTATCATACATGTCACCGCGTTATGTTTTTCCTTGCATAGTTTCATCATTCGACCTCGAGTTTGGTCACCTGCCTTAGTCTTTCTGAATGTCTTGGTATTTGTGAAGGACATAGTCTTAGTATAACTGAGCTGAGTATTTCAAAATTCATGGAACCTCGGTGGGATATAGACTGGTCATTTATATTCAACCCGGGATAGTGAGATATAGGCTGACCACCTATGTCTGACTCAGAGATGAATTTTGCAACACTGAGAATGGTTATAATAAAATTTTGTCTGGATTGAATTCTCTACCCAATTTCCAAATGTTTCATTAATGTGTGCGTACTTACTTTCATCACAATCTCATTATGCTGCAGTTGTCACAGTCTCTTCCCTTCTCACCATCACTATCATTTCCTTTCCCCACCCCCATATATATATAAGGAATTAGCTAACACTCTATAGATTCCGATGTCACTCATCCCTCACTACTCCCTATATTGATAAGTGGATATTATCAATGACCTCCCTAGGAAAGACTTTCCATACCAGCTATGAGGAGGATCCCTCGGTACAGGAAGACCATTCAAAACTCAACAGAAATCCCAAGATATCACAAAACCATTCGAACCACTATCACTACAATTCCACTATCTGGAAAGTATTGGATTGACTGAATTATAAGATTCGTTTAGATACGAGTGCTCACTAAGCAACGCCATAGAGATAAATCCAACCTTGTAACCGAGACTATAAATTGAACATGTCCTCACCAATAGCCTTTATTCAAACATGTTAGACACCTATGCCTTTGTGCAGACATACATACCTGACTATTTTATCCTCTTAATATTTTCGCTTTTAAATGGATTTTCTCCAAACTACCGTTATACAAAACATATGTCTTGTAAGAAACACTTTTCTGAGGCACTTATTTTGATAAGCAAATTCCTTTTGGTTAATCTTTTACAAAACTATTGAATGTTAGGAAATTTTAAACATCGATCTTTGGTAAACCATATTATCCACTTTATGTTGAAAACTGTCCTATCTGGCATAACTATTAAATTTTGAAACATCAAGAAAAATGCTAGTTGGAAAGCCGTTTGCTTAAAAATTTTAAATTCATTTACTCAGAGAAGGTTTATGAACAAAATACACACTCTCAAAACAAACTTTGAAAATCAATCACTATATTACCTCACTTATACATTTAGGATTTTGTGATTTGACGACATAGAGCCTGGGAAAATCTTAGTAATGGAGACTAAGCATCGTAGGTGGAGAAAGACTCAATTCATGACATTCCTGCGGAGGAATCACAAACTTATCCTAATCTATTATTTTCAACAACACCCTTGACGGACCTAACCTTGTAAGCCTTTCAAAACAAGATTCATGATACCCATCTCAATTACCCCTAATAGAGGAACTTGATTCATCTCGAACTCCTAGCAATTTCATTAAGATTTCTTTGGAACCACACCACCTATCATCTGCAGACCAATGGTCAGAAAATTAGAGAATGATTCACACATAGGGAGATATGCTCAGAGCATGAGTGATTGACTCTAGAAATGGTTGGACTAACCATTTTCCATAAATCAGATTCCTTTATAACCATAGTTACCACACGAGCTTAGAGACTACACCATTTGAAGCACTCTATGGTTGAAGTGCCAACATCTATTGACGGATCGAAATTTGGAAAAAGCCTAACTCACTAGTCCAGAAAGCATTCATGAAATAACCAGGAATTTCCTACAAACCAAGAATCAGTTACAAGTTTGATAAGTTGTAAACCTTTAGAATTTCAAGTTAATAGCAGGATTATGTTGGAAATTCTGCCTAGGAAAGGCATGATACCATTAAGAAAAATTTGGGAAGATAAACCCGAGATACACTGGACCACGTAATATTTCAGACAGAGCAGGCCTAGTGGCCATCAGACTTGAACCTTGTTAGAGAACAACCGGATTACATAACTATGTTTCACCTATTCAAATCCCAGGAAATGACTTTCAGATTTGTCACTCGTAATCCCATTTGGAAAGGAATCCAACCCAAGAACAAACATAGACTTGGTAATAACCAATAGAAATCATGGACTGTTAGGTCAAACGGTTGAAGCTGAGTCGAATTCCTATCGCGGAAGTTCGCTGGAATTCTCAATTATTATCATCTTTTCACCAATACCACTCTAGAGACCAACACAAACTGAACTTCGGGACGAAGTTCCTGTTAGATGGGAAGACTGTCACAACTCGTAATTTCCGGTCATTTTCCAACCCTCGACAAATTACTATTCACAAGTTACTATTCATCGATCACTATTCATCGTTTTTGAGGTCAATTCGACATTCTGAGAAGCGTTCAGAAATTTTACTATTCACTTGACACTATTCATTCCGGAAGAAATACCACTATTCGCGTGCATTACTCATGTCATCGCAAATTTAGTTTACGAGTATTTAGATTCGCGTAACCGTATTGGTTCAGGAGCGAATTCATGCATTATCATTGGGACATCTCATACGGACTAGAAATAGTCTACGTATCATCATTGTGTCACTTGCATACTATTCCACTCGTAGGATATTTAAATTAACACTTTTGGTATAATTAACGAATTACGTATGTTTATTTTAAATAAACACTAATACGCGACCTATAAATGAGAATAACATATCCGACACTCCCTACATTGATCCCAATATATTTTTAGACTTCTTACAACGTCATAAGTATTATGAAATTCAATTACCCGGTATTTTGGAAATTTAATTAATTAATATCGTACGTCTAATTTAATTATGACGGTTTTTGTGAAAACGAAACAATAATCACCCAAACTCTCCGTACTTACACCCGACATATTTTTGCAATTTTTACGACTTTATTATGTCCCGAATAACCTCAATAAAATTTATTTCTAGCAAACCCGGTACCCGATTACACCTAAAACTAACCAAATACTACACAATCTTACCACTAACTCCCTAAATAATTACCCAACATAATTCCCCTTTTCCCTCCTTTGTGAACCGCCCCCCCCCCCCCTCCTAAGCCATCTCATGTGCTTAACCACACCAACCCCCATAAATGCTAACCTAACAAATGTCTCCTAACTAGATATTAATCCATTTTCACCTCATTCTCATCATAATTCTCTATGTGCTAGTAAACATTTTCTCTCTTTTCCTCCTTGGTATGCTCGGCCTAAGCAAGAAGAAGAAGCAAGAACCATTAATTTTCAAAGATCAAGACATAATATAGTTCACTTAGTTATCCTTGTTTGAGTTTTGAAATAGAAACTCAAGGATTAGTAGGTTTTTCATCATCTAACTCCCTAAACCTTCAAGTAAGTTAACAAACTCATTTTTATAATTTTTACAAGTTATTACTATGAATATATACTTTTCTTACAATAACTCATGCATATAATAGCTTATACCACTTTATTTTATAAACTTTTAACTTTTGAACCTTAGGAAGTGATTATTGTTAGATCTTTGTTAGATCTACTTTGTTTATGAAGTTTAGGAACCCATGACACCCTAAGAAGGTGTATGGTAGGATTAGACTAGTTTTGTGGTGATTGAAAGTGGTTTGGATGAAGTTTGAAACTAGGAAAATGATTTTGGAAAATATACATATACCTACTGTTACTATTTTGAAAACGTGGGAAACTCAGGAACTCAAGGTTAATTTTTGACCAAAGATTTAGAAAATACTCTCCGATACGAAACTATAGCCGAAAACGGGGATAAAAACGAGTTAATAACGAAGGAGATATGATTTTTGTAAATTTAACGACGAAAACTATTTTCTGAAAACTGCATGCTGTTTGACAGTTTTCGACGGGCAAATATAGGCATTAAACGTAACCTAGAGGAGCCGAGTTATCAAAAATATATTAGTACTTACTAAAACGAATCCGTGGACATAGAGAACGAGGAAAATGAACTTAAAACGACCAAGTTATACGCGTTTTAACATCGTCAAAACTATATATATATTTTGTCACTACTAGAAAATAATAACTTACGCACTAAATGGTATATTTTCTAGAAATGTTACTAAGGACCATATTCTTAACAAATGAAATACGTATGACCCAAAAGAATATTTATACGACTTAACGACGTTATTTTAAGGTTTTCGATACGAGGAAATATAACGCTAACATTTTTATACGATATATATTACGACAAGTTTTTATAACTCCAATTGGACTTATTTTTCCTAAGTATGGAAAGTATTTTACTATGACAATAACTAGTTTTTCCAAGTTACGAGTGGTATAGGCATCATGTGCACGTGCATTCATTTCATCATGTCATGATCTAAGGTAGATCGTTATTACTCATATTAGGTTGCAGTTTGAGATCGTGCCTCATTTCAGTGTATCCACTTTTGTCGTCGTAGCTATCGCACCAGGTGAGTCATAGCCCCTACTATTTTAATTGTTTTGTAAACTCTTTGGGGGAAAATACATGCTCGTTTTACTTAAACGCAGTGCTTGTTATACCTGGTTGATTTCTCAAATATTTCCAATGTTACCTAAATATATGTTTGATCACCTGCATTCATTGGTATGTTTGATTTCCTATATTTCATGGGATTGATTATCCTTGTTTATATGACCTCATAGTCACCAATTGTTCCTATATGCTCATTGTAATATTGTGGTATTCCCCACTTGGCTGTGATGTCAAACGTAATATTGTGGTATTCCCCACTTGGCTGTGATGTCAAACGTATTGTGGTATTCCCCACTTGGCTGTGATGTCAAACGTAATATTGTGGTATTCCCCACTTGGCTGTGATGTAAAACGTAATATTGCTGTTTCCCTACTTGATTGACCTATATGTTCATTGTAATATTGTGGTATTCCCCACTTGGCTGTGATGTCAAACGTATTGTGGTATTCACCACTTGGCTGTGATGTCAAACGTAATATTGCTGTTTCCTTACTTGACTGAATTAAGATGCCTTTGCATCAACCTTATTACGGGTTTTCCCGCTTGACTGATTCATCATATGGCCTCATTGACTGAATTATTTATATAGCCGTTTTGCTATATTTATCTGGGATTTTGGATACCAGTATTGCTTTTGTTCACGTAGACTTTAATACATTTGGCAGTGGGTTGTAAACACACAGGTTACAAGTCTCTTATGGCGGGACTTGCAACTGAGTGGATTTACAATGCCTTTGCTGGGCGATCATTTCTCTATAGGCATTATTTTGTTAAACAAACTCTATGAACTCACCAACCTCGTGTTGACACTTTAGCATGTATTTTCAGGTTTTACCCATTGGCACGCTACAGGAGGTTTTGGCAGGGCATGGCATGGTCATAGAAGACTCTGATTATTCATTAGGGGACCGTTTTAAACTATTTTAAGGGCCTACTTCCGCACTAATTTTAAACAATGTAAATTCAATACTTTTAGTTAAACGATTTTATTCTAAATGATTGAAGTGAAAACCAATTTTGTACTTGTGCTGTAATACCAATTGAGTTACACCCCAGCTACATGTATGCTTCCGCTGGACCCGATTTTGGGGGTGTGACAAAATTGCATGTAAAATTATTTAGTCTCAACTCTCAAGTGAAGATTATGTTGATGCTTTAAACAATGCAGCAGAATTAGAAGCTTGTCAAATGTAGGAAACTATATAAAACATAAATATAGTACCTGCTTGAATACGCCCGAACAAATGTAATTCTTTGACATCCTTTATCAACTGATCGAGTTTTATTTTAAAAACTCTACTAAGAGCATCAGGACGGTTTGAGGATTGAAGGTTGTGCTCACGCATATATCGTGCAATTTCAGGCCTTTTAGGATTGCATGTCATTGTTAAAAACAAATCCGGACAACCATACCATCTACACAAAGCCATTGCATCCATATAGTTTTGTTGCATATACCTTGGTCCGCCAGTGTAGGAAGAAGGTAATATGACAGGCTTTGGGTAGGGTCGGTGTTTCCAGATGCGATGCTTTGACGGATATTTAAGTACGAATCACATCTAAGTTTAGACTGATTTGACCGATGGAAATACAAACGCTCAGTCTCAACCATAGTGAAAGCATCCACAAGAAGCTGTTGAAACAACCGACCTCCTCATAGTAACAAATTATGTTGATTTGGACGGTCTTGAATTTGATAGGCAAACCACTGCCGCATAGTAACCGTTTTTTCTTTTTTGTCCTTGTCCCCAGTTTTCGGTTTGGGTTTGCCTGGCCTATTTATTTGTGGAATTCCCAAAGTATATCCATCTTGTGCACAGGGCATCAACAAAGGGTATTGCAAACCAAGGTACATAGGGTGAAAAATATTAATACGCTGCAATTCATTTCCATCACGCTTTTGCAAAACAATGTCTCGATCCTCTGCACAAGCATCCAAGTCTCCTACAATAAGTCCGGCAACTTCGTTGGCAGTTGGAAGATCGTATTGTTGTCCATTTTTGCCTCGTTTTGAAACCAGTTTTATTCTTATATTCTGCTCGTTGTCTTCTGTGTATGCCTCACGTGCCCTTCTAAATGTTTTAACCAAATCACATGATTCATCTAAAACATCTTTAACTTCCTTGATTATGTTTCGATCGATAGGAGTCTTTGAATTTGAAGAAGCAGACGTCTTTGAAGAAGAGCTGCGTATAAAAAACTATTTGTGACTAAAACGTATTAAGATACCAATTAACAGGTTGTTTTTAATTTCAATGTGTACAGAATAAGAGAGTATGAATTTTATAGATTGTACCTTAATGCGTTTGCTCTATTTTCTATCTCGTTTTCTGTGTCGTAGATATACAGTTGTGCAAATTTGGGTGGAGCACCTGGTTCCGGGAGTAAGCTACCAATTTTATGGTAAGTCTGTCCATGTAACCGAAAAACATAGGGACCACGTCCTTTCTTGTTTAAAGAATCATCAACCTTGCCACCCATTGATGTAAAAGCAAACATACTGTTGTAGGTTCTGATGTTGGTTTTGAAATTCTGGCTCTTGGCGTCGTCATTCATAAATAAGTCAAGAAGTGGTTTTGGAGTCGGAGGTGGGGGAGGAAGTTTGATTTTTCCCTTGCCACAGCAAATACTGTAAGGTTTGTTTGCTGGTTAGCGTTTCCTGTTCGCGCTTCATGTAGAACCCTGTAAAAATTTCTTGTAATTAAATCGTTAATAAATATATAATCTTTCGTTATCGTTTCTAATTCCCATTTTCTCAGAAAAATTTAAAATTTTTCTTATTATATTATTTTGGCGATTTTCACAAAATAATATAAATCACGAAATGACGGAATTAATCCTCGACACGTTACACGAAACTTAAACTTTTCATTTAATCCTAAACCTAAATCCTAATCCTAATTATATTTATTAAATATAATTAAAATTCACTAATTACCAAATTAACTCAAACCGGACCCTTAATTAATTTCGGCCCACTCCACTTTCACTATTCCTAAGCCCACGCAACTAAGCCCAAAATCCAATTAAGTAATTTTTCATCCGATCGACATAGCTAAACACCCTCCAAATCGCATCGTTTATTCCTAAATCTTACACACGACCTATATATTTTATTTTCTCATCTCGTTAACCTACTAGCCAACAATTAGTGTGTCAAGTCTCACGTTTCTACGTTCAGTTTTGATACGTTTTTAAGAGGCAAAGTATTCGACTCTAGCAAATCCAAATCGATTTAGACTATATTCAAAACTTAACCGTTTTGAATCTAGTTTGTTTCTATTTGTTCCTAATATTATTCCTAAGATGATTCTAAGCTCAAATGTTAAAGATGATCATGTATGTTCAAGTATTATACAATTTGGTAAATCGTATATATGGAAAATAGCACGGTCGACATCCATATGATTCATCCCAACACCCTCCTTATTTTATGCACTCACAACACCCTCTAAACCATTATAATATCATCATCTATGAGCCTAGTACTGACATGCAATAGTACGAAGAATTCTCCTTGAAATTTTCTACTAAAACGTTATATATTAGTATATATATGTACGTCCTTGCATGCATACTACTCTCATTCATTTCCAATCTTTTTCACTGCAATAATTCAACCTCCAATTCATTCTTACAAGACTTACAAGTCGTGGGTATTGTATTGGAAGCAAAGAAAGAAATCGGGTTTGAAAATATTATATAACGTTTGGGTTATATAGCTTTGACGTGATTTCTTGTGTTCCTTTTCTATCTATCTCGACTCTAAATCACCTATAAGGTGTTTGTAAGTTTCTTACACTCATTTCTAATCCATTTCACACGTTAATATTTGTTCATGCACTTTGTGGTTTTTGTTTCGAACGTCTACACTTTGCACGTTTAATTCACGTATATATTTATTCTTAGTACACGAAACGTGATTAGCCTCTATCTTGGAAGGCCTAGGAATCACGTAGCACACACAATTCACTTTAGTTGTAACGTTTCAAGCATATCACGTATCTATTTTAAATTGCATCCATCGATTGAAATATAATAAAAACACTTAGTAAAATTTTGCAAGTTTTCAAGATATAAAGCCGATCCAAACATGTCACAAAACACGTCTATAACTTAAAATTTCGTTTAACACTAGTATCATATTTTTTCACGACGTCATAGACCACCTAGAAAACTAACATTTTCGTATAAACAACTTGTAAAAATAATCACATCTTGACACCATACTCGAACCATTTTGAAATGACATGAACCGGTTTCAAACCAAAATTTGAAACTAAAAATATTAATTTTGTCGAGTGGGCTAAACTCAAGCCCATTAAGAAATAAAAATCTGTAAGCCCACTGGGCCAATAAGAAATGTTTTTAGAATCATAAAAATGGTCCAAAGCCAAGCCCAAAACTTTTTCTATGCCCTCGCCTCCAAAAATCTTAACGGGCCTTAATTTGAATCGATCCAAGCCCATAAGCTAAAAAAATGAGCTTTTAAATGAATAAGCAGTTAAAATAAGCTTGTTACTTAATAAATAAGCTTCGGAAAATTTTTGAAAAGTTTCATAATCATTTTTGCAAAATTGGACTAAAAATGTAACGCGACAACACCTAGAAGGACTAAATGTGTAAATATTGAAAATCAAGGACTAAACCTGTAAATACAGAAATCTAAGGTTAAAATGTGATAAAAATTAATATTATAAGGTTAGTATTGATTATTGGACAAAGTAGAGGACTATAGTTGAAAAATATATAAAAAGGACTAACGGTGTAACGCAAGTATCGTTAGTGTAAAATGGTAAAATTGGAAAAGGAGACAAAGACTAAACGTAACTTATTTATCATTCTTATTTATTTTCTATTTTTATCAATTTATTTCACATTATGTTTAAACTTTATTTTTATTTATATATATATTATTTAACGTAACGTTAATAATATATATAACGATATTTTAAAAAGGTTAAGATTTTACTTACGATTAAAAAGGAAAAACTTCGATGTATAATTTTAAAAATCATATTTTGTCATATCATGCATATCACAATATTTTCACTGCACATCATTTTTCGTCATAACGAATATCTAATATTCGTTATTTTCTTCGTAATTATCGAATAGTTTTTTGTCAAGTTCTTAGATAAATTTATTTATCAGGTTGTGTTTCGAAGCCGTTTTCATAAATTTGTCCGACTTTATTTTCTTCATTTTCAGTATCAATCCAGGTGAGTCATAACCTCACATTTAATTATTTTCAAAACTCCGTGAGGGGGATACATGTTATAAATAGATCACAAGTATTTTTCTGTATGCTTTCCTGACTGATATATGCCTAAGTTAGCTATTGCCAAAAGACCCTTATTCATGGGCCATTAATCACTGCGGTGAACGCGAATATAATGAATATATCTATTTAAGGTTTGACAGCCTGTCCCATTAATACTTGACGGAATGCCATTATGCATGTGGTTAGTCGTATTAGTCGCGATAATTATATTTGAGTAAAAATAGGAACTGGCAAATCACCTATTACACGAGGGCAAATTTATCATTGATTTGATAAACACCCGCCGTTTACGGTATTAGTTAACGTTTGCGTGTCATGAGACTTAGTGCAATATATGAACTGCAATATCAATGTTTTCAAACTGATTGTATTTTCCAATACAATCTTACTTGTGTATCAAAATGATTATTAAATTCAAACTCTATGATTTCACTCAACAATTTTGTTGACTTTCAAGCATGTATCTCAGGTATTTAGCAGGGGAAGCAAGCATGGAACGGGCGGCAAAAATCTTCAAAATATGTTTACTTTATTTCAAATATGATGTAAAATAAATGATGTTTGATTTAGTTCAAAACATCAAGTTTTTATAATACTCTGATAAGGACCTATTGTATTTCAAATATTTATAAATGAAATTATGTTTTAAAACGTCTCTTCGAGCCGTTTTCTATCATTATGACATCGATCCTCACCGTAACACCCTAATTTCTATTCCGCTGCCGCATTTCAAATTAGGGGGTGTTACAGATTGGCATCAGAGACATAGTTATAGAGAACCAAATGTTTTCAAACATTGAACTATAACCACACTTTCAAATAAATTTAATTTTCATCATATAAATTTTGCCCGCCGTGCCTGCTTGCTACAGTACTCTGTAAGTTAATCATTAAGCTATGATATTTTGATTGTGATATGTTAAAATTTTATGATAATAAATGCTTATTCTGCGCTATTTATGAATTGTTACAGTATTGTTTCAATATGAGTATGTTCGACTCCGACTCTGATATTTCCGTCGCGTCCGTTACTTCGCCTGTTTATCGTTCTACTTTTGTACCTGACGCTGTTTCCCAAGAAACAGAACCCTTCGAGCAAGACGAAATTGCTACAACGCCTGAAAATCCCGATGCTTTTGTTTTATCGACACCATTACCACGTCATGATTTTGATTCATATGCACCTGATCACCTACTCAATCTTTTTAGCCAAACTTACCCATATATTTTTCAACAAAGAGAACCAATCCATGAGGAAGATATACCTACATCCAGCCGCCTTCGTATTTCTGACTCTATTTCTCCACTTTCACCATCATTACCCTATCCGCCTGGTTTTACTCCCCCAGCTCATATTGATGAAACTGTCGAGAGTGCTAGGATGGAAATTCCCTCTACCCTTTCACCTTCTGTAGTAGTGACGCGATTGGAGCATCACGAAGATCAGATAGACTCACTTCTTCAGATGATTGATTATTCATCTTTCGATCATTCAGATACTACCCACAACACCTTACATAACCTTATAGCCGATAGGATAGAGTTGCAGCAGGGGTTAGCTCAGATACATTCGGATATCTCTGAGACACGTTCTTTCGCGATATCGTTGCGAAGAGAGGGACAGAACCGTACTTGGGAAGCCCAGCTTGCATACCGAAGAGCAGATACATTGGAAAACATCGTAGGAGATATGAAGATTCAACATCATACCGAGATGCAAGAGCTCCGAACTCAGATCTTAGAGATGGGAGGACATGTGAACATACCTAATCATTAGAGGCAGTTAGTATTTGTACTAGTAATAAGGCATTCAATCCTGCCGCATGTGGCATTTAATAAGCTTGTATCGTTTTGTTATAACAACTCAACTGATTAAGTTATTAATGTTATGTTGTTGGTTTTGATATTACTATATACAAATGTTAACTTATGCTTATGGTTGTTCATGTGTATTATAATTGCATCTAACATATCGGAATGATTATGACTGTTGTATCAAAATAAAAACTACATATGGTGCCCAATTATTATTAAGACTCATAAATATTTAGTTCCCTACTTCACAAGAACCTTTAAACAAGTTGTTGTTTAAAATTCTAAATGCTATATTTTTGTATTATTAATAGAAAAATGGTGCATGCAAGTAGCGAAAACTCTAACCCGGAAGTGATCATGACCCCCACTAAGGTTCAAAGAATGATTGCTGAGGGAATATCTGCAGCTCGTGAAGCGGATCGTTTGAATAATACCAATGGTGCAAATCGTGAAGCTAATACAATTACTCCACGTAATTGTACTTACAAGGATTTCATGACTTTCAAGCCAACAAACTTCAAAGGAATTGAAGGAGTGACTGAAATGGCACATTGGTTTGAGCATACTGAGACAGTCTTCAAGAGGAGTGGTTGTCCTGAGAATAGCAAAGTTACCTTTGCTACAGGAACTCTTCAAGGAGAAGCATTATCGTGGTGGAACACTACTGCGAATGCTATGGGTCCAGATGAAGCTTTCAGACTTTCGTGGAATGAGTTGAAGAATAAAATGTTGAAGAAGTATTGTCCAAGGACAGAGATTCGAAAACTAGAGGATGAATTTCATCAGCTAGTTGTAAGGTACAATGACTTGAAGACATACGACAGAAAGTTTCTGGAGTTGTCGGTGCTGTGTCCAACTATAGTACCCGATGTTGAACAAGCATTGGAGAAATATGTGGAGGGACTACCACCATCCATTGAAGGAGATGTTACCTCATCGAATCCAAAGACAGTAGAAGAAGCTATGGAGCTTGCACAAAGATTGTTAACCCGGGTGATCAAAAGAGGTTCTACTTCTGTGATCAATGAGCATAAGAGAAGTGCTGACAACTGTGGGAGTAACAATGGCAACAACCGCAGCTATAACAATAGTTACAGTGGTAACCGTAGCTACAGCAACAACAACAATCAAAGCAGAAATCGCAATAGAGATCAACAGCAGAACCGTAGTAATCATCATCAGCAACAAAATCGTCGACAAGAAGCTACCCGAGCTTATGCAGCAGTGCCTGCAGAAAGTAAAGGTTATTCTGGAACTCTACCCCCATGTAACAAGTGCAACATGCATCATACTGGAGCATGTAGGGCTGTATGTGGCAACTGTAAAAGAATTGGTCATATGACAAGGGACTGTCGAGCGACTGGAGCCAACACACAACCGATAGCAGTAAAGTGCCATGGTTGTGGAGAAGTTGGACATTACAGACCTCAATGTCCGAAATTTACCAATAATGTTGCCAGAGGAAGAGCTTATGTACTTGGTGATGGGAACATAACACAGAACTCTGATGTTGTTACTGGTACGTTCCTATTAAATTAACAAGATGCTAAGATATTATTTGATTCAGGAGCAGATAAAAGTTTTGTGTCTACTTCGTTTGCCGCAAATCTAAATATTACTCCTGTAGAATTAGATACTATCTATGAAATAGAATTAGCAGATGGGAATATTTTAAGTACCAATACCCTAATCGAAAACTGCACCTTAACCCTTCTAAATAAATCTTTCCCTATCAATCTTATGCCCATCCAATTGGGAAGTTTTGATGTCATCATTGGAATGGATTGGTTATCTAAACACCGTGCCAGAATAATTTGTGACGAGAAAGTCATTCAAATTCCATTCGACGGTGAAACCTTAATCATCCAAGGTGATAAGCATAAAACTTCTTTCAATATCATTTCGTACGCCAAGACGATGAAATACATAAGCAAAGGATGTCATGTATTTCAAATCCAAGTAACGGGAGGAGAAACAAAAGAAAAGAAGAAACAACTTGATGAAGTGCCAGTTGTAAGAGAATTTTCTGATGTATTTCCCGAAGACTTACCTGGAATCCCACCAACTCGTCAAGTAGAATTCCGAATCGATTTAGTGCCTGGAGCAGCACCCGTTGCAAAAGCACCATATCGATTAGCACCCTCCGAAATGAAAGAATTATCTGAACAGTTGAAAGAACTATTAGATAAAGGTTTCATTCAACCAAGTTCATCCACTTGGGGAGCACCAATCCTATTTGTCAAAAAGAAAGATGGAACGTTCTGAATGTGTATCGATTACAGGGAGTTGAACAAACTCACGGTGAAGAATCAATATCCATTACCAAGGATCGACGATCTATTTGACCAATTACAAGGATCAAGTGTTTACTCAAAAATCGATCTGAGATCAGGATATCATCAATTAAGAGTTAGGGAAAAGAACATTCCTAAGACAGCTTTTCGAACACGATACGGACATTATGAATTTCAGGTGATGCCATTTGGTCTTACCAATGCACCAGCTGTATTCATGGATTTAATGAACCGAGTATGCAAACCATACTTGGATAAATTCGTTATTGTGTTCATTGATGATATTTTAATCTATTCGCGCAATAAAGTAGAGCATGCCGAACACTTAAGGACTATTTTAGAGTTACTTAAGAAGGAAAAGTTGTACGCCAAGTTTTCCAAATGCGATTTTTAGATTTCTACCGTTCAATTTTTAGGCCATATCATCAACAACAAAGGTATCCACGTAGATCCCGCGAAAATAGAAGCAGTTAAAGGTTGGACGTCACCTACCTCCCCAACCGAGATTCGTCAATTCTTAGGTCTCGCTGGTTATTACCGGAGATTTATAGAAGGTTTTTCAAAGATTGCAAAACCATTGACGGAACTAACTCAGAAGAACAAGAAGTATAACTGGGAAGAGAAGCAAGAGTCAGCATTACAACTGCTGAAACAGAAGCTTTGTGAAGCACCAATATTAGCATTACCGGAAGGCAATGAGGACTTTGTAGTGTATTGTGACGCATCTCATCATGGTTTAGGTGCGGTACTAATGCAAAGAGACAAAGTTATAGCCTATGCTTCACGACAGCTGAAGAAGAATGAAGAAAACTACACCACTCATGATCTAGAATTAGGAGCAGTAGTTTTTGCTCTTAAGATATGGAGACATTACCTATATGGTACAAAGTGTACGGTTTTCACCGATCACAAGAGTCTACAGCATATCTTAGATCAGAAGGAGCTAAACATGAGGCAAAGAAGATGGTTAGAATTACTCAATGACTACGACTGTGAAATTCGTTACCATCCTGGTAAAGCGAATGTAGTAGTCGATGCATTGAGTAGAAAAGATAGAATTAAACCTCTTAGAGTTCGATCTCTAGGAATGACAATTCATTCGCCACTTCCAGCTCAAACCATCAAAGCTCAAATGGAAGCTCTACAAGAAGAAAACCGGAAATATGAGAAAATTGACAGAAGGTCAAACCTGGAAGATCAGGTTGACAGAATGCCAAATAATGAATAAGAATTTGTGAGAAGAAATGATGGAATGTTATGTTTTAAGGAGAGATATTGGATTCCTCTCTTTGGAGGTATTCGAGACCTTATCATGCATGAATCTCATAAATCCAAATATTCTGTTCATCCCGGTTCCAATAAGATGTACCAAGATATTAAGAAGAACTATTGGTGGCCAAATATGAAAGCTGATATCGCCGAGTACGTTGGTAAATGTTTAACCTGCTCTAGAGTAAAAGCAGAGACTCAGAAACCGTCAGGATTACTCGTGCAACCAGAAATTCCGGTTTGGAAATGGGAAAGAATCACAATGGATTTTATTACCAAATTACCAAAGACTTCGACCGGATTAGACACAATCTGGGTTATCATCGATCGATTAACCAAGTCTGCACATTTCTTACCAATCAAGGAAACTGACGAGATGGAAACACTTGCTCAGTTGTATTTTAAGGAAATTGTGATTAGACATGGGGTACCAATATCTATTATTTCTGATAGAGATAGCCGATTCACATCAAGATTTTGGGAATCGCTACAGAAATCTCTTGGTACTAGGTTAGATATGAGCACCGCTTATCATCCGCAAACCGATGGACAAAGTGAGAGAACAATCCAAACCTTGGAAGACATGCTCCGAGCATGTGTGATTGATTTCGGAAAAGGTTGGGATAGACACTTGCCATTAGTTGAATTCTCGTACAATAATAGCTTCCATGCCAGCATAAAGGCTGCACCTTTTGAGGCACTGTACGGAAGAAAGTGCAGATCACCAATCTGTTGGACAGAGGTTGGTGATATGCAACTTACCGGACCAGAGCTAATACATGATACTACAGAGAAGATATTCCAAATCAAGCAACGCTTGCAAGCTGCTCGTGACTGACAGAAAAGTTATGCTGATGTCAGGAGAAAGCCTATGGAATTTCAAGTAGGAGACAAAGTCATGTTGAAGGTTTGGCCATGGAAAGGAATGATTCGCTTTGGAAAACGTGGAAAGTTAAATCTGAGGTATATTGGACCTTTCAAAATTCTGGAGAGAATTGGTTCAGTTGTTTATAAGTTAGAACTTCCGGATGAACTCAGTAGGGTACACCCAACGTTTCACGTATCCCAACTCAAGAAATGTTTGTCAGACGAAACTTTCGTCATTCCACTAAAAGAGATTAGATTGGACGACAAACTGGTGTTCACAGAAGAGCCTGTGGAAATAATGGATAGAGAGATAAAACAACTCAAACAGAATCGTATCCCCATTGTAAAAGTAAGATGGGACTCTAAGCGAGGACCGACTTATACATGGGAAAGAGAAGATAGATTCCGTGAGAAATATCCGCACTTATTTTCATAGAACACACTTGTTTGATTTCTTAAAATCGAATTTCGGGACGAAATTCAGAATGACAAGTGGGTACTGTAGAACCCTGTAAAATTTCTTGTAATTAAATCGTTAATAAATATATAATCTTTCGTTATCGTTTCTAATTCCCATTTTCTCAGAAAAGTTTAAAATTTTTCTTATTATATAATTTTGGCGATTTTCACAAAATAATATAAATCACGAAATGACGGAATTAATCCTCGACACGTTACACGAAACTTAAACTTTTCATTTAATCCTAAACCTAAATCCTAATCCTAATTATATTTATTAAATATAATTAAAATTCACTAATTACCAAATTAACTCAAACCGGACCCTTAATTAATTTCGGCCCACTCCACTTTCACTATTCCTAAGCCCACGCAACTAAGCCCAAAATCCAATTAAGTAATTTTTCATCCGATCGACATAGCTAAACACCCTCCAAATCGCATCGTTTATTCCTAAATCTTACACACGACCTATATATTTTATTTTCTCATCTCGTTAACCTACTAGCCAACAATTAGTGTGTCAAGTCTCACGTTTCTACGTTGAGTTTTGATACGTTTTTAAGAGGCAAAGTATTCGACTCTAGCAAATCCAAATCGATTTAGATTATATTCAAAACTTAACCGTTTTGAATCTAGTTTGTTTCTATTTGTTCCTAATATTATTCCTAAGATGATTCTAAGCTCAAATGTTAAAGATGATCATGTGATGCGTGGGAATCGCAACAGGCTTTACCTCTCGAGGGATCTCGAGAAGCTTACAACCCCCACCAGGCAGTGTACCTGATCGTTGTAGTATAGTATAGTGACAAGTACCGGGGGATTGATCGTTCAGCTTAGGAATAGTGTCGCTAGGATTAGAAAGCCTAATTACTAGTTCTAAAGGTGAGGGATGATTATTTTTGTGTTTTTATATTTTTTAGAAAGCAATTAAAATCTCGGGGTTTTGGAAGAGTGAGCGGAATTAGTTGCTATTCAACTAACCCAATACTAAGATGCAATCAAAATAAAATACAAAAAATGTAAATAAACTAATTAAACTAAGGTTGTGAGCAGTAAGTGGAGAAAATGTGTTTACTTAGATTTCATTACTCCCTAGATATCTTTTACACGTTAATTACTTGTTATAATTGCATGGATGACGGATTGTATTCCTTAATACCATTCATGGGGTGGCATACATAACTCCCCAATTCTATGAGCTCTTATCTCCTCCTACACCATGCCCAGCACAACTATAGGGATTGTAAACAGTGGCTCATGCATTAAATACAACCAATAAAGACCTAGTACGCCTCGGTTCATGTTTCTTAAGACGTTCAAGCATGTTACCATTTGGAGATCTGCCAGTTTTCTTAAGCCTAACATATAAATCATTCATCCAAGACAAGAATAAACAAGTAATCAACACATAATCAATATCTAGGTTTCATTAGATCTAAGCAAACACAAAAGAGATCTAGCCTAGCATAATGGAATTGAGACAAGAACAAGATATAGACAACCAACACATAGACATATTGATTGAATTAGAAGAACACTTATCTCAATTACAATGCAAGGTATCAAGGGTTTGGAACCCTTGAAAAACCTGTAAAAGTTGCACCAAAATCGTCTTTAGGGTTTCTCCCCAAAACTTCTTCTGTTTAATGTGAAAAACTAGAAAACTATATATAGGAAAATCGGGGTGACGGCGTCAAGAACAAAGGTGTGACGCCGTCATCTCGCCGCCAAATACTTCCTCGGACGGCCTTGATCTACTTCTGACGCCCTGTGTGACGCCGTCATGAGCTACGGATTTTAATTCTTGAGGTTTTGACGCCGCCATGAAAACTCTTGACGCCTTCATCAACTACGGATTTTTATTATTGAGGTTTGACGCCGTCATGACTTTACTCTTGACGCCTTCATGTACTGTTCCCAGCATGGAAAATTGAGACTTTGTCGTTTTCTTCACTTTTATGCTCCAAAAACGTCCAAAATGGCTTCTTTTCCAGAATTCACTCTCCAAGTACCTAAAATCACAAAAGGAACGATTTAGGGCAATATTTGATCAAATAAATTCGGATTCGAGCTTAAATAACCCCCTAAAAACGGATCATTTTTCGCCTCATCATCATGTATGTTCAAGTATTATACGATTTGGTAAATTGTATATATGGAAAATAGCATGGTCGACATCCATATGATTCATCCCAACACCCTCCTTATTTTATGCACTCACAACACCCTTTAAACCATTATAATATCATCATCTATGAGCCTAGTACTGACATGCAATAGTACGAAGAATTCTCCTTGAAATTTTCTACTAAAACGTTATATATTAGTGTATATATATGTACGTCCTTGCATGCATACTACTCTCATTCATTTCCAATCTTTTTCACTGCAATAATTCGACCTCCAATTCATTCTTACAAGACTTACAAGTCGTGGGTATTGTATTGGAAGCAAAGAAAGAAATCGGGTTTGAAAATATTATATAACGTTTGGGTTATATAGCTTTGACGTGATTTCTTGTGTTCCTTTTTTTTTTTTTTTTTTTTTTTTTTTTTTTTTGCATACACTTTTACCCTACCATCCAAAATAATACATCATAGGGGATGAATGTTCCCCTTACACTTGAATCTTTACATACTTTACAATTAACTATTCTAATGATTCGAATTAAGAAAATCAAAACACTTGGAGCACTTTTAAGATTAACGTACATATGGGGGTAATAAATGATGTTCTTCCCCATTACTCCATAAAATAAGTACTTACCCATGAGTCCCAATCGTCCCAAAACAATATGTACAAGGATATGACTCGACTTAGCAACCATGTAATCAATTAGAAAGTTAACTTAGGGTTTAACAAATAACAATAATGCACTAAAAATGAGCGCATACACGGAAGGCTAAGGCGATTTGGTTGTACATTTAAGTGTGGTGTAACAAATTCTTCCTTTAAGTAAAATGCTTAAAGTTAGAAACGAAAAGATAGGCTCGGAGGGGTGTACTAGGGGTATCGTGTACTAAAAATGAGTACAACGCTAAGGGTGTGGGAAAAATTAATTGACTTAAGTAGTCAAGTAATATGACTTAAATGGTCAAGTAATTATAATACGGGATTAACACAAGGGTGATCCTAATGCCTCTTATCATGTAGTAAATCCTACCACACGAATGTAGTCTCACTAGCGGTCTCGGGATGCATCACTAACGCAAGTTCTAGAATTTAAATGCTACCGGTACACTCATAAGCACTAATAGTAAATGCTTTTCCTATCAAATATAAAGGCGAACCTCACATTTTTGGGTGGAAAATTTTTCTGAATATACGGTTATGTGCTAGTCATACAATCTCCTATCCATGAGACGCTTGCTATGGCTAAAGTTTCACTCCTAAATGTTGTAAAAAAATTTAAATTTGGTGCTAAAATTGCACTAACAAGTATTTCTCATAGTTTTATTACACATCTACTATCAAACAAAACAAACTCAAGCGAAAGTGCATATGTAAGGTATCATCTTTTTACCCTCCCCTTACACTTAAGATGAACATTGTCCCCAATGTTCAAGTAAAGAATGTAAAAGTAAAAAAGTAAAGAGAATGAAATCAAATACTTCCCTGATTCGCTCGGTATGGATTATATGTTGGCCAGGTTAGATCTTCCTCCAAGAAAACGAACAATCAAAGCTTCCCTTCCAGAATATAAATCATCTCCTTGTCGAACATAACCTGTAAATCCTGACAAAATAGACAAGACAACCTCGCGTAAAATCGGCGGCATCCTATATAAGTTATTAAATCCTAGAAAACAAAGTAAGATATAATGCTTGTGGAATGAAGTTTGCAGATTTCCTGGAGATTATAAAACTTAATAATTCAACAAAAACTTTAAGACTCCGTTAGAAAAACAAAACCGGTAAAATTTCCAGATTTTAACTCCTGACGCCGTCAAGAGTAATCCTCTGACGCCGTCAGAATGGACCTGCAGAAATTCTTATGTTAAGTTTCCGGAAAATTTCTGGAAAAACTTGGTCCTACTTCCTGGAAAATCCTGCAAAACTTCATTATGACTCAATACAAGCATTTGACTCTAACGAATACGAATATACATGTTCATTTAATATTGTGGAGAATCATGATCGGTTTGTTTCTTGAAAACATATTTGGGGTTTCCCCTTACACTTATCTTTTGCAAAAATACTTTTAGGTTGGAGTTAAGACTAGGCCAAACAACATAGTAAAGTATTTCCACATTTTAATTGAGAAACATGATCAACCAGCAATAAAAATAAAACATGCATACGGAAGCAAATAACAATCAAACAAATAAAATCACACAAAACATGGGTTGCCTCCCAAGAAGCGCTTTTCTTTATTTACGAGTCTTGTAGCTAGACTCAAGGTCATGGGTTACTACGTGATCTCATCATTAGTTCCACTCTCAAGGTCGTCTTCTAAACCAGTTTTGTATTCCGGACCTAGTTGCAAGCACTCTTTGTAGAAACCAAGCATTCTATTTCTGACATACTCTACTCCTCTACGTCTATCCTCCTCATTCCTATAATAAGCCGCTTGCTTGTGTTCCTTTTCGAAATTAGAGAGAAGGCGGTATTGCTCAATCTTGTAGGGCATTTGATAAGCAACCTCATCATTCTCTTCCTTGAATCTAACTATCCCTAAAGTCGGATCATAACTCATCCTAGTGGCCTCAACAAATGGTTTCCCAAATATTATTTGACTTAGGCAAGCATCTATCACCGGACGAGTGTCCTCAACTATCATAAAATCGATCTCATAGGTGAGATTCCCTATAATCACATGCAATCCTTTCACTCTTCCCACAAAATTACTTATCAGGTTCCTATTAGGCATCATCCTAAAATTAAGTTGCTTCTTCATCACCCAATTGTAAAAAGTCCTAGTCATGATGTTCACGGGGGATCTAGGGTCTATGTAAGCTTTCCATACATGCATGTGCCCGATATTGCATGGGATGTTAATGTTAGAGGGGTCTCCCATTTTGATTAGGGGGTCGCCAAAGATATATGTTCTCTCGGGACTATCGAATAAATCCTTATGGTATTCCCGTTCTTCCTTGGTTGGCAACTTATCAAAGTATTCTTCTCTAGGCTCTACCTCCTCTAATTCCTTTCTACTATCAACCTTAACTTCCCTATTCTCATCCTTAGTTTCGGCTTCTATCCTAACTTCATTCTTGTCACTCTCTTCTATCTCCTTATCTATCGGCTTAATAGTGACAACATTAACAAAGTGGACCTGTTTAGATGATGAGGGATCCTTAATTTGGTTTCCGCTATTGGTGTCCCTAGTGTCCTTCCTAGGTGTGATTAACGCTTGGTTGTTGAGGGCTTTCAACAAGTTGTCAATCTTGTTGGTCATCTCTGTTTGTTGTTGGTTGAATTCGGTTTCAAACCTAGCTATGCGAGCCTCTTGAGATGCCATAAACTTTGACATCAATCCTTCAAGATTGTTGGTACTACCATAGTTGTTAGAAGGATTGTTGTTGAAAGTACGGTTGGATGGTGGACCGGTTGGTTGGTAACGATTAGGCGGATTGGAAGAATTGGGTTGATATTGTTTCCACCTAAGGTTTGGGTGATTTTTCCATGAGGGGTTGTATGAATCACCGTATGTGTTTGGCTCGGGCTTGAAAGTGTACCACTTATCTCCCGCTTCGTCGGTACGCGTGGATGCGTAGTCCGCAAAAGCTGTTCCGGGGAGTTCCACACAATTACGAGTGTCATGGGGACCACTACATAATTCGCATGAAGAAGTGATTTTGTTCACTTGGCTTGAAGGCTTAGGAGCATCGTAAGATTTCATGAGAAACTTGACTTGGTCCTCAAGTTCCATGATCCTACGGTCGGGAGTGCTAGAATTGTTCGAAGGCAAAGATATTGCCTTGACCGTTTTGTTCAAGTCACGGGGATCGTTCCAACTTTCGTTGTCATAGAGAGCAAGATCTTCTATGAGTTCCCATGATTGTTCCGCACTAAGATCACGTAGCTTACCACCGGCCGATTGGTCAATGGTTCGCCTCGTGGAGATGTCGATATGGTCATAAAAAATTTGGACTTGGAGCCAAAGATCTATGCCATGATGAGGGACTTTTTGGAGTAAGTCCTTGAAACGAGTCCATGCTTCATAAAGAGATTCATTTTGACGTTGTTGGAACATCAAGATGTCATTCCTAAGCTTAGTAGTTCTCCCCGGTGGGAAAAATTGAGCAAGGAAATGAGTGGTGAGATCATCCCATGTGGTGATGGATCCCGCGGGTAAACGCTCAAGCCATTGACTAGCTTGATCCCGTAGAGAGAATTGGAATAGGCGTAAACGGGTAGTCTCTCTAGTTTCAACACCTAGGTCTATGGAATCTACGATTTTGAGAAAGTCCTTAAGATGTTGGTTTGGATCTTCGGAACGAAGTCCATGAAATGCACATCCGCTTTGCACCAACCGGATGGTGTCGGATCGCAAGGGGGTCACATTGGCTCCGGTGAGCTCAATGGTGTTTCGGTAGCCTTGGTGGCTAGGTCGGGAGTACTCTCCTAAGGTTCGGGGCCTAAGGGGTTCTAGTGGTGGGTTTTGTTGTGGTGGGATGACGGGTTCAAAGATGTTACCACCTTCCATGATGTCGGATGGTAAAGAGTTACGAACAAAGGCACGAAGAAATAAGATAGACTACAGAAAACCTAAAAATAAAAATAAAATCTTACTAGAAAGGAATCTAGCAAGTAGACCTAATAAAAAGAAATTCTAACCTAGACAATAACTATTCCCCGGCAGCGGCGCCAAAAACTTGATGCGTGGGAATCGCAACAGGCTTTACCTCTCGAGGGATCTCGAGAAGCTTACAACCCCCACCAGGCAGTGTACCTGATCGTTGTAGTATAGTATAGTGACAAGTACCAGGGGATTGATCGTTCAGCTTAGGAATAGTGTCGCTAGGATTAGAAAGCCTAATTACTAGTTTTAAAGGTGAGGGATGATTATTTTTGTGTTTTTATATTTTTTAGAAAGCAATTAAAATCTCGGGGTTTTGGAAGAGTGGGCGGAATTAGTTGCTATTCAACTAACCCAATACTAAGATGCAATCAAAATAAAATACAAAAAATGTAAATAAACTAATTAAACTAAGGTTGTGAGCAGTAAGTGGAGAAAATGTGTTTACTTAGATTTCATTACTCCCTAGATATCTTTTACACGTTAATTACTTGTTATAATTGCATGGATGACGGATTGTATTCCTTAATACCATTCATGGGATGGCATACATAACTCCCCAATTCTATGAGCTCTTATCTCCTCCTACACCATGCCCAGCACAACTATAGGGATTGTAAACAGTGGCTCATGCATTAAATACAACCAATAAAGACCTAGTACGCCTCGGTTCATGTTTCTTAAGATGTTCAAGCATGTTACCATTTGGAGATCTGCCAGTTTTCTTAAGCCTAACATATAAATCATTCATCCAAGACAAGAATAAACAAGTAATCAACACATAATCAATATCTAGGTTTCATTAGATCTAAGCAAACACAAAAGAGATCTAGCCTAGCATAATGGAATTGAGACAAGAACAAGATATAGACAACCAACACATAGACATATTGATTGAATTAGAAGAACACTTATCTCAATTACAATGCAAGGTATCAAGGGTTTGGAACCCTTGAAAAACCTGTAAAAGTTGCACCAAAATCGTCTTTAGGGTTTCTCCCCAAAACTTCTCCTGTTTAATGTGAAAAATTAGAAAACTAAATATAGGAAAATTTGGGTGATGGCGTCAAGAACAAAGGTGTGACGCCGTCATCTCGCCGCCAAATACTTCCTCGGACGGCCTTGATCTACTTCTGACGCCCTGTGTGACGCCGTCATGAGCTACGGATTTTAATTCTTGAGGTTTTGACGCCGTCATGAAAAGTCTTGACGCCTTCATCAACTACGGATTTTTATTATTGAGGTATGACGCCGTCATGACTTTACTCTTGACGCCTTCATGTACTGTTCCCAGCATGGAAAATTGAGACTTTGCCGTTTTCTTCACTTTTATGCTCCAAAAACGTCCAAAATGGCTTCTTTTCCAGAATTCACTCTCCAAGTACCTAAAATCACAAAAGGAACGATTTAGGGCAATATTTGATCAAATAAATTCGGATTCGGGCTTAAATGACCCCCTAAAAACGGATCATTTTTCGCCTCATCATCATGTATGTTCAAGTATTATACGATTTGGTAAATCGTATATATGGAAAATAGCATGGTCGACATCCATATGATTCATCCCAACACCCTCCTTATTTTATGCACTCACAACACCCTCTAAACCATTATAATATCATCATCTATGAGCCTAGTACTGACATGCAATAGTACGAAGAATTCTCCTTGAAATTTTCTACTAAAACGTTATATATTAGTATATATATGTACGTCCTTGCATGCATACTACTCTCATTCATTTCCAATCTTTTTCACTGCAATAATTCGACCTCCAATTCATTCTTACAAGACTTACAAGTCGTGGGTATTGCATTGGAAGCAAAGAAAGAAATCGGGTTTGAAAATATTATATAACGTTTGGGTTATATAGCTTTGACGTGATTTCCTGTGTTCCTTTTCTATCTATCTCGACTCTAAATCACCTCTAAGGTGTTTGTAAGTTTCTTACACTCATTTCTAATCCATTTCACACGTTAATATTTGTTCATGCACTTTGTGGTTTTTGTTTCGAACGTCTACACTTTGCACGTTTAATTCACGTATATATTTATTCTTAGTACACGAAACGTGATTAGCCTCTATCTTGGAAGGCCTAGGAATCACGTAGCACACACCATTCACTTTAGTTGTAACGTTTCAAGCATATCACGTATCTATTTTAAATTGCATCCATCGATTGAAATATAATAAAAACACTTAGTAAAATTTTGCAAGTTTTCAAGATATAAAGCCGATCCAAACATGTCACAAAACACGTCTATAACTTAAAATTTCGTTTAACACTAGTATCATATTTTTTCACGACGTCATAGACCACCTAGAAAACTAACATTTTCGTATAAACAACTTGTAAAAATAATCACATCTTGACACCATACTCGAACCATTTTGAAATGACATGAACCAGTTTAAAACCAAAATTTGAAACTAAAAATATTAGTTTTGTCGAGTGGGCTAAACTCAAACCCATTAAGAAATAAAAATCTGTAAGCCCACTGGGCCAATAAGAAATGTTTTTAGAATCATAAAAATGGTCCAAAGCCAAGCCCAAAACTTTTTCTATGCCCTCGCCTCCAAAAATCTTAACGGGCCTTAATTTGAATCGATCCAGGCCCATAAGCTAAAAAAATGAGCTTTTAAATGAATAAGCAGTTAAAATAAGCTTGTTACTTAATAAATAAGCTTCGAAAAAATTTTGAAAAGTTTCATAATCATTTTTCAAAATTGGACTAAAAATGTAACGCGACGACACCTAGAAGGACTAAATGTGTAAATATTGAAAATAAAGGACTAAACCTGTAAATACAGAAATCTAAGGTTAAAATGTGATAAAAATTAATATTAGAAGGTTAGTATTGATTATTGGACAAAGTAGAGGACTATAGTTGAAAAATATATAAAAAGGACTAACGGTGTAACGCAAGTATCGTTAGTGTAAAAATGGTAAAATTGGAAAAGGAGACAAAGACTAAACGTAACTTATTTATCATTCTTATTTATTTTCTATTTTTATCAATTTATTTCACATTATGTTTAAACATTATTTTTATTTATATACATATTATTTAATGTAACGTTAATAATATATATAACGATATTTTAAAAAGGTTAAGATTTTACTTACGATTAAAAAGGAAAAACTTCGATGTATAATTTTAAAAATCATATTTTGTCATATCATGCATATCACAATATTTTCACTGCACATCATTTTTCGTCATAACGAATATCTAATATTCGTTATTTTCTTCGTAATTATCGAATAGTTTTTGGTCAAGTTCTTAGATAAATTTATTTATCAGGTTGTGTTTCGAAGCCGTTTTCATAAATTTGTCCGACTTTATTTTCTTCGTTTTCAGTATCAATCCAGGTGAGTCATAGCCTCACATTTAATTATTTTCAAAACTCCGTGAGGGGGATACATGTTATAAATAGATCACAAGTATTTTTCTGTATGCTTTCCTGACTGATATATGCCTAAGTTAGCTATTGCCAAAAGACCCTTATTCATGAGCCATTAATCACTGCGTTGAACGCGAATATAATGAATAGATCTATTTAAGATTTGACAGCCTGTCCCATTAATACTTGACGGAATGCCATTATGCATGTGGTTAGTCGTATTAGTCGCGATAATTATATTTGAGTAAAAATAGGAACTGGCAAATCACCTATTACACGAGGGCAAATTTATCATTGATTTGATAAACACCCGCCGTTTACGGTATTTGTTAACGTTTGCGTGTCATGAGACTTAGTGCAATATATGAACTGCAATATCAATGTTTTCAAACTGATTGTATTTTCCAATACAATCTTACTTGTGTATCAAAATGATTATTAAATTCAAACTCTATGATTTCACTCAACAATTTTGTTGACTTTTAAGCATGTATCTCAGGTATTTAGCAGGGGAAGCAAGCATGGAACGGGCGGCAAAAATCTTCAAAATATGTTTACTTTATTTCAAATATGATGTAAAATAAATGATGTTTGATTTAGTTCAAAACATCAAGTTTTTATAATACTCTGATAAGGACCTATTGTATTTCAAATATTTATAAATGAAATTATGTTTTAAAACGTCTCTTCGAGCCGTTTTCTATCATTATGACATCGATCCTCACCGTAACACCCTAATTTCTATTCCGCTACCGCATTTCAAATTAGGGGGTGTTACACTTCATTTTCCCATAACAGTGCATGACATGATGTACACTCAAATGTAGGATCTCCATGGTCATAATATTCTACATGAATAAAAATGACGTTTTATATACTTGACGTTATATAATAGCCTATTTATGGAAAGGATTAAAAACAATATATCCAATTACCTTCGGATATACCAACGTATTTGTCATAAACTTTTCGTACATGCACATCATGATCAAGACTAAAAGCAACTGGAGTTCTGCTTTGAATGGGAGGTCGCTTAGATTTTTTTGTCCTTCTTGATGATTCTCCTACTTCGTAAGTTGATTTTTGTGTTGTTAAAACAGGAATGTTGGTATGAGAATACGACCTTGATGACCGTTTAGAGGTTTCATTAACGGGAGTAACAAACGCACTTTGGATGGTAGCTGTGCAATGACATAATAAGAATGTTACGCACATGTTGAAAATATAAGCATGCTATCGTAATAGGTATTATAAATTTGAAAACAAAAGTACCATTTGAGATGTCACTCAATGGAGAATTCCGTTTCTTTGTTGCAGCTACTGCTTTTACTGGCTCAGTATTTCTTGTAAAGGAGTTTGGTGAAAGCGCTTGCATATTTTCACCGTTAATTGTGCTGCAATCTACGGATGTTTGTGCTGCTGTATGCGAAGAGTCCAATTATGTTATATTTAGATTCATTGTTATACACATTAAGTATACTATAAAGATAAAAGTGTGTTCTATTTACTGACCGGTATACTGAGATGTAGTTTGCGATCTGAGAACGCCTAAACTATCGGGAGTAATTGCAACATTTGTTTGGTAATTTGTATTAACTGGATAATTACCTGCACAATTTATTTAGTACACAACTGTTGGTATAAAGTATCACAAAAATCATACTTTTTACTCATAGTCTTACATTTACCATGAAAGTAACTGGAAATGAGTTAACACTAAACGTTACCTCCTCCTAACGGTGTGTGGAATGAAGAAACTTGACTTTTCGGGAGTATATAATTCATTCCTAATAGAGTATTCACAAAATTGGACAGTGTGAGAATCAGTGGCATGAGGTAGTTGATTATTTGATTATTTCAAAAAATGTAACCAACATAAGTATTAAAAAACACAACATGTATACTTATTAATGAATGAAAGATAAATTTGTATAGATTGTGATACTAATAATTTTTCATCTATGGTGTTGTTATATGCAAAGAATTTGTGCAATGTCACTGTATAATAAGATTTAAAGTAAAAGTCTTACCGGAGGATGAAGAGTTGATAAATCCAGAGTTATTAGGTTTAGGAAGTAGTACTCTTGTAGACTGCGGATATCTTCCTGATATGATATACACGGTTACTAATGATTGGCAAATAATTAAATTGTAGTAAATAAACTGCGTAGTATAATATAAGTATAAAATAGATGTACCACTAAGGTGCGTTGATACTCTTGAATTTCTTTGTTTTGTAGGATAAGTTGTTGTCGTGCAGCTTTGTGGCGTTGATTTAGTAGATACCGGTCCGTAAGTTGTAGGTGACATGTTTTCTACCGTAGTAATACCAATATCAAAATATAATGAAATATACTGACGATAACATATGATTATGAATATTAGAGTCTACAAATTTAACCTTTTTGTACAGGATTGATACGACCACTGTTGGAAGACAGGAAACTAAGATTATGCGCATTGGTTCCTACATTATAATACAAAATGGATTGCATAATAGGTAAAATTGTTAAAAAAACAAAAAAAAATTATTAAACGGTGGCTTGAATTTGTAACCAAACCTTGCAACAACTGGAATGGCGACGTTGTTGTTGATGTTCGTACACCTGAATTTGTAGCAGTTGTCCGTGGAGGATCTATGAGGAACATGAATTTGGTCGGTGAGTGTACGACGTCCAAAAGGAATTGTGTAAGTAGCATAAAAGAAAGTAGTAACGGAATTATAAAGTGAAAAGTTAAGTTACTATTTCTCATGTCAGATAACAGCAGCCTTTCATAGGTTGTTGGTTGAGTCGGTCCACAGGTAATAGCGGAGCCTATCAATTCAAACAATCAAAGGACGAAGATGGTATTTTGAATATTCGAACACCATGTATCAATAGTTATGAATGTAGGAATGTACAAAGGTAACCTTTTCGTATAGGAGTGATATCACTACTGTTGGGAGACACGAAAGTAACATTATGCGCATGGGTTCCTACATTAGAATACACAATGGATTGGATAGTCGTTAACGTTGTTCAACAAAGAAAAGAAATTAAGTAAACGTTGAAAGATGAGTTTTTAACCAAACCTTGATACGTCCCAAATGGCGAACTTGTTGTTGGTGTTCCTACCAATGAATTGGTAGCAGGTGTACGTGAAAGATCTATTCGGAACATGAATAGCGTCAGTGAGTGATTGATGTACAAAAATACATGTGTAAGTATTATTTCAGGAAATTGCAACGGTTGTATAACGTGAAAAGGTAACTAACTATTTGTGATGTCTGAAAGCGGCAGCCTTTGAAAAGTTGTTGGTTGAGTACGTTGACAGCTAATAGCGGAACCTATGAATACAAAGAATAAAAAAATGAATAACATGGTAACTCGTAATTGTATTACCAATATGAGTATTTCACATCACATTATTAGTACCATTTTTGTATTCTTATTATGTGTCCTCTAAAACGATGAACAAATTTATTAGAAACATAAGGAGAGTTTGCTATTAACAATCAACTTACCTGAAATATTGGTTTGCAATGTTGTTGGTGTATTGGAAAAAGTCCATGGAGCGACATTCACAGTTAGCGGATCATCTAAGAAATACAAAATCAATATTAATAAGACGACTTGTAAAAGTACGAAATAAATTAATGAAAACATGATTCGAAATAGAAAATTACAATTCAATAGTTCTGTCAAAGAAACTCTTCCTTTAGATGATTGCAAATCTACCAACATGGGTATTGGAACATTCTCTAAAGAAACATTACCAACAGATTGCAAAGAACTTGAATTGTTATTGGATGTAGAAATATGTTGCTGTTGTTGAGATTGCTTATTCGACACTTTTTTTGAAGACATGCGATTTGATGGTTTTTTACTTTTTTCATGAACCATGTTGTTGTTACTGATGATTGTGAGCCTTTTTCGTAAATCTCTCTCAAGAATGTGGATATATGGATCATGCAATCAAACCAATCAAATATATAGATAAAACATACGTTTAAAAACGTTTTTGAAATTTAAAAGTTGTTAATATTTATTAAGGACTTTGATGAATAGTAAATGGACTGAATTAGGAAATAATTTGGGCTTTAATTGAGTAGAATATTGAATGGAGTAAATTAGGAAATAATTTGATTAGTTTCAGTTTTTAATCATTTGAATAGTTTTGATATGCAAAATAGTTGTATTTAATAGAACAAATTTTGACAAAACAAAAATTGTATTTTATTTTATGCAAATAATATAATACGTTTCAAGTTCAGTAGAGTTTTATTTTCATTCTGTATGAATATGTTTCTTTTATTGGTTCAAGAATATAACAAATGATAGTTACTATAAATAACGAAAATACAATAGTTGAAAACGGCAAGGTAATATGATTCAAGATAATAACATTGGTTCATATTCTCGGAATAAAAGTAGTAATTTCCAAATTGAATTGCATAAAATAAGAATATTGATTTCTTATTGAACACACTTATTATTTGAAATCATCAAAAGCAAATGTAGCAGCCATAGGAAACAATTCATGTTGTACTTGATTCAATCTTCATCAAAGAAGTTTAGGTCGACAATATAGTCATCATCTATATCATGACCCATTTCACGAAGAGCATTGACCATTTCTTGTGCTTTGTTAATCTTACACAACAAACCGTCTAGAAGTTTTTTACATGCTTCGTCATTTCCAACATTGAATCTTAGCCAATCAATAATAGGTTCCGGGTCGAAGTCATCTGATAAGAAGAATTGGACGTGTTAAACAACTATAAAAATGCGTGTTACTAATAGCAATTAATTAATTTTTATTACCTTCATCTTGTTTAGAAGAATTTCCTTGTTCAAAAATAGAAGCAACAAAAGCATTATCCTGGGCATTAGTATTTGGTGATGTGCCTGATTTAATAGGAACATCAATTTGAGGATTTTCTGGATTACTTTGGTCAACATCTGGAACCTCAGCATTCTTTTTTGGCTCCTCAGGATCTACAGTTGAAGACTCATGCGTAGATTTGGTGAGTATTAGTGTTTCAAACATTTCTAAAACTTTTTTTTTCTACAGGTGATGCCATTGAGGATACTTGGTAAATAATGTGTTTGTAAATAATGAGTGGAGTTGAATCATCAATTTATAGAGAAAACGTAAGGTTAAATTGAACCCCGTAAAATATGTAACAAATGCTGTAAATATTTTAAGAAAAGATTGAAATTGTTTAATTTATTGTGATTTTTATTAAATGATTTTCGGTTATGTTTTAATTAATTAGTTTCTAATAATAACTTGTTTGAAACATCCGTATATTATTTTTGGTAAGTAGAAAATCCGAATGAATGATTGTTTCAAAAAAATAAAAAGTAACGGTTCATGGAAATGATAAGTAATATATTTATTGACATAGAAATTTAATCTAAAATATTGGAAATTTCTACTATACGATTTATAGAAAATGTAAGCGAACATGTATTTTTATTGGTACAAATCATTTTATAGACTTAGAGAAGTGAGCATAAAAAGTCTCTAACATGAACTATGATAAAAATGTAACAGACTTATAGTTATTATTGGCTAAAATGATGATTAAATTAATGGCTTTCATATCCGAGCAGCCCTTCGATTGGCCTCGACATGTCCACTTATCCAGCCGTTTCTTTCCCATCTTCGTTGAAGCCACCTTTGAGTATTTGGGTCAATAAGGGTCGGATAGTGACGATGAGCTAAGTAGATATCCAATGCATGACCAACTTGAATATCAGATAGCCACGCCTCGACATAGAAATCATGTTCTATCTTACGGACACTATCTGGGGCTTCCATTTGAACATTCGGAACACGCAAGTAGTAAGCAAATACATATGTGTATTGACTTAGATGTTCTGAAACTAATCGTCTAATGGTGGTGAGGGTTAGATCGGTTGTTGAAACATTGCATATTATAAGTTCATCGCCGCCCCAATAATCGTAAAGTACATTTGAAGTTACAACTCTACCACCATGATGAATGCATATGTCAATGGCAGGAGGAGCAACACACCATTCACTAATCAAATAAAAATAAGACTATTAGAATTGATGAAGTATATAATTTAAAAAATTATATAACGTGTAACTTACTTGAAAGCTCTAATTCTACGATTACCAATGTTGAATCGTGGAGGCATTCTAATGTAGTGGTGCATATATAATGTTGAACATATTAATAGTACTATCAAATTTTATAATTTTAGAAAGTATTTAATAATATTAAAGGGTCATACAATTAACTTGCAAATATACTTCCTTTTAAGTTACAAATCGTAATTAGTGTGACAATTAATGATATTAATAGTATTAAAAAGTTTGATAATTTTAGAAAGTATTTTAAAAACATTAAAGGGTAGTAAATTTGATAAATAATATACTTCCCTTATAGGTTAGACATCAAAATTAGTGAATTTATTTAGGCAGGATATATAATTTTTTTAATTAATGTAATCATCATTTAATATGTAAACAATCAATTTATTTAAGCATAATAAATCTTTAATAACGTGTATTAAAGATGGAAAATTATTTGTAACCGCTTATTAGTGTAGGGGAATTATACGGGTGTCATATATGATTAGTTTAGATTGCATTATGTATTTATTGTGCTAATTAAACTAAGAAACAAAGAAACCACGAAATGTTGTAAATAAAAAGTACCAAATATTAAAAATAACAATTCAATACATAGGTCGTAGTTAAAAAAAAAAAAAAAAAAAAAAAAAAAAAAAAAAAAAAAAAACGAAATGGCAATAATATTGAGTAGGGAATTTGTCTACAACAGATCATTGATATTAACCCACATGTATCCATCTTCGCAACTCCTCTCTTCATCGCTATCTTCATCCTTAAGAACATACTTGTCTACTTTGGCATCTGAAGTGACTTGTTGTTCACCAAAATCTACTTTATCAATAAAGTCATCCAAGTGAACATTATCAGCACCTTGTTGAATGAGTTGGTTATCATGTTGGTCAAATTTGGTGGATTCATGCTTGGTATCATCAGCCGGTTCATCAACAACATTGAAATAATTTCTTTTTGCAATGGAAGTTTGTATAGAGTTGTTGGTGCGCTTAAACGTAAGCGGACTTCCATCATCAAATTCCTATGATAAAGTTGGGAAAATAAAGACAAAAAAAATATTAGTATATGTTACGAATGAGACTTTGTTGAGGATACTAACAACGAAAATTAATATGATACGTAAGTATCCATATGCTTACGTACCAACTTTTGTTCTTTTGAAACAGTCTCTTCAATTACTTTGTTATCGTATATAGGTAATACGTCCTCATCATCCGAGGAAACAATATCAACATAATTTTTTTTTCCCAACAACATCATGTTGCATTGTGAATCTTTTACGTTTGTTGTAGAGAGGGAATTCCTGTATGTATAGTCAAAAAACATGGTTATATAAAACAACAATTGTAAAAAATGCTATCAAATATTTTAACACATACCATGTGAATGTCAAAAGGAACGGTAACGGGTCCATGTTTCTTGGATACGGCATTTGGTTTGTTTGATTGATCTTCATTGTTGCTAATCTAAAAACACATAAAGATCTACATAAAAATTCGTTGCACAAAAGTATGGTAAAAATAGAAATAGATCATATAGAAAAGACTATCTTAAAACATTTTTACATTTGATGATTTCGGATGCATTTTGCGTATGAAAGAAAGAAGAAATCAAGAAATGTATGTTATTATGGATTGGTTATGTGGACATCTGTATATATATATATCTCTAATTAGTGACATTTAAGGTAACATAATAAATATTATTGAATTAAAAATGTACATAATCATAGTAATTAAAAGTAATATCATTGTTAGTAGTATTTGAGTAAAAGATTGCATCAATCATGATTATTTTTACACAAAATAAATGTTTAAATCAATTGATTGTGTTATTAAAAAACAAAAGGACATCAATAATTTTTTTAAAAATGTTTCAACATTACATTAAGTTAAAAAAAAAAGAATGTGACATAGTTGGACATAATACCCAAAAGAAAATGTGCATCAAGTAAATTATCATGATGGTTTTGCAAGTTGTATCTCGTTTCAAGTGAAAAAAAAACGGCTCATTGATTACTTCTCACACACACTTGCCTAAAGATACTCTTCCTATTTGAAGATTTTCTTCATCTTCTCCAAAGTTTTATCTAAAAAACTCAAGTCGGTTTCTTGTGAAAGGCAATTTTTTGATTTTTTTTTATATTTTAATTGTAATAGTTAATTAATCGAATGCAAATGCATGTTCATTGTATGTATGTTACCGTAATACTCTTAGATCAAAGATTATCACCAATAATGTTTAGGTCACAATTAAATCACAAAAAAAAAATATGTGCGTAGTAGGTTTGTGATGTTAAAGTTGATCATTTTCATCTTGATGCATACCAAAATAATCTCCATGATCTTTAGTATGTATAGGGGCAGTGATTAGTTTAGTTTGCTTCATTGTCGGATACTTTTGTTGTTCACCATCTTTAATGAAACTTATAATAGTAGTTTAAAGTAATGAAAGATCTCCTAAATGGCAGTTACTAATTTCAATTGCATGTAGGAGTTGGGTTACTTTGAGTATACTTTACATTAGTCAACTAATTGGTGGTTCTTACGGGTTGATTTACCATATTACCGGTTTCTGTAGTTTTGAAAAACATGACTCAGAATAGTTGGGTCAGGTATGCCGACATTGTCATATGTAGAGGCGCGGTGAATGATGGTGTGTAGCTTCATTTTATGATGTTTTTTTTGTTCACCAGGACTCACGTGGAGGTTGATAGTAGTTCATAGTTATGAAATATTTCCTAAATTAAACTTAGTAATTTTAAATGCATGTAGGCAGTTAGGTTACTTTGACATTAATATGGCTCCGTTGCGTAGTTAATCTGAGCATATGAATGAACATAGTATAAACGTATGGAGGAAACGTAGGTGAAGTATTTTATAGAGACGTTATTACTTAATGAGAAATGCCAATTATGATATAAGATCTTTAATATGAGGTTGAAAAGTAACACATGCGTATAGGTACTTGAAAACGACTATGTGATTATAAATGTTTGAAAAGCCTTTTGTATGTTTGAATAGATAATTTTAATATTTCATTGAAAGTTAAAAGTTAACGTCGGATACTTTTATAAAAAGTTGAATATGAATAAGAATATCCATATACATGTACGCATGATAAAAGAAATAGACAATTTACATGTTATTGGTTTTGTTGAATAGGATGAACACGCAGTTTCTGGTGGAGGCAAATCAGCGAAACATCCGAACAATACAGGTATTTTGTGATTGAGAGAGTTATGTAAGTGAAAAGTATATTCAATAAAATTAAAATGTAATACGGAGTAATTCGGTTTATTTCGGATGCTACCAAAACTGTTTACGGATCATTTCCACCCTAAAAATAGATGGATTTACTTAATCCATAATCTTGGCACTAAGCATAAGGTGTACGTCGCGAAAGTTGGGAATTGTTTTAAGCTGTATCAAGCTGAGTGGCGCGCATTTTTAGATGACAGCAAATACGCTAACATGGCGACATTGCATTTCATTCGGCTGGAAGAAGATTGTTACTACATAACTGCATACGACGTTAATGGATATGAAATGAGTGGATACAATCTCAATCTGGCAGGGTATAGACAGCGTAGATGGCTGATCACTTTGGACCAGCTTCAATCATCACCGGTAAGTTTACTTTTATTATAATTACATGCAACTACTTTATTATTGTATATTTGGAGGGTTAAAAAAACCTATTAGTTGATAAAAAATTGTTTGTCTTTGTATAAATGATACGTAGCCCATCCCATATGGTTTCCTGACAAACACTGAAAATCCTCAATTTCTCGTGCTTGTGTCTGGGGTACTTGTATCAACGTTCACTCACCGTGAGATTAACATCGTGGATGAAGATAGGGATGTGAATGTATTCGGAGGTGAGGGATGGCACACGTTAATATAAAATTATACTAATAAAATACATTTAAAACTTAATTCATTCATATATTTTGCATCAAATAATATAAAAAAAAAATACAAATATTTAATGTCAAAGTTGAAAACTAAAGAATTTAAAAGTTAATACTGGACAATAATTATAGGATGAAGGAGTATTAAGTATGCATAATGTATGCAATTTTGCACTTAATTATGTTAAGTTGTTGCTGCTTGGAAAATTGTTGCTGGATAATTAATTTTGTAATGATAAACTAGGAAACTATATGACAACATGGAATCAGATGTAATTTTTCAATAATATTAAATGTCATTTAAGTAATTTACTCGTGTTGAATTTTCAACAATTTAACAATGATCTTCATGCTTTATATGTAGTATATATTACCCAATTGATGTCGTTAATGGCAAATCTTAACCATATAATTATAAAACATATCACGAATATTACTAGGGTACAATCATTGATTCTATGACGTATTTGTGTAGCTCTTTAGCTTCAATTTAGCTCAGATGGTGTTGCGTTTATTAGGTTGGTCACAATATCTAAGAACCTCGCACATGAGGCCTAGCTAGGTGGACTCAAGCACCCACGTGTGAGGGCCAATATACCTAATCTTTCATGCTACAATTTGTTCATTTTGGGTGGTGCAACTCACAAGCATGGAGTGATCGTGTCACCAACTACTCCGGGTTGTAGCATGTTTTTTTATATTTTAAAAAGAGACCGATAGGTAAATGGATGAGAGATGATACACGGGGCTAAGTGGTTAGAGAGTGAAAGAGAAAAGATGTTATGATACTTATGTAAGTTACTCAAAAAGTGTAGATCGATGAGGACACCTTGACTCAGGCATCACTGAGGTGCCACCCTGACCTTTCCTTAAGGACTGAGCCTCAGGCAATGATTTCATGTCCCCACAACCTAATTAGTGAAGTTGGGATTGAAGCCATGCTATTTTAACTCAAAAGCCCTCTTTTAAATGGTTAACTAAGCGTTTACGATGAAAACACATGCCCAGAGTGACTTTTACAGTCTTTTTTTTTTAACAATGATTCAAAATCTTATAACATCAATGATATCCTCTTATTTAAAAAACTTAAAATTTCACCAACATAGTGCACTCACATCTCAACTAATATTAAAGAATAAATGTTGATTAAGATGGTCAAAATAAAATTTTCCAATAATTTACGTTATTTTGTAATAGCAAGAATTGATATTGCTTCCGAGTTTCTGATGACGTTTCATTGCTATGACAGTCCATAATAACACACTAACGATTGTTTGTTTTCTTTTTTCTGACGTTGATGCTATTAGACAAAAATATGACCCACGTCCGATTGTGGTTTGGGTCATATTTATCGTCTAATAGATGCATCACTCTGAGTATTCTGGACTAATAGTTAAAGCACATTTCCAGTTAGATTGTAATGTTTTGATCCATTCCCATAGATAGAAACTTCTTTTAGGGTGCGTTTGGTATCCTACTATAAGAATGAGAATATAACTATAAAAGTGACTAAAGGTGTTTGTTTAAGATGAAGGGGCCCATCACTATGTTAATAAATAATAGAAATGCTCCATACTCCATATATCTTAAAAAGGTGAGGTATGGATATTTCATACCGAGAGGTCAAAATTAATCATTCCCATTATAATTGATGGCTTCATGCCAAACGCACCCTTGTTTGTAACAAAAGATTGTCTACATGTTTTAAGTCATTATATTCCACATGACATGGAAAACATTGTCTTATTTGGCTTGGCTACCCTACCCACCAAACCTTTTGAAGAATGAAACGATATGATTGATCACACATCTTACGGTAGTTTATTTTACTTTTAGGATATTTATCATTATTGATGTTACAAAAAATTTGTAATTATTATTCACGTTATGGATGAGATTATTAGAAACGAATATTACTATAAATTGCGAAAATTACAAATGAAATTATTGGCTACAGATATTGTTATTCTCATTAAAAACTACTAGTTATAATACCTGTGCACGCACAGGGTTTTTAAAATTTCGTTTTGATTATGTATTATTATCGATTAAGAAATGAACCATTTAACATGTTTTAAATAGTTTTACTTAGTAGACTAAAAATAAAAAATCATATGTATATATGTTATAATCTGCCTATTATTTTAGGAGAATGATTTTGGATTAAAAATTATATTTTATTATTCAAGCAAAATCACATGATGATACTTGACTTGAATGAGATGTTAGTGATATATGCTTTTAGTTTTGCAAACTCGTGCTATCAATTTACGATGTGTTTTGTAATTCTGGTATTTCTTTTACTTATATTTTCGTTAATATATGTAGCATATTTAGATAGCTTTGAAGATTGATTCATTTCTCTGATTATGAATAACCATCATACCATGTTTACCAATGTACCTTTTTGTTTGAAAATTTGTATTTTCATAAGTTTGTGCTATTTACTTCTCATGTTTGGTCATAAAATTACCAAATTAACATAAATGCTTACACTATAGTTTCTTTATTACATAAAGAGAAAAAAAAAAATGTAATTTGTAGAACTCAAATTTAATCTTACGATTATTTATAATGTATAAGAATAATTTTTCTCTAAACCCGAACTATATAAGGAAATTATTATTACTTGTATAAGTAAATTATAAATGCATAAAAAATGACAGAGTACATCAGCAAGTCTTTTAGGATTGTTTGAATCCTTACCGACCTTTCACTTTAATGCAACTTTCTTCACAATTGGCCTAAATCATTAAGGTAAAACACACTCATATTTTAGATCATTGGTTGACACCCATAGTGTTATCAATGACGGCAAACACCTGCTAAGTTTTATTAATTCATTCAAAGACAAATTACACTCCGAAAAGAATTCCTACCATAAAATTCCCTATATAGGCACTAAAACACATCTTTGGTACATTAACCTTCCATGACAATCATGTGTTGATACTTAATCCTCCTCTAAAAAGCGCACACAATAAATTGCATTACACTTTAGTGTGTGCGATAAGATCATAAAACTGCAAAAACCACTAACATGTTGCATTATAGTGAGGATAACAACAAAGTTAGTCATAACATCAAATCAGAAATCTTCAGATTAGAACTACTGGGGTATTTGGTTATGCTTATTAAAGGTGCTTATTGACTTATTCAATTACCATAACACAATAAGTTTATGATAAAACTATAAGCTTATTAAAAACCCTTGAACTCCCAACTAATTCTATCATAGCTTAGTGTGTTTATAGTAAAAACACAAATATTAAGTGTAGAAATTTTCAATAAAACATAAAAAAAAAAAAAAAAAAAAAAAATTACTAAAAGTTGGTATGTATAACAAAAAAGTTAAACCATAAAAAAATTTACTAAAAACTATCAGCTAGATAAGGCATAAGCCAAAGTGCTGTTGAGGTCTCTTTCGGATTCTATTCAGAAGCAAAAAGGGGTTTACTCATCAATCATAAGTATAGAATAATGGTTGTATCTCACATCCGTGATTACCAAGTCAATAACATTATCGCAATATAGTAACGTAATAACCTAATTAAAAACTATATATTCTTGCTGAATAATTCTCATGTACATACTTTTAATTTCTTTACAACAACCAACTATTATTATATATTTATTTATTTATTTTTATTATTTTTTTTTTAAACATCAAGTCAATGAATAAAGTTAGGTTATCACCTACGTAGTTTTTCATTTTTTGATTTAAGAGGTGATTCTTATCAAATAAGGATTGTGATGCGTGCATTTTTTTTAATAATTTAAGAAAAGCACCTTCTATATTAAAGAATGACTATCTAGCCGATGTTTTTTTTTTTTTTTTTTTTTTTTTTTTTTTTTTTTTTTTTTTAATAGTTAGCTTTGTATAACATTTTTAACTGACAGAGATGTTGAGTTTGAGGCTAATGTTATTGTTTAACTTTAACTATTGATATCATGTTGTACAAAATGTGCGAGTTTAGTGGTACATAATGAGCATTGATAAAGTTAAAATATGTTCCGTAAAGTTTTTAAAATATTTTTATGGATATCCATATATAAATTTTAAATAACAATTTTAATGAGTCGTTGTTATAAGTAAAATCACGTACATTTATTTTATATCACAGTAACTCATGCTTACCATTTGATATTTATATTCCCGTTACTAATAATTTAACCCTATTTCAAACCCGTGTACGCATAAATTAAACTTTTAAATAGTAACATGAGTCCTTATTTTAAAAAAATATTCTAATGGAAGAAAGTTTAAAACTAACGTTAGTTTAAAAAATATTTAATGTATATTAAAACTAATTCACATATTTACCAAATTTATTTTAATAGATGAAAGTAAAAAAAAACTAATACTATTACTCATGTAATTTTAAACAACGTTAACGTTATAAAGTATAGGGGGTATTAAGTGTAAGGGGTTATTTGTTTATTATCTAAAGTTATTAAAAAACATGGAGATTTATAATTTTACACTTAACCACTAAGGTTTTATTAATTACCTCCTCTTTTCTTAAGTTTTTATTTTCACAAATTTGACACCTATATTTTTATGTGTTTTTTTTATCAATCAAATTCTCCACCAAATTTATTAAAGTTTGACCAAAATCAATTCAATTTTGACTTTTTATTGGACAATCATATTGCTTGATTTTGCTTATGTGTCAAAATCGAGCTCTCCTATTGGTCCAATTGTTTTTTCAATGAGAAGGGTTTTGCAAAAACACTCTGAAATGATGTAATTCTTGTATTATATAAAAGATATGGATAAGTTTTTGGATTGTTCAAAGTAAGAACATAGGGTCCATGATGTCACTTCACAAAGAAAATACTTGTCTACATGATAAGATATTGGGAGATTGGATTGCCAACTCAGATATGAGGCTTTATAAAAAAAATAAATAAAAAAAAAAGTAAAAAATAATAATAAAAAAAAATACTACGTCTTTCATGGTGATATTACAGAAGAGATCACGGATGAACTTAGAATTTTCAGGGTGTGACACACAATTTTTTTTCTTATCATAAGTTAAGTACAAAACTTCGCACCATAAAATTTTTTTTAGTTATTAAAACTGCATTATAAAGAAAATAGCACAAATATTAAAGGTTGCATATACCAAAAAAGTTAAAGTTTTTGAAGAAAAATATAATTGTTATTCAACTAGTTCGAAATAAGATGATTCAGTGCTCTATCTTAAACTTTAAATTGAAATTCTAAACTTGTAAAACAATGTATCTCTACTGATACAAATATACAATCTTTTATTTTACTATAAAACTTGTATAATTAAAAAGTAGGCAAAAGAGCTATTTCTACTTATGTACTCTAGTAGATTTCTTCACGGTTTTTAATTGTAACATCATTTTGTCTAATTTATTATCGTGATAATCTGGAAACGTCCTCCGACGAGTCAATAGCCAGTTAGCCACTCTCCATTTGGGGCATGATGTTGAATTTAGATCAATACCACGTTTGTCTAGATTAACCCTCCTATGTAGCCTTTATTTAGCACACAGCTTTGATTTGTAAAGAATTATTCCGTTGCACCTCATTTAGTGCGCGCACGATGTTGCATTTAATGAAGAATGATCATTTAGCTTGCGAGTTTTGTTCCCAATAATATGTGACACGAATCAATTAGAGTGTAATTAATGTGGGTCGGTTAATTAGAAGGCTATAGCATTACCAATGTTTTGAAAACAGGGTCTCTAATTGACCTGGTCAAGTCACCGTGTCATCAGATTACCGGTTCAACCCGATCTTAAAAATAAACAATCATAATAACATTTGCAATGATAAAAAAAGTATATATATAAATTATTATATTGAGCCTAAAAACCATTTACTAACAAATATATCATATAAAAATAAAATTACATCGTAAATATATATGATTAACTTGCTTCATTTGTAAAAAACATGAAAAAAACCAAAATCCGGCCGGGTCTCGAGAATCTGGTTGACCCGGGTCACTTCAAACTTGGCGAATCTAACCGAATTTCGAAAATATAAAACCCAGTTTAATTTAACTTTTTTTTTTTTTTTTAACTGAAACCGGTTCAATCTTTTAGATCGAACCAAGTTCAAAACACTGAGTATTACTCAACCAAAAATTTTGCCCAACTTAATGGTCAAATGAATCCTGAGAATAAAAGCCACCAACTTGGTGAACTTCTCAAACTGATTGGTTTATGGGCTTTGCCTAGATGGCCCCCACTAACTCAGCCCGTTGTCGATCATGCAAACCAAAATACCTAATACAGCAAATGAGCTCTTTGATCAATCAATTGTGCAACTGCAAAACTAGATGAAATATTCCATCTATTGACAATTAGTTTTAACAACATTGATTGACATGCCTAACTGATTTGCCGATTATTAAAGATTCAACAAGTTTTGTGTAGCTCAAGACTAAAAAGTCTATTATCTTGCTCTTACTACCCACACGTCATCACTAAAACTTGTAGCCGTATTAAATTATTAATTAGCAAAATGAAGGTAGACTCATGTTGAATTTGGGGGGTCTTCTTTTTAAAATTCTGAAAGATTTCCATGAACTTGAGAAGTACGTAATTAGGTGAATGTAGGTTCATGTTTTCCGATAGATGAACTTAATATTTTTCCAACCTAAGGAGTTGGGATTTGGTTAAAATCTCCATCATTTTTTGCTAGCGTGATGATTGATTTGTATTAAACCCAATTACCAGAATGAACTCTTTTACACTATGTTTTACAAGAATGAACCGTTTTTACATATTTTACGAGAATAACTAATATATGTCACTCTCAACCTTCTGAGGGTTATGTCACTATCAAGGACCACTTGTTAAATGATAAAAACTAGAGCTGGCATAACAGGTTACACGAACCTGTTAAGACACGAACCTGTTAAGGCCAAACACGAACACGACCTGTTAACTAATCGTGTCATTTTTCTCAAACACGAACACGACACGAAAATAAACAGTTGCACCTGTTAAGACCTGTTAAGAACCTGTTAACATGCATATGACCAAATCGAATGATACAAGAACCTGTTAAGACCTGTTAACCTGTTAACATGCACCTGTTAAGAACCTTTTAACATACATAATGATACAGAATGCAAAAGTTCATACAATTTCAAAGACCCACATGAATGGATAATAGAATAGATTTAGGATTTTAGGGTTTTTACTTTTAAGGATTATATTATTATATATATATTATAATATTAACAGGTCATAACAGGTCTTAACAGGTCTGGCCTGTTAAGACCTGTTAATTAACAGGTCTTAACAGGTCTGACCTGTTAAGACACGAAACCTGTTAAGGTCAAACACGAAACTTGTTAAGAGGTCGTGTCGTGTCGTGTTAACATGTTTCGTGTCAAAATTGCCGGCTCTAATAAAAACCAATAGATACTCACCTAAGGCCTCGCCTACTTTGACATAAATATACTTGATTAAACGATATAGCTTTTACACATGTTATAAAAATATTTTATTGTTTATCGTATTGTTAGCCTTTTGTTTTGTGTTTAGATATGATTTGATGGGGGCTTCCATCTTCTTTGTCCATATAGACACACCTAAAGAACCAACTCCACCCCACTGCACCCGTCTCCTCTAAAAGAACACACACTCACACGTAGTGATATTAATGTGAAAGCCTGTTATGAATAAGATTTGCCCATCGTTGAGATTTAAGTGGGAACTTTTATGAGTCCTCTATAAGTCATCGCCCGTGATGAATAGAGGTTTTCCTGCATATTTTATGTGTTTACAATTTACATTAAAGAGAGAACTTGTGATATCTGTTGCCTTCGATATCGCCTAGTGCCCCTCACCTCGCATGGGATCTTGTTGTTGGGTTAGCTTCGATCTCGCCCAGGGCCTCGCCTAGGACTCGCCTCGCATGGGATCTTGTTGTTGGGTTAGCTTCGATCTCGCCCAGGGCCCCTCACCTCGCCTGTAACCTCGCATGGGATCTTGTTGTTGGGTTAGCTTCGATCTCGCACAGGGCCTCGCCTAGGACTCGCCTCGCATGGGATCTTGTTGTTGGGTTAGCTTCGATCTCGCCCAGGGCCTCGCCTAGACCTCGCTTGAGACCTCACCTCGTATATTACCTCGCCTAGGATCAACTTCACATCGCGTAGGGATATTGACTCAACTCCACCTCGCATCTAAACCTCGCTTACAGATCGCGTAAACCCTCATGTCGCTTACACCTCGCCTACACCTCTGTCTACTACATCTAACGGTTACAAACTAATTTAGTAATAGATCTAATGGATAATATCAAAAGGTTCATTTTGGATAATTTTATAGGTGAGGTTTATTTTCGTAAAGTGTTACTAGAAAGTGTTCATTTAAGTAATTTACTCTTTGTATTATGATATAAGGTGCAGTTTGGTTTATGGGGTTTTGAGAGGCTTAGACTCAAAGCAATCATCAATCCAATGTTTCGTACAATTCCATTGGTCTTACACAATGGGTTGATCCCCACAAACTCAACACCAACTCTAATGGTGACTTTTCACAAACCATGCAAAAAATAAATATTATTTCAAACACTACAACTTTTACTACCACATATTTTTACAATTTCTTTAGTCCTTTTCTCAAATATTATTTTTAAATAATATATTTTAATCTAATTAATTTATAAAATAAATACATTATTAATATTATTTAATATTTTTCTCTTTCTTAATCCAAATCTAAATCTAAATCTAAATTCTAATCTTAAACCCATATACGAACCTAACGAGCCCTAAACTTTGGCTCTTGTCCATTTTATTTTTTTCATTTTCTTTGTAGATGATTGCTTCCATATCTATAGATTAAATATGCAAGTGTGATGAGTATCAACCACACAATCACACACGTCAATCTTTGTTTTTATTTTTTATTTCTTTTAAATTCTGATATTAAGGCAATTTTCAATCAAAGAAAAAAACAAACATACATTTTCATTTGTGTTTAACCTGCTGCTGTAAGTGTGTGTGAATGATCTAATTTGTGAATGATGGAGAGCAATTGATATATTGGAATAAAAAAGCCTTAGTTTTAATTTTAGGGATGAATTGACTATTTTGACTGATTAGGTTGATTAGCCCGATTTTTTTGATTAATCGATTTGTTGACCGATTTTTAACCAATCTAGTTAAATAAGCCGATTATGGAAAATCCGACACAACCAAATTGATTAAGGAAAAGAAAAGCCCAACAACCGAGCGTTTACTAACCGATTTGCGGCTAAGCGCCGATTTTACAACACTGCTAGGAAGTGAACCAAAAATTAATAAAGTTTTGAAAACATCAGATGATTCTCTTACAAACACAACCCATAACCCACAACCAACTGCTGTAAGTGTGTGTGAATTATCTGATTTGTAAATGATTGAGAGCAATGGATATATTGGAATAAAAAAGCCTTAGATAGTGTTTGTTACGAGGGTTTAAAGATTTGGAATTGGCATTAAAGTGAAAAACTTAGGGCCCGTTTGGTTTGTAGGAGGGTTTATGATTTTGATTTGGATTTGGATTTAAATTTGGATTAAGATTTGAATTTGAATTTGATGTAGGAGAGAGAATTTTTTTTAATAGTATTAATTATTTTATATAATAATTTTGTAATAAAAAATATTATTAATTAAAATAAATGTAGAAAGAGATGTAAATAGAGTGATAATGGGCCAACTAATTTTATTAATACGCATCAAAACCCATCAGTACCCCCATTATTCAATCTATCATTCTTGAATCCATTCCTTTCTAAAAATATGTAACCAAACAATTTTTAAATGTCACATCACTTCAAAACTCATTCCACACCCCCCAAACCAAACGGGCCCTAGATTTTGATATGACATTTAAATCACAATAGTAAGGGTTTATTACAGACATAACAACACATTTGTAGGCCACTTTAATTCTTTGGCACAATTTCAACTTCTTTTCATTTTTTTTTTTCTTTTCTATTTTCTTTTTATTTCCTTTTTTGTTATTTTTAATTCAAATCTTAATTCAACCCTCTAATAAATTAAACACATTTTTAACTCAAATCTAAATCCAAATTCTAATTAAAAAACATCTACAAACCAAACAACCGACTAGTTTTAATTTTAGAGAAGAGTTGACTTTCTTTTGACTAATTAGACCGATTTTGTTTGATTAATCGGTTTATTGACCAAATTTTCACTGATTTTTAACCAATCCAATTAAATATGCCGATTAGAGAAAATCCAATCGCTTAGTGACTGATTTGTGCCTAAGGGGGGAGTGAGTGGTTCATCCATTCTCTCTCCCATCACTCACTCCTAACCAATCCCATTATGCCACATCATTCACTCACTTTTTCCATCATTCACTCATATTTTTAGAGGCAACACTTCACTCACCCTTCACTCACTTCTTTTTTTTTCTTTGCTTTTTTCTTTTTTAAATTCCATTAAAATTATAAAAAAAAACTAAAATTCCATTAAAACTTAAAAAAAAAACATTACATAATATTTCTAAAAATTATAAAATAACATTACATAATACTAAAACTTATAAAAAACTAAACTTCATCGTCTTCATCGTCCACCTCGAGGTATGGTAATTGTTGAGCGTGAATATGCTCCATAAGTTCAAATCGGAGACGAAAATGTGTTTCCTCATTTCGTATCTCGGCTAAGGCTGCTTCGTCAAACACCGGTTGGATCGGAGGATCCCGAATATGAACTGGGGAGATTGCGGTACCGGCGTCATGTATAATCATGTTGTGCAATATCACACACGCATAAACTAGTTTTCTAATTCTGTCTACTGTGTATGGCCGTAAGGATCGTCTCAGTATACCCCATTTACCCTTGAGAACACCAAATGCCCGTTCAACATCTTTTCTAGCCGACTCTTGTACTTTCTTGAACTTTTTCTCTTTCGGGCCGGTTGGATATTTGAACGCTTTAACAAAAGTAGACCATGTAGGATATATGCCATCGGTTAGATAGTAGCCACGCTGGTACATACGGCTGTAACACCCCCATTTTTAAAATATTTGCAGCGGAATAAAGATTGGGTGTTACTTCATAGCTCACAGTTTTTCAGCAGAAAATAATTATCAATTTATTCATTTTAAAATATTTATCATTCGAATATCAGAGTTTACAAAATGAGGTCCCAGTGGTTTCAAAGTTTGTTAAATAAGTTTTCGAATGATAGTAAAATTTATAGCCTTTGTAAGAATTCGTGCTCCTCCATACCATCCTTGCTCATTATGGACCTGAGATAAACACATGCTAAAAAGTGTTTAGAGTTTTATGAAAAACCATTTATTTTGATAGATTTCAGGAATATTTGGAATTGATAAAATACAGACAGTAATGAAACAATTATTGGGTATATTGACTATAATCACAAATAAATCATATAAGTATTCAATCACATTCAAATAAGGAATCAATAATCATAACATGAGCTGGAAACTCATGATGCTAATTTAATCAGATATACAATTCACGTATTGTCAAATTCCTATACAGCTGTATCTAAATATATGTTGAAAACATACATTTCCTTTATAGATATTGCCCCAAGCCTCATGACACACAAGCTTAACCAAAAGAGGTGTTTTATCAAATCAATGATAAATTTTGCCCTCTAATAATAGGTGATTTGCCAATTCCTATTTGTCTACGAATATAGTGTATCACGACTAATACGACTAACCATTTGCAAATGGCATTCCGTCAAGTATTAGTGGGACAGGAAGTCAATCCTTAACAGGTTTCGAATCTGTTCACTATATTCGCGCCCACTTAACAGTGATTAATGGCTCATGATTGAGGGACTTTATGGCGATAAGGTAACTTAGGCAATATCAAGGTAAAAATGGGATCATTCAGAATAACATCATGTAATCAAGTATCATACCACAGTAATCAGTTTGAGAATATTATCATTTGAGTATCAGTAATTCAGTTTAAGTATTTCGCCAGTAACACATGTATATCACATACCACAATAATCGAATTGAAAACATTTTCATATGAGTATCAGTATTTCAGTCAAGTAATTCATCGTAAAATATATATATCACATACCACAATAATCAAATTGGAAGCATTATCATATGAGTATCAGTATTTCAATTAAGCATTTCGTCAAGTATTGTATATATCACATTTTAAATCACAAACCATATTAAATAAATATCAATTAGGAAATTGATTTGAATCATGTATTTTATTCATCTACTTATCAAATTATCAAAGTATATGTAAGCATGTATCTCCCCCAATGAGTTAAAAACAATTATTGGAAATGGGGCTATGACTCACCTGGATTGATACGGAAATGATGAAAAGTAAAGTAGGATGAGATTTATGGGAACGATTATGGAAACGTCTTTGATACGGAACCTGATAAATAAATTTATCTGAGAATATAACCAAATACTATTTGGTAAATACAAACGAATAACGAATAATATTTATTCGTTATGACAAATAGATGATGTGCAGTGTAATTATTATGTCATGCATGATTTGATAAAATACTTTATTTAAATTATCCATCGAAGTTTTACCTTTTTAAACGTAAGTAAAAATATTAACTTTTGAAATATCGTTATGTATATTATTAACGTAAAAATAAATAATATATAAATAAAACGTAATAAAAATGTATATGACGTGATGGTTGACGTAAAGTAGAAAATAAAATAAAAATGTCAAATAGATTATGTTTAGTCCTTGTCCTTTTCCAATTTTTACACTTTTTATACTAACGGCGTTAGCGTCACACCGTTAGTCCTTTTCGTATCTAATTTACATTTATAGTCCACTACTTGTCTAAAATCACAATCTAAGCTTGGAACATCATATAATATCAATTTTTATCCTAAACTTTCTGTTTTTACAGTTTTAGTCCAAGTTTTTAATGTTTGGCAGTTTTAGTCCTTTTAGGTGTCGTCGCGTTACATTTTTAGTCCAAAATTACAAAAATGGTGAGAAAATTTATATAAAATTTTCCGAAGCTTGTTTTATTAATTCTAAGCTTATTTCAACAGCTTATTTGGTTCAAAGCTTATTTTCTTACTTAATGGGCCTTAACGAGCCAAACTAAAAGCCCATTTAGATTTTTAGAGGCGAGGGCATGAAAAATGTTTTGGGCCTGGACTTGGGCTACTTTTGTGATTCTAAAAATATTTCATATGGGCCCAGTGGGCTTACGGTTCTTAATTTCTTGTTGGGCCTTGAATAAGCCCACTCGACAAATATTAAGTTTTATTAACTAAGTTTTGGTTTTGAAAACTTGGTGAATGCCGATTCAAATTGGCCAAATTAATATGTCGAGACGTGAGTATTTTTACATGTTACCTTAATGAAGTTGGTAGTTTTCTAGGTGGTCTATTAGGCCGAGTAAAAATATAGTATGGTCGTTAAGTTAGATTTTGTTTTACGAGGCCATTCTTGGGGCGACTTAGGATAAATTTATGTTTAAAAGAATTGGTGAAATTTAAATGTTTTCATGTTGTTAACGTGTATATTTAGCTTCAAATGGGTTTCGATTTTAAGTATAACAATAAAAGTAACGTGAAGTGTGTGATATTCATGGTTCCTAGGCCTTCCACAAGGGAGGCTAACCACGACTTGTGTTCTATATATAAAGGTTGTACGTAAAAATAAATATAAAATTTATACGTTCGAACATGATTAATATATGATGCATGGTGAGGTAGGAACGTATGAAATGAATTCGAAATGATAAGGAAATAACTTACAACACTAAGAATAGTGGTGAGAAACGGTGTGGAAAACGAACGAGGGACAAGTGAGAAACGAAACCAAAACGACTCTATAGCTTCCAAGCTTTAGAACCCGTCACGTAGCAGTCAATGAAACGACTTAGGACTTGCCAATAATAACTCACGCCTTTATGTCCTTCCTTCTCTTCTTCTCTTCGTATGGCAGAAAGAAAACAATGAAAAGTTGAAAGTTGGTTATGCTTTCACAAGGAGGTTTGAAGGTTGTGTAGGTTTTCTCTTCGTACAACAAGAAACAAAAGCAAAGAAGTGCACTTGTGTCTTTGAGATTGCCTTCGCATGACAGAGAGGAAAAGAAAAAAAAATATATTTTGCATGTAGGTGTGTAACGAAGGGAGTATATATGTATTTCTTGGAGTGTTGGTCCTTGGATGTCGACATATAAAGAAACGAGAAAAGAAAGAAAACAAATGTCAAGGTGGTACTATATTGTCAGTGAATGAAGGGCTCCCAAGAGATATCTCTGACATTTACAATACTTTGAGAAAGGAAGGAGAAGATAGCAAAATTGGTTTTTGCTTTGTGTATATATATATATGTCGACTAACATATATACATGTACACGGATTGGAAAATTGAATAGAACTTGATCCATAGCTGATGAAACTCAGTATAAATCATGAAACGATGCTTGGAATATTATTAGAATCATTTAGAAACAAACCGGGATTAAAACGGATGAGTTTGGAATTTTTACATGTGTCGAATGGGTTGGAATTTGGCCAAACACTTTGCCTCTATTAAACGTATCAAACGTTTGTCTTAGAAGCTAAAATTTGGCGTCCTACTTCTTTGGCGGGTAGACAATTAGGAGGTATAAAAATATATACATGTTGTGTTTAGAAATCGAAAGAAAACGGGGCGTTTTGGAGGGGTCTGGGTCGACTGGGAATGAAAATAAAATGGAAAGTTGGGATTGGGCTGGAACAGTAACGAGGGGTTTGGCTTGGGCTGAAATTTTATTAAGGCCCAATGAGATTAATTAAGAAGTAATTAGATTTAGTGAATTTTAAGTTTCGTTAAACGTGTCAAGAACTTGTTTCGTCGTTTGGTGAGTTTTGCAATATCGTAATCGTGACCATTTTAATATAATAAGAAAATTTTAAATTTCCCCGTAAAAATGGTGATTAAAATAATGACAGAGATTTAATATATAATTAAACGTTTTTAATTATATGGATTTTTGAGAGGTTTTACAACGGTCGTTCACAACAAATGGGCACTTAGGTGCCATACCATTACGCTCGGTGAGGAATAGCGGAGATTGCATCACAACATTCACATCATTGTTTGAACCCGGCGGTCCAAAGAACGCGTGCCATATCCACAAATCTTGAGACGCCACTGCCTCCATCAAAATCGTGGGGTATTGATGATCAACCCTTTTATATAGACCCCTCAATTCGATTGGACAATTCCTCCAAACGAAATGTGTGCAATCTAGGCTACCGATAATACCCGGAATGTGATGTCGAGCTTCGTGTGCCTCGTACAAACATGCAATATCATGGCTTGTTGGCCTACGTAGGTAATCTCAACCGTATATCTGAATAATAGCCTCACAAAAAAATTGAAGGCATTCACGTGAAGTTCTTTGGGCCATTTCTAAATATTCGTCAAACTCATCCGGTGGATTACGGGTTGCGAGTTGTTTAATGGCAGACGAACATTTTTGTATGGCTGTGAAACTTTTTTTCGCTCTAGCATCGTAACCTTCTTGAAAATACACGAATTTAGACTCAATAGCACGTATGATTTTTAAAAATAAACTTTTAGGCATACGATACCTATCTTCAAACACTTCATCGTTGTATTTTGGATCTTCACAAAAATAATCACGATGCAATCTTTCTGCAGCTTTGACCCGATTGCGTTTTACTGATCTTCGTGTCGACCTTGCAGTATCATCTTCCTCATCTTCGTCAATCGCGTTAGCAAAAACTTCGAGACTACTATCGTTAGACCACTCAAACGACTCGTCTAACCATACAGTCGAACCTATTCTTTTATGCTCCATGTGATTTTATTTTATTTTTTTATTTTTTTTTTATTTTTATTTTTTTTATGTCTACACTTCTTTTTTCTCAAATGTGTCCAATATATACTCCTCACTTCTCCAAAAAAAAATAGCCGTTTGTGCTCCCAACGGTCAAAATAAACTTGCAACGTTCAAAAAAAAAAAAAAAAAAGATCCCGTGCATGAAACTTTGTGGCCCATGAAGCTTCCCGTGCGTGAAGCCTAGGGCGATGGCGGTGTTCCCGTGGATGAAGCTTTACTTCCCGTGCCTTCAGGCACCCACTCCCACAGGGGCGGAGGGGATGGGGTGTCTAGCAGGTGGTAGGCCCCTCCCAACTTGCCCAATAACTAGAGTATAACATGGTCTATAGCTCATTATTTTAAGAACAATAGTACTCGGGCCCTCCCAATGCAATCAATTAAAATTTGTATTTGTAACAGGAAAAAAAACGTACTCCGTAACTTGTAAAGGGAAGAATGTGAACGAAACAAATTAGTACGTAGTATCTTTTACTCATCTCATCATCAGCTATTGAATGTATATGTAATTTATTAGTGATCACAATAAGTTCTTTTTTTCTTTGAATTGTTGGTAACTAATTGTCCGCGGAGTATTTGTTACAGTTTGTCAATTAATTTTTCCATTTTATCAAACTAATTGTCTGCGGAGTATTTGTTACAGTTTGTCAATTAATTTTTCCATTTTATCTTTGGCTATTAAATTTACTAGTGTAGATTATTAATTTCTTATTAAGGTTAAAGAAATCAAGAGTAATAAACTAGTTGTTTCAATATTGTAGTAATAAAACTAATTTTCAAGAGTTCAAAGTTTTTACTTTACTTCTGTTACAAACATTTTGTGATTTTAAGATTAATTCTTGTTATGATTGATTAAGGTTGGTCTATTGGTTTAGTTTATTTAACATGTTATTCACCTATCGTTCGAGATTGTCATGCTTTTGATTTTTTTTCGGCCCCCTTTAACTTGAAATCTTTAGCTATTAAATTTGGGCAAATGACTTGAAAATACATCAAGTTGACACTTTTTATTGTTTTGTGTAGGCAACTTTTTTTTTTCCTTATTATATCACAAACCTTTCCAAATCTGTTTTTTGTGTGTACTCGTTTACCTGGTAACTTGTTCTAGCAGGTTAACTAAACGATCGTTTGCTTTATTATTGCAACGTTAGTTCTTTATACTAACGATCGTTTATAATTAACTAAATGGAGCCTGTTAAGTTAACGACCGTTTGTCTTATTGTATTCCAACGTTAGTCCTTTACACGTTTTCACACGTTTTCGTCTGTTTTTACACGTTTTCGCATGTTTTCGTCTGTTTTTACACATTTTCGTCCGTTTAACACATTTTAGTTCGTTTTTTCACGTTTTCATCCGTTTTTACACATTATCGCACACTTTCGTCCGTTTTCACACGTTTCGCACCTTTTTTACACGTTTTCGCACGTTTTCATCCGTTTTCGCACGTTTTTACACGTTTTCGTCCGTTTTAAACGTTTTCGTCCGTTTTATCACGTTTTCCTTCATTTTTGCACGTTTTCGTCTGTTTTTACACGTTATCGCACGTTTTCGTCTATTTTCACACATTTTCGCACCTCTTTTACACGTTTTAGTCCATTTTCGCACGTTTTCGTATGTATTTACACGTTTTCGTCCGTTTCCCCATGTTTTCGGCCGTTTCTACACGTTTTCAGACTTTTTCATTCGTTTTCACAAGGTGCAAAAATGTGTGAAAATGGACGAAAACATGAGAAAATGGACGAAAACATGCGTAAACGTGCGAAATCTAACGAAAATGTGAAACGAAAGAAAACGTGTGTAAACAGAAGAAAACGTCTGAAAACGTGCGAAAATGGAAGAAAGCGTGTAAAAACATACGAAAACGTGCGAAAACGGACGAAAACGTGTAAAAACATACAAAAATGGACGAAAAGGTGCGAAAACATGTAAAAAAGGTGCGAAACGTGTGAAAACGGACGAAAACGTTTAAAAACAGATGAAAACGTGTAAAAACGAACGAAAACGTGTAAAAACGGACAAAAACGTGTTAAAACGGACGAAAACGTGAAAATGGACAAAAACAAATACAAACGTGTAAAAACGGACGAAAACGTGCGAAAACGAACGAAAACGTGCGAAAACATGTAAAAAAAGGTGCAAAAACGATTAAAAACAGACGAAAACATGTGATAACGTGTAAAAACGGACGAAAATGTGTAAAAACAAAAGAAAATGTGTTAAAACGGACGGAAACGTGTTAAAACGAACGATAACGTGCGAAAACAGACGATAACCTGCGAAAATAGATGAAAACGTGTAAAAACAGACGAAAACGTGTAAAGGACTAACGTTGGAATAATAAAACAAACGTTCGTTAACTTAACAGGCCCCATTTAGTTAATTATAAACGATCGTTAGTAAAAAGGACTAACGTTGCAATAACAAAGCAAACGATCGTTAAGTTAACCTGCTAGAACAAGTTACCAGGTAAACGAGTACACACAAAAGACGGATTTGAAAAGGTTTGTGATATAATAAGAAGAAAAAAAAAAAGTTGCCTACACAGAACAGTAAAAAGTGTCAACTTAAATGTATTTTCAAGTCATTTGCCCGTTAAATTTACAACATTGCCAATAAGTAAAAAATTTCAAAAACATTATCTCTCTCACACAAATAGCAAAACACACAACACACAAATGTTTCTTACCCTACTCATCACACTACTCTCAACCACCACCACAGTCACTTCAGTCTCCAACGATGCATACCCATCACCCTACCCCACCACAACAACCTGCGACCTCAACACCAACAACCCGATACCAATCCGTAAAGAAACATACGACGATGGACACATAATAGACATAAGTCACAGGTACCACCCCGACATGCCATCATGGGACTCAGAAGATGGTGTTGGCGAGATTATAAGTTTACCGAGAAGTATGAAGAATGGGTCACTTGCTAATAACTCTCAGATGAAAATGGAGACTCATACTGGGACTCATGTTGATGCTCCTGGGCATGTTTTTGATCGGTATTTTGACCTTGGTTTTGATGTTGATACGCTTGATCTCTATGTTCTTAATGGTGAGTTAGTTTATTTGGTTGATATGCGTGTAATGTGTTTGATAAAATGCCTCAATGTAAGGTTGGTTAACTTTTAGATTAAGGGCGCGGAGCTTTTTGAAGCTTTTTGGAACTATTTTTTTATTGCTTCTTTAAAAAGTTGAGAGCGGTGAGCTATGAGCTGCGGCTACTACTCACAACTGCTCGCTGCTACTTTTACCAAACATACCCTAAAAATAGTATGAGGTGAAATAAGAGGGTGTTTGGGATCTTTTTAATTTAAAAGTTGTTTAACGTGCTTAAAAATATTGAGGGTATTTTTGAAATTTGGTACACCCACGTAAAACAATCCACTCGCCGAGGTGTGGATGTATCATTGCTCGGTATTTTTTCTGCTAGAAAGTAAGTACTTAGCTGGTGCTTAAAAATAATTACTTAAAAGTAATGTTTAATCCCAATATCCTTTTAAAACTTAAATTCTCACGTAAAAATTCAAACAAGATTTGTCTTAATAAAATACGGAGTAGTTGCCTTAACAATACACTAACCCAAAATTTCAAAAAAAAATAAAATAAATAATAAATAAAAAAATAAAAAAAATACATAGGTTTTTCGACCTCTACATATTTTTTATACATGTTTTCCTTGTGGTATTCATTGTGTTTATGTTGATGATGTTTCTTGCTTCTAATTGCTACCGATGGAAATACAAATTTTGAGTGATGGATGTTGTAACATCCCCCCATTAATCTCATTGTAAACCGTGAGCCCCTTTTGTATGATCAGTGACCCACCATTTTTACTTCTTCCCACCATGGGTTTAGCTGTTATGATGAGTGTATATTAGGTTTGGTTATACGGTCTTGGTTCTATATTTTATATATTAAATGATACTCGCAAAAATAAGGAAAGATGAGGAATATATTAGTTTATAAGATAATTCATGTCCTGAAGGTCTGATAATATATTTATATGGTAATTGTTATGGAACATTAATGCTTAAAGAAAAAGGTTAACAATCAACATGACTATCTATTTTCACCATAAAGCTGACCTTTGCATGAAGTATCATGCTTAGTCGACCTAGAGAAATAACATTATACAATAGTATGAGAAGTGTTTGGTCAATAACTAATGAGCACATCTTGATGTGAATAAAGATACGTATGATGGAGAATCAAAACAATATGTAGACCGCATCTGCAGTTTTCTCATGTATGGTTCTGTTCATGCATCTGTATCTGCGAGTGACAATTCTGCAGAAGCTCATCCCACCTTTGACTTGTGATTTCATTAGTCATCTCAGAAAGATGTTTACTGGTATATAATATATATGATGCACGTTAGTGAGATCATTGTTAGCTATGCTGTATTTTTATGTTCTTGTTTCCATCTTGATATAAATAGCCTTCATTTGGTCGTTCATCTTATAATACATTCTTCATTTTCCTGCAGTTGGGACCAAAAGGCGTGCACATTTACGTCAATCCTAGCCAGTCAGGAAGAAAGAAAATCAACAGGAAAGTAGGAAACCATGCAACACTTAGCTCCGGAGCTGAACAGGTAATTTCTATGTCAGTCTTATTTCTGTTTATGCCCTTAACTCTTGTTTAGAAAAGATGGTTCCTAGTTAGCGCTGGATTCATTCTTTTGTCATATTTTGTTTCTGTTTCAGACTTTCATCACAATAGATGCTATATCAATCAATAGTTTAGTGGTATGTATGTTAATTTTATTGAGATCTAGATTATAGAACTATTAGAGGCTGTACCCTAAGAACGGCTATTTTTATTTAGTCATTGAAATTATCAATTGGGTAGCGTACGTGGCTGTTTTGGTAACTTGAAAAGCACAAATTGATGCTAAACAAGATATTTTAGTCAAATGATGAAACATATGTTATAGTTTTGTGTGTCATATAGAACTTTTAAAAAAAAGGAATTAGGTAATCTGCGTAGTTCGCTTACTTCGTTAGCTTTTAATTTTAAACGGAAATATGGAATTTCATTAAACACCAAACAGTGGCGAAGCTAGAAAATTTTCAGTGGGGGGTCTCTAATTTTTTTTTTTCCTAACACTATTTTTCAGGTAATATGTTCGGGTCGGTGATTGGATTCGGGTCGGGTCAAAAATTAAATACTATTATTATAAAAAAAAAGTTTCAATCACTAAAAAACTAAGCATTTGTCCAAGACAACTAAACATTAAAAAGGAGACAAACGGTTGGTACCTAGTTCGATTCATTGAAGAAATTAGAGTTCAGCCTTTCGACCTTTAAGATCTTTGAATTATTCAATTATGGACTCCGCATCAAACTTGTTAGCAATTTCTTTTTCTATGTAAATCACCATACTGTTTGCTAGATTCTGAGGGTCGAAGGGGGAGGGTTTGGGATTTGGTTAATTGGTTTGTTAATTGTTAGGGATTGTTCTGGTTTTTTTTTTTTTATTATTATTTTTTTAATGGGCTAAGTAATGGATTTTAGTTTGGGATTTGGTTTGTTAATGGATTTTAGTTTGGGGAGATAGACTTATGTAAAATGTAATGGATCAATTTTATTGCTTAATGTATATAAAAAAAATCACAATTAAAAAGGGGGGTCGAAACCGAATATACCGAAATTTTTCTACACGAAAACTATATACCCCTTACATCGCAAAAAAAAAATTTTTGGGGGGTCGGGCGCCCCTCCCCACCCCTAAATAGATGCGCCAATGACACCAAAGCCAGAGAAAATGTACAAAACGCTCAAAATTCTGAAAATTTGCCTGAGCTATCCTAAGTCATTTCATATTTTCAGCTAGTCATCACTGTCTAAACTCCATCAGCTAAAAATTTGGAATCACTGTTCTAAATTTGATGTTTTTCATATCTCAGATCGTAATTACTTGATTGTGAGTATGTTATAAGATGTACATGTGCCCTGTCCTTGAGATATTGAGCTAATAAAATCATATAAATTGCCTGATATCAGTTTATAAGTTTGACCAATGCCAGTAAGAAGAGTTAAAGCGCTAGTAGTAGATGGTGTGAGAGGAAGGGGTAGACCCAAACTCAGGGAGGATAGACTTAAGCTCGACATGAAGGAGCTTCTCTTGTGACATGATCTCAGATAGGAAGGCGTGGAGAGATAGAATTAGGATGTGCGGTTAGTCCCGACTAGGTGCTTAGTGGGTCTAGGTTCTTTCTGGGTGTTTGGCTTTTAGGCGTCCCTTTGTTGCCTTACCTTCTGGTGCCTTGTTTTTGCTTTGCCTTAGTTTAGGCCCAGTGCGTTGCTTTGCCTTGCTCTATGTTGCTCCCTTAGGTTTGCCTGTTTTTCTTGCCCATGCGTCTTTGGTTTTTGGTGCCTCGTTTTTGCTTTACCGTAGCTTTAGGCCCCGTGCGTTGCTTTGCTTTACTTTGTTTTCTTGTTTTGACTGCTTTCATTTTGCCTTCATTTGCCTGCTTTCTTTTGCCTGTTGTTTTCTGTCCTTTTGCTCTCTTCTTTTATCTCTCGCCCGCACACCTGCACTTGCCGGAGGTCTCGTTGGAAGTAGTCTCTCTATTCTCGGGTCTATCCTGGGTAGGGGTAGGATCTGTCTACATTCTACCTCCCCCATACCCTGCTCCAGCGGGATTGGGTTTGTTGTTTTTGTACTGTGTTCCTATAAATCCACTTTGTATTTCGGCTGTTGATTTTCTATTACAAGTATTTAAGCTAAATCGTTTTCTAATTTTATTGTTCTTTACTTGTATCGGAAAATCATAAAATCCCTATAATTTGGGGATCAACTACGAATAAAACAAACACATGTATTTGGTTGTTCACTCGTGCGATTGCAAGTCTCTTTACTGATATCAGATGAGAGTTTTACAGTTACACAAAAGTTTATTCCATACAGGGACACGTAATCGGAATGATGGAAAGTCAGATTGTACAGTTACATCCCATCCCGCTATAGGAGTTAAATGTGAACCTGAGCTCTCTATTAAACTCTAAATTATAATATACTCATTTGGGCCAAGTCATTGTATTTTAGGTTGCTTTTGAATTTTTTGACTGTCTTTTGTCCTTGTATGTGGGTTATGCTGAAACCTCCTTATTGAGTTATTTCCTATCACAAGGTCGGTATGAGTTTGTAAGATGGTGTTGTAACATACCAAATTCACCGTGGTTGTGTTTTAAAACCATTAGCCCCTTCCACCAATTAGTGCCCGCTATGATTTTAGCTGTTTTGTGGTTTTTTTTAGAAGATTGTACTATTTTAGGCTTCAATATTATGCAATTAGTATATGAGATATAAATTTTATTCCGTACATTGCCCTACACGGATAGGTACTCACACATTTGGTTCATGATTAGCAATCTTAATATAGTTAAAGGCATGTATGATGAAAGTATTAAACGACATGATTTGTTAATTCGATATAGGGTTTTGGCTATAACACTAACAACATAACTGATGTATAGACGTACTGCAGCCATATCATCTTTCTTGTTTATGGTCTGGCTAATGCAGCTGTGACTTATGAGTGATAATTTCTGCAAATTCTGGTCATACTTTTATAGGTCATATCCTTTATTTGATCGGTCATATCGTAATATCTTCTCCTTCATTATCCTGCAGATGGAATCAAAGGGTGTTCATATGTTGAAGCAAATTCAGTTTGGTTTAGACATAAATGGATCAAAAGTCGTGCCTCAGGAACAAGCTGGAAATCAGTCAGGTTGTGTTTTGAGTACAATTTTGGTCTGCGTGAAGCAAGCATGTGAAAGAGATGACTCCTTTCACAGATGCAGTATGATCTCAGGGTATTGCTTTTTATGTGACACATTAATCACTGAAAATCATTAAAAATGCTTAACTATGTTACATATGGTGTGTAAGTATTTTATAGATATCATTAATATACATGCTGCTGGGAGTCTGTTATTGAATTCATCAAAGACATGAAGTTACATTGCCTATAGGTTATGCATGCAATTCCCGTAAAGATATTTTATAGGCTCTTTTAATTTAGAAAAGTAAAGACTGAAACAACTAACCACGTTTGGAAGTGCACACCCAAGATTTTAATTTGGAAATGAACGTGGGTCAATTCAGGTAAAATCTCGTTCAACTGTATTCAAATGCTTATAATCGTTTGACTGTAGAAAATGAAGGCACATCAGAGTGGTGGCTTTGTGTTAACACAGATCGGTTGTTTGAATCCTTAACTTGTCTTCCCAGCCGGTAAACAGGTGGTGGGGTGGTCAAATTATAATGCCCGATTATTTATTGTGTTAGCGCCGAGGAAGAGAGGACATGCTGCCCAAATGACCAGGCTATTTCAATGATCAACTTGATGTCTACAGTGCTTTTCTTCATGGGGACTTGTATGAGAAGGCTTATATGATGCTTCCAGCTGGTTATAAGGAGGGTGGCAGTCATGCTTCCGAAATCATCCATACCTCCCAAATCCACCAATAATATCATTCCACCTCATTCATACTTTTTTCATACCTCCCAATCCATTTTTAGTGGCAACCATGCCTTTTTCATACCTCCCAACTAATTTTTTTTTTTTTTTTTTTTTTTTTTTTTTTTAAATTAAATTAAACAATTTAATAAAAACATAAATATTTCATTAATAATTAAAATAACATTACATAATACTTGGAAAAAAAAAAATACATTCGCTTGGGTTCATCGGTGGTAGAGGTTGGGGATAGTTAAACGATTGAGGGTATTGTTGATGCATCGGTGGTGGAGGTTGGGGATAATAGCCCGATTGAGGGTATTGTTGATACATCGGTGGTGGAGCTTGCGGACGAACACGAGAATGATAGCCACGTCCACAACCTTTTTGTGATGAATCACCTCTTGATTTGCCACCATCCATGATAAAAATGTATGTGTTTAAAAATGTTTGTTTAAATGTATGTGTTTGAAAGTATGAAAATGAAAATGGAAGTGTTTAATATATATAGGGATTTTTTTATTTTTTATTTATTTTTTTATTTTTTCTTTTTCTTGTGCTCCCAACGTTCCAAAATTAACTCCCCAACGGATACATTTTAATTTCGAAATCACCAAACCGCTTAGGCAAAGATTGCCGTTGAACCCTTGCCGCTGGCCATACCGCCAAGGTAGCGGCGGTGTTCACTGGTTGTATGGCCATGCCGTTTGTCCATACCGCTGCCACTGCCACTGCCACCGTTCTAAATCTCCTAATTTCATTTCTCATACTGTTTGTAGACTCAAGAAATCATAATATGGCTTAAAACAAGCTAGTAGAAAATAATTTACTTAATTGTACAGCTATTCTTGTATGTGCATGTTGACACCTTTCTAAATATTTCCAGTTATAAACAAAGGCATTCCGAACATTCCTTGTTTTCTCTTTTCTGAAACACCATATGTAGTGATTAGTGAACACCATATGTAGTGATTAGTGAAGAGGCTGAAGTTTAAATTCAATATAGCTCTTCTTGTTAAATTGAGTTCTGCATTTTTAGATCCCAAAAAAGTGACCCTAACTATGACAAAGAAATCATATCATTGTATATTTGTGTTTTCAGGAATTGTTTAGCGTGTGCAAAATAAAGTAATGACAATTCAATAACAATATGCCGTAAATTTAATCAAAGGGCGAGATAAAGTAATCAAAGGGAAAAATAAAGATGTTATTTATTGAGAATGATGAATCAAAATCTCAAACATCAAATTAAATTAAGAATGAAGAACCAAAACCTCAAAACATCAAATTAAATCATAGTTGACAAATATCTCACTAACATATAACTGAATCCCCTGTACTCTTACAACAAATAACAACCAATAACTGCATGATCACAGGTGGTACAACAATTTGCAGCAGAAATGTTAAATCTGATACATAAGCCGTGCAGGCGCACACTTTTATGGTAAGGGGTGTGTGGGTGTGTGTGTGTGTGTGTGTGTGTGTGTGTGTGTGGAATAGAAAATTCGATTGTTTTTCTGGGCTTGTTTCTAGATTACTAAGGGGCAACCTAGTCCTAAAGTTCCAAACACACACAAAGACCATCAGTTGAGTACCAAAGATGGAAAAAAAAGAAGCCATTTTGGTGCGATGATGGTGCAAACTTTGTAGCGGGTTGCAAGCCTCATGGAGCGGTGGTTGTTGTGGTGGTATCAATTTCTGGATCCTTGGTACCCTCGTTCTGAACAACAGAAAAAGAACACAAAGGAAACATAAAAGAAAAAACCAGATGCATGCTTATCCATATCTGTGGCAAAGGAACATAAAAGGAAAAAAACAGAAGTACAAATCAACATGCATATACGCGTATCCAAGAAATGCACAAAGAAGTTCACATAAGTGTCAATTGTTAGAGTCTCATGATAGTTTAAATTCACTCATACATCTCAAGAACCCAAATAAGTGATTCTAATCAAGAAAAAACAGAGCATTTATACTACCTTCAGATTGCAGAAACAGTTTAGGATCATACGGGGTATTTTTAAATATAAGTGTTATCGCTTGATAAAGGTAGAAGTTCTAAACATCAATCATATGAATACATCATGTAGAACATTTCTAAAACTAACACAGCCAGACAAAATTAAAAAGGTTACCATATCTATTAAAATCCTAACGTCTTCGTAATGACAGTTGATCTCCATGGCCAAGCAACCACATACTCTACCCATTTGGGGGTGGGCAAGGGGAAAGGGGTCATGGGGATACTCGGGCTATGTTGCGTACATCCGAGTTAAAAAGCTCGCCCTCCCCGGGTAACCTGAACAGGGAAACCTAGCTGAATGTATAGTAGAAACTTTTTAGAAAACTTACATGCAAAGTTTTCAGCGAATTCATAGATGCTAAAAAGGGCATTAATAGTGGAATGAACAGACCGGAGTAGAATCAGATACAGAAATTGTCATTCTGCTACATTAGCGAACTGATGACATCAGTCTTGCCATGTTGGGTTCTGCACATACATTAACAGAAAAAAAAGAATACAGATTACACACATGCCAAAAAATTGATAATCACATATGCCTCAAGGAAACACAAATGAAAGCTAGAACTGCAAAGCTACGTGCATATTCATGTCGTAAGAAATGTGACACTAAAGAATTATGGTTCCTAGAGACGAGTCATCAGCAACTCAGAGTCTAAACAAGTGATCCAATACTTTCTTTAAATACTTTCTTTTTTCCATTTTATCATCTCATACTGCCTTAAGAGAAACTTAGAAATGTGATCTTTGTACTTTCATGAAGCCTGTGGAGGACAATTGTGAGTTTTATGATGTAATTTTATCTATGTTGTGTTTTTATATGTAACGATGTAATGACTAATGATTCTAGTGATGATGTTTATTGAGTCCGTCCCAAGTTATGACCATACTAAGAAGAAATATTGCAACATAGAACCATCATCCCATAGCCCGAAACTCAAAGTATGACTATACAAAATCAAACTTTGACCTCATCTACCAAATTTGTAACATTGATGCCTAAATAGTAGCCTCATACAATATCCTCGAAACAACAATAACTAATGTAAATTGGATGTTACAAATCCATAGGATCAAATTTAGATTGGCCTTGTAACAAAGAGCCTGAATCATTATACATATACGTTACTTTGACTGGAGAGATACATGAATACATAAAAGAAGTTGAATTGCAACTTCCATGAAACTTTCATTGAAAAATCACCATCATTTGCCATGGGTTTTCTTTGTTACGTATTGCCTAGGTTTCACACACGTACGCCCTTTGATCCCAACTGCAGGATCATGAACGGAATTGATATAAGTTTGGCCAGTAATGTTGTTAGAAATGTTGAGGATAAATCGGTGGTTTTAATACTTAAAGAAAAGAGAAAAAAACACTCAGCTGTACAAACCAAACAACATTGTTCAGTTCAGGAATTTTAGTCTAAGCTACATAACAACATCAATTAAAATCTACATCTCAAAAATCCAATTAAGGGTATCGTAATTAAGTATCAATGGTTCAAGTTTCATGAAAGAACTCGATGTTAATTATACATCATGAGAACCCAAGAAGTTACAATATCCAAATATATTAACACTAAAAACGCAAATATACTGTATATGCTCCTGAAGGTCAGATAAATACAGTAACACTGATTAAGTAATGCTCCAATTCATAACTCAGATGCTCATAAATTTAAGTCTACCTGAACTCGCGTTCTTCAACTTGTCCAGCAACCCACTATATTGCCTGTAACCAAAAAGAAAATGAGGTTAAACCAAATGCTTAATTTACGGATATAAAACAGATTATGATAACTAATTATGATAACCAAATCCTGGAAGTGATACTTACACCACTTTTTTTTATGTATACACCACAATGTTACATCATTAATGCACATGTTACAACATGCTATATGCATAATTGTGGTGTGTGCATAAAAAAAGTGGTGTAAGTATCCTTCCCAATGCTTAATCACAAGGTTTACTAATACGAACACATTTTTTTTTTTTTTTTTTTTTTTTTAATTATTCATGATCTCTCCATCTCCCATCCATGGAACCCCCTTTTTTTTCTTTTTTTTTTTTTTTTTTTCCTTTATTATTCGTATTAGTCATACATAATATCAAAAATAGAACAAAGAAGCCAAAGTAATGACAAACACATAAATATAAATGATCTTTGCCCAACGAGCAACAACTCCATAAATGGGAGGGGGACGTACAACAGAAATAATATGCTCGACTCCACAAGCCAAACCATACATGAGGAGACAAGTAATGCATACATTAATAGATCGAGGGTGGGTGGTAAACGGGAATCCAGTTTGTCCCTGAGATTTCACCTCAACAAAACTAATTAACACAAGAATAATAAAGTTAAGAGACGAACCAGGTACAATTGCACCTTCTTCTCCAAAAGCATCACGTAGATATGTCATTGCACGCATTGCAGCCATTGTTCCGAGGTATGTTGTGGTGTTACTGTTTGAGGTTAGACAAGTGGTTCCATCTGGGAAGCTTATATAAGAGATATTTAGCGATAGAGTACAAAAAAATTAAATTTTTTCAAAAAAAAAGTAAAAAATAATGGTTTTTCGGGCACAATTAAAAAGATTAAGGACCCACACAAAAGTACAAACAAGTATATTTTTGTGTGAATTCTTATGTCTTTTTTTTAGGTTTTATGGTACTTTTTGTGTGTTTAACTTGTGCCCTAGGGCACAAGTTAGAAAACCCCAAAAAATAATAGGCTTTTTAAAACGGTTACATGCGAATGTGTGAACGTGCGACTCAACAAATTTTTTGACATGTGTCCATACAAATAGTACAATATCAATTATTTGCAAGTACAATCACTAGCAATTGTACTCACGTGTCGTTTGACTTTTATAAACAAATGTATGAACGAAAGATGTGCGAATGACGGCTACCCCATGTGACACCTTTATTGAAAAAGAACAAAGTATCTTACAAAGTGTTAATAAAATCTTAACTTTTAGTACTACTTTTATTATATTTAAAGACCATAAAGACTTTTTATTCAAACAAACCATAAACACTTTTATTACGAGTATATACGAATGCAAAGATGCATATTCCGCCAAGTCTAGCTGCATGTATACAGTTATACACAACTGTAAGTGGATATTTGAATACCAGCCATGTAGCGCCAACTAATTTTAAGAAGAATAGGTCATATTCCAGCCGAGAAAGATTCAAAGTAGAATGTTTCATCCTCAGTGGTGAGTTATCTAGAAATTAATATAAGTGGACCCAGCTAGTTTGAATATTTCAACAGAAGACTCAGAATTTTTATAGGGACCCATCTTAGACCTTGGAACCATATTTTAATTCAGAAAAATAAAGCTATGACAAGATATGTGTGGTGGTGATGGTGGTGTTGATATGTGGTGCTGATGGCGGATCTGTGGTGGTGATGGTGGTGTTGATTAGGTGGTGATGGTGGTGTTGATTGGTGTTGATTGTGACTAGAAAAAAAAAAAGATTTGAAGTACTTTTGAAGATTTTGCTAGTTTTCAATGGTACTTTTTCTTTAACTTTCGCACATTAGCCAGAAATCGCACAACGACCGTTCGCACATCTGCTTGGTCGGGGAGTGTACTGATGTCAGGGATGTGGGCCAACAAATGATTGGTATTGTACTCTTTGTCTGGACAAGTGTCAAAAAATTAGTGGAATCGCACGTTCGCACATTCGCACATGACCATTTTGGGAAAGCCTATTAATTTTGTACTCTTTTTGCAAAAAGTTTAACTTTTTGTACTCTTTTGGGAAATATCTCCTTATATAAATATGATGTGTACTTTTTACACAATCAATGTACTCCAAACAGCATAGTAATTAACTATTAATTTCTAGGGAAAACTGCAAAAAAATGTCCCCTAAACTTCGGCAAAATTGCAAAAAGTGTCCTCTTACGAAAAAATTTGCAAAAATTGTACTTGAGCAGTTTTCAATCTGCAAATAATGCCCTTGAGGGGTTACTGTTCATGCAAAAATGGCTTTTTGCCTAACGCTCGTTAGGAAATCCCGTTAAGTTTCATGTGAAATGACTATTTTACCTTCTTTTTCTTCAATAATCGCAATTCCACATTCCACTTTCTTTCTCGCAAGTATGGAAAACTTTGATATAAAACTAATTCATTTGGGGCTGACAGAAACATAACCACGTCGTTTCTATCGTCTAACACATACAAACATAAACCCTAATTTTTTTAGCATGGATAGCGGGCAAAGTGGAAGCGAAACAATGGAAGCTCTGTTGATAATGAAACAATTCCACGGGTGTTTGGTGTTGGTAAGTTTATGTTGTTTATTTAGTTCCTTTATGTGTTAAATATTGGCTTAGTTTGATTTTGGTAATTATATTTGACTGTTAGTTATGCCAAAAAGCAGTCTTGGTGAATGGTTAACACGTATAGTCTGGTTTCATGTTTCATTTTGTATAAGTGATCACATCTAGTCTTGTTGGCTATCTTTATAGATTTTAATGATGGTGTGAAGACTTGTTGTGCTCGTATGGAAAAGAGGATTGCAAAACCTGAACATGTGTTATAAAGGACAAGAATCATGAAAGGTTAATTTTTTGAACCTCTTATGATGTTATGTAAATACATTTATTTGAGTTAGTATTACAGTTTGGCTTTCTGGAATAATGTTTACAGATATGAGATCCAAGGTTGAGCTTAAATTGATTGAATGTTTGGCGGATGATGAAGAAGTATGGTCTAAGCTGGGCAATTCCGTTGATTATGAATTAATGGAGCAGATGAAAGAAAGATATGGGCCATTCAAAACAATCACTGAGGAAAATGTAGATGAATTTCTTGATGAGCAGTTTATGAGGACAATGATTGAAATGAAAGGTAAAAGTATTCAACCTCTTAAAATGGTGTAAGTAAATAAGTCTTATTTATTTCATTTTAGCTATCTTTATAGATGCCATGGGAAAGGCAAAAGTGGCTGCAAATCTTCTTGATGAGCTGTTTATCAGCAGAAAGAAGGAAATGCTACAAGGTAAATATACTCAAGCTCTTAAAGGGGTGTTTGGAATGTCTTTGTACCTTATAGATGTTATTGATTTGAATACTGTTCTATGCAGTTTTGGATGTTGGTACTAGTAAGCAGAAGAAGGTTAGGCAATATGAGGGTACAAGTGAGCAGAGGAAGGCAAGGTCAACCGACTGCGTCCTTGGCCTAAGAGCAAAGTTGAAAGAACCAGCTCCCAAAAGAGGTTCTAAGTGTTGTTCATTGCATTCCAAGAAGAACAACTAAATACAGGATAATGTTCCTCTTTTGTGTTGTCATTTTTTAATGTAATGGGATATTTTAAGACAATTTTAGTTAATCTATGTAAGACATGTTTATGTAATTGGTTTGGTTAAGCATTTTACATTTTGGATAACCTTTTGCTTCAGCCTTTTGCATGTGCATTTGCATATGCGGGGGTGTTTGTATTTATTCATTTTTGACTTTTTATAGTCAACAAGTACCAAATACCTCATATGTTCCTCTTAAAGTTATTCATTTTTGACTTTTTATAGTCAACAAGTACCAAATACCTCATATGTTCCTCTTAAAGTAGTTTAAGGGAATAAAATAAAAAGCTGTCACTATTGTTTTGGATGGAAGCTTGTTGATGACTATGGGCAGGTTGCAGAATTTTGTTTGGATTTACCCATTGTCGACTTCTAAAAGTTAGCGTATACCAAAAATGTCCATTCACTGTTGATTAATTATTCATGTGTGTAATTTGCATTACCAATGCACGCTTTTATTTCAATGGCTTATCCAGTTTTTGGGTTGTTTGGATTTACACATGTTGACTTTTAAAAGTCAATAAATACCAAAACCTACCCATTCACTTAGCAATGTCAGTGGCTTCATTAACTTCTCACACACGAAGCACAAACCTGCCCATTGACTAGTCAAAGGTCTCTCCCTTTATATTCACTACACCACACTTACACCACAATTGTCATCTCATAAACATTGGTCCTCAAATTTAGTCACCATGGATGCCCAATCCTCAAATTCAAAAATACAGGTGTCTTCTCTTCATTATCAGACCCGTCTCCCTGAACCACCACTTGCAGCAATGCCAGAACCACATTTCTCTTATTGTCAGTGTTGCCAAAATACATTTCGGCTTCGTGAGGAACTACATGTGTTTAAGGAAGAGGCCCGCATCATGTGGACAAGCATTCACAAGTACCTTGTGGAGCTCATGAAGAAACAAGCCAACAAAAAATGAAACCTTTCCTCCTAACTTTTGATATGGTTGTAATAGGTTGTTGCTAAATAATTTAATATTTGGATGGCAGTTGTTTCAACGTTGGTTTATCTTTTGTATCCTATTACTAATGCAACTTCGTTTGGTTAAATTTGTTATTTTCCATATTCTTTGCTTATGAGATTGTCATCATACTTGAACAGTGTGCCATAATAGTAACTAGTTGGTAGGAGAATTTACTTAAAGAGTAAGTGTTGAAACACAAAAAGTGTAAATCATTAGTTAGGGACTTGTATTTATCTTTTGTTATAGAATAGGGTGTTAGCTGACATGGAAGAAAAAGGCAAAATTCTTAATGCAGAAGAAAATGACTTTATGGTGGATACTGATGACGAAGGGGAATTATTGGAAACAGACATGGTGTACATGGCTTCTTTGGAGAAAGTGGATGTGTTTGAAGCTCTTGATGATGAAGCTACTCCAAGCTATGACAATGATGCTGAAGAAGATGATTCTCTTGGCAACAAGGTACACACATTAGATGCTTGTAAAAATGATGATCTTGATGAATTTATACATGGTCACATTAGTACCATTAGTAAGTCAACTAGAGTTAACACAAGTAATGAAACATCTACAAGTGCTATACCAAAGTTACCTACTAATAGTACCAATAGTAATCATGCATCAACAAGTCAAGATCATGTTGATATGCTTCAAAACTATGCCACTATTCAAACTCAAATTCAGAATTATGCTAACTTCAAAAAACAAGAACATGATAAAAGTGCTTCTTTAGAAAAGAAAATCAAAGACATGTTGTATGAGGAGCAGTCTGAATGGCCACTAGTGCTAGAACGTCAAATTCGAGATTTACAAGACGATATTTTTCATTTCAAAAGAAATATCACAAGTTTTGAAAAAGCTAAAAAGAATCTTGAAAGTGAAGTTTCAAAAAGATGAAAAGGCTAATTGTATTCAACGATTAACTAAAGTTGAAACTAAACTTCGCACTACCAATCAGACTCCTCAGACTGCATACATGTTACTCCCTAAACCAGATTCAGTCATGGATCTAAAATAGGGACTTGGTTATTCTAATCATTCTTATCTTGAAATGGTTAAACGTCAAACACCAAGTTTGTATAATACTGATTACATGAGATGTGATACATTCAAAAATTACATGTTTGTTCCAAATGACATCTCTAATGAGGAAATTCAAAAACGTTTAAAGGTCAAATAAAAGAAAACCAATTTCTCCTACTTTAGTGTCGATTATGGTTTGATAAATAAGGAAAATTCTCTTGAACGAAAACCAACAAATGCTAAGAAACATGTGGATCAGACTACAGTCAATCCATATGATTCTAGCCAATATGAAAGTTTAGCAAGAAAAACTTTTTGTCATCTCAGAAATCAAATAGGTGGATCGTTAAGAATTATTCGCGCGAAGCAAGAGTTTCAAACTGATGAACTTGCGAGATCTAATTCTTATGGAATAGATGTCCTGAGGGAAGTAAAGAAAAAGATAAAATTATTATCGAGCCTCCCGTGAATAGCATTAACGATAAACTTAAAGCCTTTGAAGAGGCATTGATAACTGAAATGCAAAATGATTTGCAATATGTCACATCTCTTGAAGATGAATATGACCTTCTTTGTTTAAACTCGGACATTCAAAAGGAATATTTTCAAAATCAAATTGAATCATTCAAACCACAATTTGCACAAAATGAAGAAAAAATTGAGAGTTTAGAAAACAAACAAACGTCTTTGGAAATGGAAAATATTTTACTCAAACAGAGTCTAAAAGAGTGTTTGCAAAAGAATGTTGAGTTGAACGAGGAATTGTCTTGTCGTAATGCCAAATTTGAAAACTCTCTTGCTAAACTTGAAATATAATCTTTAACGTTTGAATCAAATTGGCAACAAAAAATTGAAGAAAACAAATACGACAAGCTTTCCTACGAAAATTCTTTGAAACTAATCTTAAAAGAGAATGAGGAACTCAAATCTAAAGTGTTTGATTTGACGAAAAACAAGAATCATGAGTCTACTTCAAAACGCCGGTTGGAAAATCAAAATTTTTCATACTTTTCGAATCAACCAACATTTTTGGCATCACAAAAACAAAACACTCATATTCTTGAACCAAAACAAAAAGAGGTTTTAACCAATCCTAAAGTAATTGCTCCCGGTATGTATAATATTACATCTACCTCTAATTGTGAACCTTACGGTACAAATGATATGCTTTATAAGAAAGAACTAGAAAAAGCTAGGAAGCAAGAATTACTTAGTCAGGATATGCCTCTAGATGCACAAATGTGTTCTTTAACTCTTCCTCCAATTGATAATAATCTCAACGGGTCAAAGAAACACAAGAATAAGAACCATAAGAAAAAAAATTAGTCCAACACAATCAACCTACAAAATCTCCTAACGCATATTTGCTTTTTGATCCAGGTTTAGAAACTACTTGTAGCGGAGAGAGACCACTTAAGAGAAATGCTTGGAAGACTAGAGCCTCTCAACCTCAAGTTGTAGAAAAACCTAGATATTTTAATGCTTTCAATAAAAAACGCTCCAAGCGAATGGATGAATGTAAAAACTTAAATCTGCATGGATCTGTTGCTTCTAAAAGCATAAATTTTTGTTCTAAGTCTGTTGCTTATAATTCTGCTTTTGAAAAATGTGTGCATGATAATATGAATTGTGAAAACATGAATGCCAATACCACTAGGACTTCTACATCAAAGCTAAGAAACATTAAGCGTAGAGAAGAAAAGCCAAGAATCTAGATCATTATGAATCTAATCCTAGATCGTGCCTCAAGTGGGTTCCCACTAGAAGAGTATTTAAACATGTAGGCTATAGGTGGCAACCAGTTAAGAAGCAAGAAACACCTACCACTACTCCATTAGAAAAATTCAATCCATTAGGTGTGTATTCTATACTGTCTAACTATGTAGAACCACTTTATCAGCGGATTCCCACTTTTTTGTTTTTTGCTTTGATTTGTGAGTTAAGAAGATAATTACTAAAAAAAAATGTAGTTGTCAGTGGTGAGATTAATCATGGTGTCAAGTAGCTAATTTAGGCGTGTCCTTAAAAATCAAAATGTAAACATCTTTTAAGACAAAATATAAGAATGTTGTTGTAATTTTCACTTGTAAACTAATCAGTCGAAAAGTCAAGAATCAAATTACAAGTGGATCAAGTGACAACTATCTATATCTATACACATATAAAGCATATTGGACTCTCTCTCTCCAAAAAATTAAAATGTACAAAAAAGGATGCAAGGTTTACAACACTTTAAAGCAAGGAATTTTCATAATTACAAAAAGTAAAGCATTGTGTACAACAAAAACTAGCATGAATCGAAATTCAGACCACTTTTCTTAGAATTCTACATTAATAGCATTAAAAATACCCCTACACCTAATATTACAATCATTTAAACACAATGTACAACCCTCATTCTACATTAATAGCATTAAAAACACCCCTACAGACAATATTACAATCATTTAAACACAATTTACAACCCTCATTCTACATTAATAGCATTAAAAACACCCGTACACCGAATATTACAATCATTTAAACACAATATACAACTCTCATTCTACATTAATAGCATTAAAAATACCCATACAACCAATATTACAATTATTTAAACACAATGTACAACCCTAATTCTACATTAATAGCATTAAAAACACCCCTACACCCAATATTACAATTATTTAAACACAATGTACAACCCTCATTATACATTAATAGCATTAAAAACACCCCTACACACAATATTACAATCATTGAAACACAATGTATAACCCTCCATCTAAACATAGACACAAACCTGTGACCAAGACTCGACTCAATAAAACTCGACTCGATACACAAGGCTGTGAGATCAAGCTCACGTCATCTCTTATTTTCGCGACTCAATAACAACGACAACAACAAAAAGAAAGAAAATGATACCAAACAATTATTTATCTTCATATTTATTAGTTTTAATCTTTATTTAATCAAAAACTCTTGAAAATTCATGTACTTATCCTCCACCGTCGCTAGAACGACAAAAAGGGTAGTGGGTTTTCCTACCTTTGACCGCCGGTATCAACAAAACGAGAGAGAGATGGTTTTGGTGATGAACTCGAGCTGTGGTGGTGTTAATCGTGGTGTTGGGAGGTGTTTCTTGGCGTGTGATGTACGTCAAAATGATGGGGAGGTTGTAAGGAGTGTGGTGGTGGTGGCGATGAGTTTAAGTGGCTGGCGGTGGTGTTTGTTTGGCCGGAAAAACGACTGGAGAAGAAGAAAAAATAGGGTGCGGCTGGTTTGAGAGAGAAAGGGTGTCAAACCTTAAGTGAGGGTATAATGAGGTTGATATAGGAAAGTGTTTTGGACCTTGTGTGAGCCCTATTGCACACTTAAGGACTAAGATTGTAAATATATGTTAGGGTGGGAAGTGTAGTTTATCAAATCTTTTAGTATTTTGTTTTCGAGGCAAATTTAGGTGTCGGAATGACTTCCCGTGACAATTTTATTAATTCCATCAAAAAAATTATTTCAGGGTACTCGCCGCTGCAACGCGCAGGTACCCTGCTAGTGGTTTATAAGTGAAAAAAGTCTAAATTCTGCTTTCGAATGTAGAAAGTACGAATCTTAAATGATTTCTATACGTAAAGTAATCCATGACTCGACAAATTTTTATACGTTGTTTTTTTTTATTTCATAAATTGTTTAACTTGTCATAGAGTTGCTTTACGTATAGAAATTGTTTCTGTTTGTTAAGTAATAGTTCTTGTCTTTAGCTGTTTAACATGTTACCTGTTTAACAAAGTAGACACGTATAACGACGATTCCAGAATCAACTTCATATATCTAAAAGAGATAAGATGAGTTATTAAAAGTTCTATACGAAACTACATTTATCTAAAGTACAAATCAAACGATCTCATCCATTCATTCCCCTTTCATCCAACGGTGTATATTAATTACAAAACAAAAGAAAAAAAACGGAGGGGCATTTTTGTCCATTCCAAACTCACGCTTATTTGCACCCTGCATCACACTTTTCACGTGTTACACACACACTCACCCTCACACACTAATATGCGTTTTACACACACACTCTCCTCATTTCCCCCAATTCAAACCGTAACCCTAAATCGTTAATCCGTCGTTAATCCATCTTTAATCCGCCGTTATATATACCGTAAATCGTTATTCATCCATTTAAATGAATCTACGTGGTGAAATAGCGCAATCTAAAGATCGTTTGTTGTCGGAACCCATTGATAATGTCGAATATAGTATATTTTTGTCTCAATTTTTTAAATCAATTATTATTTTAAATTTTTGTTATCAATTAGGTTATTTTTTGAATTTATTAGCTTTTTTGTTACTGAATGAGAGTTTGGATTAGTTTATGTTAGCGAGTAGATTAGATTTTAGGATTAGTTAATTTTTTTTTATTATTTTTATTTTTTTTTAATGTAATAACTGTTTAGGATTAGCTTATTTTTGCTTATTTTTTGGTTTGTGATAAGCATAAGTAGATAAGCAAATGGGATTTTGCTTATCACTGAATAATCCTATGGGATTATCACTGAATCCCATGGGATTCACATAAGAATTAGTGGTTTGTGATAAGTATAAGTAGATTAGCAAATGGGATTTTGTTTATCACTGAATAATCCTATGGGATTATCACTGAATCCCATGGGATTCACATAGAATTAGAATTATGGCAAATATCAATGTGTTTAAGAATAATCCTATGGGATTATCACTTGTCACACCTCGCCAAGGCGGAAACGAGAGGGTGTAACTTCATGGATATCATCACAATACATGGTGTCTATATAGAGAACAACTACGTGCAACAAAATGGCAAGATAAAGACACAAAGTGTCATAACAATACCCGAAAAGAAACAACATGATAAACTCCAAACGCACAGATAAAACACTTCCAATGCAACTAAGGTCTCGTCTAAACACTGCCCTCAACTTTGGCCTTAGAATGCTCACCTGAAAGTGATGCTTAAAACGTCAACATAATATTGGTGAGTTTCATAGGTTTAGACACACATACACTCACAAGGCAACCAGTTCACTGTGATTATAAAAACATATACCTGGACAAATAATTTAAAGTTATCATGTAAGCTACAATCCATTCGCAAACGAATATCCACACACAAAGGCAACAACAGGACGGCTCGTGTCTCCCGATCCCAACATCAATTAGGTCGCATGCGCGAGCAACAGGATAAGCATCCTCCTAATCGAAGCACACATAACATCAAATGGGTCCCCAAATGAAGCACACAATGATTACATCACACATAGCATACATACGATAACATTATAAGTCCAAGCTCTTTTGACACACACATAATCACAGTAACTTAAACAATTTAAGACAAGCTTCCACAACACATATCACAAATCTAAACAACACAAATAAGTCCACATTACACAAGGCCAAGCTAAAAACTACAACCCATGTAATAATCATATGATGGATGTTTAAGACTCATATGATGTAGCCTCTCGTAATTTTCCCAACGGTTAGTAAATACTTACAAGTTATTACGTTATTTAAATACCCACTTTTACGTATAAATTTTTTTTTTCTATTAGACTTGATGTATAAATCACAACGGTAAAACTTTGAATTATCTTTTGCTTAGAAACATTGCTTGCACACAAACCTAGATAGTCTAAATTATCGCGAATATATATATATTAAAAACATTTATATTTTTTTTTTATATAATATACGTTTCGTATAATTAAGGTACAATATTTATATATTCCCGGAGCCTACGAAAATTCCCGAGATCACTCACTAATATTATTTGATCGTAACCCGACTCTCAAAACACACAAGGTGGGCCCCGTTAACTCATTGGGCCTTAAACCCAACTAACAAACCAAACGGACCATGTTATATTTTTGTTTTTTTTCCTTTTTCTTGCTGGACCGAACGAAAACAGCCCACCAGGCTAGTTGGCCCAATCCAAAAATTCACTTTTAATTTTTTTTCTTTCTTTGACTCGACGCAGCCTCGACACCACCCAAAACACCCCCGTTACTTTTGTTTTTAACTCATAACCTTGCTAAATTACTTCACAACTTGTTTTATCACCTAGCTAACATTCATAAGTGATAAATATCACTCACTCACTCGCTCATTTACTGCCTGAAAACCACACAAAGCATATGTTAAAAAACCATGGACATGGTGAAGCCAAAAACGTGTCATTCATATTCTAACACCTCTCATGACTCCCAATAGCTTCTAAAACTAAACACAAGGGTACAGTAGAATGTCAGGAGGAACAGAGATCTTATGACACATTCCTTTTGTTGCCAAGTTTCGATTGGATGGAGGAAAGGTGCCACCCTCTTATGCCAAGACAACACACACCACTCTTGGCTTCTATCCTTTGTCTTGAACCTTTCACAAGCTCCTATAACTCCCTTGTGCATTCTCAGCTAGTATCTCACACGCAAACATACCAAAAGTTATTATAACGTGAAGTATTGACATCGAATTGGGACAAGAAGTAGAAGAGGAATACAAGGTGCACAAGTGATCCAAGGAGTACCACCATAGCTCGTTGTGAACCTTGCTAGGAGTGAACCATTGTACCATTTATCCCACGTACCAATTCGAACCATACGCTACGAGAACTCCACCCCAAGAGGTGAGGTGAGAACGAGGAGTCCCCTTTGTTATATTTTTCATTTCGTTATTTTGATTTTTACACATTTACTTTGACCCTTTATTTTGGAATATTAAAACATAACATATACATTTTATCTATTATACTCTATTTTAACCATGCTAGAAATTAAGTGACATAATAATTTTGAACTAAAATTGTCATACACATAATAAATATAACACGTTCCTAATGTACATAAACCTAGTCGAGAGACTTAAAAATTTTTCTAAGTCTTTAAACATTTTTCAGTTACAAATTCGATCATAAGCTTTGGCCTCGCAATTTCTAAATTCGACCCACGACCTACATGTTTTATTGCTCGACCCCATTGTCACCTTGGTAAACAATTAGAGAACACTTTTCATTCGACCTAACTAGCTTGTATAACTACTTTACTCGACCCCTTTTGTCTCGACAAAAACCAGATTTTACAAAACTTTTATAAGCCAACGTGGGCTTATGTAAAGCCCACTAAGCTTATGTGATACACTGGGCCTGGGAGCCCAACACCAGTGTTTTTAGCATCCTAAAATGAGTCCAAGTCCAGGCCCAAACCGTTCGTAAGCCCATTGGATCACGAAACCTTAACGGGCCTTGATATTGTCTCGTTAAGCCCATTTAAGTGAAATAAATGCTTTTTAAGAAAATAAGCTGCGAAAATAAGCTTTTCAAAATGTTTTGAGCTTAATGAAATAATAAAATTGTTAAGTTTTGAATTTGGTAAAGTTGGGACCATTTTTTGCAAAAATACGAGAGATAAGGACTAAAATTGCCAAATTGGTAAACTTTGGTGAAAAATATAAAAACTGTTTTCTAAGGGGTATAAACTGTAAATATTGAAACTTAAGGATAATAAATGTATATATTTGATATTTGGACTAAAAAAATGTAAATATATATAACTTTTGGACTAACGGCGTAAATATTTTCCGTTAAGGGTAAAAAGTGTAAGATTGAGAAAACATTAAGGATCGAATTGAAATATTTACTTTTGATAATAATTCTATATTTATTATATATATTTAAACGATAAATAATAAAACGTAACTTATTATATATATATATATATATATAATACGAATAAAACTTATATAACGATAATCAAATTTAAACGATATAACAATACGTTATTTATTTCTTGTAAAACGATACGTTTATTTCCGTTATAAAAACTAACTTTATATCAATCATCGATCATTTTTACTTACAAGTTATATGTATATATAACATTATTTTTGAACTTTAGGCACTTAAACAAACACGAGATTTATTCGTAACTAAATAACAAGTAATCGCGATAAAACCAGATTTAGACTATTAACTGAAACTTGCATTATCTTTTAGGTTGTGTTGTGTGAAGCCGTTTCCTTGCTTTGTTGAGACTACGATACCACTGTACTACTAAGGTGATTTCATAGCCCACTCTTTAACTATTTTCCCGTGGGGGAGATACATGCTTAAAACTCGAACACAAGTCTTTTATACCGGGTATTGAAATACCGTCAGGCTAATGTTATTTGCTTAAGTTACTATTGTCAGAAGTCCCTCAATCATGAACCTTAATCACCTGAAGGGTGAACGTAAATAATTGTGGATAGTACTATTAGTGATTGACAATCCTCGTTTGGTTGTTGGAGAAAACACCAGGCGCACTTTATTGTTCTTATAAATAGGTTATTGACAAATACCTATCTTTGGGGGCCTATTACTTACCATCATAATACATACTTATGATTGGCTGTTAATCGTTGAGTATCATGAGCTTAAGGCAATAATAGGAACATTGATTTTTAACATATTGATTGTATGTGATTACAGTACACTCTTAACTTGTGATTCAAACTCTTAAACTCAAACCTATGAATATCACTCAACTTTATGTTGACTTTAGCATGTTTATCTCAGGTAACTAAACAAGACGGATCTGGATGGCACGGAGTGGGCAAAAGCATGACAAGAACCATAATAAACTACTTATTTTCCTTCAGAATAAAACACGTTCTTAACTTAATAATGTCTTGTATCTCAGATATTTGGTATTTTGAAATAAATTAAACTTTAATACTTCATTTTGTGTTGTCTACTATAATTGTGACAAAGATCCTTGAAGTAATACCCCGAAAGTCTTCCGCTGACATGTTAAGTCTTCCGCTGTTATTAACGACTTTTGGGGGTGTTACATATGACCCACCATGGATCTCCTAGACACCATACTAACCATTACCATAACCTAACACTCACTAAATCCCTTCCACTTTAAAAATCAGAAAACGCATAATTTTTTGGGTACATTCGCCCACATGAAATCATAACATTTAAAGCTCAACAACTCACACCAAAAATTTACCATGGTCTCTCATAAGCATATAAGCTAATCCCAGAAGGCCATAGACCAATAACACACACAAGTACTCAAAAGAAAATCAAACTTGTCAACTACTCAAATTCGGATCTGAACGCATACCAAAAAGTTTTAATTAGAATAAAATACTTCCACAAGTTTTTATCGTGAATCCTTTTCGTGGTAGTCTAATATAACCTAAGACTTAACTATTCCAGAAGGGCTAGTCAAAATACCACTTTTACAACCACAATTCACCCTCAAACTTTTACCCAAATTCTGTCCCGGTTTGACAGCTTTGACACCTTAACAAAGAAAAATCAAAAGACCAACTTCCCGACCTTGAAATCAATCGTGGCTGGAGTTTTTGGAAAGCTCTTTCATTAAACTTAAATTTAGACCAAAAATTCATGACCTAACTCTTCACCATATGTTATTTACACTCACATCTTTACAGCCATAGTTTTCTGTCTAAACCCTAACACATAATCTAACGCGTTTTATACTCAATTCCCTTAACCAATTACCATATTATTAACAACTAATGATCCTAACATGTTTTACTTCATTAATTTACAGAAGTTAATACAAACTCTATTCCATCAAATCATTATTACATGAATTGTATTAATTATTCAAACAATTGAACATATGTTTAAAGAATTTTACCTTGATTCTTGATTATAGCTTCAATAATAAAAACCCTAAGTTTTTCTCCTTCTTTTCCTCCTTGTGGTAGACTCAAATTTACAGAAAATTGGGGTATAGGGTCGTTGGTTGTGGTTATATGGGTTGGGGTTGGGCTTATTTGGGTTGTACTAGGATTCCTTATTGCTATGAATTGTATTTGAGCTCAAATTTGATTTCCTTTTTCCCTAAAAATACTCTAAACCGATTTTTCTATATCATATACATATATTTTATACTTTTTTTTTATTAAATTTAATTATTACACTCAAAACCTTATACTTTTCATATTTTATAAACTCCCAAAACAAAACCTAACGTCTTTCGCGATAAACCTCAATTTTTACGACAACCGGAAAAATTATCATTTTCAAAACAAAGTTTCCAAAAATAGAATTCCACACTCTTTTGAAACATAACTCATAAAAACAAACTCCTCGTAACCCGCTAACGCTCAAACACTGGAACGAAGACTCGTTACGCAAAAACACAAAAACACCAAAACTACACAAGTCATTTCTACATCACAAAAGCGATCAAAATGAACTTTCCCAAATTCCATACTTTCCAAATCACAATAAAAACCATTTACGTAAAGGGATTTAGTGCTAAAACTCGCCTATATGACTTCAAACACCTAAGACACACCAAACAAATGTCAACCGAGTCAAGACTATCAGTCAAACTGACCTGCTAAACCCACGGTTGTTACATCACTGAATCCCATGGGATTAACATATAATGAGTGTTTGTGTTAGCTTTTAGGAATCAGATTTATAGTTTTCTGTTTTGTTTGTTAGTTTTAGGTCTTTGTGATTAATTAGATTTTGCTGTTGTTACTTGCTTATAACTAATATTTGTCTCAAAACTAATATTATTCTTTTCATCTTATAATTTATGTAGGTAACGTATTGAACCCAACACCGTTGTCTAGGTTTAATCCGTTTGATGATTTGGGAAAGAAAACATCACCGGTGAAGCAGCCTCGGTTCAATCCGTTTGATGCGTTGAAAAACAAATCGCCGTCGAAGAAAAAACCAACTGGTGATGTTAGTAAGGCTGCCAAACCAGTAGAGTTTGAGGTTAATGTTCAGGGGAAGGCGATTGTTGATCAGGGAAAGGAGAGTAGTGCTGTTATTTTTGCAGTTGTTGCTGATTTGGAGAAGGAGAGTGAGAAGGAGAAGAAGTTGTTGAGTGAGAAGGAGACAAAGACTGAGACTGAGATGGAGAAGGAGAGTGAGAAGGAGAAGGAGAAGGAGAAGGAGAAGGAGAAGGAGAAGGAGAGTGAGAAGGAGATGGAGAGTGAGGAGAATGTTATTGAGAAGGTGGTGGAGAGTGAGAATGAGGAGAGTGGGAAGTTGGTTACATATAAATCAAAGGGTAAAAAGTCGTCTGTTGTTAAGGATAAGTCAACGGACAAGGGTTCTGTTGTTGTTGTTGATAAGAAGCTTAAGATGAATATTAAGGTGACGGAGCCGGTTAAGACCACTCCGAAGAAGAAGTCTGCTAAAGTAATATCGGAAGCTCCTGTTTTGAGATCCAAGAAGCCGGTTCAGGAGGAAACTCAAAAGAAACGGAAATTAGTATTAGCAAAAGTCGATGAGAGTTCAAAGAAATAAAAGCTCAAGGTTCCAAAAGGTATAGATATGTCTTTTTTAGTTTGATTGAATTCAGTATGCATATTTATTTAAGCTTATATAGCTTTTTTAGTTTTTCCTAGTTTAGTTTTTTCCTTCATTACTAGTCCCAAATCCATGAAAATTGTTTTTATTTCATCTCTATTGCTTTAAGTTTTTCTATTTGAGTATTTTAACTAATTTAATATTATGTTAAAAGTTATGGGATTGACAGTGATTCCTAATGAATCCCATGGGATTCACAGTGAATCCCATGGGATTTCCTAGTGAATCCCATGGGATTCACTGGGATATTTTAGTTACTGTTACATTGTCTTCATTTGATGATATTTTAGTTATAGTAGTGATACTTGAGCTTATTGATTCTCTATACAATTGATTGCTTGAACTGAGTTGTTATTGAGATTTATTTGATCATTCTGTGGATCTGTTATTTAGTAGTTCATTGTGGTTATTCATAGTTTAATTAGTTCATGTAAGTAATTTGTGACTTAGATTGAGCATTGATTGAAAGATTTGAGGTCTAAAATTAGTAGGTGTAGTGTAATCTAGACTTATAGGGACTGTTTGGATTTGTAAGTTACTTGCTGATCTTGTTGTTGTTTTGTTGTGATATTGGTACAATTAGTTTGCATTAGGATAATAATAGATAATTTAGGCATAAAATCAGTAGGTATATTAGCTAAAAGTCAAAGTAGTCTTTAGATCTCATCACTGCTTGTATTAATTATAATCTGAATTAGTAGATTAGTAGATTTGCTAAAGTTAGTGACTGAGATTGTTATAACAGATCTTGTACATGATTGTTAAACACCTAGTAACTAATTCAGAGCACTAAAATTCAGATAAGTCAAAGTTGAATCCAAAAAGTCAGATTACTTTAAGTATTGTAGCATAGTTCTTTGTCCGGCATCTGTTTTTTAGGCTTAATTAGAGTAGTAGTTGGAAACTTGTGTTAGAGCTTTTGCACTTTTTAGTATCTTAGTATTATAGAGTAACTTTAGCCCCCTTAAAATTCTAGCCTAGAGCTTATTTTAAGAGCTTATTGAGTCTGCAAAATAGTGGTTTTAAACCAGGTCTGCTGAGGTTAGTATAGATCTGTTTTTATGATAAATTGATTGCAGCCTGTGTCACTTAGTGTAATTTGAATTCATCTGAATATGGGTGGGACAAATATATCAACATTACATTAATTGTGACCCTCTAAATATATTCAAAGATTCAAGGTGGTTAAAAATCAACCCTTCTATGTACTGCATTCTGGTATAAGCATTCTGATCACAGTGAATCCCATGGGATTCACTGTGAATCCCATGGGATTCTTTATTAATCCCATGGGATTCACAGTGAATCCCATGGGATTCAATGTGAATCCCATGGGATTAATAATGAATCTTCTTGTTAAGTGTTTTATATACTCTTGTTCTCAAGTGTTTTTTTTAATGTAGATGCCGATGAAAAGAAGCTATCAAAGAGTACTGTTGTTTCAAAGAGGAAGAGGGGCGATTCAGATATTATACCTGATGATATGGGCAAGAAGAAGTTGAAGGGGAAGGCTCCGATGAAGATTCAGAAGGACGATTCTCCTGTAGGTGATATACCTGATGGTTTTATGAAGCAGCTGTTGAAGAATATGATGAAGAATGCTTCTGTTAAAGAATTTGTCAAAGAAGAATACAAGGAGAATCAGTTGATCTCCAAGAATAAAGGTAAGAAGAAAGAAAAAAATTTGACTGGTGACGACATACGACATCAGGATTATCTTTCACGATTGCCAATTCTTCAAGCTAGGACAGCGCCTACTGCTCTTTACACCGCTATCCATGGCATCAAACACATTGATCTTGAAAAGTTTTTGGCAGAGATAGGTTTTAGTTCTTTCTTCAAGTTGGCCATAGACTACATACCTTAAAGGTTAGGAAGGTATGTGGTTAGGAATTTTGATGAAAAGACTTGCCATTTGAAATTGGAAGGTGAAAGGTCGATTGAGGCCACGGTTTCGAAGGTTCATGATTTATTTGGCATTCCAGTTGGAGGTGTGCCTTTGTTATCTTTAGAGACGAGGCCTGTTGGAGATGATTTTGAGGCTGTTTGGAAACGCCAGTTTGATAAGCTTTTTAAGGATGTCAGGGTGAACGATATTGCATTGAAGTTGATTGTTGATCTCTCCTAAACCAACCTTAATTATCAACCAAGGATGTTGGTCAACAAGTCAAGCAGCAAGGGAGAAGGGTCAAGATATATTATCCGTGGAGTACAGTGTATCATCGGGTCGTTATGTCCCAACGAGGCGTGCAATTTGGATTTAAACGAATTTGTGATCGAGTGGTTTTGAACAGGAAAAAGGTGTGAGTGATTATACTAAGGAAATATAAAATAAAATAACTTAAATAAACTATTTTAATTAAAACGTAAACCTAAATTATTTAAAAACGTTTAAAATCCTAAAACGCGTACGATTAAATAAAACTACGTGAGCGTACAAAATAAAACGTGAATTATGTCCAATATAAATCCTATGGATGTGAAAATTATATTTTTGGAATTCAAATGATAAAAGAAAATTAATGGAAAAAGAAAATATTTTTTAAGACTTTTTATTTAATTTTTATTAATGAAAACTTAATTAAACTATTTAAACTAATTTAATTATAATAAATACTAAACTAATTTATAAAATTATAAAACTTTTTATAAATTTACTTAACCATCACAGGAATCTATAAAAAATATAAAAAGTTTATAAAATTTATAAATAAGCTGTTTTAAAAACTAATTACTTATTATTTATTTAATACCTAATTAAACTATTTTAATTATAATAAATACTAAAGTAATTTATAAAAATATGAAATTTTTTTATGTAAATACTTAATACTGGCAGAAATTTATAAAAAAATATAAAAAGTTCTAAAACTTATTAATAAGCAGTTAAAATAAGCAATTAACCAAAATTAAGCTAAAATGGAAAAGTGGCATTTAAATACTAAATATTGTAAGAGTAAGATGAGAAAAGTCCCTAGGGCAGTTGGCATTGAGGTGTGGTGTTATGCATGTGTACTATCCTAAACGACCCAGGTTCGAATCCCACCTTTTTGCAAAATTTCTAAACTATTTTTTTTGGATTTTCTTTTTACAAAACTTTTATGCTGCTGAAAATAAGCAACTTTTACAAAGGTGCCTTTTCTGAAACTTACAAATAAGCTCTGTTGGGGCTTATAAGCTTGACATTTAAGTTTTTGAGCTTGGAATGGATTTTTAAGCCTTGAAAGGCTCACAACAAGCTACTAAACTGGAACCAATAGCATTTTCAGAAGCAAACAAGTTAAGGACTATGGAAATAAGCTAAAAGACACAAGTTAACACACTTATAAGCTCAAATAAGTAAATAAGCAAATCAAACTCAACTGAGAACAAGAATAGGTCAGCAGGCTTCATTGTAGGCTAATTGAGCTTATCTGATAAGCTCATAAACTCAAATAAGGCCTGGAACCTATAATTTGAGCTTGAGGGCCTTTCAAAGAACCAAGAAGCTCACAATGGGGCCCACTGACAAGCTCATAAAGAACTTATGAAATTTGGCCAATGGCCTAGTGCAGGGGAGTTCAGTCCCCCTGCAGCTCACTTTGAGCAAATGTGGGGCCCACACAAAAAATCACAAAAATGAAATGACTATGGGATTTCAAAGTTTAGCTGGGAGACTATTATCTGTAAAAAGATTGAGGTCTGAATCTAATCCTAAAAATCAAAATAGTTCCTACGAATTTTGGATTTTCTGCCCATGGGTAAATTTTGACTTTTTGAAATTTAAGGAAAGGTTGACTTATATGGATTTCTAATGCAATTATCTGATCCTAAATGTTACTTTAAGCTAATTGGTAAGCTAATTATCCTAAATGTATCTAGATTCTACTATAATGCAAGTTCACAGTTACTCATTCAAACTTATGCTCAACTGCATGAAGGATGTGAGTGAGTTTTGACTTTCTATGCTTAAACCTACCAATTTAATGACTGACTTATCCTATAGTAGCCTAGAGTGATCTACTGAGACAAAAAGAACAACAAGAAAACAGTTAAAACACATAAAACACAACTTGACCCAAACACCCCTACAATGAGCAATTTGACTAATTTTAACAGATATTAGTGAGATTTAAGAACTAAAAACTATACTACTGAATGCAACATGATTATAAATACTATATGAAGTACAAGAAAGCTAAAACGAACAGCAAATGAGTACAAAAACATGTTGACACAGATTATGCTAAGATGACTAATAAAATACAATAACTAGCAGCTATGAGATCTAGCAAGTTAAACCAAGTGAACATACTATAAACTAACTCAAATTAACCATTAAAGCATAAAAAACACAGTATAGCAATAATCTAAGCAGTAAACTAAGCAAATGCAAACATTGAAGATTAAATTGGAACTTACAATGCAATTCAGTGATCCAAACCAAGAACCAAGAATATTACTGACCTAACACCTCCCTTGAGGTACTAAAACCATGAAATTCCAAAAGCAGCCTTGATCCAAAGCTTGTGCCACCTTCAAACTAAATTTTTTATTTTTTTTATCTATTTATTTGGATTTTTTGATAATTTTTGTAAATATAAGCTAAACTGAGTAACACACCTTAGAAACTTAAGAAAACTTTTAATTGAACCCAAATGAACTTAAAGAACCACTAAATAACAACAATTAACAATATTGAGTGAAATTGTCAGATTCACACAAAGTTGCTAAATCTGAGTTTATTGAACAAGATTGAAATTAAAGGTTTAAGATAGGTTGCATTACATTAAATGAACTAAGTACAACTGATTTTAATTAAGGATTACAACTGATAATTAAATTACACTACAACTACACTATTCTACTCTAATTAATCTACTACCTTGGCTCTTCTGCATCCTTCTTCTATTTATAGCTTCCTAAAAGGTCTTGTGGGTCCCACAGATCATTTCTCAGCAATAATTTTATCCATTGGATGAGCAGAAGTAATCTTGGCCGTTTAACCATTTTGGCGGGAAAAACGGTTTGAGCAATTGGGAGGTTACTTGAAGGTTTTTGTGTGCATTAATTGCACTTTGGGTGTTGTGTGAGTGTAGGGAACAAGTAGCCTGATATTGGGGTGGTGGATGGGATAGTTGGCAGTGGTAGGGGTGGTGGCAGGTTGTAGGTTTGAAATGTATCCTCCCCTGGTGCAAAACCAGGGGAAGGGGTTTGTTTGTGGAGATGACAGGTAGGGGTTAAGGTGGAGAAGGTGAGCTAGTGGTGGAAGCAGGTGGTGGAGGGTGAAGTTGTGAAGTAGCAGGGTGAGGTGGAGGTTAAGGATGAAGGGTACGGGTCAACGCAAGTCAAACAAATACCCCGTTTTAATATTTAAGGGTGAGATGGGCTGGTTTGTTTGGGCCCAGGGAAAATGGGTATTGTTACATGGACCAGGCTTGTGTTTTGTTTTTTTTTTGGATTTGGATATAATAATTTTGGATCCGTTTGTTTTGTTATCACAAGGACCTAAATTGTAATTTCTGCAAACTTGAGGGGTGAAAGGTGTAATTCATCTAAAATTATTTAAAAGGTCCTTTCCTGCCAAATATGAATAGTTCAAGGATCACAATTTTTAATTTCCATTTTTGAAATTCCAAGAACTACTTTTGCCAATTTTAAAATTGTAGGGACCAATTTTGTAATTTCCTCAAACTTTTTATCCAAAGGTCAAACTTGATAACTTGTGAATTTCCAAGGACCATTTTTGACTTTTCTTCCAAAATAAACTTCCAAGGACTAAAATTGTCATTTCTTGAAAGTTCAGGGACTGATTCTGTCAAATGTGCAAACTTTGCTCGTTTTTCTTCTGTTTTCATTCCTTTTGTACCTGAAACATATAAAAACACATTCCAAGAATATTTGTAGTATTATGTGACATATCTGAGTGTTTTTAACTGTTTTTGTATTTAAAATGGGACAGAAATGATGAGTATTTGGACACTCATCAATTGCGTCAAAGGAAGTTGACTTCTTTTTTAAGATCAACTTTCTCACTCTGTTTACAAACACGATGGGTATGTGTGTTGGGTTGAAGGGGGAGATTAATTTAGATGTTGTGAGGCGTGTTCGGGAATATACTGATATTCCTGGGATTGATTGGTGTGAGTATATTTTTCACTGCCTTAAGACTAGTAAAGCTCCGACAAAACAAAACAAATACACTGGTCCAAACACCTTGCTTGCTGTAAGTTTTATAATATATTAAGTTTTAAATTGTTTTCATGTTTTTGTTACATATTTAATTTCTTACACTTTTCTTGTTCTTTATTCTTTGTTTTCAGCTCTTGTATTTGGATTCAACCAACTACAAAAAGCTTCCTGTCGTCTGGACACGTCCGGTGATAAAACAATGGTTGTCATTTTTGATGGCATAGAGGCAGGAGATGGAGCTCAAGGAAGAATGTATTGGTGAGTCAGATCTTTATGAAGAATCCAATCTTCCAGAGACGGAGGGATTTGTTGTTGCTGGTTCTTCTGATTCTTCATTCAAAGAGGTTTGTTTATTCTTTGTTTTCAGATCTTTATGACAGTCAATCCCATGGGATTCAGTGTGAATCCCATGGGATTGACAGTTAATCCCATGGGATTCACAGTTTGATTATAAGGTGTGTTTGGCTCAGTTGACTTCTGTGGACAAAAGTGCGTTTAGGATTATTAGCTTTTTGATAACTTTTGTTGTTGGGTTCTAGCTTAAATTTAAACTTAAGTTTCCCCCATTAGGCCTGATTTTTCTGAGTTGACAGACTTTCACCCATTAGGCCTGATTTTACTGAGTTGGTTGTTAATCCCATGGGATTCACATTGAATCCCATGGGATTGTATGTGAATCCCATGAGATTCAATGTGTTTATCTCATTATGAATATTCCTATTTGTTTTTTTCTCCAGGAATTGCTTAAAAAACTTGAAGAAAAGTTATCTGTTTTAAGCAATGAAAGAATTGGTGTTGAAGAACTTTTGGTTATAGGCGGTGTAGAATTTCCTGCCGATTCAAAGCTTATTGAACTACATCAAAGGTATGTTCAGATTCTCGAGCATCCAGTCTCATTGAATGGTGAAGATCTTGATCGAGCTGATGATAATGGAGGTGATAAGGGAGATGATGATACTGTAAATGATAAACGCTTATCTGGTACCGATCCTTAATTCCGATAGCCTGTTGTAGTTCCCTTTTGTACTTGAAACCGTCGAATTTATGTAATAACTTTGTTAAATTTGTTAAATTTAGAATTGTTGTAGTTCCCTTTTAGTGGATCTCTTTCCGACATTGGTTAATTTATGTATGAATTTCTTTATTGAATCCTATGGGAGTTATCTGTGAATCCCATGGGATTCATCTGTTAATTCCATGTGATTCATTTGTCAATCCCATAAGTTTTGTTGCCTAATGTTCAAAGTGTAAATCCCATAAGCTTTGTTTTAGTTATTTCAACAGTGGTTGATCCATCTCAAATACAAGAAGGATGTGATGATGGTAATGGGGATGATAAAGATGCCGAGAAGCGAGATGATGAAGTTCCCGTAAAGCAAGTTGCTGAACCTTCCTCTTTAACTCAATGGATCGAAAACAATTTAGAGCTGATTGAAGAGTGGTTTAATTGTGCAGCTGCAGAGTTCTATTATGTAATATTCTTGTATAATATTAGTGTTTTAATTTAATTTATTTATTTTTAATTATTTTTTTTTTTTATATTTTATTCAGCTAAAGTCGGTCGCTGAAGGTACTGTGGAGCCAATGGGTGATGTGAATCCAGGTGCCATTACTCCTCAAAATATGGCTACTCGTGCTTCCAATGTAAGTTTGAGTCCTGAAAAGCGTTTGGTGAAACCGTCTTCCTATTTATTATCTCTATATATGAACAAGAAGACAAAGGTTCAACTTAAACTAAATAGGCCGGAGTTCGTTCTTGGGAATAGTGTTTTCGCGATGCAGGGCGAAAATATGTAAGTTTATGTATTTTTTATATAAGTTTCATTGTTATCTGATTCAATGTGAGGGATTGACAGTGAATCCCATGGGATTGTATGTGAATCCCATGGGATTCACAATAAATCCCATGGGATTGTATGTGAATCCCATGGGATTCACAATTAGTTATATGATATGATTCTTAAATGATTTTTTTTCTTATATAGTGAACAAGTTTTTGATTTTTTTCTTATATAGTGAACCAGTTTTTGAAACACATTCTGGGGAGCCATATTCAGTGCGTTTGAATATGGAGACATTAGCACCCGGTTTGGAGGTTGATGCTAATGTAATTGATTGTTTAGCTGCAATTCTGAATCATGAAAATCGTTCTAGAGGAGCTGGTTGTCCATCGCGACACTTTTTCCCAACTGGATGTATTGTAAGTAATTATTTTTTTATTTGCTTAGTAAACTGTATTCAATTCATATCGTAACATCATATTGTAAAATCGCATATACAGCCGATAACTATGTTTGATGGAACATTGGAGTCTAAGGATGATAAATTTGAAGAATTTGAAAAAGATCTTTCGGCTCATTTTAAAGATGATGTTGGTGGCATAGCTCTCAAAGGCATTGAATTGGTAAAATTATATTTTTTTGTTTTAAATTTTTATTTTTGTTTTTACTTTTTGTCATTTTTATTATGTTTTTTGGTTTTGTTTAAACAGGCATTTTTTCCTATTCGCAAATCGGGCCATTTTTTTGTTGTTGTCTTCAGCCTTACTAAAAGGGTTACAACAATGACGATACTGGATAATAGCAATTGTGGAGCAACGTATGAGGAAAAGTATGAAGATACATGTGAACTTCTTGTAAGTACTTTTATGATTCATTCTGAATCCCATGGGATTCATTCTGAATCCCATGGGATTAACACATATGACACATGTTACTTTTATGATACTTTTATGATGAATCCCATGGGATTCATACAGAACTACATGAGATACTAGACGAATCTGTGATTTTCTCATAATTATAGTTATTTATACTCTCTTTTTTTAATAATTTTTGTAGAAAACGTTATTTGCCCGTCATCTGGAGTTGTATGGTTACAATAAACATGCTAGCATTCGTAAAGTCAAGCCAAGAATCGCAAGCCTCAAGTGGAAGACCAAGAACAACTTCAAGGATTGTGGTGTTTTCGCTATGTTACATATGGATAATTACACTGGTGAAGCTCCTGAAAAATGGAATTGTGGTTTGGTTGCTGAGTCTAAAGAGCAGTCTGACCAATTGAGGTTATTGAGATTCAAGTTTGCCACCAAAATATTGTTACACGAGATTAATGTTCATGCGGGTAAGATGTATGAATTAGCATTGGAGTTTGATAAACTTCCTCCTGGTGAAAAGTTGTCTATAATTTTTTCAGCAATTAGGAATAGGGATGCACGTGACTGTAAATTCTAGAAGTTCGTCTTTTGTTAATGTTAGAACTATAACTGTTGAAGTAATTGGTTTACACAGATGGTTTACACATATTTTCTTTTATGCTATTATCAGATTTTTATGATATTTTGTATAGATTTTCTTGCTATTATCAGATTTTTATGATATTTTATTTACATTTTCTTGTTAATGGTTGAAGTTATTTTAAATGAAGTTATAAAATAATCCCATGGGATTCTTATAAATATTCAAATAAAGAAGAAAAATAAAAAAGAAAACCAGAATTTTCTTTGTAAATCATATAAATAATCAAGTAAAGAAGAAAAAATAACCAACAGAAAACCAGAATATGATAAGTTTGTTCAAGAAACTGTTGGTTTCGGCTTTCGCCTTGAATTTGGGTTATGTTGTTTTTGTTGAAGTAATTGGTTTAAACGAATTTCAATGAATCCCATGGGATTAGGGAAATAATCCCATGGGATTCATTTTCTAATCCCATGGGATTCTTATAAATATTCAATTAAAGAATAAAAATAACCAACAAATTCAGAAATTTCAATGATTTCTGGTTTAAACGAATTTCAAAGAATCTTATGGGATTAGGGAAATAATCCCATGGGATTCATTTGATAATCCCATGGGATTCTTATAAATATTCAATTAAAAAATAAGAATAAATCACAAATTCAGAAATTTCTTTTCAAATAATCTAAATATCCAATTAAAGAAGAAAATAACTAACAAATTCAGAAATTTCCTTTGCAAATCATCTAAATATTCAAGTAAAGAATAAAAAAGAACTAACATAAAACCATAATATAATAAGTTTGTTCAAGAAACTGTTGGTTTCGGCTTTCGCCTATTTGGGTTATCCGGAAAAGTTGTTTTTGTGTGCAAGTTGGTCTTTATTCCACAAAAGCCGCACTTCTTGTCTTGTTTCTTTTTAACTCCAAGTACTTTTTCTCTCTCACTCTTTTGCCTTTTATTGCGTTCCTTTTCTGTAATATTCCCTTTGTTTCCTACCTTTGTTGGATTGTTGACTATTCTTTCCTCAGGATTAGAAATTGCATAATGTTCACCAATCACATCTCCCATTTTACTTGAAGGAGGATTTGGAACCTCAGCCTCCACTTCTGTTTTCAAAGTCTTCAACTTTTCTACAAACTCACCCATCTTCTCTACATTATTGCTTAACCTGAATAAGCAATCGTCCACCACAGAAGTTGCTTCGTTTGTAAGTCTTTCAACTTCTACATTTTTTCCCCATATCTGTTTCTTTTCCTTCTCAATTCAGGTGGTATTATATCCCTTGTCCAACGCCTCAAAATATACTGTTTTGGAATGACGTTAATATCACGGTTCTTGAAGACAAAGAATATGTGTCGGCATAGAAAACCATATCGAGCAAAATGTCTACAACTGCATACCACCGACCCATCTTCTATTGTACGCAGTACCTGTTTTAAATTAAAAATAAAAAAAGAATTACTTTGAATTACTTTTTCCTTAAAATTCATACTGAAAACCATGGATTCATAACTAATCCCATGGGATTCACAGTGAATCCCATGGGATTCATTTCTCAATCCCATGGGATTTACATGTGTATATCATGGTTTTTATGCTGATAACATAAGTCACTGTAACAAATTCATTCTCAAAACTAATCCCATGGGATTCACTGTAAATCCCATGGGATTCACTGTGAAAAATAATAAAAGAATTACTTTGAATTACTTTATTTCTAAATTCATACTGAACCATAGATTTATAACTAATCCCATGGGATTCACAGTGAATCCCATGGGATTCATGCTGAATAAAAAGCAACATACCTTATAGTCTGTAAACTTTTTCTTCTCTTCACTATTGTCTTCCTCTGCTTGTTCTTTTGCAACTTCCTTATTAGTTTTTCTATAAACCCACGGATTTTTGTCTCTTATCATGACAATCTCACAACCTTCTTCTATCTTTAAATCTTGAATCATACAATTCCAGCATGCTTCGTATATTTCAGTTTGAACTAGCAGAAATATCGTTCTAGTATACACTTTTGCTGCATGACGTTCAATCTCTAATTGTGTTAGACATTTTGGAGCCGCGTCAAATGTTTTACAGTCCAAATGTTCTTGCCTATATCGTTGTCTTTCCATTGCTGATTCATAGGACATCATAAAACTAACTAGCGTTGCTCCTGGGCTTGTGAAACTTTTGAAGAACGAGTTTTCACTCTCGGATCTTGATGTGGTTCTCATCAAACCAAACAATGGTGAGTCGATGAAAAAAGCTGGAATCCACATTTCTCGTAGGTTAAACATCTTGGTCATCCATTTGTGATTTTGCAAACCAAAATCCTCAATCAACTTAGCCCATTTCTCTTCAAATTCCAACGGTTCCATGTACATATTCCAAACAATCTTCTTAAAACGCTTCTTGAAATATGTTTCTACATATATCTCTTTACAAATCTGTTTTTGATAAAGATAGTTTTAGAATCATGTTATCAGCATAAATAAGATGATTTACACATGTAAATCCCATGGGATTTACAAATGAATCCCACGGGATTCATGTGGCAATCTCATGGGATTCATCAGTCAATCCCATGGGATTCATCATGCAATCCCATGGGATTCATTAGGCAATCCCATGGGATTCATAGTTTCATACAGAATCCCATGGGATTCATAGTATCATATGTGATAAGAAACACATTTTTTATAAGTTCGATAAATTACCTTTGCTGGAATCTTTTGGTCAATATGCCACATGCAAAGTCTGTGCTTTGCTTTAGTGAAAACGGCTTCAATGGCTCTCTTCATTCCTCCATCTTGATCTGTTTCCACCATTGTTGGTTCTTTTTTGAAAGTTGTCATAAATGCTTTTAGAAGCCACGTGTATGACTCAGTGTCTTCATGTAATAGCATTCCCGAACCAAGTGTGACACACTTTCTGTGATTATCGACACCGGTGAATGGTACAAACACCATATTGTACCTAAAAATAACATAATTCTTAATTACACACACAATCTAAAAGGGTGAATCCAATGGGATTTAATCTGTTAATCCCATAGGATTTCATGAGAATCCCATGGGATTTCATGATAATCCCCTGAAATCCCATGGGATTTCATAAAGAATCTCTTGTAATTTAGATATAAAATTTACTTGTTACATCTGAATGTTGCATCAAATGATACTATGTCTCCAAACTCCTTATAATTGCATTTTGCAACTTTATCAGCCCAAAACAAAGCCACTAACTCACTCTCTTCTACCTTATACTGAAACGTAAAGTTTGGCACATATATATTTTTGTTTCCCATTTTATTTATAAGCATTTGTGCGTCACTTTCCCCAATGAACATATTAACATCCCGCATTTCATTCTTAAAATCATCAACTGTCCCATGAACATACTCATACCCTCCCTTCATACTCGGTAACAAGTTGTGAGCACGTGTTGGACCAATCTTGTTCTTTGCAGCTTTAACAACGAACATTTTTTCTGCTTGTGTCATTCTTCTTTGCTTTTTTGTAAAATGTTTGTACTCTTTTGGTAGGAGCATATGGTTGTGTTTTGCAATAAACTTAACTATCTGGTATTTTTAAGAAACAACATTCAATTCTAACCTTATACGAGCTCTACAACCTGTTATATAAAAAAAATATTTTAAAAACATGTTATTCAAAAACAAATCCCATGGGATTCAGAAAGAATCCCATGGGATTCAGAAAGAATCTCATAAATATATTAGAGAGCTTTACTACCTGTTACATGCATCATTGTATTTCTTTTTTGTTTGTCACTGTCTTTAGCATCCAAAGTGTCGATGTTAATATGTCTTGGAGCTCATTCTTTATTGCACATGATGTATTTGAGTTGTACCGCTCCAGATTTTGTTAATTTTGTCATGCTTTTTTAATTTGAAAACCTCCGGCTTCAGCGTAGTTACCATACATTTCTATAGCTTCATCTAGAGTGTTATAGTATTTTCCCTCTTCTGGTACTGAAATTCCTTCTACATGAGGCTCCCAATATTCGATCCGCCCGGTGTCTCAGTGTATTCATATAAAGTTGGTCTTGGTGATTTCATAGAATCTGTATATAAAAAGCAGAATCTCAAAGGGATTAAGAATTCTTCAAACAATGAATCCCATGGGATTCATAAAGAATCCCATGGGATCTTAAAAAATCCCATGGGATTCTTAACGAATGCCATGGAATTAATAAAGAATCTCATGTGATTAATAATGAATCCCATGGGATTCTTTCTGAATCCCATGGTATTTACTTGTGTATGTCATAATGAATCAACAATGAATCCCATGAGATTCATTGTGAATCCTATGGGATTCCTGCTGAATAAACAGTGAATCCCATGGTATTTATTGGGAATCACTATTAGGATTCATTAAAACAAAACCTATAGGATTTTAGACTTCTCATAACATTAAATATTAGAATCCCATGGGATTTACACATTTTTAATATCATTAAAAAAATTGAGAATTCTAAGGGATTTTTACCATGTATATTTTTATCTTGTTCTAAATCATCTTCTGACGTGTTTATTGCAGAATCCGGCGGGTTTGTTGATGATTCCGATCTGTTAATTGAACATTCCGGCGGTTTTGTTGATGATTCCGATGGAGGTGGTGGTGTTTTGTATGAATTCATTGGATTCATGATTCCGATGGAGGTGGTGGTGTTTTGTATGATTTCGGACTGGGTTGATGATGCTTCCGATATGTTAATTGAACATTCTGACTGGGTTAATGATGCTTGAGATCTGTTTGATGAACATTCCAGCATTTTTGATTAACCCGACGGGTTCATGATTAATCCGGCGATTGAATGATTTTTCCGGCGATTGGATGATTTTTCCGGCGAGATTTTGGATCTCAGAACTGGGTTGATGATTTTTTTGGTTTGAATGAGAGAGAAACTAGAGGTTGTTATGATAGGGAGTAGTTTTTTTTGTTTTTGTTTTTATTATGATTTTCAAATTACTTTCTTGCCCTTCTTTGTTATTTTTTGGTTTAATTTAAGCCATTAGATGTAGAAGAAATGAATGATTGGGATTTGATTATATGTACTTTAGATACTAGTAGTTTTTGATAGATCTCAACTCATTTAGAGTAATTGAAATAAATGTGACTTGTTATTATCTTGTACTAGTTTAAACTTTAAAGTAGATAAACTAGTCATCATGTTACAGTATTTAACAAATGTTTGAGCAAACGGGTGTCACGTCGGATTATCGTGTCATTTACTTGGATTATCGTGTCATTTACTTTTAAAGATTTTTCTGAGCAAACGGGTATCACGTCGGATTATCGTGTCATTTACTTTTAAAGATTTTTCTGAGCATTTTTGCCCATTTATTCATTGAACTCACACAAAAGTCTCCACGTTCATTGGAGTCTTCTACAAACATGGAGAATTCCAATATGTTATCTTTCATGGACTATAGGAGCTAGCGTGACAGCAATAGCTTTACTAGCTGTAAATCATTCTTTTGAAAAAACAAAAAAATTTCAAAATAAATAGGGGTGAGTTATCCGAACGGTCCCAAAATTTTTACCCGGATTTTTTTTTTTTTTTTTTTTTTTTTTATATATTAAAAAGCTATAAACCTGAAAGTGCGAAACAGAAAATATAAAGTTTAATAAGTCAATCGGTTAAAACTATCAAAAATACGAAGCAAAAACTGATAAAAAATTGTGTTATACTGAAAAAAAATGAGACAAAGAGGAAAAGGACATGGGACGCAGGTGAGTCACCCCCTGTTCTCTTTCATGGACTATAGGAGCTAGCATGACAGCAATAGCTTTACTAGCTGTAAATCATTCCTTTGAAAAAACAAAAAATAATGGGTGGTGATATTCACGCCCTCACTAACCAAGCCCTCCCTACAATGTAGGGTACTTTTGTGTTTTTTACCTTTTTTGTCATTTTTTTTTTTTAATAGAAAGGAGTATATGTATATGTATAATAATGTAATGTATATGTATAATGTTTGGTATATTTGTGTTTAATAATGTTTTGTATATGTATAATATTTTGTATAATAGCACGTTAAATAATTGCAACAACGTATATGTGTAATGTTTTGTATGATAGCACGTTAAATATTACCACTTTTACAAAATACTTTTTTTAACAAAATACTCCCTCCGTCCCAAAATTATTGTCCCCCGACAAAAAACACACAGTTTAAAAAAAGTGCATTTATTACAGTTTTCTCTTTCTTACTTTTTAACAAAATGACAGTTTTACCCTTAAGTAATTAATTAAGTTATTCATTAAAGTTTGTAATAATAATTTAAATCAAGGGCAATATGGTAAACTCGATCAAACTTTCCTATCTATATTTAGTAGTGGACAATTAAATTGGGACATCTAAAAATGGTAACATGGACAATAAAAATAGGACGGAGGGAGTACTTTTTTACAACTTTTATTTTCATTTGTAAAAAAAAAAAAATTATTTGTTACAACTTTTATTTTTTTTACAAAATACTATTTTACAACTTTTATTATTTTTTTAACATTAAACATTACCACATTAGCACGTTAAACGTTACCACATTAAACGACTATACAACTTTTATAAAATAATTTTTTTAACAAAATACTTTTTTTTAACTTTTACAAAAAAAATTAGAACTTTGGTATATAATATTTTGTATAATAACATGTTAAATATTACCAACTTTTATTAAAAAAAAACTTTTACAACTTTTATTTAAAAAAAATACTTTTTTTCTAAGTATTTAATAAAATACTTTTTTTTTTAAAAACTTTTACAACTTTTATTTTAAAAAAAAATAAAAAATAAAAATATATATATAATTGCAAAGGGTCGGCCGCATATGTTGACCAAAAAAGTGGGGCAGTGGCTAGGGGGTAGGGTGGCAGTGGGTAGGGAGGGCGGGAATAACACATCCCAAAATAATATCAAAATATATGTATTGTAACTGCAATAACTAGATATATCTTTTTGTACTTAAACGTTTTTTTAAGTAATACATTTGTCGGGGAAACTTGTTATAAAAAAAAACTACACTAACTAGATATCTGCACATCGTAAGGGTGGGTATCCGTGTAACTAAATCTTATTGCGAGTAAATGTCTTTTAACATTACATTTTTTGACGATCAGTTCTCATTACGAATGACAAAGATTTTCGGTAAAAATACTAATAAATGGATGATATTCTTGAAAAACTAAGTACAAGAAAATTAGTAAATTACCTTTAAAAACTTATTCACATTATTAACATGTAGAGAAATAATTGAGTAATTTTTTGTATCGTTGTATTTCTTTGGGAAAATTATCTAAAAAAGCATCATATTTGACACTTTTTACTGTTATGTGTACTCAACTTTTTTTTCTTCTTAAAGTAGCACTAAACTTTGTAATTTGGTACATTGTGTGTACCCGGTGACCTGATAACCGGGCTCGTCTTACGTGGAGCCAGTTGCTTGCAAACTCAGCTTGTCCTACGTAAACACAATGGTAAAAAATGTCAAATATGATGCATTTTTAGATAATTTTCCCTTTAAAATTCCAAAAAACATATTTTCGAAAAAAAATTTAAAAAATTCAAAAAATTTTCTAATTTTTTTTTTTGAATTTCTAAAAATTTCTAAAAATATTTTTTAGAAAAAAAAATTAAAAAAAAAAATTCTAAAAAATATTTTATAAAAAAAACTGAATAATTTTTTTTTTGAATAAAGTTTTTTAAAAAGAATATTTGAATAAAAATTTTTTTAGAAAAAATGTTTTTTTAAAAAATATTTTTATTCAAATATTTTTCTAATTTTTTTTTTATTTTTTTTCTAAAATTATTTTTTCTAAAATACTTTTTTTTCTAAAAATATTTTTTTCTCTAAAATATTGTTTAGAAAAAATGAATAAAAATAATTTTCTAAAAAATTTTTTAGATTTTTTTTTAAATTTTTTTCAAAAAAAATTAGAAAATTTTTCGAATTTTAAAATTTTTTTTTTCGAAAATATGTTTTTGGAATTTTAAAATTCAAAAACATTTTTTCGAAAACCTTTTTTTTTTAATTCAAAAACATTTATTCATTTTTTCTAAAAAAATATTTTAGAGAAAAACATGGCTTTTGTGGTCATCTTTCCAAATCTTGAAGGACTGGAGTTCACATTTTGACATAATAATTTTGAAAAAGATATGTGACATGAGCTGTTAAGCTTCGCACCTGATGCCCTTCTAGCATCACTATCGAAAACTGCAATGCTCGACTTTGAAACGTCACGAAAAGAACCATTAGAGGGTCTTGATATAGCAATGTGCATACACGTAGCAAAAAAAAAGGTTTTCGAAAAAATGTTTTTGAATTTTAAAATTCTAAAAACATATTTTCGAAAAAAAAAAATTTTTAAATTCGAAAAATTTTCTAATTTTTTTTTGAAAAAAATTTAAAAAAAAAAAATCTAAAAAATTTTTTAGAAAATTATTTTTATTCATTTTTTCTAAACAATATTTTAGAGAAAAAAATATTTTTAGAAAAAAAATATTTTAGAAAAAATATTTTTAGAAAAAAAATAAAAAAAATTTAGAAAAATATTTGAATAAAAATATTTTTTAAAAAACATTTTTTCTAAAAAATATTTTTATTCAAATATTTTTTTTTTAAAAATTTATTCGAAAAAAAATTTTATTCGATTTTTTTTATAAAATATTTTTTAGAATTTTTTTTAATTTTTTTCTAAAAAATATTTTTATAAATTTTTAGAAATTCAAAAAAAAAATTAGAAATTTTTTTGAATTTTTTAAATTTTTTTTCGAAAATATGTTTTTTGGAATTTTAAAAGAAAAATTATTTAAAAATGCATCATATTTGACATTTTTTACCATTGTGTGTACGTAGGACAAGCTGAGTTGGCAAGCAACCGGCTCCACGTAGGGCAAGCAACCGGCTCCACACAATGTACCAAATTACAAAGTTTAGTGATACTTTAGGAAGAAAAAAAGTTGAGTACACACAACGGTAAAAAATGTCAAATATGATGTTGTTTTAGATAATTTTCCCTATTTCTTTCCTCACAAACTTCTTGTTTTAAAATTAGCCGCTTATTTTGTCTGTTAATAAAGGGTAAATCGCATAAAAAGTTATCAAACTTACATTCAATTTCAATTTAAGATACTCAATAATTTTTTCGCAATTTAAGGTATCAAAGTTATTTTTTATTGCAATGTCGGGAAGTTTTTACCTACCCAAAAGGTTACAAGTTACCATCATCATACTTCATTTTCCTTGCCAAAATGGGCTTTTACATATATATCCTTGTAAATTTCAAAAATTACATATATATCCTTTTGATGCATTAAAAACATTGTACTTTATGCATAAAAAACTTGTAAAAAGGATATATATGTAATTATTCATCTAGGGAAGGATATACATGTAATTATTCCTTAAAATAAGGGTAAGAAGTAATTCTAGCCACACATTTCAAATTAGGAGGGAAATTTTGAAGGAAGATGCATCCACTTTTGTAGGTGCATATGAAATGTGTGGTTGTGGTTACTTTTTATCATTTCTATTTTAATTACTAGACGAATACCCGTGCATAGCAACGGGATTTTATAACGACAGATCGTTTAGTGATAAAAGAAAGTTTATAGGTTATAAATAAAAAATAATAAAAGTTAGGGGTGGCAAATCTTGCCCAATTTGTAATTTTTGGGCGATTTTTGACACTTTTTTAAAAGTTTGGGGCGTTTTTTGCCCCCTTGCATTTATTTGATAGGCTCTTACAGGCAAAAGATAAAAACAGATATTATTAGATGGCTTTCGAATCACACAATTCAACTTTCAAGCAATTACTCTCATTTTTTTTCCGACCAATTCACTTGTCACTGGTAACTATAAAACATTCCAACTATTTTAATTTTAATTTATCTCATTTATTAACTATTTTATGCATAATTATTTAATACTCTAATTAATTGATAGATATATTTAATTAGTTGCATTTTTATTCATTTAATATATATATATATATATATATATATATATATATATATATATATATATATATTTTTTTTTTTAAGAAAAAATAATTAAATATAGTTAAGACTTATATGCTTGATCTTTTTTTACAAGATGAATTAAAGGGGTTTTTAGGACTGTTCCGAATGTTTTTAATAGTTGAATTATAATTTGCTCGTTTTAGCCCGTACCCGTTTAGCCCGATTTATAATTTGTCCGTTTAGCCCGTGCCCGTTTTAACCCGTGCCATTTTAGCCCGTGCCCGTGCCCGCCCGTTTTGCCACCTCTAATAAAAGTTTGAAGATTTAGGGATTAAATGTGTTGACTTATTGACTTTGTTGACTTATTGACTTTGTTGACTTTGATACTTAAGCTCATGTCAACATAATATTTTGAAACCCGGTTGAACCGTTCCGGTCGAAAAATGGGTCGATTTAAACCGAGTCATGCTTTTAATAACTGAACCCGTCGTGTCCAGTTTTCAAAACTATATGTTTTTCCTAGTTGAACCCGTTGGTCCGGTCCAGTTTTCAAAACTATATGCAACATCAACTTGTTAGCTTATATAAAGTTTTGTATGTTTTATTAATTTGTATAATGTGTATAATAACATATACTTTTCATTTTAGGGTGTTTTAAAAATAACATTAATTAGTGTGTTTAATTATTTTATATTTTATATTATGTTGTAGCTTGTTTAAATTGTATATTGTGAAAATTTTATTGTACTTTTTTTAGTAAGGGGTGTTTTAATTTATTGTTTTTAATTTGATATAGATGCTTTTAATTGGTTGTATCATATGAATAAATTATTGTAATTTTAAGTTATGGGGTGTTTTAATAAGATCATTAATTACACAATTCATTTTCTCTCACCCTTGTAGTATAGAAGGGCAAAATGGGGATTGACTGAAAATTCAGTTTTCCACTTTTCCCCTTTGACTAAATCTACATTATAAGTAGTTAAGATTCTTCCTATTTGATCATATATATATATATATATATATATATATATATATATACACTTACATTAATTACTATTCCAATCACTATATTCTTAACCAAATAAACATATCATTCATTATATATATATATATATATATATATATATATATATATATATATATATATATATATATATATATATATATATATTACTATTCCAATCACTATATCGTTAACCAAATAAACATATCATTCATTATATGTATACTACAATTCTCAATGACCATGTTCCAAAACGAATAAAATATTGCTACTACCATTGATTTAGTACGAATAAAATATCGCTACTAGCGTTTCCTATCGGTTATTGCCTGCCTTCACACCATGTCTCCCATGGATTCACACACACATGATTAAAGCCCTAAAAATAAGAAAAAATCATAAAAATAGAATTTCTTAAAACTATCCTATTGGTTCTTGGCTGCCTTCACACCGTAACTCCCATGAACTTACACACACACGATTAAGACAAGGCATTTATAAAAAAAATAACATTTACAAAACACACCCTGATTTTCTTAATAATTACTACTTTTATATATAACAAATTTATTTACCAAATATTTAATAAATCTCTCGCGGTTTCTTAAATAAAAAAATTACTACCAAATAGGTCTGTCGATAACGAACAAAACAACCCAATATTGATATGCTTTTGACGCAAGTATTTTTTTATAAAATAAAGTTTAAGTTTAATATATGTATACTTTTTAAATAAAAGAACTTTCAAAATGTACCCTTAACATATCAAATAACTTTAAAATTATCCTAAAATCCCGCTGCAGCGCGGTGGGCGCCTTCTACTTCTATATAACAATTCTTGATGGACCGAACTCCAAGACCTATTATATAATACTATTTGTGAACGGCATATAAAAATGTTTTTTATTCCAACGCTAGCAAAATAATTTTAGTACCGTAAACTGTAAAAAAATTGTTTTCTTTGTTGGGCTGCTTACTACTGTGGGATACAAATGGCTTACTTGGGCCCAATTTTAGGTATCGATTACTTTGGGTTTGGCCTTTTTCTATGAGGTATAACTTTTGTGGGTTTCTTACTTTTGTTTCTTCCCTCATAAAGGAAATAGGGTAATTATGTGGTATACTATATGTATATGCATGTTGTAGGTTCGATTCCTACCGGAAGCATTTTTATGTTCAGTTCGACCGCTGCTCACGGAATTGATACATATAACTCGCCCATTAATATGTTCCAATACAAACGTTTGTAGATTCCCCGCCGCAACGCGGCGGGTTAATGCCACTCGTTAAATAACAAATATAAAAAGTTGTTTCATTTTTTTATTAGTGTAAACCTTAGTGTGTAACTGTGTATGTATCTTTACATATATATGAGACAAGTTTTGACTTGCACTTGATGCTTTGAAAGCTGTACCATGACCCTTAAATGCCACTTGCCATGAAGTGATGACTGTATAAAGTGAGTCATCATGTGACTAGGCATCCCTTGCCACGCTGGCATTTAACTTTCAATTGAAATTATTTCAAAAAAATGCACAAATGTGGGATTCGAACCCTGGTCACTCCTCCCCACCAACATAGCGTTAACCGCTGGAGCAACTTTGTTTTTTTGTTAAATGCTTACAATCCCACATACACATACTTACAATCCCACATACACATTCTATCATTATCGTATTAATCAATATATTCCATAATTCACTCACTAATTTTGAAAATCATACAGCAAAAATCACGGCAACAAACCCTAATCCTCATTAAACCAATATTGATCCACCAATAATCTCAAAATACAATTTATGTTTTGAATTACAAAAGATTAGCTCTAACCAACAATTCTTCAAACTATTCAAAGCCGCCATCATCATCATCATCCCAGTTACTTTAATCTATATTGCATCATCAGTAATCAACCAAATTCAATTTTAGGTAATTTTTATTTTTAGGTTTTCTTCGAATTTTATCCGAATTAGGTTACTTTTGGTGAATTAGAGAATATTTTTTGTTTTCATTTATAGATTTTGATTATTGATTTCAGTTTTCAAATCAACCCCGACTAAGGTTTGTTCAATCTCAATTTCTTTTTTCAATTATGATCCTGCTTTCATGTCGAGAAATTTTATCAATCTTTCATATGATTATTATTGTTTATTTGGTTACTATGTGATGATTTATATGTCCATATGGTCTAAATTTGGAATTCACTGTTAGTGATTTTTTTTTTTTTTATTTGTTGTTTGTTTTCGTTATTGTTAACAGATAGATGAGATGTCTAAGGGAAATTATTAGTCACAGGTCACTAAGGCATCTAAATATCGTTAGACCAAAAGAGGTATGTGTGTTTGTTATTTGTCAAAGATTGTGCTTTAAAGTAATGGTTATATTGAAATTGGCTAATTTAATCATTTAGGTTATTTTAACGCCAACACATCTGTGGATTGTTATGAAATATGCATCTGGAGGAGAGTTATCATCCGCGAATATGTAATGTTGGACGGTTTCCTCAATTTGAGGTTTGCTCTTAATGTATTCAATTGATTTCCATATGATATATCTGTTTGTGTTAAAAGTGTGACATGGAAGAGCTTATTTACGGCGGAGCCAAAGAAACACAACAGGAAGAATCAAGTTGTCGCAGTTACAAGTCCAAAGGCGCGTATTTGTTTGTGTTAAAAGTGTGACATGGAAGAGCTTATTTGCGAGGTTTGCTCTTTTGTTGATGATTAATGGTTTATTTTGAAAATTTTGAAGTTTTATTCTGGTTAATTGATTATAAAGCAACAAGCAGATTAACGTTGTAATAAGTGTAAACTGGTCCTTTTGATAATTTGTATGATTTGACCAATTTAATGGTTTCTTAAAACGGCAGGTTTGCGGTTGTTTTCTATTGCGCGCTTTGCCTTTCGACGCCATCCCGGTAAGTTGACTTTGGTTCATGGGTTAGTCAGTTAAAAAGTTGGTTGCTTTCTCATGTTAATGTTATATGCAAGTTTTATTTGGGATTGAGGTTATGCGGGATTAAGGAACTGGCCACTGTATTCATATTCGAGGTAATTTTGTACTTCAAACACATTGCATTGCTTCTATTGAACTAAAAGTCAATATCAATTCACACTACTACTGTCAGCTTATTAAGTTAATGTCACAATTGTGGTATTAGTCTCTGTTTTTAAATGATGCACATAAAAGCGAGTAATTTTTTTTGCTGCAATTAGATTAGATTTGTGAAATTACTGACAGCTTATGTGTGGTTTGTTGCTGCAGCAGGGAGTTCCAGTGTGAATGTTTACATATGTCGTGCACCATAGTAAGTATCTCTTAAGTTTGGTAAGAAAAGGTATATAGGTGATCTTATTTTTTCTTAGATAGTTAGTTTTGCCTGTCATGGATGGAATTAATTAGTTGCAGCAGCTGCTGGAGTTGATGACATAGCGAAACTACCGTATTTGCACTTCTTATGTTAAGATATGTGATTATTTTGTTTAACTCTAGGTTCTTTGCTTCATGCTGTTGTTTATGTTTGCTACTAACGTGCTACTGTATTAATTTTCAACGAGGCATATTGGGGAGGTAAGGTAATGGACTACAACGGGTAAATGCTTACTTTTGATTCTTTGGCGTCTAAAAATTATAGAAAGAAAATGTGTACGTCACCTAGAAGATGGTCTTCACTTGCTGTTTGTGCGTTATTTGGAGTTGTGGATAACTTGGGTGTCGGATGAACTTTCATCTTTTCTCTCGCACAACCTCAGAAATGACAGAAGCTTATCGGCAACTACAACCTTGATAGTAAGTAGTCTATAATTGCTCTTATTTATCAATTTATACTTTGTACTACTTCCTTTACGTTGGATGAACTTCAAAAATCAAGTATTTGACCCTAAATTTTGTGGTGATTCTGATAGACACGAAGATGGAAGAATTGTCGAAGAAGACGCCTCCGAATAAGCTTGATAAAAAATCTGTAAGAATCAATGACACTAAAGAAATGTCTTTTATCCATTCTTTATTTATATCTATATGATTGGAGTCGTTTATAATGCGCATCTTAATGATGCACTATTTGACCGCTTTCGTGGCAAGGACTACCATTTTTTTGTAGTAAGTTTATTTCCATAGCACCTATTTAGCCTGTTTCACAATTATTTCATGAAAATCACATGGGTGTTGGGTTTTATTAAAACGGATTTTATTGTTAGATACTCTTACATTAAAAGAATAAAACTAATTGAATTTAGGTTGGCAATTCATATGTTGAAGAGAAGATGCATGGAGCAGTCGAAGTCCAAATCCATCGTAATGTGTCAAAAGATTGTGACAGTCCAACTATTGAAGAAAAAGTATGTATAATAAGACTTTAATTGATTAGGATGTCTTTTGACAACAACACTCATAGGTTCATATTTGAACCGTTTAACCATTTGCTGGATCCGGTGAATCACCAATATTGGGACAATGACGCTGTTGGTACGTCTTTTATAGGCTTTTCATTACTCTTTTTTTATACTCTTATTATTAACTTACATACAACAAACATATTCATTTGAACAGATGTAATTGGTTCGGTGATCGGTATAGGGGACATTGTCCCTGTAATGTCCGCTGCCGGAAAAAAGATACGTAGGACAGTGGTAGTTGAGGATGCTGAGTAAGTTTTTATATAATACTTTTTTTTATACATTTTAAATTATTTCATGTTAATCAAATCACGTACATTAATCTGTTATATGTGGGATTATACAGGGCTAATTCTTTGAACCTTACTTTTTGGGATTCATGGGCATCTATGTGGGATCAGTATGCAAGCAAGCGAGATTCAATTGGACATTTGGTTATTATTCTTCAACTTGGAAAGGTCAAGTACTGGGATGGTATGTTTTCACTTTTGGTCATATTCTTATTAATACGCTGATTTATTAAACGGTTAATATGTAGTTAGTATACATATGTTAATATTGTTTAATTGTTTAATACAATATTTAGGAGATGCCGCCGTTCACAATGCCCTTTTTGGCACAAAAATATATATAAACCAGAACCTACCTGAAATTGTGTCCTTCAGAACAAGGTTGGTATATTATTTCCTGATATACATACTACTAAACTTGAATATGAGATATACTTTTAATTAAATATTTCCTATTTGTATTCTAGGGTTCAACAGCGTGATGGCTATGATGCCAACAAGGTTAAGATTGAGCTATTCACTCCCGAGCAGAAGGTTGTATCTGTGGCTGAGTTTTTTCACGGAAGTGTGAAAAAGATGATACTGATCATACTCTCTCTCTCTCTCTGATCATACACATAAGACATGACATTTCCAACCAATACTATTTATTCACATTATTGTTTATAAAATGCAGGATTCGCACTGTATAGTTTACGCAACAATACATAGGCTCCACAGGGAACAAGGGTGGGCGTATACGGCATGTAAACAATGTAACAAAAGGGTTGACATTGTTAAGGGACGGAATCGAAAGCCTGCATTTGTTTGTGAAGATCATGGCAGTGTGCAAGTTGCATCGAGGTAAAACACATAAATTTATGGTATTCATAATTGTATAGCATACATTTCATATTCTGATAACTTATTCGCTTATTTTACCATGTATATCATATATTTCATATTTGTGTAAACATCACATCGATTTGATACTGGACAATAGTTTATTAAGTTTTTTTTTATGTGATTTGGCTTCTGCATTTTACTTTTGTGTTCTGAAACGCGTGAAATTTTTACATCTTGCAGTTTTCTGTTAAAAAGCATTATGAGGGTCCAGAAGTTGGTCAACGGGTGCTTTCGGGAGTCTTCTTCTTTTATGACCTCTCTGCAGTTAAGGTATGTTTCATTTTAGTAGCCACATTGTAACGAATTAAAATACAAACAACATTATCATTTTGTGGGTCCTATTTATATGTTACGGGAGTAACTGAGAAGTTATCGCTTCCAATTTTTAGAGTATTAACCCTTGCTGAGGTGTTGAAGTTACCACTTCTAAAATAAACTTAGATTTATTACTTAGCACATACTCTCTCTCTCTCTCTTCTCTCTCTCTCTCTCTCTCTCTCTCTCTCTCTCTCTCTCTCTGTTTTTAAAACTTTGGTTTTTTATAATTAAAATGAAATTAGATTTATGGTTTTTCAGTGTTTTAGTTCCTTTTAGTTTATTTGGTTTCATCAATATCATTATAATATACTCCATTTTGATTTACACAACAGGATATACTTGGTATGTTGCTTAGGTCTAATGTGTTCAGCCTGATGTGACCGCAATTAAAACCAGCTGGTCGTTACCCTGCTACATTGACCTATGCTAATTAGGTATCAAAATTGCTACTTAAAGTATTCTGCATGATATCTAAATCCACCTTTGTTATTAAATTGTTATCAATAATTGGCCATGCTTTTCACCACCAATTCATGAAGTTTGGCATGCTTAAATGACTGTAAACAACTTGAAGTTAAGGCCACTAATGGAGCAGATCATGAAAATAATGAGTTATAACTTAGGTAAGTTGCTTTTGTTTGGTATCTTAAATGGAAAACACGATATTAGAGAAGATCATGAAAAATAATGAGTTCTAACTCATGGTAATTTCAATTGCGGTGCAATGCCTTTAAGCGGTTATTGGTATGTTGTTGGAAGTCACCAAGTCCTTAATTTTCACATGAACAATCTTTATCACTACAAGAGTTTATTGTTTTGAGTGTATAAATGCTTCTAGACTTATAATTGTTTCAGTGACCTGTAATTGGAGAGGTTACTGGCTGTACATTCGTTGGAGCAATAGATGCAACCATCAACTACCAACGGGTAAGCAAATAACACACTACAACAAAATGAAGCTATTGCAACATTTAACAAGCAACATTTTTAAAAGATGTTGCATATTTTACTACATTGGTCATAAAGCAACATTTTTAGAATAAGTGTTGCATATTAAGATCTAAACTAACACTTTTGTTTGAAGTGTTGCAACATTCGTAACTTAAAGTAACACTTTTAAAAATTGTTGCAATTGTTGATGTTTTATGACGACACCTAGTTTAAAGTGTTGCACATTCTATAGATAATTGCAACACAAAAAATGTTGCTTTGCTAAAGTGTAATGACATAACGAGTAACAAGGGATGCAAAACGAGGGACGACCGACTAAAATTCGTCACATGAGAACCGTGAAATTCATTTATCAAGCTATTAGCCCCGATCATTCATTAAGTATATAGATCAGAAGCAGACATACAAGAATATATAAACGAGCTTTATGTTGCTAATATTCAATTTAGACATTTCCTCAAACACTTGCTAATCATCACATTTTGCATATAGTAAAAAATAAATAAAGAAGCAATTGACTGGTAAGTACTAACTACTACGTAACAAAGAAAAAATCAATATTATGATTGACATATTGCTTGTACCATTATCGAAAAGGAAAATAAAAAATTATGATATCAAATCTCATAGGCATGAAGATCTTGGTTTGTTCCGAAATTCCTAGTTCACTTCCCTGTTGTCATATTTCCAATAAGAGAAGCTTTAAAAATACACTGTATTAGCAAATATAATTTGATTAAAGTTGAATAAGAGGAAAGGGAATGAAATAAAAGGGGAAACGTGGTGTACATGAAAGTGTTCAAAATAAAAAAGTTACATGATGAATTTGGCGGGGAAAATATAGCGGGAAGTGAAAACTAGTTTTTCCCGCCAATTTTATGAGTAAATGTGATTAGTAAGGTAACCTTAGAATAATGATTTGCATATTTTAATATGTGCATTTAATAGTTAGTTCATCCGTCTCATATTAAATGTCCATAAGATTATGTTTATCAACAACTCAACCTAACCCAATTTTTCATTAAAATGTTATTTTCTCTTCCCTCCAGATACACAACCAATACATACAACCAATTCATATTTTTTTTTTTTTATCATATATCAACAACTAAACTTAAAATAATATAAGTATTAAAAAAAGAAAAGAAAAAGTAAAGAAAAAAAAAGCAAGTAACCATTAAAATAGTGATATGTGATAGATTGAAGTTGTGATTTTTGGTTGTCAATCCAACCTTCTTTATTTTGTTCATCCCAATATAGTATATATATTTTTTTGTTTTTTTCCTATCCAACCGGTTGGCAATCCTATTCATAAAGGTGGTCTAATGGAATCTTTGGATGTCTCAAATTAAGTGTCTATTTGTAACTTTCAACCAATAAGATGAGAGTTTAGTGGGTAAAAGTAATATTTGATTTGTGAAGAGTTTAGTTAGTGGAATCCTCTAAAACTTTGTGCATTATGAAAGTGAACACTTAATATGGAACGGATGTAGTATATATTTATCATATGTTGCTTTACCGATTTGTAAATTTGAGTGTGCAAATAACAAATGAAAATGTGTCAATCAATTCCCTTATTATTAGGGTGGTACTTCCCTCATTCACTTTTATCTATACTATAAAGGAAAAACCGTTAAAATGAAAAATGAAAAGTTGAAAATAAAAAAAAAAATGTTGAAAACATATGTTTTAAAAGGAAACTATTTTAAGGCAATGGGATAAATAATACAATGGCTAATTAGTTGACTTATTAACACACTATTAATACATATTGAACATCGGGTTGACCTGTGATGCTTCAAACCCGGCGGGTTGACATGGTTTAATTTGACCCGCTTTTCGGCCCAACCCGACGGGTTGACTCGGTTTAAATTGACCTGTTTTTCGACTCGAACGGTTCTACCGGTTAAACCACCTGGGTCGAACCGGGTTTCAAAACATTATGTTTAATCCCTAAATCCTCAAATTTTTATTCTTTTTCGTTTATAACCCATAAACTTTTTTTTATAACTAAAAACTATCTGCCGCCATAAAATCCCGTTGCTATGTACGGGTGCTCGTCGAGTTATAAGTAATATGTATATTCTTTAGTATCCAATTTATTGATAGGAAAAGATAGTTTTATATAATTTTTTGTTCAGTGTTTTTGACATGTCAAACTTTAAAATTTTTGTTCCGCATTTTTTTCGACAGTTTTACCCACTTTATTAACAGGACAAGACATTTTTTTACATAGTTTTATGCTCCATATTTTTTTATGTTTTACTACTTTTGACTTATAAATCTTTATACTTTTTGTCTTTTTTTTCTTAAAATTTTGCAGTTTTATAATATAAACAAAATTATTAAAAAATAATAATGATAAAAAGGGGGGGGGGGGGGGGGGGTTATTACTTGCAATAAAGGGTACCAATAACCAACCTTTTATTATTATCAAACTCAAAGCATGTTCAAAAATTATTGTGGGAGTGTTTATTGAATTACTTTGATAAAAAATAGTGTCGTGGCTACAATTGATTTTTCACCAAAATAATGTGTGTATATCCGTCTAATAACGAGAGTTTCAGCCCAAATGCTAAAGCTCATACACCCATCTCAAGCCCAAGATATGCCCATAAAGGACATAAACCATCAAAACCACGCCTGTGAAGCAAGTTCTCTAGCTTGTCAACAGGCAAACCAATCCTGGATAACACAGTAAGACAAAGGATAGATTTGAATCTTATCTAAAAGGGTCGTTGTAATAGACATCATGTGTAATAACTTTAATGGCATAGAGGTAGTGTTGCAAACATTTCACTAATACATGCAATTGGACATGAAACATCCCATGCATCTAGCGGAGTCAAGAATGTTCGGCCACCTGTCATTATTGTCTCCTCAGTTGGATGTCCACCACATGGACCATCCTTAACCATTAGATCGCATTCATGGGTAGCACAAAACTCTAAGTGCATCCCTATAAATACCGGCATATTTCCAGCCAAGTCATAACTCACCAAAAAAGCTAATCAACCTTCACACACAATGACGCACACTTCATAGTTGTATGTGAGCACTACCGCAATTCTTGATCCTCCATCGTACCTTGGGGTCCTTACTATAACACCCCCAAAATCAGTATAGCAGCAGAAAGCAAATGAGGGTGCTACTTTATAATACAAAGTTCAAGTCATGGAAAACGACCTCTAAATGAGACGTTTTTAAAAGATACACATCCGATAAATAAATGATCCCAAGTAATATAATACTTAAACTTTTTCAAAACATTGTCGAATGGTAAATATTAATGCATCAAAGTCTTCATGATAAGTCGTGATACTTGAATGCTCCTTGCCAAAGCTAACACCTTAAGGACCTGATATATACATGCTAAAATGTCATCAAAATTGTTGAGCAAAATTCATAGGTTTATAAGTTAAGTAGTGGAACACAAGATTTCAAGTAATCGATAACAATTGTAACATATCCAAAAAGTCTTAAAACATTTAATATTGCATTAAGCTCATGACACCGAAACGTTCATGCTATTATCAATAAGTTGATACATAAAGTCAAACTTAATCCCTCTCCTTATAGGATTAGTCGAACGAGCCACAACCCAAAGGGGTTTATGGTTTTGTATTTATTACCCCTAAATATTTATCCATGATAAATATTGCATTTTGGATAATTACTGCTAGGTGCAAACAATCTTAAGTGGCCACACAACCCTCTTGAAAGGGAGGGCTTTACCTGGTTTAAGTCGGTGTGGTGGTGGGTTTTAGTCGGCCAAATGGTCCAAAATCATGGTTACCAAAATAAAGAAAATACCACTATATTTTCATTTCCTCGTTACGATCGTTTCATTTCGTAACTCGTTTCTCATTTTCACTCGCATGTTCTATTTAGTGTGCACCGATATGACCCTTCGGTATTTTTGTGTAGACAAGTGTGCACCGATTAGGGCCGAGCATCTTGCCGATCCCGAACCGTCCCGACCCGATCCCGACTATAAGGGCAATCGTAAACCGACTACCGAACCAAAGGGTGCCGGATTGGTATAGGTCGGTTTCAATTTTGTCGGTTCCGGTCGCTTTTGGTTGCTTTTATGGGTTTTTGTCCTAAACCGACCCGACCCGATACCGATTATACTAAACCCAGAACCGACTACCGAACTGAAAGGTGTCGGATCGGTATCGGGATTGTCGGTTTTGATCGGTTGTCGGTCAGTTGTCGGTTTCCGGTCGGGATTGCTCAGCCTTAGCACCGATCATTATGTTTAGTATTATTGACATTACCCTTTTTGTTTTAAGGGGGATGCCTTATGATTCCCGGTCATTACCTTCAGTATTATTGACATATAGAGTTATAAATTGGTATCATGACATTACCCTTTTTGTTGTAAGGGGGACGCTTTATGATTCTCGGTCATTATGTCAAGTATTATTGACATTTAGAGTTATAAATCGGTATAGTGCAAGAGTATATTTTTCCAAAATCTCAACATTACACTGCAGTTCTTGACAATGCTTTATGATTCTCGGCCATTAAGTTAAATAAATCCCCTCCTTCGTGTAGGAGTGACAATTCTTGACATAACACGATAATCAGCACAAATCTAAAATGAAGTTAAGTAGGTTTGGGTTGAAAATAAACAATTTAAGGAAAAAAAATCCGCAAACCGTCTAACACATTTAATAAACGGGTCATTTTTTGGTTGAGTAAGTATTAACCCGTTTAAATATATAAACCTCAATAAGCAAAATATATAACTTGGATTTTTTTGTTGGATATTGATTTAAAATTCATTTATTATGTACATAATATAACATTTAATTATGATTATAAGTTGAATAGAATTGCATTTGTTGTATAGTTATTTATATTTTATTCTTTGTCATTTTTTTAAAATCATTTCATTTTTTAATTTAAACGGTTGAATCAAAACATCACAAACATTTATGCACGTCTGGTTTACCTATGTTATACAGATCTAGATAGAGTTGAATCTTTTAACACGATTAATAAACGAGTCGTGTTTAAGATAGAGTTGGCCAACAGGGATAACCTTGGGGAGGTATCCTTGAAGAGGTCTCAGGCTCGATTCTCACCATAGACTTTCAGGGGCCCGTGAAAATAGAAGCAGGAGTGGGGATTATCCTCTAAGGAGAAATGTTCGATGCTTGCATACTGCCCAATTGAATGTCACTGTGGACTCGAATAACTAACTACTAACTCGCTGTTAAAAAAAAAGTAGAGATTATACCGCCACGCTAACGGCAGAACCCGATAGGATAACCGGAGTATGAACCACCCCCGTCCCCCGTTTATGCCATCTAGAATTATAAAAAAAAAATAAAAAAATAAAAAATAAATAAAATTATAATCCCCTCTTTTGCTATTCCCTCTGTTTTTTTCCCAAAAATTAAATTAACCCCCAAAATCAGTTTCTTCCCCCTTTCTCATCATTTTCACTCGATCGTACCCCGTAAATTAACCACCCTTCCTGTAACACTCTTTAACCGGCATCACTATTTCGCTCTCAGCATCATCGCTATTTTCTCTTGATCTCACCAGAATATTATAAATTTATATCGAGTGAATCGTTTACAATTTTGGATTTGTACGGTGGCAAGCGGCAAAGTGACGTTGGATTCAAATAACCATCTGGTTCGTAGTTATAGTGTTAATCCTGACTTTCATTGGCCTTTTGATGTAATCGTGTGTTGTATAAATTGTGCTATATGTTTGACTACTTTATCACATGAAGCATTTTCTTTGAATTTTTTTTTCTTCAGATTACTAGTTTAGTTTTACTCAGTGCTTGATGTTGACATTTTTTATTTATGATTGAAATGTCGTTTAATCATGCCAACAGTTAGATTTTTTGATAGCTGGATTTACAAGACCATTATTAGCCATGAATATGGCTTATATGATTCTTTAGTTTTATATAAAAAAATGGTTCGTTTATTTATAGCTTAGAAGATCGTGAAGCTAAAATTTTGAAAGGCTTTAGTCTTGTGGGATTAAGTTATGTCTAGCCTTTGAGGCTTAACCATCTTGCTTAGAACATTCTTGTGGGTTGTTCAGATATTTATTAGACTCTAATTCAAAGTCATTTGACACTAAATGGATCTAACAACATTAAACTTGTGGGGTTTTTATGGTTACTACAAGTGATGGTATTATTTCTTGCCTATGTGCCCTCATGAGCTGTCACCACCCTATGACCCTAGTGTTCTTGTTTAGTTTTGCTTTCAGTAACAGCCTTCCTCAATGTTGTCCTTTTTCATTTGATAGTCATTACAATTCTTTCATAGCATTGAATCATTTCATGATTAGGGTTTGTTTGTGTGTTTTTTAAATACTAGTCTTCGTTGGTGTAATTGTGTTAATGAATTTCTTAATGGTTCATTTGCTATTATATGGAAATGGATTATGTTGAATTTGAAAATGTGGCAGAATTTTGTTACTTCTCTGCATCGCCCAAGTTTCCTATCACTTTGACTTCTATAAGTCAATCATCATCTTGTTCTTTAATGGACGCATATATAGATGGTTGTACACTTTTGTCATTCAATTCTCATGTGACTGAACTAGAAGTAATGCAGAAAACAATTGACGACCAGCGCGACAAGTTACTTGAAGATACTAAGCTCCATCATCATGAGTCTTTGGTACAAGGTAAGGATAATTCTTTTAATACTACACATTGCAACAGGTTTTTTTTTTTTTTTTTTTTTTTTTTTTTTTTTTTTTTTTTTTTTTTTTTTTTTTTTGTTGTTGTTGTTGTTGAATTGGTGAACCATATATTACTATCCTTCAATATATACATCCATAGTTATTATACAAAAAACTGTAATTAAGCAAAACAGAATACTAAAATACTAGATACAGAGCATTCAAACAAACAGCATACACTTGCCATCAAACATTCACCAATTTACCATAGGACTCTCACTATGTCCCATCCAAATCACTGACATAGATACCACCTCATATCAGCAATTTAGATACAAGCATCAGTAGAAGGCCTCATCCATCCAGTCTATCCAACCATCCTCTAGTGGTAATGATCACACATAAGACTACATTTCCAGGTTACTGGCATCATCCTATGTGAACCATCACCAATCCTCCACAAAGTACCTCAGTTGACTTAAACTACATTTCCATCCAACTGTTCAACCACCTACTCCGATGTTGCTTCCTCTACACACTGGGAGCAGAGGTCAGACAACTATCAGGCATCATTTAAGCTACTTAGATACTTCATGGGAATATCTCAGTTGCCTCTGGAAACCTACTTTATGATAATGACTACTAAGACCACTGAATCAGAGCAGAATTCCTGAATAACAGTTACTAATCTTCCATAATACACTGGATCAGGAACACTGATGAAGCATGGCCGTTCATCACTAACAAGATACAAGGCCCTCAGAGTAACCACTTATCTCCCTATCAAGCATTCTTTCACCTTCCATATTTCAGACACTTCTTGGACATTCCTGGAATCTAGCACCTTCATCCTTGTCAGTTTACCTTGAATATTTTCTTCAATCACATTCCATAATGCCTCCCAAGATCTTTTCACATTTCGAAACTGTCTCATATTTCTTTCCTGCCATATGAGTAAACAGTTGCAGGAAAAACAATCTTTCTCACAATTAACCAAATATTTCTTCTGTTAGGCATCTTCATCAGTTCATCCAGGACCCTTTTCCAGTCATTGCTCCAATCATTTATTCTACACATCTTCTTGGCTTTGTTCCAAACACAGGCAAAATATTGACAAGTAAAAAACAAGTGCTGATGTGAGTCAACTTCTCTTGTACATAAAGCACACTTTGCAACAGCTTAAGTAACTTGAATATGCAAAGTTAGTTTGTCCCTAAAGATCAGACGTGGTACTATCAGTTAATCTACAAATTCCACTATATGTTGAAACTAGTTACATACCCCAAATGAATTTTGTTATATCAGACTATTTAATATTATGAAACTGGAAAGAAAACATTAGAAGTTGGCGGATAAGTCGCCCCGCCTGATCCCGAAACTATTTAAACCATTTTGAACTGAGCATAAACCTTACATGTCCAAACCCAACGTTCCCATTATCAACCTATGACTTCTAGCAACAACAAAGGTGAGATGCATGATATTGAAATGTAGGATCTATATTTGTATGTGTCTACGTTTAATAAACCAATAACAAAAACAATAAAATTTCAAATATGCACTCTTCTTTATATTATGGTTCTTCTCTATATTATGGTTCAGCAACAGACCTTCTTGGCTTTCATTTTTGACCTTATTTTGGATTCATTTTCAATGAGTATAGTTGGTGAATATAAGCTTACTTTATATTCATACTATGAAGAAAACCACTAACTATATTCTTTTCTCATTTTTATATGTTCCAGGCTACGCGTATTTTGGCGTCGTCAAGCTGCTAATGAAGATTTGCAAAAGGAGATGTCAAGAATTCTAGGATTGCAATTTGATAACTTTTTTTTGTTAATTTGACAATCTATGTTAGTTATTTTACCGGTTAAAGTACAATACGTTAGCTTTTAGTATTTGCTATTATGGAGTAGAGATCTTAATGTATTATACATGCCGTAATGATATGACATGTATTATACTTTAAGGATATGGAATGGGTATCTTATTGTATTATACCTGTTGTATGTGCGTTTGTATTGAAAGGAATAAAAAAGTTACCATTTATTTTAAAAGTGTTGCACGTATGTGCTAGAAAACAACTAAAAGTGTTGCAATCGATAGATTAAAGTGTTACATGTGTTATGGTACTAAATGAAAATGTGTTGCAAATTATGTAAAAAGTGTTGCACTTATTAGTAGTAATGTTGCATTTGATACCACAAAGTGTTGCATTACAATATAAAAAATGTTGCATTTGAGTGTAAAAAGTGTTGTACCTCAAAGTATTGCACTTGCTAAACATGAGCAACACCTTTAAAAAGTGTTGCATATTCTTAAAAAAGTGTCACTTATACCTAAGGCGACGTTACATAATGTAGCACTTGAAAAAGTGTCGTGTTAGCTATAATGCAACATTTTAAAGACATAATACAACACTTTATTGGTGTTGCTTTACCTTCATTTTGTAGTAGTGACACTAGGTTGAGTAGGCTCTATCAGTTGTTTAAGCGTTCAACTTTACAACTCATACTAATAGTCTTTGTATACTCTTACTATATATAATATAACATGTCATTAAATTTATTTGCAGGCCAGAGCTTGGATGAGGCTCTATTAGCAATGAGAAATGTGAAACTGATCATGTTAGCACTCACATTCAGATTTCCATGTGACCTATGGGGCGGTAGTAGCATCCAACATTTTAAATTAGGACATTATAGTCCTAATATATGAAGTCTTTAGTGGCATGGTGCATTAAATTGTTTTCCTGAGATTTAAAGAGATCTTGGTTGTATTGTTTTAGCAATTGGACATTTTGTTATGTGTTCGAATTTTGTTTAAACCCAATAATTTGTTATGATTAAATATTTAATATCGACTAATTTTGTTTTGTAGATATAATTGGGCAATATTTACATGTGATGATTTGTACAATTTTGACCGCAACGGGAAACTCAATAACAAAACAAACCTTTGATGATATTTAATGTCAAGTACGTATTTCTTATAAGTGTTCTATACAATTATAACACTTCTATCCATAGGCTTAGGGGTTGTTTTTTATTGCTTATTTGGCCGGCTCATGAGGTTATTGAACTTTTGACAAGCTCATAAGCTCAAAATTTTGATCTTAAGCATATCAACTTGAGCTTATAAACGCCAATTAGCCACAAGCTCGCATTGACAAGCTGATAAGCCCAACATTTGGTACTAATGAGTTCTTCAATGTTCAATAAGCTCATAAGCCAGTTAGTGGCATAGTATGATCAGTTAAGTTCTGACCAATCTTGGACCAATCTCAAATATAATCTATTACCAGGTTCATGACCAATGCTTGCATGTTTCTCGCTTTTTATCCATAGCAATATTTCTTCTCTGAATAAGGTTATTGAACACAAGCCTCATATTTTACCTTATTCATAACTTAACATATTTGCTGTTATTTATTATTTACTGACATCCAATTAGATTTTGTCAAACAATAATATGAAATGAACCCGCCCATCGGGCGGGTTATGAAGCTAGTATATAATATACAACAAATTTAATTTACCACACTCGTGTTACAACTTTTATAAAAGATAATCTTACATGGTCTGACAGGGAAGAGAATTATGGAGATATGAATAGAGAAAAATTAGTGAAGGAATCTTTAAGTTTCAAGATTGCATGTGTTGAGGGTAATTTTATATTGTTGAAAAAAGTCCATATGGGTCAATCATGATATTTGGTTGCCGTATTTGTTAAGGTAACTTCGGTGCCCATGTTCTCTTTTGGAAAAACAATTCCATACATTATTGATGTCCAAATCTTCACAATGTAAAGATTTGAGCCACCTTCCTATATGCTAGTACTATACAGGCCGTTTCATGGATTTTGGGTGGCCTGTTCGGCGAGGAAATTTTGATTCCATCTCCATGCACCTTTTTTTGGTTCAAACCGATCCTTTTTCCAAATACCTAGCCTAATGCAATGAACATCTTTTCTAGTGAACTTTGATTAAATTTTAGATATAGTACGACTAATTCCATTTATCTAATTAACTGTATTTATGTGTCATAATGTTTCTGATTATTATGTATTTGAGGGTTTTTATATATATATATATATATATATATATATATATATATATATATATATATATATATATATATATATATATATATATATATATATATTTAAAGAATCTAGTGTGAACTTGTTAGTATGAATTTATTAAACCGAACCAAATGACCAAAAATGGATTTCATTATGATCCTCGAGACCTCGACCTATGTCGATGATCTTCTCGTGGATTTACATATGATCTTTGTGTTTTCGTGCAATTTACTATTTGTTTCACGTTTGTATACTACGTTAATTAGCCTAACAATTTTAAATGTGGATTATCAAATCAGGGACGGACCCATAATTTTTTAGAAGGTGTTGCACAAAATATTTTTTTATGACTGAGTATTAAAATTGTTCGATAAAGAATTTATTAGGTAAAATTGGGTGTTGCACAAGCCCAGAAAAGTCATATTTTATAAAAAAAATTACACTTCGTTAACTAAAATTGGGTGTGGCCCGTATAGCTTCGTTATTTTTTATCTAAAAAAACTCATAATGAAACGAAATTGTCGACCAAGTTTTTCTAAGCTCATGGGCCAAGACAACATTTTACCTACTTTAACGGTATTGTTTGTTAAGCAATGATCACTTTTTCTTGTTCGACAATTACATCTCAATTCAGCATCTCCAAGAACTTCAATATAGAATCAACAACAACTCAAACAACTATTGTAGCAATATTTCGGATGTATCACAATCGGTTTCACCTGAAACAAGTTTATTCCAAGATGAGCAATTGCCACCACTTAATTGTTAGTTTATAGACATTATTTTAATAGTTGTCTGTTAGGATCGAACTCGAGATCACGGGATTGCACACTTTACGTATGAGACTCGATGTTTAAATAATTAATATAAAATGTTATATTTAATTATTTAATTCACAATAAACGACTAAAGGGCGTTAGGTAATTAATGGAATTGACTAACGATCGGTAAATGTCAATGGGATACGAAGAAAGTAAAACAAGACAAGAGAAGGTTCTAGAAACCCTCTCTTGAGCTTGTTTTGGTCAATAGAAGACCAAACTACTTCTTTTCCTCTCTTGTTCATAGGACAACGAGCGAAACCCCAAGAAAAGGGATTTGCGAGTAACCTTGAACATTACAAAGTGTTTGGTAAATCTATTGTGATCAAGAATTAGCATTCACATCGAATCGCTAATAGTACGTGTGTACAAGAACGTGATATAACCACACTATTGGTTATATCTTGGATTGAATAACAAAAAGGTTGGGGGTTATTCTTACAATCCACATAAACCTTAATTAGGGTTCATAAGTTGAAGATTACTTTAATTGATTCTTCATCGGGCTAGAATCACAAAGGTGCGTTTACTATTTATTGTTGATTAATTAATTACATGTTATATGATCATGTTATAATTGCTTCCGCTATGCTTACTTGATGTTATTGGTTTATTTATATGCATGTCATGATATTATAATTCCAACAGTGGTATCATGAGCCATTATAATGTGTAATTAATTATCGAAACGCATAAAAATTGAATTTTGATTCGTTTAATTACATTTTTCTAGGGTTTTCATTATCCTAACCCTAATTTTTTTAATGGGTTGATTTACCCAATTTATTTTTTAGGGTTTTGGTTTTGATTTTTTAATATGATTAGAAACCCTAGGATGTCATTTAATTGGTTATGCGTTTTATTAAACGATCTTGGTGCAATATGTTAACTGTTAAGCATAATCGATGAAAAAATTGTATGATGATTTAAATGGTTTAAATTGTATATATTAATTAAATGTTAAGTTATATCGAAACATGTAAATTTATTAATCGATGTCGAATTGGGGAAGACTCGAATATTAAGTAATCAATTACGTGCTATGTGGTGTTTGTTTAGTTTTGGCTTACGCAATCGATTTATCGATGTATGTGGTTCTTTTTCCTTTGAAGAAGAAAGCCCTAATTGAATAAATGCGTTATACACCTAGATTGATTATTAATAGGACTATTGAATAAATTTTGCATGTGACTACATGTTTATACATATTCAATTGTTATGTTATGTATACGTTTATTTGGTTATTTTATTTTTTATTATGTATTACTTGTTTTTTGTTTATTATTATGTGAAACATGTTTATAAACGAAAAAGGGTAATTTTGAATAGAAAAATAATATGGACTAAATAAATGGCGAAATTGTTTTGGTTTTAAGAGTTTAAATTTCAAAGGATTGGTTGATTGATGTTTTGTACATAGTGTGCGAAAGGCGGACCGAAAGTCGCCATACAATGTGCTTGTATAGAGGGGTTTTTAAAGACCATGCACCTACCGGTTCTCTACAACCACTTGTGTGCCGATCTAGACTTACCTATATCACTATTTTACGTACACTGTCATCTTAAGGGTGAATTGACCACAATTTCACAATGATTATCCGAAACACTAAGCTTTAGGGCTTATGCAAAAGTATGATATAAGTGGACGATAATTGTTGGTAATTCTTTGATTGGTGAACCCGATACCTCAACCAAAACTTTGCTATTTTACTCTTAGTGAATTGGTAATTAAAATTGTTTTGTAAAACCAATGTTATGAAGTTGTATGCATGCTTTTTCATACATTATTTTGATTACACATCAAAATTAATACCCTTATAAAATTAAGTCGAATGCCATCTAATTAAGAACACTTGAAGTTGTAGTTTACGTCATGTGAGAGCTTGGCTAGATTGCAATGGAGAGGTAAATTTCATAATTTCATTGCTAGCAAATCAACTGATGTAATGGAATTATGGGTTTGCAGTTTTTAAGTTAGACGACTTAAATTGAGTAGGAAGTGAGAGCTTGGACTCAAGGCATTAGATGGGGATGAAACATGCTTACATTGCAAAAGGTTTTGTGAATGTAAATCCCATAATAATCTAGGAATTGCAATATGATATTGGCAATTATTGTTCGACAATTACCTTGTTGAATACTATCATTACTAGCAGATCAACTGATGTAATGGCACTATGTCAATTAGGATCCAAGCTTTAAGAAAATACTACTGTTTATATGAATATTTACCAATGGGTATTTTATTTTCTTAAAGACCAATTATCGAAAATACTGAAATTGAATTTTGTAATTCGTTTTAATGTATTAATGCGACGTTCAAACCGTAAACGCACTTTGGGCTTTGGTAAATTGATATCGTTTTGTTTTCAAACAAATGTTTGATTAAGAATAATTTACTTAAAAGACAAAAGAAGTCTCCTTTCTATGAAAGAAGTGTGAGATACAATCCTATTTCTTTTCATGAATGAAAAAGGATAATAGGAATATTAGATATGTCTCAATTCTAATATAACTCATAGCAAATTTTTAATAATTAAGATAATTGCATATATTTTCATAGGGATTTTATTATCCTTATTTGGTGATTAAATTCTTAGTAAAAAATATGTATTTGGCTAACAGAAAATTGTGTATGAAATTTTATGAGTTATTAGAAGCTAGACTAATTACTGCAAAATGTTAAAAGACAAACTAGTTGTTTTGACTATTTAAGAGGTACTACATACATTGTAGGGTGGTAGACCTGTTAAGGAAGAAATTACATGCCCAAATTTTCAAGTTAATAGCATTTGGTGGATAGTCCATCATTTACATAGTAGGATACACTCTTTAGTGCATAAGTAATTGTTACGTATAGACATTCAAAGGTGTAGGAAAGTTAAAAGCACACTATTTCCTTTACTGGATATGAAACACTTACAATGTTGTCAAATTCAGTGGGAGTATTGTGTACTTATTACTGAATAAGGAATTATTGTAATGAACTTTAATTCAGTAGGAGTTGCAAGCTTTGACATCTTGGTAGCTAAAGATAATTACTTTTCAAGTGTAAACACTCATACTTTTAAGGATAGTCTTGTACGTTTCCTTACTAGACATTGTTGTTCTATAACTACTTGTTATGCTAAAATCTATGACACAATCATATTCATCACATAAACAAATGCATTGCGTGTTGTTTATCAACTATATGAGGTTGTTCCATGCACAAGTGATCTTTAATGTGTGCAAGAAACAACTCATAAAGATATGATTTAATGAATTCTCTTGACTGCAAGGTAAGAGAATTACTTTCTAATATGAATTATATACATCTAATTCAAGAAACACTTGGTGTTGCTATTTATATTATGTGAGAGCTTAGCCAGATTGTAACAACAAGGTAAAATTCATATTTTCATTACTAGCAGATCAACTGATGTAATTGAACTATGAGAATTTGCAATTTCTAAATTAGATACCTATTAGAACATGTGTCAATATGATATTAAGACTACTTTAATTTGTATATTTATGAATTCATGGAATGACATAAATTAATAAAGTAATCTAATGCTGCTTCAATCTGAATATTTATGTGTTCTTGGAATGACATAAATAAATAAAGAAATAATGTTGTTTACATTATTGTGAAGTAATAAATTAACTTGAAATTATTATTGAAACCAAAATATGGTGTTCATAATTACTTTAGTTAAACATGTTTATATTCAATTGTAAAGATATAAAAATAAAGTCTTTTAATTGTTACAAGACTTATAATAAAGTAAGACATTATCTTGTTATGTATTTTAATTAATACATATATGTTGATATAAATAATGTTTAAAAAGGTTATTAATATCTCTCAATAAACCTATGTTTTGATAATCACAAAACTTAAATCAAATTAAGTCAAGATTAAGAAGTAAACAAGTATTTGGTGACAAATATTTACTTCTACATCTAATATCACTTAAGGTATGCATAAACTAAGCATCTTATGCATTACATGATCAAAGGAAATTTTGTCTTAAGACATAACATATTATAAAATGACATAAACATTTTATATATATTTGTAAATCATTTTTGGTAATACTATATTAAACCACAAAGATATGATTTCAAATTTCCAACCAAAAAGGGCAAATTTTATCCAGAAAAACTTTTCCAACGTTCAGGAGGGCGGCCCCCTTAATTTTACTAGGCGGCCCCCTTAATGATTAAGGGGACCGGCCTATAATTAAGGGGACCGGCACGCTCCCGAACAGTAAAATCTGGCCCTATAAATATTGGATCATTTCACACATTTTCCTCACCTTTTTGCACTATAAACTTTCTGATCCAACCTTCCTTTCTAGATCTAAAATCCTTTGATCATATAATTCATAAGTCTTTATTTCCAAGTGATCTAAAGCTTCATCCATTCAAGTGCAAGAAGAAGAACACTTCTCTACATCCATCTAATTGTAGTAGTGTTGTGTATAGCTAGTTTCATATTGTAGTTGTGTTAGATATTTGTAAAGGTGTTGTGTAAATTTGTTGATTGTAGAAACTAGGTGTGTTGTAAAATAGTTTAGTAGTTGTGAATTAGTTGTGCATAGAAGAAGGTGTGAAGTTGTGAAGAAGGTATGAAGCCTTGAAGAAGTTGTGAAGTTGTGAAGAAGGTGTGAAGCCTTGAAGAAGTCGTGAGATTGGTTCTAGCTACGATTAGAACTCGACATTTAGCTTAGTGTCGTTAACTCGTGTAAGCCAAGGTGTGTAAGGTTTCTCCACCATAAGGAGTTTATTGACATAGTGAAGAAAACTCTCGAGTGTGGTACTCGAGGAGTGGAGTAGGGCAAGGAAGGTGTCCTTGTAGCCGAACCACTATAAATTCGCGTGTTGTGGTTTGATCTTTATAACTCTATCTTTTCTTCATTACATTTCAATACTTTCATTATTAGATTAGAATTGCTTATATTAGTTGTCATTTGAATTCACTTGAGATCGAATCAAAAGTTTTTAATAAGCTACAAAACATTTTTGATAATAAACTTTTAAAAAGGACGTAAAACTATTCAACCCCCCTTCTAGTTTTCCACAATTGGTATCAGAGCCACATCTAGCAAGATCTTTAAAATATATTGTATTTTAAAACTTGTAACGATCTATGGAATCTGAAAAATATTTAGAAGGGCAATCTATGCAAAGACCACCACTATTTGAAAGTGATGATTTTTATATTGGAAAAATCGATTCGAAACTTATGTGAAGTCAAAAGATCTAGATCTTTGGCATGTTATTACTAATGGTGATTTTTTACCTATTCAAAATAACCCTGAAACTAAGAAAGATGAAATCGTACCTTTTGAAAAACAAAATGATGATTTAAAAAGAAAACTTGCTAAAAATAATGAAGCAAAAATGGTTATCTATAATGCGCTACCACGCAAAGAGTACGAAAGGATCTTTATGTGTGAAACCGCAAAAGAAATTTGGAACTCTTTACTAATAACTCACCAAGGTAATAGTCAAGTCAAAGATAATAAGATAGATCTACTTGTTCAACAATATGAGCAATTTACGATTCCGGAAGAGGAATCAATTGATAATGCTTTTGCTAGATTTAACACTATCATCACAAGTTTAAAAGCACTTGATGAGAATTTTTCTAGTAAGAATTTTGTTAGGAAGTTTCTTAGGGCTCTTCATCCAAAATGGCGAGCTAAAGTGACGGCTATTGAAGAATCGAAGAATTTGTCAACATTGCAACTTGATGAATTAATTGGAAATCTAAAAGTTTACGAAGTTATCATTAAGAAGGATTCCGAAATGGTCAAAGAAAAACGAGAGCAAAGCAAGTCAATCGCCTTGAAAGCTAGAAAGGAATCTAGTATTGAAGATAGCTCATCTTCCGAAAGTAATGACGAAGAATACGCCATGGCCGTAAGAGATTTCAAGAAATTCTTCAAAAGGCGAGGAAGATTCGTAAGACAACCGCATGATGAAAGGAAAACATTTCAAAAGAGTAAAGATGACAAGAACAACAAGATTGAAAGAAAATGTTTTAAGTGTGGGGATCCAAATCACCTCATCGGAAAATGTCCAATGATGACAAGAGATCAAAATCAAAGAGCTTTTGTTGGAGGTGCTTGGAGTGATAGTGATGAAGATGAGAAAGAAACTACAAAAGAAGAAAAGTGTCTTATGGCGAATACATCAAATGAGGTACGTTCCGAAATCGAATATTTTAGTGATGAAAGTTTATCATTAGATGAAAAAGATATAGATAATGAATATAATAGGCTATGCAAATTAGGACAACTAGTAATAGCCTAAAATAAATCACTAAAATACATAAACAATCAATTGGAAAATGAAGTACTTGAACTAAAAATTAAAATACATCAACTTGAAAAAGGTAAAGAAATTTTTGAAGATTGTAAATCATGTCAAGTACTTAAAAGTGAAAACGAAATACTTAGGGAAGAAATTCGCAAACTTAATAAATTTGAAAATAGTAGTCAATCACTTAGTAAAATAATAAGTATTCAAAGAACATCCGGAGATAAAACCGGTTTAGGATTTAATTCAAATGAAGTTTCAACAAGTGAGATTAAAAATGTCAAATTCGAAAATGAACTTAACGAACAAAAATCTCTAAAATCTAATTCTAAGTATATACTTATTAATGATAGAAAAATACCTCTTGCCAACAATGAAGAAGTAAAAGCTTTTTATAAAACGTATTTGAAAAACGAGGTAGGATCTTCTAAATCTAAGACAAGATCTAAAACACCACCACCTAGAAAATCAAATAATTCTAATCCTAGGTCTAAAACACCTCAACCAAGAAGAAACCAAAATAGGCAAAATTATAATAACAATAGTAATCAAATGTGGAACTACCAACAAAGCTACAATCTTTAGGGTATACTACCACCTTTCATGCACCCTATTCAAATGTTAAACATGTTTGGACCAAACAACTTTGGACCAAAGAGACAATGGGGATCGAATGGCTAGATGAACATTCCTTGAGGCAATCTTGACGTTTCTCTCAACATAGACTTTTTCAAAGTCTATATATCATCTTGATGATTTTGAAGATTTTTTTTGAAGACCACCGGGTACGCCATTCTTTCATAACTCATTGCCATGCTTAGATAAATATGTTTTAGTTGATTACTTTGTTTGCGTAGATATAGCTTGTCTCTTCTCTTCTTTATGTGTTAGATCATATATATATATATATATATATATATATATATATATATATATATATATATATATATATATATATATATATATATATATATATATATATATATATATATATATATATATATATATAATAGCCTGCACATAACCTAGATACGTCATTAGTTGACTTTCTAGAACTCCAGAAAATCGTTCTTTATCGAACCTTTTCCTTCCCCCTTCGCGTTATACTAGTAAGTCCTCTTTTAGGAGACTCATGATGATGAAGGGATATGAGTCAAGTGGACTTTATCATGCAAGAACGCCTTCGCACGTGAACACTATGGATGAAACAAACTCCTCTCGCCGACGTTATCCTATCTCCGCTACTATCTTTCAAACCTCACCCATCAACCCATTCTTCACTCACACTTATACTTATATATATATATATATATATATATATATATATATATATATATATATATATATATATATATATATATATATATATATATATATATATATACACACACACTTATTCACACATTCCCGAACACACCTCAAACCCTTCATCAACTTAACACTTTGATCATTTTATCCAAAATTGTTAAAGGTATATTTTAATTATCGAAACGGTAATTAAAAATTGTTAAGAATTCTATCATCGTGCCAATAAACGTTTACGTATTTTTGATATATCATAAATCTAATTATATACGTATAAATATTTTTGTTCCAGAAACTAATTCCGCGAAATTTGGAAAATTTCATAGGTGGCCCCCTTAATAATTAAGGGGACCAGCTTGTTATCGAGGGCGGTCCCCTTAATGTTTAAGGGGACCGGCCATCTGATGCTTCTAAATCCGTTTCTCCTCCTTAATTCCTTTCCCCAACACTCCATTTACTCATTTGTTCTTCCCCACTGCTGCTGAGTACGAACCAAAACACCCAAAAACATCAAAATCCTCCATCATATCACCAATTCGGGGTTGTTTCGCAAGGGGCAAACATCAACCAAACATATAACAACATCTTTTGTAAGTTTTCCAACATGCATTTCATCACATTTCATTCGATTTGGTGTCTAATCAATTACTATACATTTTATTAAAATTTATTTTAATTCAAATTTAAGTGTAATAGAAGCTAGAAATTGAACTACCAAATGCTTCCCATAGGATTAGAATGATGTATTGCAACTCAAATTTAGTATAACATATCATTTTGTCAAAATCATTAATCGCCCATAAACCCTTGTTAAATTTTATTTTTCAAGAGGCACATTGTTGATATAACTCTCAAAAACCACTTAAAACTTACTACATTTCATTGTTTTAACGTCCTAAACAATCAAAACATACTTTTTCAATTTATTAAGAAATGGTTCATGAAGACAACATGGGCGTTTGGTTCATGAACAAACTATAACTATATGTAGTTATTTGATACTTTAAACTTGTTCATAAAACTTGTTAATACTACTAAAATCAATAGACGTCATCAAGATATATAATCAATATATATATATTGATGTTTTAGGATGTTTTTATCTAGTTAAGGGAGCGTTTGGTTTATCTCGAAAATGATATTTTTGAAAACTAAAGTTCGCATTTTAATCTTTTCAACAAGCTTAGGTTGTGTCAAACTCTTACGAAATGGAAGATATATAATCTAATATATATCTAGCCGTATTTCGAAATGAATTATGATATCATACTCCTTGATATTATATATTCTAAACGAGTTTAAAATCAAAATAAAAGGAACATTATGAAACTACTTCATTGATTTTTTTTTTTTTTTTTTTTTTTTTTTTTTTTTTTTTTTTTTTTTTTGTCGAAGTAGAATTTCGTTCCACATAATTTGCATATAATTATATACATATATATAACATATGCATGATAGTTGTTTTTATATTAATTTTATTTTTGTTGTTATATTGTTTAGGTGAAAATGCCTAAGACCACGGTTGGTGATGTTTTCAAAACCAAACAATACATTCCAAATGTCTCTTCTACTCCCGGCATGTCTCCTTCAGTTGCATGTTTCTATCGTCCTATTGAAAATAGAAACATTCACGAAGGACGAATTGTCGATCCATCTTTCTATGAAAATGATCAAACCGAACGAATGTTCACCAATGTTCGTTTTGAATGACTTTTCCATATCAACGAACCAATCATTCCTCATTTTGTCCTCGATTTCTATAGCCAAGTGACGGTGCAAACCGATCCCTATGGTAATATCCTCATTTCCTTCATGATTCAAAATCAATTCATCACTCTTACTCTTGCTCAATTCAGTCAAATTCTTCGAATCCCATACAACGGCCAAGCCGTTTTCTCAAATGAATGGGATCTTTCCACTCTTGAAAGAAATCGTCCTCAGGATGGTCCCTACTATTCTGAGATTCCTAGTCCTGAAGACATTCGTCAAACGCTTGAACTAGAACGTCGTACGACTAGTCGAGTGATCAAGTCGAAGAATGTCGATATTCATGCCAATCAAATCCTCCTCAAAGAGCTAAGCCGAGATATGAAGAAGTGGGAAGAACTCATTCGAGAGAATGCGTTTGGTACTGGTGGTCACCATGATCATATCATGGCGAGCATTGCCCACATGCTTTATTGTGTTATTGCTGAAGAGCAATACAATTTGGCTTATCTTTTTATTCATCGAATCATGTCCACCAAAAATACCCCAAATGCCAATCTTCCTTATGGTATGTTTCTCACACGACTTTATCGTTATGTGATGGAACACTACCCACATCTTCAAAGAGACTACTACGTTCACATCCTTCCTACTTTGAACCAACTTACTCTTGTTCGTACTCGTCGTCCTCGTAGTGACAAAGGAAAATCTCGTGTCCCTTTGTACTCTAGGCCTCGTGGTTCTACATCTCATCGTGATGACGATGATGATGAGGAGGAAAACACCTCACGTGTTAGTACTCCATCCCCCACGACCTTTGTTGAAGATCTTTCCAATTTTGATGATACCGAGTATCAAATTCCTCTTCCTGATGAACGTACCGATGAGCTTCTCTTCACTTGTCAAACGTCTATCCTCAACCGTCAACAACAAATGCATGAAGAACTTCGAGGAGGTTTCAAATCCGTTGGGAAGATGTTTAGGAAGATGCTTGGAAAGAAGAAGAAGTAGGAAATATTGATGTATTGCTACTTGTTATTACTTAGTTCTATTTGACATTTGTATGATTTGCTATTTGTCCGATTTATTCGGAAATACTTGTGTTATTTCTTGTTTTTCTCTTGAATGATGTTTAGACTTTAATTGTGATCATGCTACTATCTTAATGTTATGACATGTTTCTTTTCAATATGGATTATAATATGTTTATTTGCATGCAATTTGATTATATATATATATATATATATATATATATGTTTATATATCATCATTCCTAGAGTATATACTTCTAATAGAGCTTGCTGGGAAAACACACTTGAAAAATCACTAAATTCTGCAAATTTTGGGTTTCTGGTCGTCTGGGAAAACACCAGATGGGTGGCCCCCTTAATTCCCTAGGCGGTCCCCTTAATCATTAAGGGGACCGACATACAATTAAGGGGACCGGCCATCTGGAACTGGTTTCACTGTTTTCTTTTGCATCTTGTGAACCCTTTCTCTAGTATCAGCTACCATTTCCCATTTTAACCCAACTGATTTTAGAATCTCATTCCACCATTTCAAATATATACCTAAAACAACAATTTCCATACTATAAATTCCCTCCATAATCACCACTCTTCATCTCATCATTCATCATCCAAATCATCATGACTCCACCAAGCACCTCACACTCCAAAGCCTCCAAGAAACAAAAACTTGTGGTCATCCCCCCAAAACAACTCTTCATTGACTTAACAAATAAAGACAACAAAACACCATCACCTCCACCCAAATGCTCATCCCCAAGTGCACCCAATGCACCATCTAAAACACCTTCCACTCATGGAACTTCCTCATCCTCCATACCCTCAACCTCATCAATCAATGACTACATCAACTCACACTTGTCACCACAAGTATCATCACCACTTCCTACACAAGAACCCATGTCCACTCATCTTACCATCTCACTTTCACCAATAACACCACTTGATGCTCATCTCTCATCTCCACCAATTACACCACCATTCTTTGCCAATCCCGTACCTTGGAGGCTACTTGAATCCCATGGGGATACTTGTCTTTGTTGCATCCACAACCGCACGGTCATTTTTGGCCTTAGAGATGAAATTCAATATATGTTTTCATATATTGAACATTTGCTTACAAACCCACCACCACCACCAACTCTACCATCCTCTCCAATCATTCCTCCACCACAATTCTCACCCATTCCTCCATCATCACCATCATGCTCTCCTAATTAAGCATTTAACATGCTTAATAAATAAAGCCACTACCACCCTTTTGCTTGCAAGCTCTATGAAGACCATGTACTCTTGCCATGATGATGTATTTTCCTTGTTGTTAGTTTGTGTACTAACTTTTTCTACTTGTAATCCACTTGCTACTTGTATGTTGTGTTTTGACACAACCTATTATTGAATATGAATGCTTTCTTTTCAAACATTTTTTTTTCATCTTATACATGTTTGCATGCATATACTTGTGCTTCTAATATTTTTCTTGCAAAGCATTCCATAGCTCGTTCTCTTGGTGCCCCCAAACGAGGGGGAGTACACATCAATGGGGAGATTTTTACCCGTCAATTTTTCACGTTTGAAAATTGTCGGCATAACCTTTTCGATTCTACAAAAAGGGGGAGAAGTAAATATAAACTCACTAAAATACTTGCTTAAAAATTAATTTTTGAGTTAATGAGTTTAAGTTTTGTAATCATCAAAAAGGGGGAGATTGTTGATATAAATAATGTTTAAAAATGTTATTAATATCTCTCAATAAACCTATATTTTGATAATCACAAAACTTAAATCAAATTAAGTCAAGATTAAGAAGTAAACAAGTATTTGGTGACAAATATTTACTTCTACATCTAATATCACTTAAGGTATGCATAAACTAAGCATCTTATGCATTACATGATCAAAGGAAATTTTGTCTTAAGACATAACATATTATAAAATGACATAAACATTTTATATATATTTGTAAATCATTTTTGGTAATACTATATTAAACCACAAAGATATGATTTCAAATTTCCAACCAAAAAGGGCAAATTTTATCCAGAAAAACTTTTCCAACGTTCAGGAGGGCGGCCCCCTTAATTTTACTAGGCGGCCCCCTTAATGATTAAGGGGACCGGCCTATAATTAAGGGGACCGGTATGCTCCCGAACAGTAAAATCTGGCCCTATAAATATTGGATCATTTCACACATTTTCCTCACCTTTTTGCACTATAAACTTTCTGATCCAACCTTCCTTTCTAGATCTAAAATCCTTTGATCATATAATTCATAAGTCTTTGTTTCCAAGTGATCCAAAGCTTCATCCATTCAAGTGCAAGAAGAAGAACATTTCTCTACATCCATCTAATTGTAGTAGTGTTGTGTATAGCTAGTTTCATATTGTAGTTGTGTTAGATATTTGTAAAGGTGTTGTGTAAATTTGTTGATTGTAGAAACTAGGTGTGTTGTAAAGTAGTTTAGTAGTTGTGAATTAGTTGTGCATAGAAGATGGTGTGAAGTTATAAAGTTGTGAAGAAGGTGTGAAGCCTTGAAGAAGTTGTGAAGAAGGTGTGAAGCCTTGAAGAAATCGTGAGATTGGTTCTAGCTACGATTAGAACTCGACATTTAGCTTAGTGTCGTTAACTCGTGTAAGCCAAGGTGTGTAAGGTTTCTCCACCATAAGGAGTTTGTTGACATAGTGAAGAAAACTCTCGAGTGTGGTACTCGGGGAGTGGAGTAGGGCAAGGAAGGTGTCCTTGTAGCCGAACCACTATAAATTCGCGTGTTGTGGTTTGATCTTTCTAACTCTATCTTTTCTTCATTACATTTCAATACTTTCATTATTAGATTAAAATTGCTTATATTAGTTGTCATTTGAATTCACTTGAGATCGAATCAAAAGTTTTTAATAGGCTACAAAACATTTTTGATAATAAACTTTTAAAAAGGACGTAAAACTATTCAACCCCCCTTCTAGTTTTCCACAATATACATGAAGTCATTAAATTGTTAAATGACTTATAACGTATAGTGGGATTATAACGGTTTATGTTTTCTTGTAGAGACATGGACATGAAGTGACTTTGTAAAAAGTACTTGTGTTATAAAGCATGTAATTGGCTTGAAAATAGTATTATACCATTAAAATGGCTTAGTTGGTAAATAGACAAGCCAAAAGGAAATATAGTTATATTAAATATTGTTAGATTGTCTTACAATATTAATGCTAATTATATACCAAATGTTTATGGTATGTTCAGTTAGGAAAATCAAACTCTAGTTATATTGTTTGATTAAAGATAACTATGACTTCTTTTCTTCCAAAAGTTATCAAGGTTAGAATATTGAGTATGACTTGTACATACTTAATAAACCTCCAACATAGAAGATTAATAAGACATTATCATATGATGAATGTGATGAATCACATTAAGTCTTAAATTGACGTTATGAATTTGTTAAACTACTTATGAGTAGGTTATTAACAAATAAAAGTCATGAACTGTCATTGTGTATTTGTAATATCCCAAAAGAGAAAATTGTATTGTTGCTTTGTTTGCTAAAGTATTTAAAGATAGTCTTTAAATTACTAAAAGCAAGTGAGAGTTTTGATCTTTAAAAGATAAAATTACAAGATAAATAATCTTCTAAAATACGCTAGTAAATATCATAATGAGGCTTGACATTAAAATGTTAAATCTCAAGATGATGGAATTCTCATTCATAGAATAGAAAAATATCTCAGATATTTGATTAATATGCTGAGGGTTATGATTTACAGGATTATTGTAAACCTGATAATCATTATGATACATTACCAAATATGAAATTGGGTAAAGTATATATGATATGAATGATTAAGATGCTGTCCATAAAGATAATCAATTTTAGAAACTTGGTTTATCTTAATAGTTAAACTAGAAAATGAAGATGAGTTTCTTCAAAGATAATGTAACCATGGTGGTTTAAATCTTTATATAGAAATCATATGGCCAATATTGTGCACGTATTTAATGCATGTCTTATGACAAGATTATTAATCACACTTAAGCAATTAATTGTAATTGAATATTTTATCTTATACACATTAAATATATATAAAGATTATGATTTTCATATTTAGTTTCACTAATATGAAATTGATAATGGAATATCAAAACTCTTTCTTGAGTGATTACTTGAGCAAGGACGATAAGTAATCAAAAGGAGTTTATGAATTAAATAAATTTTTGGAAGTGTACAAAGTGCAATAATCCATGGATGGATAAATGCATGCATATAAAAGATTATTTTTTATGTTTAATTATTAAATCCATATTTTGATTTATAATTAAAATAAGATAATTTCTAAGTATTCTTGAAATCTAGTGGGAGTATTATGTTTAATTTCCTAAATCATATATGTTGTAAAATATATAAAAAGTAATATTCCATATAAGTAAATGTTAAGTCTTAGAATAGAATGAAACTTTATTTGAAAGATTTAGAAAATAAAACATACAACATTGGAATAAAAATTTATAAACATGTGCGGTAAATGAATCTAATATAACATGATATATCATTTAGAAAGTCTAAATGGATATGTATAACATGAATAAAATCTAAGTATGACTCAAAGATTTTTCATGAACATCATGTTTTGTTGTATCATGCTTGATTATAAGATGATTTGGCAATATTAATATCTAATTAAAAAGTTATTAGATAACTTGTGTAATATTCTATAAGAATATGTTTGATTATAGAATCACATCCTAAGTCTGGAACAGCTTCCAAATTCTATAGATGAACAATTGGTCAATTGTTGTGCAAATTGTCATAGCAAACAAACTTGAAAGTTTGAAAGGCATCAAACATTACACAATAGATATTAATGTTTATGGGAAGTTTTAATAGCATATTGTTGTTGCATACAATGATACTAATGAAATTGAGATGACACTCAATACTGGTTATGGTAAGGATTTCATCCTTGGCTATTACTAGTTATGCTTACTAAAAGCATAGTTGCATTATACATTAAGAGAATAAAAATACTTTAAACTTTAAAATGTTTAGAAGTTTGATTATCATAAATTGGTGGTTAAGGATGTCACACATTTTATGAAATATTATATGGCATAATCAAAATTGTTGAGTATGCACATATAAGAACTTAAATAGTTGAATTCTTGAAATAAGTATTCTTAAAATTTTGATAGATCAAAGTTGGATGATTTATGCCTTGTCAACAAGTATGAATGTCATTACTTGAGACATAATTCATCAACAAGAGTTATCATGCATTGATCTATTTAGTATTTAGATAAGGGATGTTAAACAATTATTATAATAAATTTAAATACATGGTATGTTTAATTTATAAGAAATTGTATCCTATATTTGTATGTTTAATCCATGAATAAATGTTATTCTAAATTGTCCGTTGTCAGTTAATAATATGGGAATATTATTAAATCAAGACAAATCTGAAGGTTGGTATAATATACTTAAAGTATATTGATACGTAGTCATGCCATTTCAGATAATATTCAATGATACCGAATATAGGACTTATCCCAACTATACGATGTTACTTATTGATCTTGTCATTAAGTAAATCATAAGATGTTATCCTCAGATTTGAGATGCAAGATAAGTGTCATAAATGTAGTACATTTTTGTGGAACAACTTAACGATATACGTAACTAGTAGTCATAAGGGTTGTTTTCAGAAGTGTTACAAAGTTTGTGGGTTTTGCTTGTAGTCAAGATAGAATTTGTTCCTTCAAATTTACTTTTGGAGTTTAATACTGCTGGGCCCCTCGTAGGGTTGTCAAGATGTTTGCATGGCCGTGCTCAATATCTTCCCTGAATATGTTCAAAAGATTTGGTAATCTTGATCAATCACAAACAACGAGAAACAGAATGGTTAATTAAGGAATGACTTTGATCCATATCCTTATTAACGTGGTATTAGAAACGAAAAGGATAATAATAATGAAAATTCATTAAAAGGTTTTTCCAGGAGCCTTACTCGAGTTGTACTAGAGGCATCGAAGTGTTGCTAGACGCTAACTGATGTGATTATACTATTAAAATATGTCCAAGTGGGAGCTATTAGTTTATGGACATTATTTTAGTAGTCGTATGTTAGGATCGAACTCGAGATCACGGGATTGCACACTTTACGTATGAGACTCGATGTTTAAATAATTAATATAAAATGTTATATTTAATTATTTAATTCACAATAAACGACTAAAGAGCGTTAGGTAATTAATGGAATTGACTAACGGTCGGTAAATGTCAACGGGATATGAAGAAAGTAAAACAAGACAAGAGAAGGTTCTAGAAATCCTCTCTTGAGCTTGTTTTGGTCGAAACTATGGAATCCCACATCGGAAACCATAGCAAACTTGATATCTATCATAAGGGTATAAATACATCCCCATGTATTCATTCTTTGGTACACTTGATTTCAATAGAAGACCAAACTTCTTCTTTTCCTCTCTTGTTTATAGAACAACGAGCGAAACCTCAAGAAAAGGGATTTGCGAGTAACCTTGAACATTACAAAGTGTTTGGTAAATGTGATCAAGAACTAGCATTCACATCGAATCGCTAATAGTACGTGTGTAGAAGAACGTGATATAACCACACTATTGGTTATATCTTGGATTGGATAACAAAAAGGTAAGGGGTTATTCTTACAATCCACATAAACCCTAATTAGGGTTCATAAGTTGAAGATTGCTTTAATTGATTCTTGTTCGGGCTAGAATCACAAAGGTGCGTTTACTATTTATTGTTGATTAATTAATTACATGTTATATGATAATGTTATAATTGCTTCCGCTATGCTTACTTGATGTTATTGGTTTATTTATATGCATGTCATGATATTATAATTCCAACATTAGTTTCCTAGAGAAATGGCTTCTTGATGATTCTGCTGCTCAAGACAAGAAGATAGCCGTATGAATCTTTCTTTAAAAGAAACTAATGGCTTGTTTTAGCTTTTCTCCCCTCTTGTTTTTTTGGAAGAGGGTATTTTAATAGTATTTGTTTATGGACCTTTAACTGTGGTAATAAAGGTAATTGAGAGGTAATACACAAAAGGGAGTCTGGCAAAACGTTGGTAACCAGCAAAGAGTTGATAACATGCAAAAAAAACAAGTCATGTTCCCAGAAATATAGGTAACCTGCTGATTGGATAAATGTGACCTTGTATCCTCTCAATTGTCTAACATTGCAACAAAATTTACTTGGGTACCTTAAATTGAGAAAAAAAAAATAGTTAAGTACCTTAAATTAAAATTGAAGGTAAGTTTGATACCTTTTGTGCGATTTGCCCGTTTATAAATAAAGAAACGAATCATGCCAAACTAATGCATTAGTGAATTTGTTTAGAATTGAAAGAGCATGATAGTCATTTTATATTGTTGTCTAAATAATATGAAAGTTTTAAAGGTTATTAATAATTTTCTTTTGTTTAATTATTTAACAATGTTATTCTTTTATTATACTAGTTATAATACCCGCGAACGCGTTTTTTTTTAAATAATATATTTTTATTTATTAAAAAACAAATAATTTAATATTTGTTTTGTTCGATTTATGATTTTTAATTATAGTTTTTTATTATTAAAGATAATCACTTAAAAATTTTAATCATATTGTTAGTTGCAATCTTATCTATATTTTTTGTATTTATCCTCTACTTGTGTCGTATATCAACAAAACGAATTTATAAATTAAAAATAATAATTAAAATATTACGTATAAGGAAATAATATTTTTTTTTGAAATAAGAAAATGCCCGTGCACCCGCGTTTTTTTTTTCTTTTTTTTTCTGAATGATATATTTTTATTTATTAAAACAAATAATTTAATCTTGTTTTGTTTGATTTATGATTTCTAATTATAGTTTTTATTATTAAAGATAATCATTTAATTTAATCATATTACTAATTTCATCTTATTTATATTTTTTGTATTTATTTTCCATTGTATAGTATATCAACAAAAACGAATTTATAAATTTATAAATTAAAAAAATAATAATTAAAATATTACCTAATAAGGAAATATTCTTTTTTCTCGAAATACGAAAATCCCCACTAAGAGTTTTGTTTTATTATATAAAAAGATGTAGTATAAGGTATAGATACTTGGATTTAAATACATGTTTAGGGTGTTGGCAGTGGTCACGGCAAGACACCAGACGGGATCCATCCCGTGCGGGAACATCGCCGCCGGCCATGCGGTACCGCACGGGATCCTTCCTACATGGCAAACTTTCACGCACGAGAAGGGTAAGGATTTTCGACCGTTGGGTTTGTGTTTGTGTTTGACTAAGTGATGCGTATTTGATGTTTTTGAGTGATCTTTTTTTTTTTTTTTTTTTTTTTTTTTTTTTTTTTTTTAATTTAATTTAATTTTTTCTTTGTGAAGGGGAGATGGAGGAAGACAGCATATTTGATGTTTTAGGGTTGGGATTAAATATGCAAAAGGCCCATTTGTGTGATTTTTGGACACTGAATCAATTTGTGTGGTAACTATTTACTATTTGAGGCAATGTAAATAACTGTTTACTTCAATTATGAAATAGATTTGGGTATAAATTTTGGACTTAATATGCAAAATGTTTTATTTTAGTTTTGTTTAAAAAAATTGAAGTGAGTGAAAGGATGTAGTGAGTGATGTTTTGCCAACAAAATTATGGGTGAGTGAAGGGATTGAAGTGAGTGAATGGATTGGTTGGGAGTGAATGATGAGAGAGAGAGAGTGCCACAAGTGTTGCCAACACCCTTACAACTAAAGTTTACTAATTAGCTTTAATTACCCCTAAACATAATCATGTGATATAATTATTATATAAAATTTAGTAGATATTAATGCAGTCTAAATAGTTAACAAGGACTTTTAATAACGTGACAACATCTCTTTTGTTGGATGAGTTTAGAAAAAGTATGCAAAATAATTTTGTTAGGCCATAGATATTCATTTCATATGTTCGTATATGTTGCTATATCAGGATTTTATTTTCATTTTGCTTCACTTTTATAAAACTCGGCCTCCAATCCTTTATCAACCCACGAAAAATCTATAACTACCCCATAACTACGAACCCTAGCCATCTGCAAGACAACAACAATCACTCTTATCACCACTTGACGCGCCTTTAAAATCATACGACAACACCACTGACCATCACTATTTGATCATATACACCCATTTTATTTTGTTATTTTATTAATTCATTGTAGATTGACTTTAAATATACATTATATTTTGTGCTTTTCCCTAAGAAGTATCTTTTTGCCATTTTTTTTAAGATTGCTACCACTTCCGTCCTATAATTATTTTCCAATGTTTACTTGTGAAGTGTTTATTTTACAACTTTGATATTAAATATTTTTATTTGTATTATATAATACTTGGTAAAAATTATACTAATGAAAATACATTTAAAACTCAATTCATTCATATATTTTGCATCAAGTAATATATAATACAAATAAAAATATTTAATAACAAAGTTGAAAACTAAATAATTTAAAAGTTAATATTGGACAATAATTATAGGATGGAGGAGTATTAAGTATGTATAATGTATGCAATTTTGCACTTGATTATGTTAAGTTGTTGCAGCTTGGAAAATTGTTGCTGGAATATTAATTTTGTAATGATAAATTAGGAAACTATATGACAACATGGAATGAGATACGTAATATTTCAATAATATTAAATGTCATTTAAGTAATTTACTCGTGTTGAATTTTCAACAATTTAACAATGATCTTCATGCTTTATATGTAGTATATATTACACAATTGATGTCGTTAATTTCAAATCTTAACCGTATAATTATAAAACATATCACGAATATCACTAGGGTACAATCATTTTGATTCTATGACGTATTTCGGTAGCTCTTTAGCTTCAATTTAGCTCAGATGGTGTCACGTTTATTAGGTTGGTCACAATATCTAACAGCCTCACACATGAGGCCTAGCCAGATGGACTCAAGCACCCACATGTGAGGGCCAATATACCTAATCTTGCATGCTGCAATTTGTTCCTATACAATTTAACTCATAGATCAGTAAAAGTTTTGACTGTTAGTTAAATCTTAATACTAATAGCTTTGTACCAATTAGTTAGTCATTCTTTTGAATCACTACAATCTGTAAAAAAGTAACATGAAATTGAAAATAGATTGTATTAATTTAATGCTAAGATTATATGTTTTAAAAATTGGTCTTGCTTTCCTGTATTGTTTTAATAGGCTGAATGATGGTGTTACGACTATTCTATTGATAAAAGGCATTGGTTGATGACTTCACTTCAATTAGTCGCTTATGTTGCAGGCGTATTCACTAAGTTACATCTTCCCCCACTCGGTTTCACTTTTTCTCAAGTGAGTTTCTTGATTTCTAAATGTTGTTTGATAAATGTGTATTATGATATAAAAAGTTGTGTAGTTAGATGGATACAAAATTGTCTTTAGCTGTTTTGTTTATAGGGGGTAATATCATCATGTTTTTAAGGCTATTGTCTATGGCAAAAAGCATGTTGATAAGTAATTTTTGTGCTCTCGCAGCCTTTGTAACTACCAATTTTTTGTTTTTTGTTTTTTAAATTCCTATACAATTTTTAATCATTATTAATGGTTGAAGGAATTTTTGCGAGCACAAGATGTATTCTTTTCTGTAAGGAAAACATCTTATCAACTAAAATGCAAAAGAGTCTATTTACCAGCTGAAGCGTATTTATTGTAATCATGCACTATATTTACCTTTGCCTCTATTAAGGCAGTATATGTTAATGACTACTATACCATAGATGTTATAAGTCAAAATCTATTATCCTTTGGTTTTGGTATAGGGAATACATCTACTTTGCAAGTATTTTAGTTTTTAAGTAGCTTTAGGCCGATAATAATTCATCACTCACAATCACTTCTTCCGGTTCAGAATCAATTCTTATATTAGAACTCAAGAGCATAGCTGATGTTGGTCTTGTGGGGATGCCATATGCCGGTAAAAGTACACTGTTTGGGGTTGCTTATTAAACTGCTTATAAGGGATTTTTAGATGGTTTATCACTTTTTCGGGTCCAAAACAATTTTCTGTTCTATTAGTATTGACGGTATTTTGAACATTCTGATCGACCATTAAAGACAGAGATTTAGATCAATCAGTTGTTACAAATTATGTATCTCCGATTAATTTTGGCTGCGTAATGAGGTATGCTTCTTTTATCTATTAGCACTCATTGCAGCCAATATGGAGGAATTCCATAATCTTAATATGAAATTCTTATATTTCCTACTGTGACAATATAAAAAATATACTTTACCAATTTTCCTGTTTTCGTCATTTGAAGATGCTTTTTGGGTCTAAAACTTTTTCTTTTCTGTTCTGTTAGTATTTAAGGATATTTTGGACCTTCTGATTATGGTCAATTACTGAGATGTTCTGCCAATCAATTGTTTCAGTTATGTATGTATGATGAATTATGCATGCATGTAACCATGAGTCATGTTCGTTATAAACTATGCACTTATACATCTCTTTTGAAACAAAAAATTGCAGATTTGGAAGAACGATGAAAATTTGTGTAGGTAATGAGGACGTTGTTCAGCTTATTCCTGACATCGAAAAATAAACTTTTGCTAATCATATGTTTTGGGGATTATGGGGAATAATCTCGGTTCGCGTTTCTTCTATTTCTTATAGTAAAAAATATTTTTTATTTTTAAAAGTTGGTTTTGATCTCCTCCTTTTTAAACCTTTGAGCAAGAGTATGCAACAAATACTGATTTTGATTACATGGATTATGCAAGGCAAATGTTTAGGCAATATTGGTTGAGGAAGCCTCAGCTTTTATTTGTTCTTCTTCCAGAAGATATTTATTTTATGCTAATGAGATGCTATCAACTGGCAACAAGTTCAAATAAATCATAGATTACCATCTCATATTCCCCTGTACATTATAAACATTGATCTAGGGTCTTACACAAACATAGCAAAACAAGATACCTTCTTTCCCTTTCCTTTAGCTATATGATCTTTAGTTTCCAGATAGTGTTTTAGACAATAATCTTATGCAATGGGTCATACAAGTGCTGCAATAAGTTATCGAATGGCCCTTTTGGGTCACATTGTGCTGAACCACGAACTCCAAAACTGCCAACATCTCCAACCTCCCTGAGATTTAAAAAATAAAGTAGTACTGTAAGTTTTAGCTCCATGGTAAATGGGTGGGAGGCTGGTGAAATGGGTTGAAATCGCCAAATCGCACTATAATTCACTTGGACAAAAGGTTTTATGGGTAAAAATAGAATGACTATACCTAAAAAAAAAAAAAAAGTGCCCAATTTAGCCCAAAAATGTTGTGACCTATTATGTTTCTGCCCATTTTACCACCTCTAATCAAAATGTACTAAGAGTAGTTGTATCAAGGGTAAGATGGTAGTTTCTTTTTTTACCATTGGCAAGCCCTTCTCTTTGGCTTTAGCGGTTGGTTACTGCTAAACTGCATGTTTATAAAGATCATTTTATTGACTATATCATAAATATGGCGCAATACAAGTAAAATGAAAAGACTACACGATGTAAAAGAAAAATATAGGAAGATCTCAACCGATAAACTGTGACCATATTATTAATACATTGAGAAAACTTGGAAAATATATATATATATATATATATATATATATATATATATATATATATATATATATATATATATATATATATATATATATATATATATATATATATATATATATATTACTTTGATGTCCGGATAAGCTTTTCTTATTGCAACATAGAACTTAAGATAATTTGCTGGGCCATATAGAAATATAAGCATGCTATCATCTTTTCTTTATATATTTGGAATAACAATAGAAGGAGTCTTAATCCGATTTATATTTCACATAACCACTTATTATTTCACCATAAAAACTATCAATCTGAGTTAAAGTTATGATTCAAGGAAAAGCTTAACATTGATTGGAAGTATTTGGCACCATGTAAACAAAAGGTCATCACCAGTTAACATTTTGACAGCAAGCTAATAAGCTTAAATCAAATATTTGAAAAGTTTGAGAGTTTATAGGTGAAAATAATGTTTTTTTTTTTTTTTTTTTTTTTTTTTTTTTTTTTTGCCAAATGATGTTAGGAGTTAGGATGACGCATTATGACATATACCAAACACGATATGTTCTAACCTTTACCTGATAACCATTTTAACACAAACCAAAACCTATAAAACATGAAGCATTAAAATTCACTTGGCAAGTCCCCAACGTTCATGAATATTACGTGTCTGGTCCAAATTGGCTGATGAATTTATACTCATATAGTTCTTCATGAATAAAAAAAGATACAAGACCACAACTATCATTTACACTTGTAACTTCTTTTTAGTTTCACTTTTCTTTTCTTTTAACTTTTTAGGTTTTTATGAAATGAACATTGGCTATTCAAGTGTTTGATGTTCACTGCATACCTTGGTTTTTCAATACTATCGAAAGTGGAAAACACGATACACGCACGTTTATTATTTCTTTCAATAAATAATGGAACTTATTTACGTTCATTGTTTTTTGTTTATTTATTCAGACATGTATTTCCTGAATGAATAATTTCTTTAAAAATCTTCGTGATTCCACGGGTCTATAAGCTATGTTTGAATAAACTCGGTATTATTCACTACTCATAAATCATTTATTTCATGTAGCTTTGCGACTTAGTGATGATGAAAAAATGTTGCTTTGTTCTATATCGAACAACTTATGCGATTCAGATGAACTTCTTTGAGGCGTTTTCCTGAAATGCCTTATCCAGATGATAGATACATATATGAGTTTGGTAATCGGCTTATATACGATGAGTTAGATTATAATCCATCAGAGTTACAATCTAAGTTTGAAGGTCTATATGACGCATTAACCAGGGAACATAAATCTGTCTATGACACCATCATGACCTCCATTCAAACGGGAACATGAAGTGTATATTTTGTGTATGGATATGGAGGTACTGACAAGACCTTTTGTGGAAAACTGTTGCTGCCGGTATTAGAAGAAAGGGTGACATAGTTATGAGGACGAACTGCTCATTCGAGATTCCATATTCCTATAAATATTGACAAGACTTCTACTTGCTCAATATGTCCTCAGAGTGACTTGGCAACTTTGTTAAAGAAATGCAAGCTTATTTTTTGGGATGAAGCGCCCATGACAAATAAGCTTTGTTTTAAGGCCTTGAATCGTTCTTTGAGAGACGTGCTACGTAAAAGCAGGTACGATGATTGTTAAACGCCATTTGGTAGCATGAAAATGGTCTTTGGTGGCGATTTTAGATAGGTGCTTCCCGTTATTCCAAAAGGTTCACGGCAAGACATTGTTAGTGCATCTTAAAACCAATCGTACTTGTGGGCAGTGGCGGAGCCAGAAAATATGATTACAGGGGGCATTGAATACAAAATGATTTTTAGTATATTTTTAACGAATCGGATCGGGTTTAATTTAAGGCAATAAAAGTGCTTTAGTTGATCCAACTAACAATTATTAGGAGAGCAAAAAAATGTCGTGGAAAATTGTATTGACACGCTTGCCATTTTTCTAAATACATTATGCTTAAAACAACGTGATTATTTTATTGAAGCCACAATATTAAACAGATTGAACAAACCTGTGACACTAAAAAATTGCAACTAGATAACCTATGTCGTTAATAAATAATTAATCATCCAAAGTTTCACATGTAATCAAAGTATACACCAAGAACATCTTGAATTTCTATCATAATAATGTAGTTTCCTACAGAATAATTTTTATCTAACATTGTGCAATTAATGGCAAAAGAAAAATACAAAAGATAATACTACGTTTATATATTATCAGTATAAGAGATTTATTATCACTACTTTTTATGTAGTAGCAGTAGCTATTAGCTAATGGTACTAGCCACTCACCCAAGCCATCTATCTTTCCCACTTCCCTAGCTAACACTTATTCTTCTCCACTCTTTTCTCCATTTTTTCCAACCAAAAAATCCATCGGAAAAATTATTACAAGGCTTTCATTCTTGGTTACCAAAGAGAGCCGAGGGCACACCGATTATTTGCTTGAGGGCACTGCACCTTTTTTCTATCAATTTGACTTTTTTTCCTATATAATTTGTGTGTCCATGGGAGCTTCGTCGGGGGCAACGGCCCCCACTACCATACACATGGCTCCGCCCCTGCTTGTGGGATCATTGCAAAGTTCACAGCGTTTACGTTCGTTGTTCTTTCTTACTTTATTCACGTACTTACTCTTTTTAATAAAAAACCCTCTAAAATCCCGTGCATTCCACGGGTCTATAAGCTAGTTAAGTATGTATAATGTATGCACTTTTGCACTTGATTTTGTTAAGTTGTTGCAGCTTGGAAAATTGTTGCTGGAATATTAATTTTGTAATGATAAATTAGGAAACTATATGACAAAATGGAATGAGATACGTAATATTTCAATAATATTAAATGTCATTTAAGTAATTTACTCGTGTTGAATTTTCAACAATTTAACAATGATCTTCATGCTTTATATGTAGTATATATTACACAATTGATGTCGTTAATTTCAAATCTTAACCGTATAATTATAAAACATATCACGAATATTACTAGGGTACAATCATTTTGATTCTATGACGTATTTCTGTAGCTCTTTAGCTTCAATTTAGCTCAGATGGTGTCACGTTTATTAGGTTGGTCACAATATCTAGCAGCCTCGCACATGAGGCCTAGCCAGATGGACTCAAGCACCCACATGTGAGGGCCAATATACCTAATCTTGCATGCTGCAATTTGTTCATTTGGATGGTGCAACTCACAAGCATGGCGTGATCATGAGTTGATCGTGTCACCAACTACTCGGGGTTGTAGCATGTCTTTTTATATTTTAAAAAGAGACTGATAGGTAAATGGATGAGAGAGGATATATGGGGCTGAGTGGTTAGAGAGTGAAAGAGAAAAGATGTTATGATACTTTATAAGTTACTCAAAAGGTGTAGTTCGATGAGGACACCTTGACTCAGGCATCACTGAGGTGCCACCATGACATTTCCTTAAGGACTGAGCCTCGGGCAATGATTTAATGTCCCAAGAACCTAATTAGTGAAGTTGGGATTGAAGCCATGCTATTTTAACTCAGAAGCTCTCTTTTAAATGGTCAACTAAGCCTTTACGGCGAAAAAACATGCACAAAGTGACTTTTACAGTATTTTTTTTATTAACAATGATTCGAAATCTTATAACATCAATGGTATCCTCTTATTTAAAAAACTTAAAATTTCACGAACATAGTACACTCACATCTCAACTAATATTGAAGAATAAATGTTGATTAAGATGGTCAAAATAAAATTTTTAATAATTTACGTTATTTTGCAATAGCAAGAAGTGATATTGCTTCCGCGTTTCTGATGACGTTTCATTGCTATTACAATCCATAATAACACACTAACGATTGTTAGTTTTCTTTTTTCTGACGTCGATGCTAATAGACAAAAATATGACCCATGTCCGATTGTGGTTTGGGTCGTATTTATCGTCTAATAGATGCATCACTCTGAGTATACTGGACTACTAGTTACAGCACATTCGAGTTAGATTGTAATGTCTTGATCCATTCCCATAAGAAACTTCTTTTATTTCTAACAAAAGATTGTCTACATGTTTTAAGTCATTATATTCCACATGTCATGGAAAAGAAAACATTGTCTTATTTGGCTTGGCTACCCTACCCACCAAACCTTTTGAAGAATGAAACGATATGATTGATCACACATCTTCCAGTAGTTGATTTTTCTTTTAGGATATTTTCAATCCAAGTCTTGGTTCTTAGCTGTACTCATCGATAGGCTTGTTTATTGATGGTCTTTCTCTATAAAGAAATTTATTTATCATTATTGATAATTGTAAAATAGATCACGAATATTACTAGGCTACAAACCATTTTGACGTACAACCGATGACGTATTTTTGTAACTCTTTAGTTTCAAGTTAGCTCATATGGTGTTGTGTTTATTAGGTTGGTCGTAATATCCAACAGCCTCACACATGAGGCCTAGGTGGACTCAACTACCCATGTATGAGGGCCAATATACCTAACCCTTCATGTTGCAATTTTTTCATTTGGGTAGTGCAACTCACAAGCACGGTGTGATCATGAGTTGATCATGCCACCAACGGCTAGGGGTTGTAGCATGTATTTTTATATTTTAAAAAGAGACTGATAGGTACATGGATGAGAGAAATGTACGGGGCTAAGTGGTTAGAGAGTGAAAGAGATAAAAGATGCTATGATACTTATGTAAGTTACTCAAAAGGTGTAGATCGATGGGGATACCTTGACTCAAGCACCACCGAGGTGTCGACCTGACCCTTCCTTAAAGATTAAGCCTCATGTAATGATCTCATGTCCCGACAACCTAATTAGTGAAGTTGGAGATTGAAGCCATGCTATTTTAAGTCAGAAACGCTCCTTTAAATGGTCAACTAAACGTTTATAGCGAAAGAACGGTGATGAGACAATGCACAAACTGACTTTTAGAGTCTTTTTATCAACAATGATTCGAAGTCTTATAACATCAATGATCTCTTATTTAAAAATAAATAAATTAATTAAAATTTCAGGCAGTATAATTTTACGCACGTAGTACAATCACATCTCAACTAATATTAAAGAATAAATGCTGATTTAAGATGGTGAAAATAAAATTTTCAATAACTTACTTCTTTTATTCCTAACTAAAGATTGTCTACATGCATGTTTTAAGTCATTATCTTCCATATGACTTGGAAAACATTGTCTTATTTGGCTTGGCTACCCTACCCACCATTCCTTTTGAAGAATGAAATGATATGATTGATCACACACATCTTACAGTAGTTTATTTTACTTTTAGGATATTTTCAATCCAAGTTTTGGTTCTTAGCTTTCCTGATCGATAGGCTTGTTTATTGTTGGTTTTTCTCTATAAAGAAATTTATTTATCATTATTGATATTACAAAAAATTTGTAATTATTATTCACGTTATAGATGAGATTATTAGAAACGAATATTACTATAAATTGCGACAACTACAAACGAAATTATTGGCTACAGATATTGATTATTATCATTAAAAACTCTATGGATAAGTTTTTGGATTGTTTAAGTAAGAACATAGGGTCCATGATGTCACTTCACTAAGAACACCAAATAAACATCTCTTTTCTCTCTCCTCTAATAAACTTCTAGCCAATTTTCACCATTAACAAAATCTTCATTTTCCTTAATTCTGACGCATTTCTTGTCTACTTTTAAAATCCATTCAGACAATTCGACTCAAAATTTCATTTTACACATCACGGTGTTATTTTTTCCAAATTTGGTTATAGATTAGAAATTCGATTTTGGCGACAAAATCAAATTTCTCTAATTGTTTTCAATTTCTAGTGCGTATTGAGTACTGATTACTGATTCAGAATGTCGAATAAGAAAAGAACACAGAAACATCTAATCAGGGCCTCTTCGAGATACAATGACTATGTTATGGGTAACCCTAGCCAAAAACGTGATGGGATGAAATCTGGTGGTCAGGATGATGTCAGTAGGGATAGTCAGAAAGATGATGTTAGGGATAGTACTGATATCACTAAGGTTAATGAAAGTGGGAATAATCATGGTGAAGTAAACATTGATGTGGTTAGGGCTAGTGAGAGTAATGGAGGTGCAATACAAACTGAGAATAATGGTGAAGAGGAAGAGGTTTGTGAAAATGGAGATGAAAATGGAAGTGATGAGGTTAGGGTTAGTAAGGAAGGTGATGAGATTAATTGTTGTGGTGAGGCTGATATGAGTCAAAAAAATGTGAATAATGATGTGAGTGGTAAGGTTAGTATTGTGGTGAATGTTGCTGAGAATGGTGATGGGGACAAGGCTGTGAGTGAGAGGGTGCATGAGGCTGTGAAACAGAAGGAAACAATGACATCAACCACTGTAAATGAGGTAACAAGTATTGCTAATGATAGTAAAAACACTGACAATAGGAAAACTTATGCTAATATGATTAAAAGTGATTCTAGTATGCTCTGTAATAAGCTGTGCCATGTGCCTACTAGAGTCAATGAAAATGGGACTGAATTTGTGATATTTAATGAGGAAATTGTTATTGAGGGGAGTAAAAAGTGGGAGTTTACAAATTGTGGTTATTTTGTTGGCTATAAAATGTTCATGATGGAATTGAACTACCACTTGTTTAGGATGTGGGGTAAATATGGAATAAAAAGTATTATGGACATTGGTAATGGGACTTTTGTTTTTAAGTTCTCAAATGAACAAGGGCTACAAACTGTTATTGAAAATGGAATGTGGATTGTTAATATCAAAGCTATGGTGGTACAAAAATGGGATGCTAGTGTTGATCTAAACAAGGTTGAACATGATATTTTGCCATTATGGGTCAAATTTGGGAATTTACCACTTAAAGCATGGACCACTAAGGGCTTAATTAAGTGCTATTACTAGTAGACTTGGAAAGCCAATTATGATGGATACCATGACTAAGATGTGTAGTCAAGGTGTTGGTAGACTATGATATGCTAGGGTCTAGATTGAGGTTGTTGTCAAGAAGGGGATTCCTGATTGTGTTGAAATCATGTATTGTGACAAGTTAGGTAATCAGATTGCAATAAAAAAAAAGTTCAGGTAGAGTATGATTGGAAGCCTCCAGTGTGTGAATTGTGTGAAGTGTTTGGGCATGTAAGTGATAAGTGTAAGCAAAGTAAGAAATAGGAGGAATTCAGTCATGTTGAAAAAGTTAAGGAGACTGACAAAAGTAACAAAGGACAAGACTGTGGATAAGGAAAAGCAAGCTGGAATGCAAAAAGAAGGGTTTAAAATAGGAGTGAAAGGAAGAGGTAGACAACCTAAGTTTGTATATCAACCTAAACCTGCAGTGCAAAAGCAAAATACTATTGAAGCAAGTACTAGTTATTCTACCCCTAAGAAGAGTTGGAATGCGCAAGAAAGTGTGATATCTGAGCTAAGGAAATCTGCTAATAAATATAATGTGTTACAAGATGAAGTGGAAGATGGTGAAATATGTGAAAATGAGAGTTGGAAAAGTACTGTGGAAAATTATGTCAAGTGATGAGGCGAAAAATGAACCGTTTTAGGGGGTCATTTTAGCCCGGATTCGAATTTATATGCTCAAATATTGCCCTAAATCGTTCCTTTTGTCATTTTAGGTACTTTTGGAGTGAATTCTGGAAAAGGAACCATTTTGGACGGTTTTGGAGCATAAAAGTGAAGAAAACGGCAAAGTCTTAATTTTCCTTGCTGGGAACAGTACCTGACGGCGTCACATGCTCCTTAATGACGGCGTCATGCGTAATACAAGAGGTGGAAGTGGATAAAGTTCGTGACGATCCAGAAGAGTTTTACACTATGGGCATGACGGCGTCACCATAGGCCGTCATGGTCCAAATAAATGTGACGGCCCAGAGTAGAAGTGCACATGACGGCGTCAAATCTGGATCTAGGCAATCCGATTTCATTATGGGCGGCGAGTTGACGGCGTCAGAAATTCCTTCTTGACGCCGTCACCCTGTAAAATCTATATATAGTTTTGCAATTTTCATTCATTAGGAGAGGGATAAGTAGGGTGTAACTTTGGAGAAACCCTAGTACGAATATTACTGCTTTTTCAAGGGTTTTTACCCTTTGAAACCTTTCATGTTCAATTGAGATAAGTACTCTTTCAATTCATTCAATATGTCTATGTGTTGTTTGAATATATCTTACGCTTGTCTTGAATTTAACATGCTTGGCTAGATCTCCTTTGTGTTTGCTTAGATGTAGTGAAATCTAGATGTTAATTATGGGTTGATTGTTTGTTTATAGTTGTTATGGATGATTGTATTCGATGTTAGGCTTAAGAAAACTGACAGACTTCTATTGGTGACATGCTTGAACGTTTTAAGAAACATGATCAGAGGTGTACTATGATTTTTGGTTGTATTTAATGCGTAGAAGAATTCTAATGATCCCATGTTAGGAGCTTCTAACGGCTCGACATAGGAGTGAAGTAGGATCTTATAGAGTTAGGGAATATTGTACACGGCCCTACGACTGGTATTAAGGAATACGACCCGTCATCCATGCAATTGTAACAAACTATCAACCTGTAAAAGATATCTAGGGAGTAATGAAACCTAAGTAAACACAACTCTCCCTATCATTGTTCACACCACTAGTTTAATTAGATTTATTTTCATTTCTGTTATTTTATTTTGATTGCATCTTAGTTGTTGGGTTAGTTGATTAGCAACTAATTCCGCCCACTCTTCCAAAAACCCGAGATTTTAATTGCTTTCATAAAATATAAAAAATACAAAAAGAATCATCCCTCACCTCTAGACCTAGTTTTTAGGCTTTCTAATCCTAGCGACACTATTCCTGAGTTGAACAATCAATCCCCCGGTACTTGTCACTATACTATACTACAACGATCAGGTACACTGCCTGGTGGGGGTTGTAAGCTTCTCGAGATCCCTCGAGAGGTAAAGCCTGGTGCGATTCCCATGTATCAAGTTTTTGGCGCCGCAGCCCGGGGAATAGTTATTGTCTAGGTTAGGATTTCTGTTGGATCGTGAACACCTTGAACTTGTGTTAATATTGATACTTTGAGTGATACCACTAAGTATGCGGAATCTACTTAATGATACTTAGAAGATTGATTGTGAATGAAACAGTTGTATGTATGTAAGAACAATGTATGTAACAAACAAATAGCTCCAATATTATTAATGATAATAATACGAGTGATCTATGATATCACTAGGGTTACACCTTGAAGCTCTAGGAAAAACGTATTAGAAAGATATATTCTAACTATAACCTAGGATCTCCTTTTATACAGCAAGGAGTCCTCTTCTACAAGATAAGTATAATACTAATAGAATAAGATATACACAAGATCTTTTCTATGTTTATCTAAGCGTGTTTCTCTAACAGTTATCAAGTAAGCAGTGGTAATATTTGTTCTTGCAGTGGTAATGAGTTTCCACTGCAAGTACAATCTTCTGCAGTTGTAACATCTTCACTAGCCGTGGTAACTGTTAGTATAATTCCCAACAATCCTCCCCTAAACTTATGATTTATAGGTAAATCAACAAGTTTCTTCAAGTATACAATAAACCTGAGGATATGGGAATTCTTCCAAACACTTATCTTGTTTTTCTCAACACTTTATCAGCTCTTGCATATTGATCTTGAATCTTCTGAATCAAAGCTCTAATCTTTTCATTATCTGCATAAACTCTTAACTTTGATTTCAACATTGCAGAAAGAGTTTTAGCTCTAAGTCGATATTCCTTTTCAGCAAACATAAACACATCCACTTTATCTGTTGTAGAAACATGATGAACCTCACATTGATCATAATATGTCCATGTAATATTCAATTCTGATGAATCAAACTTCCAATACTTATCATTAAGATCTGGTTCATATAGTCTTCTTAAATCAACCCAGAGCTGCATTTCTTTCATATCCTTGAGAGTATCATCCTTGAATCTTTCATTAACAAGCTTCCAAAGAGTATCAAGATCATCTCTGTCACATGCTTTAAGAAGATCTTCAAACTGAATGAATGATGAAGATTCTCCTCCCAGTCTTATAATTTTCCAAGTAGAAGCAAAATTCTTTGCTGTGTACACTTCCCAATCAATAATTTGATGTTTTGTTTGCAAAGGATCAGGATAGAAATCTTCTTCTTCAACAATAATAATAGCACTTTGTAGATCTTCTGCACATTTCTCAGATTGAGATTCTTTCTCTTGAGGAACTTTCACTCTTTTTGTGACATGATCTTCAACTGTTGAAGCTTTCCTTTTACTTTGTTTAAATCTTTCAACTTCTTCAAAATCAATAGGTCTGAAGGTACTATCTTGCCTTTTAATTTTGTAGTAGATACCTTCAATTCTTTCATGAGACATACCTTTGAAATCAGCCATCTTCTAAGTTCCAACATGACAGCAAAATACTTTCATCTCATGAATGATCTGTGCCTTTGTAGGTTGTCTCTGTTTCTTTTGACCTTTTCTGATTTTACCAATAACTTCATCCAGTGCTTGTAGATTCTTCATTTGAATGAAATCAGCCAATTGAGCTGTTCTTTGTTCTTCTGTCAAAGTCTTGTTAGCAACAAGCTCAATAGCTTTCTTCTTTACAACTGGATCATGTTAAATCATATGTTCAATCTCTTCATCTGTTGGCACATATGAGAACATAGGAGGTTTCTCATGTAAGATAGTTGGTGGAATCACTGAGAGTGGTTGTGCCATTACTGCTTCAAGTTTATCTAACCTCTTTGCTTCCATAAAACTAGCAACTTCATCCTCCTTTTGCTTTTTCATATTTTCATTCTCTGCAGCTACAAAATGTTCTGCCAATCTTGCATCAAAATCAATTTGAGCTTGATCTTTCTTGGAAATCTTTCTTGTATGCTCTTGTTCTGAACCAAACACAATTGCTTTACCTTTGACTGATCTTTTTCTGACAGCTTCTTCCTCTGCAGTGGTAACTAATGGAACATCAGTGGTAACATTTTCTGCTTCAGTGGAAATTTGTTGAGCAGTTCCAAGAACATCTTCAGAGTTAAAACCAGTATCAACAACCATTTCTTCAAGATCCATTTTCCTCCCCTCAATCTCAGCTACATCATCTTTTGCTTGAGCATTTTCAGAATCATTGAGCTCAGCAACCATATCATCAAAATTAGTACTCCTCCCCTTAATCTCTGCATCTGTTTTCCTCCCCTGTTTGGAAGAAGTTCCCAAACCATAACTAGAACCTGCAGAAAGGGCATCATGAGGTGATGATAATGGAGAAGAAACCATAACTTGAACATGTCTTTTCTTCTTGAGATTCACAACTTCATCCTGCAGCTTTTGGATCTCAGCCTTCAATAAATTCAACTCTGTGGCATGATGTTCTTTGGTCTGTGCAAGATCTTTCTCCAGAGTTTGAACCTGCTTGACTAATTTGGTACATAGTTCCATCAATTCAGGTAGTGTCAAACTGCCCTCAACACTTCCAACTGTGTTACCTGTTGGGAGAGGTGAATCATAAGGCATTGATTCAGGCTCTTCTCTAGTTGGACTAGATTGAAGCCTTGAACCACCACTGCTTGTTCCTAAACCATAAGGGTCAGCAACATGCAATGTTGTCATGGAAGGAGTTGGCTGTTTTTGCCTCCTTTCATATGTGTGAGTTACAGCAGGGATATGTTGAATTTGTGGAACAGAAATAGTGGGTGTGTGATGGGATACAACTGGGATTGTTGTAACAATTCGCAATTTCAGGTTAACTTTTATTCCCAAAAATTTCACTATTCACTTTTACTATTCATTTTTCACTATTCATCTTAGAAATTTTTATTTCATATTCTCGTAAGTTAAACTATTTTAACGATAATCCGAGAGTTTGACGCTCGTCGGATCATTTCTGCAAAAATCACAAAGCCGTGTCCGAGATTTACTTTTAGGTTTAAACGTCCTTCCAGCATCCCGATATGTCCATAAAACATTATAAACAATAGAAATATGATTTTCTATCATTTTATGACAATTCCAAAAGTTTCGGAATTTTACGTTTTTCAGTTCAGCGTTTTACGCGAATTACGCGTTTTAGACCCGTGTTTCCAGTTTTTAGCAGGGTTTTAGCACCCGATAGAACCTACCACTCATTTTATATTTTATTATGAAGTATATTGACATGTTTGACCATACTTTCAAGTTTCATATTTTTAGGATACCCGGTTTTACGTTTCGTGACTTAAAAACTTACGGTTAGCGATTAACGGGACCAAAACTCACTACGTAACTTATATAAGGCCAAGATTCATCCATCTAGTCCCTTCCCCTTGTCCATGAACGTGTATATGGTGGCCTTGGTGGCTTGATAATAAGCCTAGGAAAGTATGTGGTCTAAAAACAACCAAGTATGCATAGATGTGTTTAGTTTTTAACCATTAGATCATATTTAATTACAACTTGGTCTCCAAGTGTTGTAAGTTTCCTAGTAAGCTTCCTAACCTCCTCTTCATGCTATAAATAGAGAGCTCATTCCATCCTTTCTTCATAAATAAAATGCCACAACACAATCCCTAGCTCCATGATCCTTTGATCTTCAAACTACAAGTTACACTACAAAGTTCAAGGTCTTAGTATTCTCTACCTAGTTCTTAAGTTTGTTTGGTGATTCCATGGTTGAATTAGGAGCTACACAAGGTTACTAGGGCTGAAGTTAAATGGTTTTCTCAAGGGTTAGATCAAGGCTAGCAAGGGTTACAAGAGTTATGGTAAAGGGTTTACAAGCATAGGTTTAGTGTCCTAGTTTCATACTTGACTTTCTTTCTTAAGTGAAAGCCAAAAGTTGTAAGAAACCCTTATACACTTTCTTGCTCAATATCATTTCATACTTATTATGTTTCTTTCATGCTATATATGGTCTTTGTATTGTGTTCATGATGTTTAAAAATGGATAAAACGAGTATTGGTATACATATGTTAACTTATGACAAGCAAACAAGCAAACTAGTGATTTTTATGGAAAACCATGACCACAATAGTATAACTTTGATATTTGACACTTACTTACTGTTAAAGAGGACTTAACAAGGAAAACATAGCAATTTGAATCACCCAAAACGAGTACACGAGTCAAAAGTTATGACCATTTGAAGTTAGCGAAACCAAAACGGCAAAACTGCCTAAATAGCATTCTGATCAAATTATGATTTTGAAAGTCCCACTTCTGGTCCGATTCATCAAAAAGTTAAAACACGAAAGTTGTCCGGAACGACGTTTTCGTTCAGGAACAAAGAAGCTCGAGCCCTGAAAACGCTTTCTGAGTGATAAATTTCTTCAAATTCTTAACAGCCCATTTTTAGACCAAAGTTACTATATAATCATTATAATTAGATGAGACCAAGAGGTCTAATGACCTAAAGCCAAGACCACAACCATGGCTAAAGCCAAGGTTGAGTCTCAAGACCATGGTAACAATGACCAAGGTCACGGCAAAGCCACGGCTAAAGACCATATAACTTTTAAAGATCAAAACTTATATATATGTTATCAAATACTACAATAGTAGGGAGCCTCATGTGAGGAGTTCATTGAGTAAGCCGTCGAGACGAGTTGTGGATTTACGAGTTAAAGTGTCCTGGCTCCTCGAACGTTTACTCCATGACTTCTGAATTATGTCGGCCCGAACGGTAGTAAGAGATTTACAACCTATACATGTTTCGTAGACCACTTATATTCAACGACTTACACTATATACTATGTACTACATCATGAACATTATGCAAGACATATATGGGCAATTCTTCGTATTCTTAGACGTTACTCCAAACCTAAGTCGCAACGTTCTATTATAGGCTGTTCTTAGAGACTTTCGCGATTCGACTACCACTTTCATTTCTCATTACATAGACTTAAGGTGAGTCATAGCCCCTACTCTTTTCGTACTTGTTTTAACTCTTGGGGGGGATACATGCTCAACTACTTGCTTACTTGTACAAATACTCAAAACGTCTATACTTGACTGTGTTATACTTGATTGCTTACATACATGACTGCGTTATACTTAATTGCGTTATTCTATTTATTGACTAGTAGTTGTCTTTGGGAATTGACTCCCAGTTGTCTTTGGGAAGTGGCTCCCAGTTGTCTTTGGGAATTGACTCCCAGTTGTCTTTGGGAATTGGCTCCCAAAGTGAGGTCTTCGGAGATGAAGTATAGACTCACTTCTAATTGCTTAAATTGTCTTGATGAACTTATACATGTCTTATTCATACTATATATGTTAGCAGTGGGTTGTGAACACACAGGTTGCAAGTCTCTTATGGCGGGAATTGCAACTGAGTGGATTCTCAATGCCTTTGCTATGTGAACATTCTTTTGAGGCTTTTTCAACTGTTTTAAGACAAACTCTATGAACTCACCAACCATTGTGTTGACACTTTAGCATGTTTATCTCAGGTTAGTAAGGCGATAGCTAGTGCATGGAACTTAGAGTCAAGCTGCATATTCTGAAGACTTACGCTTTTATCATTTACCATTCAAAATTTTGTATACATTTATGTATCATACTTTGGAATCTCATGTTTGTAACTTTGAATTTATTAATCGAATGGTAACTTTTCAAAACGTCTCATTTAGAGTTCGTTTTCTATACCTTGTACTTTGTATTATGAAGTAGCACCCCTGTGACACAGTCTTCCGCTGCGGTATTTTGGGGGTGTTACAGATTGGTACCAGAGCCTTGGTTATAGAGAACTAGGTTGCATTTAGTGCCTAGACTATAACTGCTATATACGTTGGGACCTTCCTCTTTATTTGCCTTTCACACAATACATACACTTATGCTTTTTGGTTAGAGGTTTGCTTAGTTCCACGCTGTTAGATGATGTGACTTTAGTATTATAAGGAGCCCCAGAGATTCGTCGAGTCGTTAAAAACATGGAGCTCAGTAATAACTAATTAGTTAACTTAATCTTGTGTTTGATGAGACACAAGATTTGAGTTAAATAATATTATTGCTTAGCTTTAGGGATTTGATGGCTTGATTATCTTACTATCGGCCTCAGAAGGCAGATTTTGTGTCGGAAATTCTTAAGTAGGATGTTTTAGAATCTCCTTATTTAAATGGATTGGGACGCCTCTTCAGTTAAATAAAGAAATTGTAAATCACCGAACCATAAGTTTATGAGACCTTACTTACATAAATTTGGACGCTTCTTTATGTAAGTAATGTGTTATAAATAAGTGGGCTTAATTGTAGCCGATACAACTCCTTAACCAGAACCTTTGACGAATCAGAGTGAACACCACTATTTTAGAGATCCTGAAATCCCGAATTCTTTTAGACACACCGTAAGTAGTTAACATCAACTGAACTTCGGGACGAAGTTCTCCTTAAGGGGTACAGACTGTAACAATTCGCAATTTCAGGTTAACTTTTATTCCCAAAAATTTCACTATTCACTTTTACTATTCATTTTTCACTATTCATCTTAGAAATTTTTATTTCATATTCTCGTAAGTTAAACTATTTTAACGATAATCCGAGAGTTTGACGCTCGTCGGATCATTTCTGCAAAAATCACAAAGCCGTGTCCGAGATTTACTTTTAGGTTTAAACGTCCTTCCAGCATCCCGATATGTCCATAAAACATTATAAACAATAGAAATATGATTTTCTATCATTTTATGACAATTCCAAAAGTTTCGGAATTTTACGTTTTTCAGTTCAGCGTTTTACGCGAATTACGCGTTTTAGACCCGTGTTTCCAGTTTTTAGCAGGGTTTTAGCACCCGATAGAACCTACCACTCATTTTATATTTTATTATGAAGTATATTGACATGTTTGACCATACTTTCAAGTTTCATATTTTTAGGATACCCGGTTTTACGTTTCGTGACTTAAAAACTTACGGTTAGCGATTAACGGGACCAAAACTCACTACGTAACTTATATAAGGCCAAGATTCATCCACCTAGTCCCTTCCCCTTGTCCATGAACGTGTATATGGTGGCCTTGGTGGCTTGATAATAAGCCTAGGAAAGTATGTGGTCTAAAAACAACCAAGTATGCATAGATGTGTTTAGTTTTTAACCATTAGATCATATTTAATTACAACTTGGTCTCCAAGTGTTGTAAGTTTCCTAGTAAGCTTCCTAACCTCCTCTTCATGCTATAAATAGAGAGCTCATTCCATCCTTTCTTCATAAATAAAATGCCACAACACAATCCCTAGCTCCATGATCCTTTGATCTTCAAACTACAAGTTACACTACAAAGTTCAAGGTCTTAGTATTCTCTATCTAGTTCTTAAGTTTGTTTGGTGATTCCATGGTTGAATTAGGAGCTACACAAGGTTACTAGGGCTGAATTTAAATGGTTTTCTCAAGGGTTAGATCAAGGCTAGCAAGGGTTACAAGAGTTATGGTAAAGGGTTTACAAGCATAGGTTTAGTGTCCTAGTTTCATACTTGACTTTCTTTCTTAAGTGAAAGCCAAAAGTTGTAAGAAACCCTTATACACTTTCTTGCTCAATATCATTTCAAACTTATTATGTTTCTTTCATGCTATATATGGTCTTTGTATTGTGTTCATGATGTTTAAAAATGGATAAAACGAGTATTGGTATACATATGTTAACTTATGACAAGCAAACAAGCAAACTAGTGATTTTTATGGAAAACCACGACCACAATAGTATAACTTTGATATTTGACACTTACTTACTGTTAAAGAGGACTTAACAAGGAAAACATAGCAATTTGAATCACCCAAAACGAGTACACGAGTCAAAAGTTATGACCATTTGAAGTTAGCGAAACCAAAACGGCAAAACTGCCTAAATAGCATTCTGATCAAATTATGATTTTGAAAGTCCCACTTCTGGTCCGATTCATCAAAAAGTTAAAACACGAAAGTTGTCCGGAACGACGTTTTCGTTCAGGAACAAAGAAGCTCGAGCCCTGAAAACGCTTTCTGAGTGATAAATTTCTTCAAATTCTTAACAGCCCATTTTTAGACCAAAGTTACTATATAATCATTATAATTAGATGAGACCAAGAGGTCTAATGACCTAAAGCCAAGACCACAACCATGGCTAAAGCCAAGGTTGAGTCTCAAGACCATGGTAACAATGACCAAGGTCACGGCAAAGCCACGGCTAAAGACCATATAACTTTTAAAGATCAAAACTTATATATATGTTATCAAATACTACAATAGTAGGGAGCCTCATGTGAGGAGTTCATTGAGTAAGCCGTCGAGACGAGTTGTGGATTTACGAGTTAAAGTGTCCTGGCTCCTCGAACGTTTACTCCATGACTTCTGAATTATGTCGGCCCGAACGGTAGTAAGAGATTTACAACCTATACATGTTTCGTAGACCACTTATATTCAACGACTTACACTATATACTATGTACTACATCATGAACATTATGCAAGACATATATGGGCAATTCTTCGTATTCTTAGACGTTACTCCAAACCTAAGTCGCAACGTTCTATTATAGGCTGTTCTTAGAGACTTTCGCGATTCGACTACCACTTTCATTTCTCATTACATAGACTTAAGGTGAGTCATAGCCCCTACTCTTTTCGTACTTGTTTTAACTCTTGGGGGGGATACATGCTCAACTACTTGCTTACTTGTACAAATACTCAAAACGTCTATACTTGACTGTGTTATACTTGATTGCTTACATACATGACTGCGTTATACTTAATTGCGTTATTCTATTTATTGACTAGTAGTTGTCTTTGGGAATTGACTCCCAGTTGTCTTTGGGAAGTGGCTCCCAGTTGTCTTTGGGAATTGACTCCCAGTTGTCTTTGGGAATTGGCTCCCAAAGTGAGGTCTTCGGAGATGAAGTATAGACTCACTTCTAATTGCTTAAATTGTCTTGATGAACTTATACATGTCTTATTCATACTATATATGTTAGCAGTGGGTTGTGAACACACAGGTTGCAAGTCTCTTATGGCGGGAATTGCAACTGAGTGGATTCTCAATGACTTTGCTATGTGAACATTCTTTTGAGGCTTTTTCAACTGTTTTAAGACAAACTCTATGAACTCACCAACCATTGTGTTGACACTTTAGCATGTTTATCTCAGGTTAGTAAGGCGATAGCTAGTGCATGGAACTTAGAGTCAAGCTGCATATTCTGAAGACTTACGCTTTTATCATTTACCATTCAAAATTTTGTATACATTTATGTATCATACTTTGGAATCTCATGTTTGTAACTTTGAATTTATTAATCGAATGGTAACTTTTCAAAACGTCTCATTTAGAGTTCGTTTTCTATACCTTGTACTTTGTATTATGAAGTAGCACCCCTGTGACACAGTCTTCCGCTGCGGTATTTTGGAGGTGTTACAATTGTTGCATCTTCACCCTGTACTTGAGCAATTTTAGCAAGCATTTGAGGAAAAATTGGATGAACCTCCCCATTCCAAAGATATGAGGCCTTACTCATGTTTTGAAAAACTTTAGGCTTAAGACAGGAAGGTTCATAAACTCGATTGTGATGTTGCAGTTGAATCTCATTTAGCACTGCTTGCACAAATCTTGGATACATTAAAAATTTATATGAACTCTTTACATTGCCTTTCATGTTATTAAATATAAACCTTGAAAAATTAAAAGTCCTATCAGTTGCCAAACATACCAAAGGATAAGCCATGGTAGATGGAAATTGTTCATAAGAAGTTTGCTTAGGACTAAGGCAATGCAACAGAGTATGTATCAAAAATCTCCAATGGGGACAAAAACATCCTTTTCTAAAAGTAACTTTTTGGTCAGATGTATCATACCCCATGGAAGCAATATGTTGAAAAATTTCAGAATTAGGTAATGTGATGATACCATTGAGATCATCCAATTGAAGAACTCTCCTCAAAGATGACTCAGTAACATCAATAATTACCCCATCCACTGTGGCTCTAAGAGCTTCCACAGATTCATGTATGTCCCCCTGTTCAAGTGTTATGGACTCCACAGAGTTCCAGAACTGTTTGATTTGAGAAACAAAGATTGTGGGATTCATAGTTAAGGCATACCTTATATGAGTTGTGTTTAGGAAATCCACAATCTGATGAAAAACGGGTCCACTCTTGTCGTTTGACTTTTGTAGGTAAGCCACTTGATTGTGTTCATCTGCAAACTTGAGAGTCACCATGATTTTGCGATTTGAGAGATAAAAGTGTTAGTAATCGAGAATAAAAAGCAAGCCGTATAATGATCAATTTATACTAATAGGGTTTTGAGAAAAAACGCGTATGGTGAATTATCTATAGAAAGATTTATCTTTAGAAAAGAATAAATAAAGTTTGGTAAGTAGATAATTCCCAAAAATTTTACCCTATTAATAAGGAAAGACAGTTATAGTTGCAACAGCTAGTAAAAATAAGATTACTGATACACAGTTGTAACGGCTAGTTCACCAGTGGTAAAATTTACACTTTCAGTGGAAACGGTGAACTTGCAGTGGTAAAAATCAACAAAACTTCAAAGAGCAGTGGAAAGTAAAACATTTAAAATTATCTGCTCTTAACATAGTTTTTAGCAAACTATCAGCTATCAACGGATTTGATAGGTCTTTACCATGAGCCATTTGCTATGGACTAGCCAACTCTTGATCACAAGGATGTATGGTGAGTTGAGAACCTAGTTTTTGGTAAACTATCAACCATGAACGGATTTGATGTGTCTTTACCTGTAGTCGTTTGCTCAGGACTAGTTGATTCTTATGTGGATAAGACATGGTGAATCAATAACCATATGTTATGTGTCTTTGTTTACACATCTTATAACTCCAATCTCCTTAAGCAATACTGGGTTTGGCTGTGTCCAAAGAATAAGAACCAAACTTAACCAATATTAGTTAACCCAAGTAACTTTTTAACTAAGTTACTATACACAAAAATATCTTCGCAAAAGTCAAACAACAGTTACTTCTCCAACCAACCAAAACAGATGGAAGTAAATATCCTTCATTAATTAACATAACACCTAACCTTGGCTTATTTAATCACTTCCAAGCACCACATCTCAGTCACCAATTTACCCCAAATAATCTTTCAACCCCTAGTTTCCCAATCAACCCAATTCTCTTCCAAAACCATGTCATCAAACCCTGAAACCTCTGATCAACACTCTTCTTCTCCAACATCAGAAGAAGATGTACCACCATATCCATGGGGGCTTGAAGATTCTGACTATGAGAGAGAGATGGAGAAACGATGGGATGCAAAAGAAAGACAATGGAATGCACATAGGAAGGGTGAATCAAGCCATGTTCCTAATCCAGCTGAGAAAGAACTTGTCTCTCCCTTCATCTGTACCTCTGATGAAGAATCTTCAAAAGAAGAAAATGAAGAACCAACCTTTCTTCCTCCTTCTACACCAGAGAGATCCCAACCAAGTTCAAGTAAGAGAGATCCATCTCTCCCAACATCATCAAATTTGGTGTTGAATCTTCCTGCTCCAGAGCCTGGTCTTCTGCATCAAGAACATGTTGGACAGAGCAAGAAGGCTCAGATCATACGTAAGGGAAAGGAGAAGCAGAAGTAAATGACTGAGGAATGTTGCCAAGGAACAAAGTTCTTGAGTATTTTCTTGACTTTGGTACTTGAGCATCTTCACAGTCTTTCTTCTCTTCTTTTTCCATTTTCATCTTCAGCTTCTTCATTGTACTTGACATAGCCTCAAGTATTATGTAATAATTGATAGAAGCTAGTAGTACTCAATTAGCCAAATGTTTAGGAATGGTCTTTGTAATTCAGTTGGAACTTTGAATGTAAGCTGTAACTAGTGTCTTTGAATGAATGAAAAGATCTTCTTTGATTAATCAATTTTGTAAGACCTTCAGCATTATTATCTTTGCAGTAGAAACTATGTTTAGCTTATTTGACCACATTCCCTTGGCTACAACTCTTGGTGACTTTTCTATACTTCTTGCAATCTCTTAACATTTGCAAAACAGACATATACCAAACAACTTGCAAACATATTAGTGAGTCACTGTAAAACTCAGAAAGTATAATCAAGTCATTCATAATCATTAGTAGCCTTTGACTGTTCCTGCACTCAACATAAAGAAATTAGTTTCTTTTGGGGACCCAAGCCACAAATGACTTGGATCTGCCTCGTGTATCAATATAATTATATCTATCAAAGGTCATTGATACACCATTGGGAGTGTTTGAGGTTGTTGTTCCTTTTGGTTTCCATTCCCAACGAGCTGAGGCCTTAACAGCATTACCCATGTTTACCCTTTTCTTATTCACATAGACACCAGTGGAAACATTTGGTCTTGCAGTGGTAACTGCAGGCCTAGCAGTGGAAACTGCTGGATTAGTAAATTTGGGTCTCCACATGTGATTCTTGTGATCATTCTTTTCAAAATAAGTCTTTTTCCCTGTTTGATAAGATTTAATAGAAGTAGTGACAGGGGACTTAGGATAAACTCTGTTTTTACTACTGGCAGTGGCAACTGCTGGTCTAGCAGTGGAAATAGGTTTAATGCCAGTGGTAAGCAAAACAGACCTGGGAACCATCTTGCTTAGGGGGTTTGGGTGAGTTATTTTATTAGAATTATGTCCATTCACCCTTGTATTCACAAATACTTCCCTTCTTCCCATGTGGTAGTTACAAGTATAGGAAATGTGATCAAAGCTACCACAAATATGACAGGCCTTATTGTTGAACACAAAATCACTACCAAACTGCCTAGTTTTAACATGATTCCAACTTCTCATGTTCCCTTTAGGAGATTTAGACCTATCCCTGTACATCTCTGCATATCTAGTAGTAGGTCTGGTGTAATTTGACTGTATCCTAGGCTTCTCTTTGACTACTTCAGAAATACTTTTTCTTTCCTCTACTTTAACATTTTCAGGAACACTAGATTTAGACTCAACATTCAAACATTCATCTTTAAGAGATGAGTCACTAGCACTATCAAAAGTCTCAACCTCAACCTCAACCTTTTCAGTTTCAACTGGTTTAACAAATTTTGGTCCATAGGTCATAGGTAGATCCTGAAATTCTTCTAAACCTGTGTGAGCTAGGTCAATGCCAGGAGGTGCTGGAACACCTCTTAGAGGTGGTGGAACAGATTTGTATCCAAGACCTGATTTAGCTTTGCTCACAACTTGGGCTTCCCAAATTTTGCTAATGCTCTTAGATTGGTGGTCTAGTGTTTGATTAGTTATCTGAATGTTCTCACTAGCCTTCTTAACTTTTTCAATCTCTTCCCTAAGAGCTTTATTCACTTCAACATAAAAATCTAAGTCTCTTTTTAAAACAGCAATGTCATCACTGAACTTAGATTCATTTGCCCTATAATGCTCTATCTGTTTTTCTAAAACACCTAGACCTCTTTTATGATTTGCTAAATTATAATTAGTATGATGTAAATCTAGCATCAGTGCATCATATTGTGTTTTAGAGATCTCTAACTCTTTTAAGGCCTTACAGTTTTTAGAACAAGCATTATCAGTATGTACCTCAGTGTCAGAGAAAGCCATGAGTGCATGCTCAGTAGCAAGCATTGCAGATTCTGAATCATCTTCTCCATCCTGAGTCATAAAGCTCCAATCAAAGCTCACTCCATCAATAGCCAATAGCACCTTTGGCTCTTCTGTTGTAGGTTCTTTGTTCTTATCCTTCTTATACCAAGTTGACTTGTTATCAGATTTCCTTGGTTTTCTACATTCTCTTGCAAAGTGCCCCATCTTGTGACAATTATAGCACTCCACCTTCTTTTTGTCAAAACCTACAGTCTCATTGCCACTTATATGTATCTTTCTCCCTGTCTTCTTCCAGAACTTCTTTGATCTTAAGCTTAGTAATGCCACCTGCCATTTGATGTCCATCTCCTCCATATCATCTTCATCAATTTGATCCAAATCCTCATGATTGAGAATTGAACCACCCACATGGCTTGATATAAAGGCATAGAAAGTAGCATCACTTAGTCCTGCAACCTGTTTCTTTGAGCTCTTAGTGGAAACACTTCCATTACCAGTGGAAACAATCATGTTACCACTGTCATCATCACTATCACTTTCTTCATCTGAACTATCATTAGTTGATGATGATATGAGTGCTACACTTGCAGAACTTGTTCTTAATTTGCCAGCTTTCTTCAATCTTTGTTCAATAACTTTGAAGTTATTGTACACATCATTAAGCTTCATGGTCTCTAGATCTGGCTTATCTTCCCAAACAGCAACATTGGTGTCAAACTCAGAAGGTAGGCTTCTTAGGAATTTAAGATTGAGATATTCCTTTTCTACCTCAATTCCAAAAGCAGTGAGTTGAGTAACAATCTTTTGTAGCCTTGTGAATATGCTATCAAGAGATTCATTACTTGTTGAACCAAAGTTTTCATAAGTCTGCTTCAATAAAGTCTTTTGAGTCTTCTTGGTGGAATCATTACCACCAAACACTTCACAGATCTCATCAAAAAGAGTCTTTGCAGACTTGTATTTGCTAAAAGCCAGAACTTGTTCTCTGGGTAGAGCCATCAATAACAAACCTCTAGCCTTCAAATCATTCTTCAATTGACTTCTTTCTTCATTAGTGACAGGACCAGTGTTAACTTTTGTTACTGTCTTGTCACCAACCTGCTCTACAGTTGTACCAGGTTTGAATGAATTTCCACACATAATGATCTCCCATAATGTGTAGTCTTGAACCATAAAGAATTGTTCTATCATAAGCCTCCACATCTCAAAATCATTTATCTTAAGCTTAGGAAGCTTAGCAGCAATGTTTGATTGGCTTGTTTCTGTCTCCATTGTTTCTTTTGAGTCTGCCATAGGATCTTCTAAATCAAAATATCAAAGCCTTGCTCTGATACCACTTGTTGGATCGTGAACACCTTGAACTTGTGTTAATATTGATACTTTGAGTGATACCACTAAGTATGCGGAATCTACTTAATGATACTTAGAAGATTGATTGTGAATGAAACAGTTGTATATATGTAAGAACAATGTATGTAACAAACAAATAGCTTCAATATTATTAATGATAATAATACGAGTGATCTATGATATCACTAGGGTTACACCTTGAAGCTCTAGGAAAAACGTATTAGAAAGATATATTCTAACTATAACCTAGGATCTCCTTTTATACAGCAAGGAGTCCTCTTCTACAAGATAAGTATAATACTAATAGAATAAGATATACACAAGATCTTTTCTATGTTTATCTAAGCGTGTTTCTCTAACAGTTATCAAGTAAGCAGTGGTAATATTTGTTCTTGCAGTGGTAATGAGTTTCCACTGCAAGTACAATCTTCTGTAGTTGTAACATCTTCACTAGCCGTGGTAACTGTTAGTATAATTCTCAACAATTTCTTTTTATTAGGTCTACTTGCTAGATTCCATTCTAGTAAGATTTTATTTTTATTTTTAGGTTTTCTTTAGTCTATCTTATTTCGTTGTGTCTTTGTTCGTAAAAAGTGTGTCATTATGGATACTAAAAGCCGACGTTTGGAAATTGAAAAAAGATTTTTACTACGCAACCGAATGGAAAGAGAAATTAAGGGGTTTAATGAGCTTAATGAGTTAATTAAAAAAGAAAAGGGGCTGAAAATAGACCATTGTGAAAACAACACCGTCTTTAACAACAGTAACACAATGGAGTCTAAGGATGATTTAGAAGTATTTCAAAACTCTTCACCAACTCTTGAGGAATTAAGTCACCATAAGTTTCTTTTGAAATACCCTTGTCCCGCTAAACATCGAAAGAACCCATGGATTAAAAGGGGGGGCTATTTTAATGTGAAGATTCCATGCATGATTGGTCATATGTTTAGGGAGCATACCTATGTTGACTTGCAAGCCCCAATGAATATTATGTCTAGGCTCTATTATAATTGGATCATGAGAAATGAGCTGAAACCTAGACAAGACCCTTATAACGCCAATCGACTATGCAATTTCATTGGTATTACTAGAGGCTTACACGTTTTTGTTGGGGATTTCGTTTATCAATGTGATTTCATGATCTTAGAAGATGTGAAGGGAATTATAGATCGGCATTTAGGAGAAATAGTTTTGGGAAAACCCTTCATCAATACATCCAACATGATTTATGATAAGGATGAAGGCACCGTTACATTTTCCAATGAAACTGGGTGTGTTAAGTACATGATGCCTTATAAGTTCGAAAAGTTCAAAGGTATTGATGGTTTAGATGTCGACAACATTCCAACATTTGAGGTTAGTGATAGTAACCAAAAAGGAAATAAAATTAAGTATTCGGGATATTTGGCTTTAGGCCCGGAATACAAGTGGGATGGAAGAGTGATTAGGAGTTTCAAAACCACATTCCTATTGCGGAATAAGGTCACGTAATTGCCCATGACCTTGAGTCTAGCTACAAGACTCGTAAATAAAGAAAAGCGCTTCTTGGGAGGCAACCCATGTTTTGTGTGATTTTTAATTGTTTGATTGTTATTTGTTTCCGTATGCATGCTTTATTTTTATTGTTGGTAGATCATGTTTCAAACTAAAATTGTGAAAATGCTTTATTTTGTCGTTTAACTTTGTCTTAACTTCATACAAAGGTATTTCACAAAAGATAAGTGTAAGGGGAAACCCCAAATATGTTTTTAAGAAACCAAATTGATCATGATTCTCCACAATATTAAATGAACATGTGTATTAGTATTTGTTAGAGTCAAATGCTTGTATCGAGTCATAATGATGTCTTGTATCGAGTCATAATGATGTTTTGCAGGATTTTCCAGGAAGTAGGACATAAGTTTTTCCAGAAATTTTCCGGAAACTTAACGTAAAGATTTCTGCAGGTCACTTCTGATGGCATCATGAGTTAACTCCTGACGGCGTCATGTGTAAAATTCTGGAAATTTTGCTAGTTTTGTTTTTCTAACAGAGTCTTAAAGATTTTGTTAATTCTTTAGTTTTATAAACTCCAGCAAATCTGCAAACATTCATTCCACAAGCATTATATCTTAATTTGCTTTCTAGGAATTGTTAGTATATATAGATTGCCGCCGATTTTACGCGAGGTTGCCTTGTTTGTTTTCTCAGGTTTAACAGGTTATGTATGACAAGAAGATGATTTATATTTCTGGAAGGGAAGCTTTGATTGTTCATTTTCGTGGAGGAAGACCTAACCTTGTTAACACGCTATCCACACCGAACAAATCAGGGGAGTATTTGATTTCATTCTTTTACCTATTTCACTTTTATATTCTTTAATTGAACATTGGGGACAATGTTCATCCTAAGTGTAAGGGGAGGGTAAATGATGATACCTTATAGGATACACTTGCACTTGAGTTTGTTTGTTTGATGGTAGGTGTGTAATAAAACTATGAGAAATACTTGTTAGTGTAATTTTAGCGCCAAATTTAAATTTTTTTACAACATTTAGGAGTGAAACTTTAGCCATAGCAAGCGTCTCATGGATAGGAGTTGTATGACAAGCACAAAACCGTACCATTCAGAAAAATTTTCCACCAAAATATGTGAGGTTCGCCTTTAGATTTGATAGGAAAAGCATTTACGATTAGTGCTTATGAATATACCGGTAGCATTTAGATTCTAGAACTTGCGTTAGTGATGCATCCCAAGACCGCTAGTGAGACTACATTCGTGTAGTAGGATTTACTACATGATAAGAAGCATTAGGATCACCCTTGTGTTAAACCCGTATCATAATTACTTGACCATTTAAGTCATATTATTTGGCTAGTAAAGTCAACTAATTTTTCCCACACCATTAGCGTTGTACTCATTTTTAGTACACGAAACCCCTAGTACACCCCTCCGAGCCTATCCTTTCGTTTCTAACTTTAAGCATCTTACTTAAAGGAAGAATTTGTTACAACCCACTTAAATGTACAACCAAATTGCCTTAGCCTTCCGTGTATGCACTCATCTTTAATGCATTATTGTTACATGTTTAAACCCTTAGTTAATTATCTAATTGATTACATGGTTGCTAAGCCGAGTCATATCTTGTACATATTGTTTTGGGACGATTGGGACTCATGGGTAAAGTACTTGTGTTATGGATTAATGGGGAAGAACATCATATTATTACCCCCATATGTGCGTTAATCTTAAAAAGTACTCCAAGTGTTTTGATTATCTTGATTCGAGTCATTAGATTAGTTTATTGTAAAGTATGTAAAAATTCAAGTGTAAGGGGAATGTACATTCCCTATGATGTATTATTTCGGATGGTAGGGTAAGAGTATATGAAAAAAAAAATCGAAAAAATCAAGAAAAGAAAAAAAATAGAAAAAGAAAAGAGAAAAAACATACGGACTACCATCCCGTTTCATTCTATGTTTATTTTATGTTTTTGTTATTTTTCATTTATTAGCTTAAGTCGAGTCAAGTCTTGGCTTAGCAACGCCATATTGTACATGTAATTAACCAAGATGATTAACTCGCCACCAGTAAAGATTGCCTATATCCAACAAAACCGTGTATTCCATATCCCTACACCTAACATTATAACCCTTTAAAATACCTTTTTGATAGTTTATCCTAGGTGCGTACGCCATGTGGTGGAGGTTTGATCCTTTCCCAGCCTATGGTAATCTATTTTGCTATGACAGGTGTGAGAGATGTTTCCATAGCCATATTGTGATATATACTTTATTACACCCGAGAGATGTGAGTATCTAAACATTATTTGTGAGGTGCTAGTGTATGACCTCCGTGCTTGTCTTTGGTCTTTAGTGGAACGATTATTTGTGGTAATTACTTTTATATTAGTGTTAAATGACCCCTAACTTGTATTTTGATTAGAATAAAAGCGCATTTGCTTGAGGATAAGCAAATCTCAAGTGTAAGGGTATTTGATGAGGCGAAAAATGAACCGTTTTTAGGGGGTCATTTTAGCCCGGATTCGAATTTATTTGATCAAATATTGCCCTAAATCGTTCCTTTTGTCATTTTAGGTACTTTTGGAGTGAATTCTGGAAAAGGAAGCATTTTGGACTTTCTTGGAACATAAAAGTGAAGAAAATGGCAAAGTCTTAATTTTCCTTGCTGGGAACAGTACTTGACGGCGTCACATGCTCCTTAATGACGGCGTCAAGAGTAATACAAGAGGTGGAAGTGGATAAAGTCCGTGATGATCCAGAAGAGTTTTACACTATGGGCATGACGGCGTCACCATAGGCCGTCATGGTCCAAATACATGTGACGGCCCAGAGTAGAAGTGCACATGACGGCGTCAAATCTGGATCTAGGCAATCCGATTTCATTATGGGCGGCGAGTTGACGGCGTCAGAAATTCCTTCTTGACGCCGTCACCCTGTAAATTCTATATATAGTTTTGCAATTTTCATTCATTAGGAGAGGGACAAGTAGGGTGTAACTTTGGAGAAACCCTAGTACGAATATTACTGCTTTTTCAAGGGTTTTTACCCTTTGAAACCTTTCATGTTCAATTGAGATAAGTACTATTTCAATTCATTCAATATGTCTATGTGTTGTTTGAATATATCTTACGCTTGTCTTGAATTTAACATGCTTGGCTAGATCTCCTTTGTGTTTGCTTAGATGTAGTGAAACCTAGATGTTAATTATGGGTTGATTGTTTGTTTATAGTTGTTACGGATGATTGTATTCGATGTTAGGCTTAAGAAAACTGGCAGAATTCCATTGGTGACATGCTTGAACGTCTTAAGAAACATGATCAGAGGTGTACTATGATTTTTGGTTGTATTTAATGCGTAGGAGAATTCTAATGATCCCATGTTAAGAGCTTCTAACGGCTCGACATAGGAGTGAAGTAGGATCCTATAGAGTTAGGGAATATTGTACACGGCCCTACGACTGATATTAAGGAATACGACCCCTCATCCATGCAATTGTAACAAACTATCAACCTGTAAAAGATATCTAGGGAGTAATGAAACCTAAGTAAACACAACTCTCCCTATCATTGTTCACACCATTAGTTTAATTAGATTTATTTTCATTTCTGTTATTTTATTTTGATTGCATCTTAGTTGTTGGGTTAGTTGATTAGCAACTAATTCCGCCCACTCTTCCAAAACCCCGAGATTTTAATTGCTTTCATAAAATATAAAAAATACAAAAAGAATCATCCCTCACCTCTAGACCTAGTTGTTTGGCTTTCTAATCCTAGCGACACTATTCCTGAGTTGAACAATCAATCCCCCGGTACTTGTCACTATACTATACTACAATGATCAGGTACACTGCCTAGTGGGGGTTGTAAGCTTCTCGAGATCCCTCGAGAGGTAAAGCCTGGTGCGATTCCCACGTATCATCAAGCTTAAACAAAAACCAGCTCAAAGTGTAATCAGTAAATGGGACAAGAAAATGCATATGTATTACCAAGAAAAATGGAATGAAATGTACGAAAAGGAAAAGCAAAAGGAAGGGTATATTGAGAGTATTTGATGAGGCGAAAAATGAACCACTTTTAGGGGGTCATTTAAGCCCGGAATTGAATTTATTTGATCAATTATTGCCCTAAATCGTTCCTTTTGTGATTTTAGGTACTTTGGGAGTGAAATCTGGAAAAGAAGCCATTTTGGACGTTTTTGGAGCATAAAAGTGAAGAAAACGGCAAAGTCTCAATTTTCCAAGCTGGGAACAGTAGGTGACGGCGTCAAGAAGGAATTTATGACGGCGTCAAGAGTAAATTCCATGACTTTCCATGACGATCCAGTACAGATTTGACGGCGTCACAAGGTAGGGCGTCAAGAGTAAAATGCATGACGGCCTGGAAAATGCTAACACATGACGGCGTCAGAAGTAGATCAAGGCAGTCCGAGAAGTATTTTGGCGGCGAGATGACGGCGTCACAAGTTTTGTCTTGATGCCGTCAGACCCTATTTCCTATATATAGCTTTCTAATTTTCACATTAAAAAAAAAGAGAAGTTTTGGAGAAACCCTAAGTACGAACTTGGTGTAGTAGGATTTACTACATGATAAGAAGCATTAGGATCACCCTTGTGTTAAACCCGTATCATAATTACTTGACCATTTAAGTCATATTATTTGGCTAGTAAAGTCAACTAATTTTTCCCACACCATTAGCGTTGTACTCATTTTTAGTACACGAAACCCCTAGTACACCCCTCCGAGCCTATCCTTTCGTTTCTAACTTTAAGCATCTTACTTAAAGGAAGAATTTGTTACAACCCACTTAAATGTACAACCAAATCGCCTTAGCCTTCCGTGTATGCACTCATCTTTAATGCATTATTGTTACATGTTTAAACCCTTAGTTAATTATCTAATTGATTACATGGTTGCTAAGCCGAGTCATATCTTGTACATATTGTTTTGGGACGATTAGGACTCATGGGTAAAGTACTTGTGTTATGGATTAATGGGGAAGAACATCATATTATTACCTCCATATGTGCGTTAATCTTAAAAAGTACTCCAAGTGTTTTGATTATCTTGATTCGAGTCATTAGATTAGTTTATTGTAAAGTATGTAAAAATTCAAGTGTAAGGGGAATGTACATTCCCTATGATGTATTATTTCGGATGGTAGGGTAAGAGTGTATGAAAAAAAAATCAAAAAAATCAAGAAAAGAAAAAAAAATAGAAAAAGAAAAGAGAAAAAACATACGGACTACCATCCCGTTTCATTCTATGTTTATTTTATGTTTTTGTTATTTTTCATTTATTAGCTTAAGTCGAGTCAAGTCTTGGCTTAGCAACGCCATATTGTACATGTAATTAACCAAGATGATTAACTCGCCACCAGTAAAGATTGCCTATATCCAACAAAACCGTGTATTCCATATCCCTACACCTAACATTATAACCCTTTAAAATACCTCTTTGATAGTTTATCCTAGGTGCGTACGCCATGTGGTGGAGGTTTGATCCTTTTCCAGCCTATGGTAATCTATTTTGCTATGACAGGTGTGAGAGATGTTTCCATTTCCATATTGTGATATATACTTTATTACACCCGAGAGATGTGAGTATCTAAACATTATTTGTGAGGTGCTAGTGTATGACCTCCGTGCTTGTCTTTGGTCTTTAGTGGAATGATTATTTGTGGTAATTACTTTTATATTAGTGTTAAATGACCCCTAACTTGTATTTTGATTAGAATAAAAGCGCATTTGCTTGAGGATAAGCAAATCTCAAGTGTAAGGGTATTTGCTGAGGCGAAAAATGAACCGTTTTTAGGGGGTCATTTTAGCCTGGATTCGAATTTATTTGATCAAATATTGCCCTAAATCGTTCCTTTTGTCATTTTAGGTACTTTTGGAGTGAATTCTGGAAAAGGAAGCATTTTGGACGTTCTTGGAACATAAAAGTGAAGAAAATGGCAAAGTCTTAATTTTCCTTGCTGGGAACAGTACTTGACGGCGTCACATGCTCCTTAATGACGGCGTCAAGAGTAATACAAGAGGTGGAATTGGATAAAGTCCATGATGATCCAGAAGAGTTTTACACTATGGGCATGACGGCGTCACCATAGGCCGTCATAGTCCAAATACATGTGACGGCTCAGAGTAGAAGTGCACATGACAGCGTCAAATCTGGATCTAGGCAATCCGATTTCATTATGGGCGGCGAGTTGACGGCGTCAGAAATTCCTTCTTGACGCCGTCACCCTGTAAATTCTATATATAGTTTTGCAATTTTCATTCATTAGGAGAGGGACAAGTAGGGTGTAACTTTGGAGAAACCCTAGTACGAATATTACTGCTTTTTCAAGGGTTTTTACCCTTTGAAACCTTTCATGTTCAATTGAGATAAGTACTATTTCAATTCATTCAATATGTCTATGTGTTGTTTGAATATATCTTACGCTTGTCTTGAATTTAACATGCTTGGCTAGATCTCCTTTGTGTTTGCTTAGATGTAGTGAAACCTAGATGTTAATTATGGGTTGATTGTTTGTTTATAGTTGTTACGGATGATTGTATTCGATGTTAGGCTTAAGAAAACTGGCAGAATTCCATTGGTGACATGCTTGAACGTCTTAAGAAACATGATCAGAGGTGCACTATGATTTTTGGTTGTATTTAATGCGTAGGAGAATTCTAATGATCCCATGTTAAGAGCTTCTAACGGCTCGACATAGGAGTGAAGTAGGATCCTATAGAGTTAGGGAATATTGTACACGGCCCTACGACTGGTATTAAGGAATACGACCCCTCATCCATGCAATTGTAACAAACTATCAACCTGTAAAAGATATCTAGGGAGTAATGAAACCTAAGTAAACACAACTCTCCCTATCATTGTTCACACCATTAGTTTAATTAGATTTATTTTCATTTCTGTTATTTTATTTTGATTGCATCTTAGTTGTTGGGTTAGTTGATTAGCAACTAATTCCACCCACTCTTCCAAAAACCCGAGATTTTAATTGCTTTCATAAAATATAAAAAATACAAAAAGAATCATCCCTCACCTCTAGACCTAGTTGTTTGGCTTTCTAATCCTAGCGACACTATTCCTGAGTTGAACAATCAATCCCCCGGTACTTGTCACTATAATATACTACAATGATCAGGTACACTGCCTAGTGGGGGTTGTAAGCTTCTCGAGATCCCTCGAGAGGTAAAGCCTGGTGCGAGTCCCACGTATCATCAAGCTTAAACAAAAACCAGCTCAAAGTGTAATCAGTAAATGGGACAAGAAAATGCATATGTATTACCAAGAAAAATGGAATGAAATGTATGAAAAGGAAAAGCAAAAGGAAGGGTAGATTGAGAGTATTTGATGAGGCGAAAAATGAACCACTTTTAGGGGGTCATTTAAGCCCGGAATTGAATTTATTTGATCAATTATTGCCCTAAATCGTTCCTTTTGTGATTTTAGGTACTTTGGGAGTGAAATCTGGAAAAGAAGCCATTTTGGACGTTTTTGGAGCATAAAAGTGAAGAAAACGGCAAAGTCTCAATTTTCCAAGCTGGGAACAGTAGGTGACGGCGTCAAGAAGGAATTTATGACGGCGTCAAGAGTAAATTCCATGACTTTCCATGACGACCCAGTACAGATTTGACGACGTCACAAGGTAGGGCGTCAAGAGTAAAATGCATGACGGCCTGGAAAATGCTAACACATGACGGCGTCAGAAGTAGATCAAGGCAGTCCGAGAAGTATTTTGGCGGCGAGATGACGGCGTCACAAGTTTTGTCTTGACGCCGTCAGACCCTATTTCCTATATATAGTTTTCTAATTTTCACATTAAAAAAAAGAGAAGTTTTGGAGAAACCCTAAGTACGAACTTGGTGCGAATTTTACAGGTTTTTCAAGGGTTCTTTGCCCTTGAAACCTTGCAAGTGTAATTGAGATAAGTATTCTTTTAATTCAATCAATATGTCTATGTGTTGGTTGTCTATATCTTGTTCTTGTCTTAATTTCATCATGCTAGGCTAGATCTATCTTGTATTTGCTTGGATCTAATGAAATCTAGATGTTAATTATGTGTTGATTACTTGTTTATGGTTGTATTGGATGAATGATTTTGATGTTAGGCTTAAGAAAACTGGCAGATCTCCAAATGGTAACATGCTTGAACGTCTTAGGAAACATGAACCGATGTGCACTAGGTTTTATTGGTTGTATTTACTGCATGAGTAATTTCTAATGATCCCATGTTAGGAGTTTTTAACGGCTCGACATAGGAGTGAAGTAGGCACTCATAGGATTGGGGAAGTAAGTGCGCCACCCCATGAATGGTATTAAGGAATACAATCCGTCATCCACGCAACTATAACAAGTAATTAACGTGTAAAAGATGTCTAGGGAGTAGTGAAATCTAAGTAAACACATTTTCTCCACATATTGCTCACAACCTTAGTACAATTTAGTTTATTTTCATTTTTAGTATTTTATTTTGATTGCATCTTTAGTATTGGGTTAGTTGACTAGCAACTAATTCCGCCCAAATCCTTCAAACCCCGAGATTTTAATTGCTTTCTAAAAAATATAAAAATACAAAAAATAATCATCCCTCACCTTTAGCACTAGTAATTAGGTTTTCTAATCCTAGCGACACTATTCCTAGCTGAACGATCAATCCCCCGGTACTTGTCACTATACTATACTACAACGATCAGGTACACTGCCTGGTGGGGGTTGTAAGCTTCTCAAGATCCCTTGAGAGGTAAAGCCTGGTGCGATTCCCACGTATCAAGTTTTTGGCGCCGCAGCCCGGGGAATAGTTATTGTCTAGGTTAGAATTTCTTTTTATTAGGTCTACTTGCTAGATTCCTTTCTAGTAAGATTTTATTTTTATTTTTTTTAGGTTTCTTTAGTCTATCTTCTTCTTTGTGTCCTTTGTTCGTAAATTATTTCGATGGATAACAATAACATTGATCGTTTGATTCTTGTTATTCGTGTTTTTTGTCGTAGGATTTTCCAAATGCCCGCCCCACTTCCTTTAGTGGAGAATGAGAACCCACCTAACCTCTCACCTAACCACCACTTTGACAATAATTCTGAGTTAGAGGAGTCTGATCATGATGATGACCGTAGGACTAGTCCTTTTTACTATTCAGACTCCGATGAGGATCTTGATGATGGTGATGTGATTAATGAGAATAGGATGGAAGAGGAAATAAACCCTCTTAGGTATGATGACCCTAGAACTAGGATTGAGTGTGATAGTTCATTCAACATGCAATTTCCTTGTAAGATCGGATTTAAGAGCTTTAACGCCTATCTTAACTCATCTCTCCCAATGAACATAATCTCGCGTAATGAATATAATAAAATCATGGTAGATGAGTTAGAATACAAAGGAGAAAACATTATTGCTAGGGCAATACCGTTGCATGTATTTGTAGGAAGCTTGGTTTATCTTGTTGAGTTCATGGTTATGGAGAATCTAGGAGAATTTATTGATGATAAGTTGACCCAAGTTGTGTGTGGAAGACCTTTCAAACGGTTGACCAACCTCGATGAAAAACTCATAGAAGGGTTAATTACATTCTCGGATAGGGATGAAGATTTTGTCTATCAAATGCCCCGCACACACCCTAGGTTCAAGGATTTTTCCATGGAAAAGTGTAGTAGGTATCCACCCATAGAAATGCTAAGTGAGAATGACAAGAGAAAAGGGCTTAAGTATACTCATGAAAAGAATAAAAGATACTATCGGGGATGTCTAGAGTTAGGAGATGATTATAAGAAAGATGAGGCGACTATTAGATGGCTCACACTTGGTTATGTGAGCATAAGCGATACACGGTAACCCATGACCTTGAGTCTAGCTACAAGACTCGTAAATAAAGAAAAGCGCTTCTTGGGAGGCAACCCATGCTTTGTGTGATTTTATTTGTTTGTTTGTTTGTTATTTGCTTCCGTATGCATGTTTTGTTTGTATTGTTGGTAGATCATGTCTCTCAATTAAAATGTGGAAATACTTTACTTTGTTGTTTTGGCCTAGTCTTAATTTCACCTAAAGGTATTTTTGCAAAAGATAAGTGTAAGGGGAAACCCCAAATATGTTTTTAAGAAACAACTCGATCATGATTCTCCACAATATTAAATGAACATGTATATTCGTATTTGTTAGAGTCAAATGCTTGAATTGAGTCATAATGAAGTTTTGCAGGATTTTCCAGGAAGTAGGACCAAGTTTTTCCAGAAATTTTCCGGAAACGTAACATAAGAATTTCTGCAGGTCAATCCTGACGGCGTCACGAGTTAACTCTTGACGGCGTCACGGGTAATAAAAAAATGGAAATTTTACCGGTTTTGTTTTTTCTAACGGAGTCTTATGGTTTTTTTGAATTATTAAGTTTTATAATCTCCAGGAAATCTGCAAACTTCATTCCACAAGCATTATATCTTATTTTGTTTTCTAGGATTTAGTAACTTATATAGGATGCCGCCGATTTTATGCGAGGTTGTCTTGTCTATTTTCTCAGGATTTACAGGTTATGTATGACAACAAGATGATTTATATTCTGGAAGGGAAGCTTTGATTGTTCATTTTCTTGGAGGAAGATTTAACCTGGCCACCCTATAATCCATACCGAGCGAATCAGAGGAGTATTTGATTTCATTTGTTTTACTATTTCACTTTTACATTCTTTACTTGAACATTGGGGACAATGTTCATCTTAAGTGTAAGGGGAGGGTAAAATGATGATACCTTACAAATACACTTGCGCTTGAGTTTGCTTTGTTTAATGGTAGGTGTGTAATAAAACTATGAGAAACACTTGTTAGTGTAATTTTAGCGCCAAATTTAAATTTTTTTACAACATTTAGGAGTGAAACTTTAGCCATAGCAAGCGTCTCATGGATAGGAGATTGTATGACTAGCACATAACCGTATATTCAGAAAAATTTTCCACCCAAATATGTGAGGTTAGCCTTTAGATTTGATAGGAAAAACATTTACTATTAGTGCTTATGAGTGTACCGGTAGCATTTAGATTCTAGAACTTGCGTTAGTGATGCATCCCGAGACCGCTAGTGAGACTACATTCGTGTGGTAGGATTTACTACATGATAAGAGGCATTAGGATCACCCTTGTGTTAAACCCGTATTATAATTTCTTGACCACTTAAGTCATATTACTTGACTACTTAAGTCAATTAATTTTTCCCACACCCTTAGCGTTGTACTCATTTTTAGTACACGAAACCCCTAATACACCCCTCCGAGCCTATCTTTTCGTTTCTAACTTTAAGCATTTTACTCAAAGGAAGAATTTGTTACACCCCACTTAAATGTACACCCAAATCGCCTTAGCCTTCCGTGTATGCGCTCATCTTTAGTGCATTATTGTTATTTGTTTAAACCCTAAGTTAACTATCTAATTGATTACATGGTTGCTAAGTCGAGTCATATCCTTGTACATATTGTTTTGGGACGATTGGGACTCATGGGTAAAGTACTTATTTTATGGAGTAATGGGGAAGAACACCATATATTACCCCCATATGTACGTTAATCTTAAAAGTGCTCCAAGTGTTTTGATTTTCTTAATTCGAGTCATTAGTTTAGTTCATTGTAAAGTATGTAAAAATTCAAGTGTAAGGGGAATTCTCATCCCCTATGATGTATTATTTTGGATGGTAGGGTAAGAGTGTATGCAAAAAAAAAAAATCAAAAAAAATAAAATAAAATCAAAAAATCAAGAAAAAAAAAGAAAAAAAAATAGAAAAAGAGAAAAGAAAAGAAAAAAAAAAAACATACGGACTACCATCCCTTTTTATTCTATGTTCATTTTATGTTTTTGTTATTTTTCATTTATTGGCTTAAGTCGAGTCTAGTCTTGGCTTAGCAACGCCATGTTGTACATGTAATTAACTAAGATTGTTAACTCGCCACTAGTAAAGACTGCCTTTATCCAACAAAACCGTGTATTTCATATCCCTACACCTAACGTTACAACCCTTTAAAAGACCTCTTTGATAGTTTATCCTAGGTGCTTACGCCATGTGGTGGAGGTTTGATCCTTTCCCAAGCCTATGGTAATCTATTTTGCTATGACAGGTAGTGAGAGATATCTTCCGTTTCCATATTGTAATTTACACTTTATTACACCCGAGAGATGTGAGTATCTAAACACTATTTGTGAGGTGCTTGTGTATGACCTCCATGCTTGTCTATTGGTCTTTAGTGGAACGATTATTTGTTGTAATTACTTTTATATTAGTGTTAAATGACCCCTAACTTGTATTTTGACTAGAATAAAAGCGCATTTGCTTGAGGACAAGCAAATCTCAAGTGTAAGGGTATATGATGAGGCGAAAAATGAACCACTTTTAGGGGGTCATTTAAGCCCTGAATTGAATTTATTTGATCAATTATTGCCCTAAATCGTTCCTTTTGTGATTTTAGGTACTTTGGGAGTGAAATCTGGAAAAGAAACCATTTTGAACGTTTTTGGAGCATAAAATTGAAGAAAACGGCAAAGTCTCAATTTTCCAAGCTGGGAACAGTAGGTGACGGCGTCAAGAAAGAATTTCTGACGGCGTCTAGAGTAAATTCCATGACTTTCCATGACAACCCAGTACAGATTTGACGGCGTCACAAGGTAGGGCATCAAGAGTAAAATGCATGACGGCCTGGAAAATGCTAACACATGACGACGTCAGAAGTAGATCAAGGCAGTCCGAGAAGTATTTTGGTGGCTAGATGACGGCGTCACAAGTTTTGTCTTGACGCCGTCAGACCCTATTTCCTATATATAGTTTTCTAATTTTCACATTTAAAAAAAAAGTGAAGTTTTGGAGAAACCCTAAGTACGAACTTGGTGCGAATTTTACAGGTTTTTCAAGGGTTCTTTGCCCTTGAAACCTTGCAAGTGTAATTGAGATAAGTATTCTTTTAATTCAATCAGTATGTCTATGTGTTGGTTGTCTATATCTTGTTATTGTCTTAATTTCATCATGCTAGGCTAGATCTATCTTGTGTTTGCTTGGATCTAATGAAACCTAGATGTTAATTATGTGTTGATTACTTGTTTATGGTTGTATTGGATGAATGATTTCGATGTTAGGCTTAAGAAAACTGGCAGATCTCCAAATGGTAACATGCTTGAACGTTTTAGGAAACATGAACCGATGTGCACTAGGTTTTATTGGTTGTATTTACTGCATGAGTAATTTCTAATGATCCCATGTTAGGAGTTTTTAACGGCTCGACATAGGAGTGAAGTAGGCACTCATAGGATTGGGGAAGTAAGTGCGCCACCCCATGAATGGTATTAAGGAATACAATCCGTCATCCACGCAACTATAACAAGTAATTAACGTGTAAAAGATGTCTAGGGAGTAGTGAAATCTAAGTAAACACATTTTCTCCACATATTGCTCACAACCTTAGTACAATTTAGTTTATTTTCATTTTTAGTATTTTATTTTGATTGCATCTTTTGTATTTGGTTAGTTGACTAGCAACTAATTCCGCCCAAATCCTTCAAACCCCGAGATTTTAATTGCTTTCTAAAAAATATAAAAATACAAAAAATAATCATCCCTCACCTTTAGCACTAGTAATTAGGTTTTCTAATCCTAGCGACACTATTCCTAGCTGAACGATCAATCCCCCGGTACTTGTCACTATACTATACTACAACGATCAGGTACACTGCCTGGTGGGGGTTGTAAGCTTCTCAAGATCCCTTGAGAGGTAAAGCCTGGTGCGATTCCCATGTATCAGTATTGAATTAGATAAGAATGATGTTTTTGTGGATAAATCTGCTACTGCTAGATTCATGACAGATAATGAAGTGAATAGCAGTGGGGGCAATATTCTACATAACTAGTTTTAATTGATTGTAAAATAGAAGCCTGGAACATAAGAGGATTGGGGAAAGTTAGTAAGCAGAATGAACTAGAAACTCATATGAAGAATGATAGAATTGGGAAGATTGGTGAAAGAATCTTTGGAAACTGGACATGGCAGCATAACCTGCATGTGAGTAGGAAAGGTTGTAGAATTATGGTGGGATGGGACAATAATAAAGTTGAATGTACTTTGATTCACTGTTCTGAACAAGCAATGCTTTATCTTATTGAAGCAATCCAAACACCAATTAAATTCTACTGCACATTCATATATGCTGCAAACTCTGGTAGGAATAGAAGAGAGCTATGGAAGGATCTAAACGTTTACAAACATCTGATCAATAATGAAGCATGGGTCATAATGGGGGATGTAAATGTAAGCTTATTCAGTAGTGACCATTCAGAAGGAGGCTCAAGTGTGACACAAGATATGATGGAGTTTCAAGATTGTGTGAATGCTATTGAAGTCGAAGATATATGTAGCACAAGATTTCATTATACATGGATCAAAAGTCTTCATAAGCCCGATGCTAATATTCTGAAAAATATTGATAGGGTCATGTGTAATATGGAATTTCTTTCTAAATTCAACAATGCTAATGTTGTTTTTCATCCTTATGGTATTTCAAATCATAGTCTTGCTGTTCTCACTTGCTCTGAAGTACTTATAAAGAAGAGAAGGTCTTTTAGATTTGCAAACTATGTTGCAGACAAGGAAGATTTCTTGACAACTATTAAATAGCATTGGAAGGATGAGGATCAAGGGTATGAGATGTATAAGCTGGTGCAGAAATTAAGAATTTGAAGCTTAAAATAAACATGCTTAATTGGAGGAATGGGAACCTGTTTGTTAAGGTGTAGGAAGTAAGGAAAAGGTTGCATGATATTTAGGACAAGATTGATAAAAACCCAGTCAATAAAGAGCTGAGAAAGGAGGGTACTCTAATTCTAAATGAATATAACAATGTCTTACAAGATGAGTAAAAACTACGAAGTCAAAAGGCTAAAGTTGAATGGCTCAAAGAAGGTGATAAGAACTCTGCTTATTTCCATAAAGTGCTCAAAGGTAAACTTAATAGTGTTGGGTCACTGAATTCCCCAATCCTCCTCTAACAAGGATTTGAACATAAAATAACCTAAGTGTCGTAAACACAAACAAGTCACTGAGTGAACAGTATCTCAGTGAGTCATCTTCAGGATGCTTAGAGCGAGTCTACTAAGAAAGGTTCACCATTCAGTGAGGCGGAACTCATTGAGTGCTATCTAAGCCAAGAAGAAGGTGATGGGTTCAGTGAGGATGATAATAACTCATTGAACCCCCAAGACTCCTCAACAACGATTAAGGTACTGAAAACTGAAGATTTGGCGGGACTGGGCGGGAAAGTTTGAACTGGTTCACTAAAGTGCTTTATCATTTTAAGGTCAAAGTTTCCCCAAATGGTTAAATCCAGTCTGTCATCAGAAAGCACCTTTTGGACTTAACCCAAAGAAGGTTCCCTTGCCATAGAATAAAATCTACCAAGATTTTATTAAGGAAGGCTTATGTCCATTGTGTATTATAGTTGTTCATACTTGTGTATAAATAGGCAACATAAGTGAGGAGTAAAAGTTGACAAGTTTGTGCAATTAATGCTAAGCATTCACAAACCACTTTTACTCCTCCAAAGAACAACACAGTCCCTGAGATAGCTCAGTGAGACCTTTAGTTGTCACTCAAACTTTGTTTGAGTTTTGTGAGGAGTACATGCCATACTTGTCGTTTCAATCCCAAGTGTTATTCCGCAAACACATGGGTATAATTCTTTGATTAACTTCTAATAAGAATTAAACGTTGAAAATTACTCTTTTCTCTTTACGTTTATCTTTGTAGTTAATCTTTTATACATCTGTGTTAAAAGCGATATATCTTGGTTAGTTTAACTCTCAAGTTATTATTAACCAAGTAAGAGGGACCAACAAGTGGTATCAGAGCCTCTGGTTTGTAAAACTTTTCAAAAATCTGTTTTCAAAACTAAAAGAGTGCTCAAAAGTTTTTAAAATCAAGATCCCACCATGGCTGACTCAGATGTTCCCCAACTTGTCGACAAAAAGGGTGGAAGTTATTCAGCAACTGCCCCTCGAATTGAAGTTGGAAAATTTAACAAGTGGAAGAAGCGCATGCTCTGCTACTTGACTGGGATGGAACCATATTACATTAAGTTAATTAATGATGGTCCATATGTCCCAACAACTGCTCAAGGTTTAGTCAAACCTGAAGCTCAGTGGAACCCAGATGAAAGGAGGGTGGTCAATTAGGACCAGCGCCTGAAAAGCATCATTATATCATGTCTTCTTGACGATATAATGGAATCAGTGATTAACTGTCCTACTGCCAAGCAGACCTGGACTGACCTGGTTCATAGCTATGAAGGGCCTTCTGATACCAAAGAGAATAAAATCATGGACCTGAAGCTTAAATACAATACCTTCAGGGCCAAAGATTCTGAAAGTGTCTCAGAGACTTATACTCTGTATAATACCCTCCTGAATGAGCTGATCAATGATGGTGTAATTTTGTCAAAGCATGAAATCAATGTTGGCTTTGTCAACAGTCTCCCTGAGTAATGGTTAAACTTCTCTTAGGGGTTGAGAAATGCTAACCATATCCAGAACCTTGAGCTCTATGCAATTTACGTGAAGTTTGTCTATGAAGACAACTTAATAACCAGGAGATACCCTTGTAAAGCTCAAGAGACCAAAAAGGCCTTGACAATTCCACCTATATCAACTGCTTTCTACTTCAATGGTGTTATGCAGGATTTCCAAGATAAGTCTAATGATGAGGTTGATCAAAGAACCAGTGAGGAGTACCTAAATGATTTACAAATTGAATTTCATGAAAGGGCACTCCTTGCAAACTCAAGAAGGTTCTTTAAAAGAAACAAAATTTTTTCTAACTCAAAAGCAAATGACAACTCTGAGTGTTTTAAATGTGGTAAAAAGGGTCATTTTGCAAAAGATTGTTTCTCAAAAACAACCTCTGAACCATCTTACAAATTTCAGGAAACAACTCTTTTTCAGGAACAAGCAAGTTTCAACCTAAGATGCTTCAATCTAGTCAGTTTTTTCAAAATAAAATTGAAAAAGCTCCTCAAATAGATTTTGAAGCCAAATACAGGTAGACTAAGGCCAAACTTGCTCTTCTTGAGTCACCTCCGACAGTCAGTCAGTTACCTCAGGCTCCAAAACCTTCTCAGGCAAAGAACAAGGGGCTTGTAGCTGAAACATTTGACTGGGATGAGGTTGAAGTGTCCTCTGCTGATGATGAAAAAGTTCACATCAGTGCCCTGATGGCTCTCTCAGAGGATAACAAGCTTGCTGTTGGAAAAGGTCAGGCCAGAAATGGTGAATGGGTGAACATCACAATGAGAAAGGTAAACATCTTACTTTCTATGGATGATGATGCTGATTGGAAATCTTACTTAGATTATATTAATGTTGATCTTAAGTATATTGAAGAGCAAAGACTTAATTTGTTTTCAAAATTTAACAAACTGAGTTTTGAATTAAATCAATGTAGAGATGAACTACTTGCTTTAAAACAAGCTAAACTTGAAAGTGTAACACTTCAAATTCAAAATTCTGAACTTGTAAAACAAAATCAAGCTCTTCAGGAAGAACTTAAGAAATGAAACACTGAGTCTCACACCCAGCACCAAAAAGGCTGCTCTGGGTGAAGATCAACTCACTAAAGTGTCTGGGGAGAGTAGCCATTCAACAACTTTTCTGTCAGGCAACATACTCTCTAGCAAAGAACTTGCTCCTAAACCTAGTGATTGGATTGAAAGAATCAATCCTGACAGTAAACTGCCAAACTTTAACACGGGAAGAATTCTAGAGCCTAAAAGTCAGGCTATTAAGGAGTTTCTAGGAGTCACTGATGAACCTAGTCATACTGAGTCCATCACTGAGTCTAAGTCAGATCCACAATCACCATTCCCTCCACTGAAACAACTTCAGGGAGCAGCATCTAGTTCAGACCTTGCACCACCAGTTTATCAACCTCACTCACCTAAGGAGAAAACAAATCCAGGAATAACCATCCTGAAGAGACCTACCTCAGTACCTCCTGAAAACCACACACCTTCAGTATCTACTAAAGTGAAACCTGATAACACTGATTCAAAAGTTGATAAGCTAACTGAACTTGTCAGGATGCTAAGTGAAAAAATTGAGTCCACTGAAAAACCCTCTGGCTCAAAATCAAAACAACCATCAGCATCCTCAAGTTCCTCCAAACCTAAAACCACATCCAGACCTTCAGTGAGATGTGAGCTGTGCAATTATCCAAATCATACCACTGATAAATGCTACAGAGTCCTGTTCTGCATGATATGCAAACAAGAGGACCACAGAACTTGTGATCACATCTCTCACACTGCTTCTCTAAAAGCACAAGGTCTTTACAAAACACAAGGCTATCAGTATGCCTCATCTTCCAAACAGAGACTGAAGGCTAAGCCTTACATGCCATGTCCTCACTGTGATTTCAACGATCATCTTCCTGATGATTGTATGATGAAAACCTGATGTGACATCTATGGAGATCCCTCCCATGAAACCAATGGGCATGACAAAATCATTCAGTCCAGAAGAAAAACCCTTACAAACACTTCTCAGTCTACTAAGTCATCAACTACCACAAAGTGTAAAACATGTGGTAGCTCAGTACACTCAACTTCAGATCATGATTCATTAGCTAAGTTTAAGAAGTCCTTGAGGACTAAGCCCACTAGGAGGTTGGGTAACAAGAAAAACTAACCCAGTTTATTATTTGTGTAGAAACACATCAGAGATCCTACTTGGCACCTCGACAGTGGATGCTCAAGGAGTATGACTGGTGTGAAGAGTTACCTGCACAAATATGTGGAAGAACCAGGACCCAAGGTAGTATTTAGTGATAACTCATCAGCTCCCACTGAAGGTTATGGTTCAGTAAACTGCAATGGTATAGTTTTTACAAGAATAGCTTATGTAAATGGTCTGAAGTACAATCTGGTAAATGTAAGTCAATTATGTGATGCAAAATACATAGTTCAATTTGATGACAAGAGAGGGACCATCTTTAATGCCAACAAGGAATTAGTGTTGATTGCACCCAGGAGGGATGAAATTTATGTCCTAGACATGTCATCCCTTACTCAAAATGGGACTTGTCTATTCTTAAAGGCAAGTGAGACAATCAACTGGCTCTGGCATAAAAGACTCTCTCATCTCAATTTTAAGAGCATCAACAACCTGGCCAAACAGAACAAAGTTCTTGGCCTTCCATCCCTGGTGTATACCAAAGACAAACCTTGTTCTGCTTGTGAAAAAGGTAAACACCATAGGGCATCTTTCAAAACCAAACAATCATTCTCCATCAAAAGCTGCCTGCATCTTCTCCATATGGACTTGTTTGGATCTGTCAGTCCCATGTCTATTCATCATGAGAAGTATACTCTGGTCATTGTGGATGAATACTCAAGATAAACTTGGGTTTACCTCCTTACCAAAAAGAGTCAGGAAGCTGACACAATCATGTCATTTGTCAGGAACATTGAAAATCAAAATGATGTCAAAGTTAAACAAATTAGAACTGACAATGGCACAGAATTCAAAAACCATGACCTTGAGTGTTTCTGTGATGAGAAAGGGATTTCTCAGAATTTCACTTCTCCCTATACTCCTGAACAAAATGGAGTAGCTGAAAGGAGAAATAGAACACACATTGAGGTAGCAAGGACAATGTTAAATGGCTCAGTCCTCTCAAAACACTTTTGGACTGAGGTAGTCAAAACAACCTGCAACACTCAAAACAGGTCAATCATTGTGAAAAGACACAATAAGACTCCCTATGAGATATTCAAAGGAAGAATCCCTGACATTAGCTACTTTCATGTATTTGGGTGTACTGTGTTTATTCATAATCACAAGGATCACTTGGGTAAATTTGATGCCAAAGCTGATGATGGATACTTCCTGGGATATTCTCTGGTTTCCAAAGCCTTCAGGGTATTTAACACAAGGAGACAACAAACTGAGGAAACTTATCACATAACTGTTGAGGAGAGCACTGAATCCATCAGGTTCTCCAATTCCTCAGTTGAAGAAATTGGTATTGATGATTCTTCAAGGTATCCTCCTGATGAGTATCTTCCTGAAAATCACACTTCTACTCAATACCAAGCTGATGCTGATGTCTCTTACTACATCATCCCTCACAATCTACCCCAACCAACCATCAGTGAGTTCATTGAAACTCAACAAGTCTCAAATGAGACAACAACCACTGAACCAATTGTTTAGGAACCCTCAGAACAAAATGTTCCCAATAATGTCACTGAAGTACATAATCTTGAGTTACCTTAGGTTCCTGTAACTGAACCCACTCCTCAAGTAAATCAGGCTTCTAGAAGCTCTAACTCATATTCTAAACCTGAGGATAGCTGGACCAGATCCAAAGTTATTGAGCTTGTGAACATTATTGGTGAGCCCACTGAAGGCATGCTTACCAGAAGCATGGCTGCTAAACTCAAGGCAGCCACAACCAATATATGTCTTTATGCTAACTATCTCTCTGAAATAGAGCCTAAAAATATCAAAGAAGCCCTGACATATGAAAGTTGGGTTCAGGCCATGAGAGATGAACTGTAACAGTTTGACAGAAATGATGTCATGACCCTTGTTGAATGCCCAAATGGTGTTCTGGTCATTGGTATGAAATGGGTCTTCAAAAAAAAGACTGATGAAAATGACACAGTCATCAAAAACAAAGCAAGACTTCTTGCCAAAGGATATAACCAACAGGAAGGTATAGACTATGAGGAAACCTTTGCACCTGTTGCTAGAATGGAAGCCATCAGGATCTTCCTAGCCTATGCAACTTACATGAACTTTAAAGTTTACCAAATGGATGTCAAAAGTGCATTCCTAAATGGTAACATCAAAGAAGATGTATATGTGCAACAACCTCCTGGCTTTGAAAGTAGTGAATGTCCCAACCATGTCTACAAGCTTAACAAGGCCCTTTATGGATTGAAACAAGCTCCCAGGGCATGGTATGAAACACTTTCAGCCTTCCTGATCTAAAACAAATTTGTCAGAGGAAAGATTGACAACACTCTGTTCATCTACAGAACAAAAAGTGATGTCATCCTGGTTCAAGTGTATGTTGATGACATCATCTTTGGCTCAACAAGTTACAAACTTTGCAAACAGTTTGAAAAACTGATGACCACAAAGTTTGAAATGAGCATGATGGGTGAACTCACTTACTTTCTTGGACTACAAATCAAACAAACTGACAGAGGGATATCCATTTGTTAAGAAAAATACCTGAGGAACCTACTGAAGAAGTATGAGCTAACTGACTGCTCTTCAGTAAAGACTCCTATGGTTCCTCCAAACAACCTTGGCCCTGACCTCACTAGAAAATCAGTGAACCAAACCCAATATAGGGGAATGATAGGCTCCCTGATGTACTTACTTGCATCTAAGCCTGGTATCCAATTCTCAGTCTCTCTGTGTGCCAGATATCAAGCTGATCCAAAAGAGTCTCATCTCACTGCTGTCAAGAGAATCTTCAGGTACCTGAAGGGTACACCAAAGCTTGGTTTGTATTACCCAAAATGCTCAGGATTTGATCTTAAAGGGTACACTGACTCTGACTATGCAGGATGCAATATGGACTGAAAAAGTACCTCAGGATCCTGTCAATTTCTTGGTGGTAAACTTGTGTGTTGGAGTACAAAGAAACAACAGTCAGTGGCCATGTCCTTGATTTAGTCGTTTTAGTATAGGTTTATGTTACCGAAGAAATACTCGTGAAAGTATTTCCCGGGTCGTTCTCCCAACGAAAGTTGAATGGAATCGTGAAATTCGATTGCCAAATCGTGTCGTGAAAAGTGGAAATGTGAGAAATTGTGATGGTGAAATTCAAATAATGAAAAGTAATAGTGAATTAAGCAGAAAGTACAAGCTAGGTATGCACAATCTAAAATCTAAAAACGGAAATGCAAACGCGTTTATTTAAAATGTAACGTATAAAATAAAACGTAACTTTTAACGAAAAATGATCCTATAAACGTGAAACAATTTTCTAAAAACCTTAAACTAATAAAAAGAATTTCCAGAAAAAGAAAAATATTTTTTTGACTTTTCTTTTATTTTCTATGAATTTATTTATATTTATTTATTTTTAAATGAATTAAAAATTAAGGAAAATAGAAAAATCAAAGGGAAAAATGAAATTTAATTTCTAAAAAATCTAAAATATTATAAAAGAATTTCCTAAAATATTTTTGTATTTTTTTAAAGCTTTTTCCGATTTTTATTTGATTTTTATTTATTTAAAAGTATTAAAATTTATTTAAAACTAAAAAAAATTAAGAAAAATAGTAAAACAACTTAGAAAAATATGAAAAATTTATAGAAATTCTAAAATATTAAAAAGAACTTGGAGAAAAATTTTGAAAATGAAATAAGCTGGAAAAGTGCTAATTGGCTTAAAATCAGCTTAACACAAGTGCTTATTTATAAGCACTTGTGTCCAAACTTATTGAAACTGAAAACACAGCTATGTTATGCTCAAATTAGCTCAATTATACTCAGAAAATGCTCAAGTGAGTCACAGTATGCAACAATAAGGCATAATAAGCAGTTTGGATAATTGCTTATTAATAAGCACTTATCACCAAATCAAACAAAAACCTTACAAAAAGTTCAGTTTACTAAAATTAGCTCAAATAAACTGAAATAAGACCAAAATATAAAGCAGAAAACTCAAATTGAACAATTAAGCAGTTTACAATAAGCTAAACAATAAGCAGAATGAGAAGCTAATAAAGCCAGAGACTAGGAACAATGAAAAGTACTTAAACAATCTTACTAACACTCAGAAACAGCAAACAAGTTCAAGTTATAAGCTAAAAAAAATCAATTGCAGGCCTCAAATTCAAACAGCCTACAGGTTGTAAACCCCTAGTTTGCAGCCTTCAATAAACACACTTAATAAGAACTAAAGTGGAACTTAAGGGGGGAAAAAGCAAGTTTACACTACTGAGATGATAAAATCCTGAAAAGCCCCATCACAAACTATTAATAGCTAGTCTAATTGATGCCTTAGTCAGGTGTCAAAACAACACATGCAACTGAAATAATTTGACTATCAAATGACATAAGAACTTTGACCAAATTCAGTTTCAATAGCCAAAATCTATTACTATATGATAAATTGAACTAGTTAGAGCAGTAAAATCATACAAGCAAACACAAATCACTTCGCATGATCAAAGGTACATGAACAGATAACACAATATGCAAGCAGAAATGAGACTACAATCTAAATTTCACTATTGTGCTTAACTCTACCAATTTTATGCTAGTTCTGATCTATCCTATTCTAATTCAGACCAAGGAAAGCAATATTATAGCAAATCAACAACAAATACCACAAGTAAAACTCAGATCCAAACAGTCCTTAATCTGTCACTATATTCTACAACACACTGTTTTAATCTTCCATACTCATTAATGATGATCAATACACAACTCACAACTAAAATAGAACTCAGCTAAACAAGTTCCAACAACAAATTCCATAGAAAACTCAAATACTCAGATCCACTAAAACTATGCAGAATGAAACAGATTCAATTCAAATGAAATAACAGCAATCAAACAAGCACAAAACAACATAACTACACTAGATAATAATCAAAACAAGCTAATCAAACAGTACATCACACAATTAAACAATTCTAAACTCATAATGCAGTGAAATAGAAGATTACGTTTAAAAAGAAATGAGATCTTACAATTGCAAGAGCCCTAACTGAAATAGGGTGAACAACCAATTCAAACCAAGGCCTATCTCTCAGATAGGCTCACATCACCTACTGCAACACTAATCCAACTCCAATTATCCCAAAATCATCATCATCACCTCAGTTGACTTTCATTGACCAAAGCTAGTTAACTGATTTGAAGCAGAAACTAAACCATAAAAACTCACTATAAGCTTTTAATAAAATGTATATGAATACTTGAGACAGATTTAAGAACAATAGATTGCTTGAAATTTAAATGATAATGAAATTAAATGAAAGCTTAAATTCTATTAAAAACTTAAATGGAATACAAAGTTTTAAAGCTGAATTACACTACTTTTAAACTAAAATTACATTAACACTACTTGAATTATCACTACACTGCACCTACTTCTACTCGTAAATGACTAACAGCCTTCAAATGTGAGTGTGAGGGACTTTATATAGCCTGAGCAGGTGAGCTGAGAGTATCTTTGGAAACCTCTAGATCCTTGAATTGGAGCCCTTGATCAATCCCATCAATCAATCACAAATTTCAGCACTTGGATTCAAATGGTGATGTGTTCCCACCAATGAGAGTGCTTAGTTTGTACACTGTGGCGATCTGTGAGGTGTATTGGTCCATATCAGCACAAAGATGCTTAGTACTAAGCTGGGTTGAGGGGAATGGATGGTATTTTTAGGGGGATAGGAGGAAGATGTACAGGGAAAAGCGGGGTAATTTGGGATTTTATTATAATTATTTGACTTGTGAGTTAGGGATTTTGACTTCCGGGTTTATTAAGGAGAGTGGGTCGGGTTTTGTGGGAATCCGGGTATTGGTAAAAGGGTATTGAGCTAGGGGATATGGTGTGGCTTGTTTATGGATTGGGTTTTATTTGTTAAGGTTTTAGGGTTAAATGAGTTTAAGTATTTTTGGTTTTGGTGAAGTTCAAGGATTTCAATTGTAAAATGATAAACTCCAAGGACCATTTTTGTTAACTTGAAAAATACTACCAAGGGCTAAATATGACATCTTCTGAATCTTCAAGGACTTGTATTGACAACTTGAGCTTGAATGTGATCCTAAAAGCATCCTCGGCCTCGGCTTTTGAACTATTTCCATTCCTGTGCTTGTGTTGTCGTTTTCTCATTGATTTTTCGTCCAATTCTCTTATATCCGTACCTGCACAATTATAAACACAAAACAACATATTTTTGGCATTTAAAGTCTGTTTTTAGTCATTTTGGTCCGGTTTTGGTCGAATAAAAGGTGTGTAAATTAATACACACCAGTCCTTAGCTGAAGCTGAATATATGGCTGCTGCAGGATGTTGTGCAAATGTACTCTGGATGAAGAGCCAACTGAGTGACTATGGCATTCAGTACAAGATGGTACCCATTTTTTGTGATAACACAAGTTCCATAGCCATTTCAAATAACCCAGTGCTTCATCAAAGAACCAAACACATTGACATCAGATACCATTTCATCAGGGACCACATCATGAATGGAGAAATTGAATTACATTTCATCCCCACTAAATATCAGTTAGCTGATATCTTTACCAAACCCTTGGATGAACCCACTTTCACCAGACTGAAAGCTGAATTGGGCATGTTGGACATAGAATCAGGCAACTGATTTAATAAATGTTCCATCCTGATGTAAATTCTCTAGGTCCCTAAACAAACCCATTCCTGAATGATAAATCATTCAGGGGGCTCAAGATGTCAAATGCATTGAATACCCTAACTAAATGCTCTAAGTACTTAGTTAGTAAATGTCCTAGGTAGGTAATTGATTCCTAGTAAATATAGGAATATATGTCGCTTACACAACTGGCATCCACATATTGGGTCCCCACATCTTTCTCACCAATAACACTAAGCATTAAATGCTCCCTCACACACAAATAGTTGTGATGATATCACTCTGCAAAAGCGTCTTTTTGCAGAGCCACACAACTGTTCACCCCATCATGTTGAGAGAAAAATGGGGTAATGAGAATCGTGCTATTTAATGCGGATATCAAACAAACTTTATAACCCATTTTGAATTTATATCAAAACGCTTTGATATCCGCAATAGCTTAACCCTAATCCATTCCCTATAAATACCCCCCATAAAGAAAATACACACACGTTTTCAAAACTTATCAAAACTCTTGCAAAATTATTTCAAGAAAAATCTGTTTGATTAAACTGTGTGTGTTTCTTCTTTGATACCAAGTTTTCCTCAAAACCAGACCTTTCTTAACACAATGGCTTCTTCTAAAGTCATCAAATACGCACCCAATGTGGATTTCCAAATGGAAAGCGTAGACCTGACCAAGAACAATGTGGTGGGAAACTTTGCCTACCCTCAAGGGTTCCCTGAATACAGGGATGTGGTGAAGTTTCTACAAAACTGTTTCCTCACCACCACATTCACAAAAACCCCCTCTGTCATCTATCATGACTACTTGAGGGAATTTTGGTGCACAACGGTGGTTGAAAACCCTGATGCACCAATGGAGGCCAAAAAAATTCTTAGTAAAGAATGGAACTAAGTTCCTAACTCTTGACTACAAAACCTTTGTCAAAGCCACTGGCCTTGACTATACTGAGACCTTCACTGCCCAACCCACTGAAGAGGATGTGAAGGCAATTTTGCTGGAACTTGGGCCCTATGACAAAAATCACCCTAAGGTGACACCAGGGGCCCTCCTATCCAAAGCCCCAATCATCAAAACTTGGTTTCCAGCCACCTGGAGGATTCTGATGACCTTTGTCATTCAGGTCCTTGGGGGAAATAAATCCTCCACTGAGCAATTGGACACTACTCAAGCAATGATAGTGTACTGTCTCATAGAGGGTAAAAAGATTGACCTTGGAGAAATTATCTTCAGGGACCTCATAGCAAAGTTGGGTGGGAAATCTAGGCAAAAACTAATGTCATACCCTAGATTCATTTCCTGCGCCCTGCAAGACTTGCTAGGGTCCGAGTATGTTAAGCTTGATGCAGTAGGCTTTGAGCCTGATGTCTTACACAAGGCAAATTATTCTCATGACCCTATTGAGGTTACACCTGTCACCCTGACAACGTATATGCTTACTGCTATCCAGGGTGACAACAAAATCACACCAGTTCCCTCTCCCACCAAGAAGGTGAAGAGGAAGAAGGAACAGGGGTCCAGGAAGGTAGCTCAACCTAAGTCACTCGCCACTGAGACCTCTGCCCCTAAGCCTGACAAAAGGGGGCAACAACAACAGACCCTGACTGCTGACACCCTCAGGATCATAAGCCAATCTTTAGCCCCAAAACAAAGGCCAACGAAGGGCACTGAGACATCACACTCAGTGTCCTCGGGCAAACCCATTCCCAAAGGCTCTGCTGACATAAACAAGTCAGTGGAGTTGGAATCAACCCAACCTCCACATCCTACTAAAGGCTCTGGCAAATCACAACCAGAGTCTCAGGGGGGAAGGGGTCCTATATCCTCGGTGGGGCAGCACTACTCCACTGAGAAGGGGACCCACACCACTTCACATCCTGCTAAAGGCTCGGGTAAATCACAACCCAAGGATCAGGGAGTTACCGCCTCTAAATCTTCGGCACGCCAGCGCAAGCCTATTGGAAAGGGGGCAAAACCACTCAGGTGCCTGATGAGGACATTCGCCGAACAAAGCTTTTGTCTGAGGGCACAAAAACTCATCCCAAAGACTCAGAGGGAAACAAACAACCTGCTGATAGGGATACAACAATCACAATTCCTCGGGATGACATTGAAAAACACCCATCAGTGTCTGAAGGGGTCACGGGGGACAAACATTCAGAGGGAAAAAGGCCACCCGTTGATATGGAACTCATAACCACTCCCGGAGGTGCTCACAACTTGGGAACTGGCTCTAAGGACCAGGTAGATAAAACCCAGTCTACCGGATTAGAGGGGTCAGGACCTGGCCAAAACGAAGGCAAGTCTTCTTATGAAGAGAAGCCGGATAACCTTGTTTTGCAGATTCAGTCCTTGGCTGATGCTCAGGCAGCCTTATTTTCAGATGATGACTTCCACAGTGACAAGGAGGTTTTTGAAACCGGAGATGAAATGGTGCTTGAGGAGATATTCCCTGAACCTATCACTCAGTCTCCTCAACCCTCTGACACTAAAGATGCTAAAACTTACTCTGAGTCAGAATCGTCAGATGATGATCAAGCTCCTCTCACTGGGAAGGTTTTCACCAAGTTCATCAAAAAGGCAACCAATGCCTTGTTCAGGGGGTCACTGATGAAGTGTTTGACATGCACACTGAGCAGGCTGTTCATTATTTCAATCTCAAAGATGCAGTTGAAGACTTTAATGAAGATGTCAGGGAACAGAATTCCTCAGTTACCTACTCCCTGACACAGATGGTCTCTCAACTCAACCAGTTCCTTGAATCTCTCACCAAACTGAACACAGGGGTTCAGTCCATTCAAGAATCGGTTAAGGATGATCCTGAACTCACCAGGAAGCTCCTTCAGGCATCAGAGACTTATCAACTCAACTCTGTGCATCTAACTAAGTTACTTAACCTGATGAAGTCCTTCAATCTTCAGGCACTCAGTAGCTCAGTGGAATTAGTCAAAACCTCCCTTGCTGCTTTGGATTAATCAGTGGCTGCTCAGTCCCAAAAGTCAGCCTCTCTAGCTTGGAGCTTTGGTTCACGTTTGTCTGCAATGGAGAATACTCAGGCATCCCTTGAGGCCAAAGTCTCAGCAGTTCAGAAGGATACCTCAAACATCAAGTCCATGATGATTGAGATCTACCAGGCCTTCAGGAGTTCCTCTACCTCCGCATCAGTCACTCCAACTCTTGCCATCACTTCAGCTCAGGCAACAGTTGAGGGGGAGAATGTCACTGATGCCCCTCACACTAAAGTCCCATATGAAGCTGAGCCCTCTCACACTGAGGGGGAGCATGTCACCAAAGCTACTCCCATCATTTCTGTTCAACCTCAAGATGAACCAGCTTCCTCATCTCATCAGCAGGATAGAGGCAAAAGCATTGCTACAACTCCTGAACCAGTAACAATGTTGAAGCCTGCCTCCACTATTGTCAGACAGGACCCTGATGAACCAGTCAGAGTTCCATTTGAAATCAATGGGGTAATCCGTCTCCTCACTGGTGATGAAATTCAGGCCTACATGGAGAGAGACGAATTATTAAAAAAATGTGGCCGAGGAAGAGAAAATGAGCAAACCCGCACTCATTAAAGTAGTTCATGAAGAGGCGGAGAAGATTGGGTTGGATATTGAGTAACTGGCCACTGAGCAAGCAGGAGCTGCCTTCAAAAAGGCTCAGGAAGAAGAGATGAGCGCCCTGAAAAAGCAAAGAGAAGAAAAGCTCAGGAAGGACGCTCAGATCAGAAAGACCAGAATTGAAAGATACACTTGGGTGATGAAAGAAAGGCTTAAACCTGAAACCATAACTGATATCAAAATCCATCGCAACACCAAGCCTGCAATTGTCACTATCTTCAGGGGACCTGACCAAAGAGTAATGGACACCCATGATCCAATCAGGTTCGCTGACTTTGGCATATCTGAGCTGGATGAGCTTCGACCAATCATCTCCAAGAAGTCGAATGTGGTGGTTCCTAGTCTATTGAAATCACTTCAGCTCAGGTATGAAAGACTGATGTAAATGCCTGAAGCCCTTGGCATTCCCTCTCTACTTCCAGCTCCATCTACTCAAACTGCTCCACCAAAGGTCTCCAAAAGGAAAAGGAAGCAAGTTGAGCTAGAGCCTGAGATTAAGGTCCCAGGATTAGATTGTGACAGATCCCTTCCTGAAGGAATCACCTTCATGAACAATGTGGTGTTTGAAGTCCCTGAAAGAGGTCTATGCTTTACTGATGAGTATGGAAACCCTGCTTTCCAAAGATGGTCACACATGGACAGGGCAGGGATTAAGGCGATGTTGATGTACCTGATGCTGGCCTCTCCTCTTAGGTGTGCTGAAAACGTAAGGTTCTGCCAGGACCTTAAAGCTATGATTGAGGAGCACCCTGAGAGACACCTCCTGAGATTAAAGAAGGCAAAGCTTGATGCACTTGGCTATCAACTGAATATCTGAATCTGCAACCAACTATCTTTTTTTGTTTTTGTATTATCAGTAGGAATTGTAATAACTATTAATAAACTTTGATGTTCTTTTAAGTTATCTGTGTCCTACTGTAATTACATCAACACTCAGTGAGAGATGAAGACCCATGCCAACTCACACTGGAACATGAGAAACTTAGGCTATTTGTATATCCAAATAGGGGGAGACTGTTGGGTCACTGAATTCCCCAATCCTCCTCTAACAAGTATTTGAACATAAAATAACCTAAGTGTCGTAAACACAAACAAATCACTGAGTGAACAGTATCTCAGTGAGTCATCTTCAGGATGCTTAGAGCGAGTCTACTAAGAAAGGTTCCCCATTCAGTGAGGCGGAACTCATTGAGTGCTATCTAAGCCAAGAAAAGGTGATGGGTTCAGTGAGGATGACAATAACTCACTGAACCCCCAAGAATCCTCAACAACGATTAAGGTACTGAAGACTGATGACTTGAAGACTGAAGATTTGGCGGGACTGGGCGGGAAAGTTTGAACTGGTTCACTAAAGTGCTTTATCACTTTAAGGTCAAAGTTTCCCCAAATGGTTAAATCCAGTCTATCATCAGAAAGCACCTTTTGGACTTAACCCAAAGAAGGTTCCCTTGCCAGAGAATAAAATCTATCAAGATTTTATTAAGGAAGGCTTATGTCCATTGTGTATTATAGTTGTTCATACTTGTGTATAAATAGGCAACATAAGTGAGGAGTAAAAGTTGACAAGTTTGTGCAATTAATGCTAAGCATTCACAAACCACTTTTACTCCTCCAAAGAATAACACAGTCCCTGAGATAGCTCAGTGAGACCTTTAGTTGTCACTCAAACTTTGTTTGAGTTTAGTGAGGAGTACATACCATACTTGTCGTTTCAATCCCAAGTGTTATTCCGCAAACACTTGGGTATAATTCTTTGATTAACTTCTAATAAGAATTAAACGTTGAAAATTACTCTTTTCTCTTTATGTTTATCTTTGTAGTTAATCTTTTATACATCTGTGTTAAAAGCCATATATCTTGGTTAGTTTAACTCTCTAGTTATTATTAACCAAGTAAAAGGGACCAACAAATAGAAGTAGAATTCAAAATATATGTTGTGAAGATGGTACCACAGTTAATGGGGATCAAGTTGGTATTCAATTTCAAAAACAATTTGAGCAATTTCTTGGTACAAAGTTTGATGCAGAACAAATGGGGGAGGAGATGGATGCAATGTTTGATAGAAAAGTATCTTATATGGAAGCTGAGGAAATGATAAAAATGGTGACTGAAAAGGAAATCAAGAAAGCTTTATTTGACATTGATGACAACAAAGCACCAGGACCGGATGGCTACACTTCAAAGTATTTCAAAAAAGCATGTTGTGTGATTAAGGAGGACTTTTGCAAGGCTGTGAAAGAATTCTTTGAATCACGTAAATTACTTGGGCAATTGAATACAACCCTTATCACTCTAGTTCCTAAGATCCAAACACCCCTTAAATTCACTGATTTTAGGCCAATTGCATGTTGCAATATGATTTACAAGTGCATTAGTAAAATTCTTACTAATAGGATTATGAAGGTTCCTAATAGTTTGGTGGACCAAAATCAAAGTGCATTTATACCTGGAAGGGCAATTACAGATAACATTCTGCTTACTCAAGAACTTCTTAAGGCATACAAATGTGCCAATGGTCCAAAAAGATGTGCTCTCAAAATTGACATACAAAAGGCCTATGACACAGTGTCATGGGAGTTTCTAAGCAGTATTTTGCATAATTTTAGCTTCCCTAATAGAATGATTTAGTGGATCTTGACTTGTGTTACAACCCCTCATTACACAATCTGTGTAGATGGAGATAGATATGGGTATTTTGATGGTGGCAGAGGACTAAGGCAGGGAGATCCAATATCTCCATACCGATTTACACTTGTTAATGAAGTTCTAAACTTGTTCATCAAAGAAGAAATTGCTAAAGAAAAGAACTTTAAGTATCACTTTGGCTGCAAAGGAATGAAATTGACACATCTATGCTTTGCTGATGATTTGCATGTCTTATGTCGTAGTGATGTTACATCTGTGAAGACTATTAAAGAAGCACTTAGAAAATTCAGCAAGACATCTAGGCTATATCCCAATCTAGGCAAAAGTATTATGTTCTATGGCAGTTTAAATGAGGAGGAAATTAGCAATATTCAAGCAATTTTACCTTTCAAGATTGGTAAGATGCCTGTGAGATATTTGGGTGTTCCTTTAGTGGATAAAAAGATTGGAGTAAAGGATTGTAAAGGGCTGATTGACAAGGTTAGACAGAAGTTATGTGACTGGAAACACAAGAGTCTATCTTATACTGGGAGAGGCCAATTGATTGCATCAGTTCTGTCTTCAATGCAGGTATATTGGGGCTCAGTTTTCAAATTACCTAAAACTGTGATTAATGATATTGAGAAATTGTTCAAAGGGTTCCTGTGGTGTAATGGAGAGCTCACAAGAGGTAAAGCAAGGGTTGCATGGAAAGATGTATGTAAGCCAAAGGATCAAGATGGCATGGGTTTAAAGCAGTTGGAACAATGGAATAGAACTCTACTAATCAAGCATCTTTGGAATGTTGCAACTATGAAGGAAACTTTATGGGTGAAATGGATTAACACAGTTAAATTGAAAGGGAGGAGTATTTGGGAAGTACAAAACTATAATACAGATAGTTGGTGCTGGAAGACTATATTGGAGCTTAGACAAAATGTTGAAAAGCACATTAAGTATAAGGTGGGGGATGGGAAATCTATATCTGCCTGACATGATAAGTGGACAAATCACCAAGCTTTGGCTAAAACTATCAGTAGAAGAGACATATACTCAGCAGGGTTCAATGATCAGAGCAAATTATGTGATATATTGGATTCCAATTGATGGAAATGGCCTCATGAATGGAACAATAAATATGAAGATTTACATGAAATGAGTATGCCAGTGTAGAGTAATTGTCCTGATTCCCCTATTTGGGTAACAAAGAAGGGAAGAGAGGTCAAGTTTACAACAAGTCAAGTGTGGAAGGATATGAGAATTGATGAAACAAAAGTAGAATGGGACAAACTTGTCTGGTATTCTCAATGTATTCACAGGCACAATTTTGTTCTATGGATTGCTATTATACAAAAGTTAGTCACCCAAGATAAGCTTTTGAAGTGGTACTCAAATAAAAGTTTCTTGTGTCCAATGTGCAAAAGTATTGAAGATTCACATGATCACCTATTCTTCCAGTGTAAGTATTCAGAGGAAGTATGGCAAGCAATAAGCAGTATGGCTAGGATCAAATCTAGTGCAACATCATGGGAAGGGCATGTGAGTAATATGAGCTTCATACAGAATCATAATAACATCTGGTGCATAATCAAAAAGTTATGCTTTGCTGCATCAGTGTATTTTTTGTAGCAAGAAAGAAACTGCAAGATTTTTAGACAAGAAGAAAGAGACCAGAATACTTTGATTAGAACTATTAAAGATGAAGTAAGATTCAAGCTCATGTCTATCGAAACTAGAAACACAAGTGCAGTAAAGGAGGCTAATTCTACTTGGGAGGTAACCTTAGATTGCAGATGCAGATTAAGGAAGAATGTTTGGGTGATTGAATAAAACTGTGGAGAAGTTGTGTTTGGGATATTGTGGTTCTGAGCATAAGTAGAGAAGTAGTGTTTGGGATATTGTGGTTCTGAGCAGAAGTGAAGGTTCTTAATAATTCACAACTGTTTGGAGATGGAAATGGAATAGTATATCTGATTTTGATTAGCATTTTGGATACTCATCAAAGCTCTTTGTTTCAAACTCTATCATTCAGGGGTGTTTGGGATAAGAATTATATCATAAAAAGAGAAATTTGTAGATCATTACAGTGAGTTCAGCACCTTGTACCTTGGAGTTTCTCTAATATGACTATACCTTGCTAGTAACCATGCACTTCTAGTTCGGCCTTAGGAGGAAACTAGTGGGTACATGGTGAAAAGAAGGAGGTCTACATTGGAGAAATGTACCATAAAGAAGGGTTTTGAAATGTGAAGGATAAGGGTCTAGTAGGGTGGTGTATGATGAGTGGAATAAAGAGGTGTGAAAGGTGAACCTTCTTGGTCTTCTCAATACACCACCATAGGAGGTAATGGTTGGTATCATGGAGGGTGAGTTTTCCTAAGTAGCTGAAGCCTTCCTTAGAGAGGGAAATGTAGTCTACTTGGTAGAGCCCCCCCCCCCCCCCCCCCCCCCCCCCCCGCGGATGGGATATGGGTACTTAGTGAAGCCACACACCATCTTCTGTCCTTTCTATTGTGGTTGCGGGTTGAATGGTTTGGATTGAAGGGCGATGTGGAAATGTAGCTAGATGATAGGTGCAAAAATGGTGAATTGAAAATGACAAACTGGCATGGTTTACATTATAGTGCAGCTTGTTTATTGGATAAGATCTATGTGTTGACAGAGAAAAGAAGCTTGTTGCCTGATATTGGATAACAAAAGGAATGTGGCCTGTTATAGGATAGTATGTTTACTAGTTTGATTGTTCTATATAGAATTTAGAGATGATGAGATACTGAATGGGAGTTGTCCATTCCAGTTTAAGTGAATCTTTGTAATTTGTTGATTGTTATAATATAATTCACCATTTTGCAAAAAAAAAAAAAAAAAAAAAAAAAAAAAAAAAACCGAAAAAAAACCGAATTTGGGAGATCGGATTACGAACTCAAATATGATGCTTTATAAATTAATCTAGAATATAATCTCCATGGACAACTAAAAATACTACGTTTGTCATTGTGATAATCTCCTTGGACAACAAAAAATACTACGTCTGTCATTGTGATATTATAGATGAGATAATTGTTAGAGCAGTGGGTGTGGAGCTCGTTGCTCTTCGCCGTGGGTGACATGACAGCTCACCGTGACTCGCCATGACACCACCCCAACTCGCCGTAGCTCACCACACGTGCCTTCCTCATCTGCACGGCGAGCTTAAATTTCTGACTTAGAGCCGTTTGTGGGTCCCTTTTTCAAATCCAACATATATATTTTGAGTTTATTACTTTTTTTGTGCAGAGATCCGTTGCAAATAAAATGGTTAGTTGTTTTTTTTTTTTATTTTTTTTTATTTATTTATTTTTTTTTTTTTTTCGGTTAACCGAATATATGAAGTGGGTTTAAGATGATATGTGGTTGAAGATCTGTTTGCTTTCTTTCTTGGGGAAGATGAAGGGAGGTTGTTTGCTACTGCAAGTTGGGAAGATGATGCACAAGTTGTGGAAGATGATGCAAGTGGGCTTATTCAATCAATTTGGTTGACTTTATATAAGTTACAAAATGAGTCACAACTCACAACTTATTTATAAGCGAAATTGTCTTTTGTGTTGAAAGTGAATTTGATCATTTTGTTCCTTTTGTAATTTACAAAATGAGACACAACTACTCGGTTCATATTTACTTTTCGTATCATTTTTTTTCGTATTGTAATTTTTTTAATTTGATGAAATAAATTTAGTTTTGTGTGGTATTTTTAATTTTTGTGAAATGAATTTAATTTATTTAGTGAAATGAATAAAAAAATAACGTTGTAAGTGGTGGGCTCCAAATGAGTAAATTGAGGTTAGTTATAAGTGAGCAGGGGTTAGTTGTGAAGAGGTGTTGGGGTGATGTGGCACCCGTGAGCTTCAAATGAGGAGGTGAAGCTTCACCACCATACCCACCGCTCTTATTCAACGAGTTGGAAATGAGATGATTCAGTGCTCTATCTTAAACTTTCGATTGAAAATTTAAACTTGTAAAACAATGTATCTTTGCTCCTTTTATTTTACTAAAAAACTTGTATCATTAAAAAGTAGGCAAAAGAGCTACTTCTACTTATGTAGTTTTCTTCACGGTTTTTAATTGTAACATCTGTCTATTGATATCGGATCCCTTAAAAAGCCTAAAAACTTTAAAAAGCCTAAAAAGTAATTACAACCGTCCGATCAAAAATCATGATCCGATCAAATTAAAAGAAGAAATCTAAACATAGGGGCATGTTGGTCATTCCGATACAAATAATAATCTGTTACATTTCTTTATTTCCCATCTCGTTCCCCCTTTATTTCCCACCAGATCGACTCTCAAATCCAAAGATGAAAGACGATCTCCGGCGATCTTCGTCACCATCACCACCATTGCACCGTCATGAGCACCGTCTCCATCACCATCACCATCACCGTCTTCACGGTGTCAACATCACCGGAACCCCAACATCACCAGAACCACCATCGTCGTCATCTTCCTTTTGTTGACTACGGTTACACATTTTAAATAGATTTGTGGGTTTCGTTTGTGAGATGAAAATGATAATGTTTTTCAGTGTGTGTAACAAAAACTATACCAAATTAGTGTACGGAAGAGGCGATTCACCGGAGTAGCTTTTCCGATCAAAGAGATGTACTTAGGTACAGATAAGCGATGCCTAGCTTCAAGTGGACTAGGAGATGCACCACCAGGTCCTCTCATTTCTCAATCAATTCAATCTTTCATTTCATATCTGATGATCTGCAAAAGATTTAAATAATAATTTGATGATATGGGTTTTGAATTTTGAGTTACTGGGATCTTGTCTTGAGTTGAATAATGGAATTCTTACAATTTAATGTTGAGCAGATTAAATGATGAATTTGAAAGGTTTGTTATTTACCGTTTTGGACTTTTTGGTCAAACTTCTTCTTGTGCACTAGTTGTGGTCTATTTTTTTTTTTTTTTTTTTGAAAGGCAACATCTTATTATGAACCACTAGGCGAGTATCCGTGCATAGCAACGGAATTCCTAGCGGCAGATAATTAACGATTTGATCAAATTTGATCAAATGTTTGGGTTCATCAAATTTGATCAAATGTTTGGGTTCATCAAATTGATCACAGTTAATAAGGTTCATCAGTTAATAAGGTTCATTAGTTAATAAGGTTAATAAGGTTCATCAGTTAATAAGATTAATAAGGTTCATCAGTTAGTTAATAAGGTTCATCAGTTAATAAGGTTAATAAGGTTCATCAGTTAATATGGTTCAACCAAAGTAATTGATGAACAAAATGTCTTTTTTAAAAATCAGTTAATAAAGTTCATCAGTTAATAAGGTTAATAAGGTTCATCAGTTAATAAGGTTCATCGGTTAATAAGGTTAATAAGGTTCATCAGTTAATAAGATTAATAAGGTTCATCAGTTAGTTAATAAGGTTCATCAGTTAATAAAGTTCATCAGTTAATAAGGTTAATATGGTTCATCAGTTAATATGGTTCAACCAAAGTAATTGATGAACAAAATGTCTTTTTTTAAAATCAGTTAATAAAGTTCATCGGTTAATAAGGTTAATAAGGTTCATCAGTTAATAAGGTTAATAAGGTTCATCAGTTAATATGGTTCAACCAAAGTAACTGATGAACAAAATGTCTTTTTTAAAAATCAGTTAATAAAGTTCATCAGTTAATAAGGTTAATAAGGTTCATCAGTTAATATGGTACATCAGTTAATAAGGTTAATAAGGTTCATCAGTTAATATGGTTCAACCAAAGTAACTGATGAACAAAATGTCTTTTTTAAAAATCAGTTAATAAGGTTCATCAATTAATAATATAGTTCATCAGTTAAAAAAAAACAACAAAAAAAAAAAAAAAAAAAAAAAAAAAAAACAAAACTTTTTGAATCTTACATTAATAAAATGACTAAAGGTGCATTGTTGTACAAAAATTAGTGCATTTAACTCGATTTTAAGACTAAAAATCTAAGCTAAACATTTCATCAAACACGTTGTGTGCAACAAATATGAGTAAAACGTCATCTTTAACATATGATATCTCACTCATATCATATTGGATTTGAGTGATTCAAATTTCTGGGTAAAGAATGGCCAAGAAGCTACAACTTTCGTGTTTTAAGTTTTGCAAAATTCGGCCTTTAAACTAGACAAAATTAGAGCCGAAAATACTAAAATTTTCAAGAAAATCATGACCCAATGAATATGTCAAAAAAAAAGTTTCGAAAAAATTAAAAAAATTTATACCAAATTAAAGAGGATTAAATTTTAAAAATTATGGTGAAATCGGTTTTTTTGTAAAAGTTTGTCATTTGAAAGTTTTTTGCATTTGAAATTTAAGGTGAAATTAAAAAAATAAGTCAAATGACAAAAATACCCTCTAACTAAAAATATTAAAGAAAAAAGGGAGGGAGTGGGTGGGGACACATGGCATTAGCTTAGTGGTTAGAAACCTTTTTAGGCTTTTTAATTTTGATCCCCTTTCTAGGGGATCGCAACTCTCTGTCTATTTACTATCGTGATAATCTGAAAACGTCCTTCGACGAGTCAATAGCCAGTTAGCCACTCTCCATTTGGGCATGATGTTGAATTTAGATCAGTACCACCAACGTTTGTCTGGATTAGAGCGGAAGGTGCCATGAAGAGGTAAAAATCCTCATTTGAGGCTCACGGGTGCCACATCATCTCAACACCTCTTCACAACTAACACTCTCCTCACTCACAACTAACTTCAAATTACTCATTTGGGGCCCATCACTTGCAACTTTATTTATTTTTATTCATTTCACTAAATAAATTAAATTCATTTCACAATAATTAAAAATACCACACCATACTAATTTTATTTTATCAAATTAAAAAGTTACAATACGAAAAAAAAACGATACGAAAAGAAAAAAATAAATGATACGAAATAAAATACATCAAGCTGTAACGAAATTAATTATCCCTATTTTGTTGAAATTCTTCCCATTGTTGTAGTTGCCAATCATGCTCGATATGACATCGTTGAAGTCTTTTGTGTATGTGTTTACCGCGTAGTTCTTTGTTTTGTCTCCTATGCAATGCGCAACGTTCAACCCATGACTTTTGCATATGTGGTTGCGGAAGAATATACATTTCGGCAGCTTCGGATATCGCATATTGTTAATCTTTCAAGATCATGTTATGCATTATGATGTACGAGTACATGATTCTTCGTAACTTGACCACAGTAAATTGACGCGCCGGTTGGGCAATAATACGCCAACGTCCTTGTAGGACACCAAAAGCTCTCTCGATATCTTTTCGAGCACTTTCTTGTTTCGCTTTCCATGCAGCATTTTTTGGGTTACTTGCAACCGTGAATGATTTGACGAACGCTGCCCATTCTGGATAAATTCCATCAGCTAGATAATACCCATGCTTAAATTTTCTTCCGTATACTTCAAACGGAACCACGTCGGCGATGTCGTCAATCAGGTCATCGAATAACGGCAAATTATACAAAACGGTTAGATCGTTATTCGCACCTGCAACACCAAAAAATGCATGCCAAATCCACAAATCATACGACGTGACACCTTCAAGCATTATGGTTGGATATTTTTTATGACCTCTGTGAAATTGCCCTTGCCATTCTTTCGGACAATTCTTCCATTCCCAATGCATACAATCGATGCTTCCCAACATTCCCGGTATCTTATGGACCAAATTATGTGCGTCGTATAACTTGTGAATGTCAGTCTCTGATGGTTTTCTTAAAAACTCCTTTCCATACAACTGGATTATGCACATAGTAAAAAAAAATCTAGACAATTACGTGCACAGTGTTCACCTATTTGTAAATACTCATCTAACGCATCAGCATGAATCCCGAAAGCCAATTGGCATAATGCACATGTGCATTTCATAATCACACTATAACTCATTACACCCTTAGCATCAGGTCGTTGTCTAAAGAAGTTAAAATGCGCGGGAAGAGGATGATGAGTTTCAATAACATTTCAATACCTTGGACTATTTCTAAGAATAGTTTACGGCTCATACGATAACGACGTCTAAAATTTTCTTCAGTATATTTTGGTTGATCACCAAAATAGTCGGCCAAAAGACGTGCTTCAGCAACTTCATGTTCACGGGGGATGTATCGACGGTGTTTTGAAGGACCGGCTTCTTGGTTTTGCAACGATTGCTCGTGCTCAAATTCTGCGAGCATCAACTCTAGCTCCGTTATCTCTTCTAAGTCACTAACACTTGAATACGATGATTCACTCATGTTTCTTGTTTTTAATATGTATAAGTGTTTATATGTTGTGTAAAATTGTAGTGAAATGATAGATTGTATATATTCTATTTATAAGGGATCTAATAAGGAAAAAAAAGGAAAACTTATCTTTTAAACGGTAATATTACCGTTTGAATTAAAAAGCAAGCAGAAAAACTGATGTTGTGTCAGATTCAAGGCTCGTCGTCTGCACGAGGAAGGCATGAACGACGAGCTACAACGAGCCATTCATGGTGTCGTGGCGAGGCGTGAGGAGCAAAAGCAGAATCCACGTAGGAGTGGCGAACTCGTTTGAGGAGCTGTACCCTGGGCTCTTAACCCTCTTAGAGCATCTATAATGGGAAAAGTAAATAAACACTTTTTACTATTACAAAAAGCTTTTTGATATAGTTTTTTGCATTACAGGACTAGTTTTTTGAAAATCTTTTTGCAAAAGCTTGACAAACATCAAGTCTTCGATAGAAGTCTTGGTCATTAAATGTGATTTGCATTAAATGCATTGGTTGCCTTATATTAGTGCACGCACAACTTTAATTGGTAAAGAATTATCCCGTTGCACCTCGTTTAGTGTGCGCACGATGTTTGCATTCAAATAAGAATGATCATTTAGCCTGTGAGTTTTGTTTTTAAAAAAATTAATAGGTTCTATGGCATTTCACCAAGAAAAAAATGATCGATCAATTGGATTGTGATAAAGTGAATTAGTTTTTATGTCTTGGGGTCATCTAACTATTAAACTTTTTTACTATTAGACCAATAACTTATAGGCCACCCGTTTATCTATTTGTTTTCATTTATACTAATTTTGAATAAATTTTTCTTGAAAATCTTTTAAACAACAAGAATAAAGCTAGATATAACATATTAAAACAATATAAATAACTATTGACATATAAAATACTAGATTTAGCCATTATTTAAGTGCAACTTTATATAGTCGAAAGTGATTTATAACAATTTAACTAATGTTTTACGTTTTAATTTTTTAATTTATTGTTTTGATAGGTTAAAATAAGTTTTATTCTTGAAAATGTATAAATTTTCGGTAAGAATTTGAACTAAATTAGTATAAACGAAAACAAGCACATGTTTGAGTGGCCAATAAGTTAATTAATACTACGTATAAATGAGTAGTATAAAAATAAAAAATTTAATAGATGGGCGGCTTTTAGATAATGATTTCCTGTCTTCCTGACATGTAGCAGTAAACCATATTTGTGGAAGGGATATTTCCATATACACCCCATCCGTACACTTGCTCCACCTTAAATCCTCCACAAAATTTTGTTTTCTCCAAATACCCCAAGGGGAGAGGGTCGCCCCTAAAACTTGGGCGGATAGTATAATATAGTGACATGTGTCCCTATACATGGCCCCATCATGTACCTTAATGGTACAACTCACAATGTGTACTTTCTTGGGCGACTGGGCCCACAATTCTTGGGCGACTTGTCTTTTTTTAAAAAGTATTAACTACATTTTTGGTCCTTGTAATTTACTTGTTATTTCATTCTTTGTTAACTTTTCAAAAGCAAGTGTAAGTTTTTGATCACAAACAAAGTAAAACACCTACTGGGCACTTTTGTCCTGGCATCTCCTTCATCATCACAAGAGTCAAGATTCCATCACCATTCTTTTACTCTTCCTTTAACAACTAATCTTTCTTATATCTAGGTGTTCAACCTTGACACCACTAAAGATCGATGGCCAGGACACCAACCAATTTATTAACTAAAATCCAAACATCACTATCGACACCACCATCCAAACACCACCCTCATCCAAACACCACCACCATCCAAACACCACCCTCATCCAAACACCACAGATCCGCCAACAAAACACACCCTCATCCAAACACCACCATCGATACCACCATCCAAACGCCACATATCCGTCATTCAAACACCACCATTGACGTAAACACCACAGATCCGCCATCCAAACACAACAGATCCGCCATCCAAACACCACAGATCCGCCACGCACACACCACCATCCAAACACTCACAGATCCGCCATTTTTTGGTTTATATGAAAGATTTGTGGGTTTATGTAGTCGATTAAAGGTTTCTGTTGGTGATAAGATTTATTAGATCTGGGTTTATGTTGGTGATGACTGAAGTGCTTGACAAATATTGGATTAATGCGGATTTTAGCAACAAAAAAACAGTGTGTTTAAGCTATTTCATATAGAACAGGTAGAAAAAAAAAGAGATAAAAAAAGATAACCTTGATAATGTGAAATACAACGTGTGTTAAACATGTTTGTATACCATTTGCAGATGATAGTATCGCAATCATGATGGCTTTTCAAACACCAAACTTGGAGGTTTTAGGCTTTACAACCATTTTTGTGTATGTTTGTGTTGGTGATGACTGGGTCTTTACCAACTTAATCAGTTTCTTTATGATATAGTGAACTTGCTTTTATTTATAAAAGAGAAACAAAAAGTGTGACAAAAAAATAAATAACAATCAAACCATAAGGATCTAAAATGTAATATTACAAAAAGACAAAAAAGACAAAAAAATACAAGTCGCCCAAGAAATATGGGTCTCAGTCGCTCAAGAAGTACACATTGTGAGTTGTACCATGAAGGTATATGGTGGGGCCATGTATAGGGACACATGTCACTATATTATACTATCCGCCCAAGTTTTAGGGGCGACCCTCTCCCCTTGAGGTATTTGGAGAAAACAAAATTTTGTGGGGATTTAGGGTGGAGCAAGTGTACGGATGGGGTGTATATGGAAATATCCCTTTGTAGAAAGATAATTACGAGGCTATAGTACTACTCAAGCAAAAATTCTGCCCAACTTAATGGTCAAATGAATCGTGAAAATGAAAGCCAGCCACCAACTTGGTGAACTTCTCAAACTTATTGGTTTTATGGGCCTGCCTGGATGGGCCTCCACTAACTCACCAAGCCCGTTGTCGATCATGCAAACCAAAATACCTAACCCAGCAAAGGAGCTCTTTGATCAATCAATTGTGCAACTGCAAAACTAGATGAAACGAGACAGCATGGCCCATGCGATGCACGGGCTTCGATTACCATGAAGTAGCATTAGTCCGGCAACGGTTAATTAGATGTGTTAATATTAGTAGCGAAACGTAAAGTGTTAAACTAAAAAATTCGCTTTATTAAGCTTTTACAAATAGAAATGTTTCATATGAAAGATACTCAAAAATGTGTTTGACCATTAGTACACGTGGTTGTAAGTAGTAAGTGCACGTTTGATTTGCTTACTTAGCGGTTCTCAGCTTTGAGGTTCTTTGATTTGATCATCCGTTCATGCTGATACTGTCCTAAACCAAAAACTTTTAATGATATTCAGACCCGTGCGATGCACACGGGCTATATCTAAGTGTTCATAGCATAATGTTTGGCACTAATTTTCGTCATACATAACTTGGGCTGCTTCAGGACCCGTGCGATGCACATAGGTTTTATCTAATTGCATACATAAGAGATTTGTTAGGAGTTAGAAAATCCATAGAAAGTGTTCACACAACTTTTTTTTTCTTCATTGTTTGTTTAATAAAGTTTTAGAAGCATCTAATCACACTTTTGAGGAGTTAATATGCATATGTACATTTGTTTCATGATAACCTCATAACATATTAAGCAATAGTTTATAATAAAATCACAAATCTATACTGAATGGAACTCAACAATATATAGTTTTACAGTCAAATAATAACCCATCTTCAATTTCTCGTTTATTAGGTTATTTTATTCATTTGGATGGCTATAACAAAGAAAGAAAAAAAACCACTTTCAAATGCGTACTTATATTAATATATTAAAAGTTAGAACATGATGTACCTCAGTTTGAGTATATACACGATAATAGTTTACATGGAGTTCAACGTTCTTTAATCTATCCCCCGCAACACACCGAACAAAATGTTTAGTATCCTTTTAATGACGATTCTGAGCTATAAATGTAATCTAATTAACAAAGGATTAGTTATTGTATATGGGAAAACGCTTCTAGGACTCATTAACCCTCCTTGTAAGAATATATTTGCAATTGAGTGTCATCAATAGTATAAAAAATGAATAAAGTTTATTAATCGTTCATAATAAACATGGGTGACTGCTTCTTGTGTATTCGATGGTTATGTAATAACTAATTTAGATTTCAGTTTTCTATCATTATCATTGTCAGTGTAATAAACTTGTTGAACCCAAATAACATTACTAATTCTTATATTATCTTTAGAGCATATATGAATGATATTATTATAAGTAAACCCATGATTCATATTCTCATTTTCGCTATAGGAAATCAGTAACAATAGCTTCATTTTGGGAAAAAGTGATCCCAAGATTACCAAATCAATGTGTCATGTTGTCGACGATGCTTTTATTTGTAAAATTTATTGTGAGAAATAGGTAAAGTAATCATAACGTTTGAGACCATGGTTTCGCATTACAATTTATTGTTTCGTACAATGCTATTCATTTTCCTTTTACTTCGAATAAAACAACATGTTTAACTAAAAATAAATTTCATTATTGAAAAACACATTACATAAAATTTTAAAAAGTAAATTAAGGACTAACAATGTAAATACATCAATGATTAACGATGTAATAAAAACAATCAAAAGAACTAAAAAGTGAAAAATCTACAAAAGGTTTCGTTGAACTCAACTTTCGCTTCTCGCTTCTAGAGAACCTATATCACAAAATATAAAGGCACATTATAAAACCATAATCATTTCCACATAGCAATACAGATCTAACAACTTATCCGTAAAAGCACAACCTTTTTCGTTTGTAGAAGCAAAACTAATCTCTCGAGAAGCAAATCTTAAATTTTTTAATTGGTTATTATAATTTATAAATCCAAAATATCACTCATTATACCAAGTGGTATCCATTATGTATCAAAAAAATAAATTTCGGATAACATTTTAGCCCATTTTCAAAGTAAGAAATTGTAATGGTTTTTAGTTCAAATAGGCAAAAGCATATCCAAACAGAGAACCGAATTTTTAATTCGATTCGATTTGGTTTTGACAAATTCGGTTCGATTCACTAAATAAAAAATTAACTTTTTTCATGATGATTCTAGCAAAATTTTCTTTTGTATAAAGAGTGTGATTGTAACTTGTAAGTGACCTATTTTATTTTTATTTTTTATACATGGTATATTCAAATTTTGAGTGGACTTCATGCAATACAATAGCATAATTAATTTGGGGCCATTTTTTTTATTCAGCCCACTTGCCGATTAGGATAGCAATGGCCACCCCATAAATTCCTAATAGCATTACCCTAATTTCTTTCATTTAACCTGATCTAACACACACCTTTTGCAGCCACCAATACCATTTTTCTCTCATCAACAATTAAGTGCCATCATCTCCATCACAAAGCCAAAAATCTAAAAAACGCAAGATAAATTCTAGGCATAACAGCTACAAACTCTTTCATAATCTTCAATAGAAACCGAACAACAACACAAAAGACCATTTCTTTGTGACTTTCTGCTCGAATAATGAACCCTTCAAACATTAACTCTCATTTCGAAACACAATCCAAATAAACCCTTTTCATTTTCTTTGAAAAATAACAAACTACAAACTATCTTGTCTTGTCGCTTATGTTCAATTCATGTGTTAATTTATTTTCGGCTTAAAGATCTTGTAAAAGGTATCAGGTAGGTTGTTTTTATGTTTTGATTTTGTATCTAAGACCACTGATGGGTTTTGTGTTCAAACTTAGAAAATCTTTAAAAACTTGTATAAAAGTTGAACAGATCCAAGGTCTCTTGGTAGTATCGTTTGTGTTCGATTCTTGTTTGTGTTTGAGATGGTTGGTGGCTGTCGGTAACTGTGACGTGGGATAGGAAAGTGGATGTGATTTTGTTGTAGTCGGTAAAAAATATACTACGAAAATTGATCTTACTGTGAGTCGTAACTTGTGAGGAGGAAATCAGGAATCAAAATACATATTTATACTTGCTCATTAGCCGAACGTTTTATATAACAGATGAATATGAAAAGATTGAGCAAACTAAAAGACTAATTAAATTCGCACTACTTAATTACATTAAGTACACCTGGAAATTAGAAAGTTTGCATCAAAATCGAACCATCACAACATTCAATTGAGACCTTTTGTATTTTTATATTGTTGGAACTTAAGTTTTACTATTTTGTCAAGTCTCGGTCATTTGTAATAAATGCTAGGTTGCTTGTTTATTTGTTACATACATTTAAGTAATGTTTTATGTTTGTAAGGCTTATGTAAAGCCCAAAAGGCCTAAAGCCCACACGTTTTCTAGAAGAAGGAAGCTAGGTGTGTTGCCCTAGCTCTCCTCCTATAAATAGGACCTCATGTATTCATTTAAACTTGGTTGGTTATTTAAAAACATTAAGGAAACTCTTGCAATTCATTTTCTCAAATTTCTCATAATCATCCCACTCTCATTCTCATCTCATTTCTTACATAATCATACTTGTGTTTACATAATGGTGACCTAACAAGTGGTATCATTCGCCATATGAAGGTGTAACTTTTGTTTTTTCATTGATTTTGTTCTTAAACTTGTTATTTATATTCGAATTTTTGTGAAATATTAGTACTTTCTTGCTTGTTTCTTGGTTTTTATCACATATTTGCTTACAAACTTGTGCTACAAATCAAAACAAACAAAAAGTTCCAATCTTTCTCTTAAAAAAAATTCGAATAGGGTTTGTTGTACTTTTTTCGAAATCTTCTAAATTTTTTGAAAAAGTTCTTAAAGTTTTCAACTTTCTTAAAGATCTCTTCATTTTACACATAAAAGTACAAGAATCTTGAAATAAAAACGAGTTTTAGGATTGCTTTCTTTGAAAAACAAAACTTACAAGTTATCGAGAACCTGCTATTTGCCCATTTTCGAGATCTTCTCAAAGTGCACTACCTCGACTTCGTTTGTGTGGACTCGGTATTTTCTTTCTTGTATAAGAAAGTTAAGTTCTTCGACTTTTGGGAAAGTTTTCGAAATTGTATAATTTCGAAAACTAAGTTTCGCAATTTTTTGTTTTTTCGAGAAAACCTACATTTTTTCGAAAATCACAAAAGTTATCGAGAAACTCATTTAAAAGTATCGAAATCTTATTTTTTCGATAAATCTGCCAAATTTCGAAATTTTGTTTCTCGATAAAAGCTGTAAAGTTTCGAAAACCTTGTTTTTTCGATAAACCTGCCAATTTCGAAATCTTGTTTCTCGATAAAGATCCACAAAGTTTTCGAAAACTGTCTTTCTCGAAAATCTGCCAAGTTTCGCAAAACCTGTTATCGAAATCTCATATTTTGCAAACTGAAGCTGTGCTAAGTTTCTCGATAATTGGTTAATTCTACACTTTCTACAAGATCCATTTCTACACAAGTGTTCTAAGATGTCTCAACCACCTAATCATTACTTCCCTCATATTCAGCAACCTCAACATCAGCAGTTTCAGCAACCTCAGCATCAGCAGTATCAGCAACAACAATACTTTCCGCATATAATGAATCAACAACCTCCTAAATACAATCCACTACATCATTACCTTATGATGCAACAACACCTCATTCCTCAACAACAACCAAATCAAGTGCTACAACAAAACACTCAGTTTTTCTCCAAACAACCTCACTGGTTTGACAGAATGTGTGAAGTTATTACAACTCAACAATCCCGACATGAGGCAGGATCACTTGAAACACCTCCAATGCTAACACCTGGAACTATGTTCAATGGTCAAGTCGATTCTTAAGATTTCTTGAACTTAAGCAACCTCATGGGAAATTCTTGAAACAAGTGATACTTGAAGGACCATTTGAGTGGCCAACACGATTTGAAGCTGGTGATCCAACTGCTGATCCTCCACGTCCTCCTGGTGATAGACCTCTTCCAGAAACTTCACTCACTGAAGAACAGAAACTACATCGTGATGCTGATCAATATGCAATGGCTTATATACTTCAAGGTATACCAAATCCAATCTATCGAAGTGTCGATGCTCAGAAAACAGCCAAAGCTATGTGGGAACACGTTCATCGCCTTATGGAAGGCACTCAATTGAACAAAAATGACATGGAATCCAAGCTTTACATGGAATACACTGACATCACAATTGAACCTGGAGAGTCACTTGAATCCTACTATCATCGTTTCACAAATGTGGTCAATGATCTGGAACGTCACAAAGTCACAGTACCAAGGATCGCTGTGAACTCCAAATTTGTTGGTAGTCTTGGCCCTGATTGGCATAAATATGTGACATTTGTTTGTCAAACGAAGAATCTTCATGATGCTCCATATGGTTTGTTGTATGCTTTTCTGAAACACCATGAACCTGAAGTGGAAAAAGATCGAGCTCTACGAGGAGGATACACACCAACTTCAACACCAAATTCTTTGGCTCTCGTAGCTCAATCTCCCTATGCTCCACCACCAATGTCAAATCATGCATATGTTCAAGAGCAGAACTACTTCAGTTATCCACAATCTTCCACCTCGAACCAAATGATCCCTTATGATTCATCTCCACAAGATTCTTCTACTCAACTTGTTCCGTCAAACAACAATGATGCTGTGTACTACTCCAACTGCAATGATGATGACGATGATGACTTTAATACGTTGAATCAGGGACTTGCTCTTATTGCTCGTGCTTTCAGCAAATTCTCCAACAAAACAAACAACCGTCAACGTTCATCTTCAAACACAAGAAATCAAGCTGTTGTCAATGATGGAAGAGTGGAAATTCAGAATCGTAGCTATGGTCGATCTGGTTCAGGAAGCTCTTCAGGAAATTATGGGAATGGTCAGAGGTTTAGTAACAATACCGGGTTCAGAAACAACTCAGCATCTCCTCAACAAAGGTCTGACTCAGTTGCTACAAGGAACTCCAGCTCAGGGAATGCAGTTTGGTGCTACAATTGCAATGAACAAGGTCATATAGCTACAGCATGTCCCAAACCGAGAACTCGGGGTAGTAAGTTTCACAAGCAGGCATTACTCATGGCTCTTCAAGATGAAAAAGATGGACATTTCCCTGAACAGGACAACAACTTCATGGCAAATGTGAACAACGATGATGACATGGAAGATCTGGAAGCCAATGCTGTTGTGATGCTTATGGCCAACATGCAGGAACTTAAGCTCAATGATTCAGGTCCAGTGTATGACACTGACGGCTTGTCTCAGGTACATGACCTCAATGCATGCTTTATTAATGAAATAGTCTCACCTTCTGCTTCTGAATCAGATATGGCGCAAGTTGTTCCATCTATATCATCTTCATCCTCTCAAAAAGATGAACAAATAAGCACAGTTGTCATATTTGATGATGACACAGTTGTTTCATTTGATGATCCAATTGAGAATGATAAACATGATAATTTAGAACAACATGAACCATCATTTGATCCAGACCCTGACCTCATATTGTTATATAAACAACTGGATGCTCAACAATTGCAAATAATAAAATGCAACGAGAAAAACAAAGTTTTAAAAGAACAAAATGCGTCATTTGCAAGAGATATTGAGTGTTATAAAATTCAGCTTTCAAATCAGGAAGAAAAGATTAAACATGCAAAAAGTTTTGAAAAAGCTTTTCAAGATTCTTACAACAAAGAACAAGATCTTCAACATAAAATGCAAGATTTAATTGAGTCAAACGGAAAGTTGATTTCGAAACTTGAAAGTGAGAAGTGTGAATTGAAAATGCAAGCTGAACGTCTTCAAAGAGACCTTTCAAAAACTGAAACAGAATTGTCAAATTGCAAAAAGGAGTTTTGTGAACATAAAACACGAAAAAGGAAGTATATAGATGATTTACTTGGTGATATTGTTGATCTTGAAAAACAACTCAAAGAATTTCGTCACATTGTTTACAAACACGGGAACTCTGTCACAACAATTCAAAAGTTTGCTTTAAAACCGAGACCCGATAAAGGATTTGCACTTTGCGATTTTAAATCAATGTTTCTTCATAAAGCTTTCAAAGAAAATCCTAAGGTTTACAGTATTGATCACATGTTTGATAATACAATTGTGCGTGCTGTTGTTTTTGATACTGAGGAAGAAGAAGAACTGGAAGACGAGAGTCGATCAAAAATGAGTTATGTTCAACACTGGACACCATATGACTATTCAAAAGCTCCACCTCTTTCTAAATCTTTTGTTACTCAAAAGGATTTACCTGAGAAATCATGGTTTATCGAAGAGTCATATGTTTCATCTCACAATGCAGCCCCTGTCCAAACTGTAGCACAAATAAATGGTCCTTTACCATCATCCGGTGAACTTACACCTTTACCGAAAACGTGTCGTGTCTTAAATTATTTTAAAACTTTTATGGAAGACATCGAAATTTTGGAGGAAACAATTGAACGTAATTCTGAAATTAAAATTGAAACTTTTCAATCCGCTTACGAGCGAGAAAAGAGAGATATTTTTCAAAAACAAATGAAGCCAATTGTTCAACACCTCCGTCTATGTGCTACACGTTGGGATCAGGAACTTCAAAAGGAGGTCAAAAATATGATAAACGTTTTCAATGCAACTGAAAATGACATTTTGGTTCAAAAGCAAAGAAATAGAGTTTTAAAAAATGATGCTGATCGACTCTTGGAACAAGTTCTCAATGCTGATATTTTGTCTGTTATCATGAATGATCTTTATAATTCTGGTACTTCTATGCTTAAGCATGATCATTGTGTTGATAATAATTTGTTGAATGAGGAAATTGAGACACTTAAACTGGAAAATGAAAAGTTGAGAATTAAAAATGATGATGTGACAAAACAATTTTCAAGAGAAATTTGTCAACTCAATCAAAGGCTTGAATGGTGTCAAGCTAAAAGTCTTGAAAGGGAATTGAAGTTTCAAAGTCAAAATGTTTCAAACTCTTGTCAGATTTGCAAAAACAACGAGTCTTTAAAAGGTCGATGTTTCCAATACGAGAAAGAAATTGCGGATTTAAAAATTGAAAACGCCGAATGGCAACAAAACCACGACGACATCAAATATTGCAATGGTTTACTTGAGTCTGAAATTCAGGACAAAAATCACATCATCATTGATTTGAAAGAGAAAGTTAAGCTACTTAAAAAAGGAAAAATGGTTGACACCACGGTGATAGCATCAGGGATGTATCAATTAAACAAAACTGATAAAAGAAAGGTTGTTCAAAATTCTAATGTTGATAATTCCACTTCTACAGGACTAGTCTCCACTACTAGCGTTAGCAGACCCAAGCGAAAAAGTAAAAAGAAGAATAGGATCTTGCAACGTAAGAAAGGACACCTAGAAGCTCAGGAAGTAGAAGACCAACTTAGGACTTTGAATAAAACTCATGTTGCATCAGATTTAGATTCTAATCTGGCAAATTGTAATCAAAATCTAAATGTAACGAATGATGAACCTTTGAATGTTTTGAATATTAATGCATCTTGTGTGTTTTGTCGTAAAAGCGTATCATCTGGTGATCATACAAAATGTTTAGCTAATTCTCTTCTAAATCGTCATAAGAAACGTAGGACACGCATTCCTTCTAGGCCCCCTAATGCCTCTAAGTCTAACTTAGGAAAGCCGTCTTCTACGGTTTCTAATGAAGATGAAGTTACCCCCATAGGTACCGAGAACAAATCTAGGAATGAGCCAACGACTAGTGCATTTAACATTAAGAAAGCAAAAACTAGTTGGAATTGGCAACGTTGGTTACAACACAAACCAGACTTTAAATGGATTCCTAAATTATTGAATATATGTGTTACTAACCAACAGGAACCCGCATTGTCTTTGGGTTCCACCCTTACTTCTGTTCCACCCGTGTCTTCTTTTGGTGATGCAGGTGGTACAGATCGTTCTCTGGATTGTTGATAGCGGATGCACCCGACATATGACAGGCAATCTTAAACTGTTGAAAAACTTTGTCTCAAAGTTCATTGGCACTGTCAGATTCGGGAATGATCATTACGCACTTATCATGGGATATGGTGACTTTATCAGCGGGAACATTGAAATCAGTCGTGTTTATTATGTGGAAGGCCTTGGACACAACCTTTTCTCTGTTGGTCAATTCTGTGATGGGGATCTAGAAGTTGCATTTCGTGAGAAAACTTGCTTTGTTCGTGACTTACAAGGAAACGATCTTATGTCTGGCTCACGTGGCTCCAATCTTTATACAATCTCAATGTCAGATATAATTGCAACATCTCCGATATGTCTTCTCTCCAAAGCAGAGTCAACTAAATCTTGGTTATGGCACAAACGTCTTTCGCACTTGAATTTCAGAACCATGACTGACCTTGCTCGTTATAAACTTGTCGATGGATTTCCTAGATTCCGTTTCACCAAAGATCACTTATGTCCAGCCTGTGAACAAGGAAAAAGTACCCGTGCTCATTTTCCGTCTAAACCTGAGCAAAGTACGAATCATGTTTTACAACTGCTTCATATGGATTTATGTGGACCGATGCGTGTTCAAAGTATCAACGGTAAACGCTACATACTCGTAATTGTAGATGACTTCTCCAGATGGACTTGGGTTTATTTCTTACGAAGTAAAGATCAGGCTCCTTCAATGATCATCACCTTTCTCACTAAAATTCAAGTTCAGCTACGCAACACGGTACGAATCGTCAGAACTGACAATGGAACCGAATTCAAAAATCAGACACTTAGGTCTTATTATGAGAAAGTGGGAATTGAACATCAAACATCTATTCCTAGAAGCCCAGAACAGAATGGTGTGGTTGAAAGACGCAACAGGACGTTAGTGGAAGCTGCTAGAACTATGTTGATTAATGCTCAATTACCAGATTACTTGTGGGCAGAAGCTGTTTCAACCGCATGTTATACTCAAAACCGTTGCATGATCACAAAACGCCATCGCAAAACACCATATCAAATTGTTCACAAAAGAAAACCGAACATCGACTACTTTCATGTATTTGGAGCACTTTGCTATCCGAAAAATGATCGTGATGATTTAGGTAAACTCAAAGTTAAGGCTGACATCGGAGTGTTCGTTGGATATTGTGAAAATTCCAAAGGTTTTCGGATATGGAATCGTCGTACAAGAGAAATTCAAGAAACCATTCACGCTAATTTCGATGAACTCACCCAAATGGCTTCTGAGCAACATAGCTTAGGACCCGAATTTAACCGTCTTAACTCTCCGGCATCTTCAGCTGAACCATTGCCACTCAACCGCAAAGAATTAGAAACCTTGTTTGCTCCACTATTTGATGACACAATTGAATACCGTCCTACTGAGGTCTCACCAAATTCCGCTGCTCAACCTGAAAACATTCCAGTACCAGACTCACCTCAACAAACTACCACAAGTGTTGAGAGAGACGGTCCTCCAATTGTATCACCATCTACAGCAGAACAAACTGGTTCTAACTTCCGCCATCCAGCTGAAGATCCAACACCAATATCAGTTCCACAACCCGCAGAGCATGATCCTGATGCATTCTTTAATCCGTTTGCACCGGCTCCTACTATTCCTGATATAGCTGAGTCGTCAACACGCAATTTGGATCCTGCTAACATGCGAGATACTTATCAACTACACCCTTCAACACACAAATGGACTCGTGACCATCCACTAGTTCATATCATTGGCCATCCAGATGCACCTGTTATGACAAGACAACGACTTCACACAGATGGAGAAACTTGCATTTACGCACTCACAGTTTGTCATGAAGAACCCAAGAACATTAAAGATGCAATGACTTATGACAACTGGATTGAATCTATGCAAGAGGAATTTCAGCAATTCATAAGATTAGAAGTCTGGGAATTAGTTGAAAGACCTGACGGAGTCTTTGTCATCGGGTTAAAATGGATCTGGAAGAATAAGCTTGATGCAGAAGGGACAGTCATCCGCAACAAATCACGTCTGGTAGCGAAAGGATACTCCCAACTTGAAGGTCTTGATTTTGCTGAATCCTTTGCTCCAGTGGCAAGACATGAAGCTGTTCGGATCTTTTTGGCTTATGCTGCTCATAGGAATATGGTGGTTTTCCAAATGGATGTGAAAACAGCATTTCTGAATGGAGATCTCCGTGAAGAAGTTTATGTCAGCCAACCTGAAGGCTTCGTTGATCCTGAGCGTCCTAATCACGTCTACCGACTCAAAAAGGCTCTCTACGGACTCAAGCAGGCCCCACGGGCGTGGTATGATAAACTGTCCACTTTCTTACTGGCCAATAAATTTTCCAAAGGATCAGTGGATCCAACACTATTTACAAAAACCTATGGGGAGGACTTACTTGTTGTTCAAATATATGTCGATGACATCATTTTTGCCTCAACAAAAAGAAATTACTCTAATGATTTTGTAAAATTAATGAAAGATAATTTTGAAATGTCCATGATGGGTGAACTTACGTTCTTTCTAGGATTACAAGTTCATCAATCACCCCGTGGTATTTTTATAAATCAGTCCAAATATGCTCTCGAAATTCTTAAGAAACATGGAATGATGTCTTGTGATACTTTTAATACACCAATGGGCTATACCACAAAACTAGATGCTGATTTACATGGGACTCCTGTTGACCCTACCAAATACCGAAGTATGATTGGGTCCCTAATGTATCTCACATCTAGTAGACCTGATATAGTATTTGCTGTCTACATGTGCTCTCGCTATCAGTCCAGACCAACTGAAAAACACCTCAGTGAGGTCAAAAGAATCCTTCGATACATTAAGGGAACCATTAACTTGGGAATCTGGTATCCGAAGGATTCTGGTTTCGAACTAATTGCTTTTTCAGATGCTGACCATGCAGGATGTTTAGACACACGCAAAAGTACATCTGGTGGATTACAATTTCTCGGAGACAAACTTGTGTCATGGCAATCTAAGAAGTAGGACTGCACTTCACTGTCGTCTACAGAATCTGAATACGTAGCCATGTCTGCTTGTTGCGCTCAAGTCATTTGGATGAGATCACAACTTAAAGATTACGGCTACCTATTCAACAAGATTCCCATCTACTGTGATTCAAAGAGTGCAATTGCTATCTCCTGCAACACTGTGCATCATTGCAAATCCAAACACATCGATCTCCGATATCATTTCATCAAAGAGCATGTGGAAAGGGGTACAGTTGAACTTTATTTTGTTGGAACTGAGTACCAATTGGCGGACTTACTTACCAAATCCCTGGCACCATCAAGGTTTGCGAGTTTAGTTCACCAAATTGGTATGAGATGTTTGACACCAGAGGATCTGGAAAAGTTTTTAAAACACCACTGATCGTCAAACATCACAACTATCTCTGTATAATATTTTGTTTTCTTTTTTTACTATAAGCTAATCAAAACACAAAAAGATTTTTCACAATTTCTTTATAAAAAAAAAAAAAAAAAAAAATGCAAGTATATCGCTTCCATTCAACACCTTGTTCATACTTTACAAGTGTTGAGGGGGAGTCACGCTTAAATCTTTTACCAATTTTAATTGGTATACTTGCATATTTCCCATATTTTACGGTTCTTCAGAATGTGTGGACGATTTCTTTTACATTTCTTTGTCTCATTTGTTTTATATCTTCATAAGTTAGGATAACTTATGCATATCTCAATGATACTTATGTTTTGCAAGAAACTTTAGGACACTAGTTTGTTTTTATTTAAAAGCCTAAGGACCAAAAGTGACAAAACTTAAAATCTCAAATACTATTAAACAAACAAACCGTACTAACATAAACCCACAAATTTCAAAACTCTTAAAACTCTTAAACCCTTTTTTTCCAAACCTACGGTTCAAATTCGATCCGGTAATCCACGACCTTGATCATTAAATTGTAAGTTCCTATGTAATCACTAGGGCATAACAAACATAGGATCTTGGTTAATTGATTTTTCAATGGTTCGATTTCTTGATTTCTTAATGTCGAGAACTAGGGTTAGGATTTCGAAAATTGCGATAAACGTGTTGTGGTGGTTAATTCTTGATGGGGTTTAGTTACTTTGCTTGTTTCTAATACTTTCTCATCATTTATTTTTTTCCATCATGTTTACTTTGTTTTCGAATTCATAAGAATGGGTCGAAATGGGTTTATAAGCTTCTGTGATTATTGGGTTGATTTTATTGGTGGGATTTGCTTCTTATGTCTCATATTTGCATGCTTTATCTAGCTAGGATGTTTCACACCCTTGTACGTGATTCTCGAAAAACCTTGTATGCTTCGATCGTGAAAAAATATCGAGATAAACGTGTCCTATGTGTTGTCTACTGTGCTATGTGTCTTGATAAAGCATTATACAAGTTGTTGTGATATGCTAGACGTTGTAATAATCAGTTGTCTCGAATTAATCAAGTTATCGAAAAATATGTTCTTGTGCATTATCGAAATCTTTGTGATTTTGCCTAAATTGTGATTAATCTACCTTGGTGACAGGCCAAAATCATTGGAAAAGTTATCTGTGAAAGTAATGTACGTGTAACTTCATCAAAATTCGAATAAATTCTTGTATAAGAATTTTTTCGAGAAAATGAGTTTTATCGAAATCTTTTCTAATTATCGAGAAACTTAAGTTTTTCGATAAATATTGTTCAAAGCTCAAATTTTTCGAAAATACCATTTTTTCGAAATCTTTCTGTGAACTCTATTTTTCGAAATCTTCAGTTTCTCGAAAAAAGTTATTTTATCGAAAACAATTGTTTTTCTCGATAACTTTAGTAGGAAAGATCTCGATAACATCAGTTTCTCGAAAGAGTTGAAAAAGATGTTTTCTCGATAACTTCAATTTTTTCGAAAAAAAAAATCACTTTCTCGATAAAGTTTCAAAAACATGTTTGGCATTGTCATGTTTTATCTATGTTGTGATTCATTTTTGTTGTGTACTGTGATGATTATTGTGAATTGTGATTGTCATGTTGTGCTTATTTGCAATATGCATTATTTGGCTCATAACAAAATGACGCATTTGTGCTTAACTGTCTCAAGTAGATATCTGTATCCAAACTTTAAACTGTGCTAACACGTAACAAATTTGGATGTTTGGTTTATGGTGATACTTTTCAGATAAACATGGCTGAACAAATTGAGAACGTCTCTGAACAAACTCTTCCATTACTCACCTTGGATGACATCACTCCCGAAAACTACAATGTCACAATTGGTAACAACAATCCTCGAGTTGATTTCAACAAGTTGAATATCACAGAGAAATCATGCATGATTGTGAAAGATATCCTACTGGCACATCCTTGCAAACCACTGCTCACCTGCTCTACTTCAGTTCCACTGTTCTACCTTCATCAGTTTTGGCTTACTGCTCGGGCCAACTTGGATGATGTGTCTTTCACTGTTACCTTAGATAGCCAAGATTACTCTGTAGATCATGACATTCTTCGTACAGCCCTTCTCATGCCACAAACTGACAACGAATTTGCTCCAATACTACCTGACCTGGAACTTCTTGACTTCTTCATTGAATTAGGATATGAGGTTGATGATGATGTACCTCTAGTCAAGCTTTCCCAATTTAATGCCAAGTATATCCCTCAGCCTTGGAGAACATTCTGTCTGTTGGTGGTGAGATCTATATCTGGAAGGAAAAGTGGTCATGAACATCCAAGGCTCGAACACCTGCAAACATTCTGGGGAATGGTGACTCTGACACCGATTGACTTTGCAGTTCCTATCATGAATGATATCGTCTACAGTATTCAGACCGACCGTGTGAAGACTATGATACCATTCACAAGATTCACCAAGCTTATCATTGAACATCTCTGCAAAAGTTCTCCAGAATTCATCAAAAGGATGGCTGATCCTAATGAGCCGAAGCACCTCTTCGAGGACGACTTCACCACCTCATTCATCAAATCGACCACTTCCTCAACCAAGATCAAAGGAATGAGGATTCCCGAATACCTTCTGAATGACAATATCAAGAAAAGGGCGAACTTCAAGTTGTATGATCTGGCTTACAAAGGGGAACAGGAAGAAACCACAATTAAGACTCGTAGCAAAGGAGGTGTAAAGTCTGGGAGTACCACAAGCACCACTGCCTCACCACATACTAGATCTAAGGGTGCTCCTAAGTCTAAACCCAAGACTTCCACCAAACCTATACCTACATCCAAACCTAAACCTGCTACCAAGCCAAAGAAGAAGGCAACTCCTGAGTACCTTATTCGGGATGAACCTACTCCTCCACCTTCTGACACCGAGTCTGAGTTTGATACAGAATCTGAAGAAGAAGAACCAGACTATGAACTGAGATACAGAGCACCTGATGAAGCATTTCCTGCAACAGAGATTGTCGTTCAACAAAGTCTTGTAACTTATGAAGAAGAGACAAGGAAAAGAAAAGGAGTCACTATCAATGAGCCGAATGATGATGAAGACGAACCAATCGTTGAACCATTAGTCGATAAACGCAAACTGAAGAGTATAGTTGTCGACACTAGAGCTGAAGAAAAGCGGCTTAGGAAAGAACAGAGGAAAGCAAGTCTTGAAAGCAGACTTCTATCACACCCTCCAACACCACCACCTATCGATCAGTCAGAACATGTAGGGGCTACAAGCAGTATGGTTCCTCCAACAACGTCAGAATCAGCTCCACAACCTGATGACAACGTTAAGGATACAGACAAGACTGAAGATGTCCACATGACTGAGACTGCTACTTTAGAGGAGAATGTTGGCGGTCAAGAGAACTTAGCTACGGATCAAGAACATGAATATCTTATTACTCCAGAGTTTCTTGCACGAGAAGCAGAGGAAGCAAAGGAACGTCGTAGAAAGGAAAACGAAGAGAAGAACGCGTTCGACACCAACATATTTCTTAAGTCATCTTCTCAGCAGACTTCCTCAGCACAACCTCCACCTCCTCAAGACTCTCCACCAAAGGATCCGACTCCTCCTGCTTCATCTTCGGACTCTCACAACGAGTCTTCGTCCGAATCATCACCCGAGCACTCATCTCCCACACCTTCTGAAACCGCATCTAAACAACATTCGATCAATGAACCAAAACAACCAGTTGATCTTCAGGAGCAAGTGAACAAACTCACCAACATGGTTACCAATCTTACCAAACAAGTTGAGGAATTCCAGGAGTCAACGCAGCTGATCGACAAGTTCTTGAAATCTGATTACGAAGGTTTTATCAGAACTGCAACACATGATTTTCTCACTGAAAATCTGGTTGAGATGATCACTCCTGAGGTAGCAAACCTTCTCAAACCAATCAATGACAACTTGGATCACAGAATTAGAAGTGTTACGAGGAAAATGTTGTCTACTACACCATTCACGCTTCACACCGAAAAATCTTCTACTGTGGCTCCAACCGTCCAAGAATTGTCCTTCAATGACATGCTTGTCAAACTCTTCGACAACCTTGCCACCAAAACCACACAGACAGCTGAAGAAAAAGGCCTGTATGATGCTATGGTAGCTTATATGTCAAAAGAGTCATGCAAAGATGCTGCTGGAACCCGAAAACGGACAAGAAAAGATGACGATCCTGACCCAAACTCCAAAGGCAAGAAACATAAGTCTGGAACAGGTCCCTCATCCTCTCTACAACCACAAAAGGACTCCACTCCTCCAAGAACTCAACAACAACCCTCAACTACTGGTAAAGGTCAAACCGAAGATGAAGAAATTTTCATGGAACAAACTGATGACTTCCAAGATCAACATGACACCGATTACCGTGCTCCACCTACTCATGATTCTCATGCTGGTCCATCATCACCGTCCAAAGCCAAAGACAAAGATGCTACATCCAAGTCTAAGAAATCCAAGAAGAAAACACGTCATTCATGGCTCGACAATGATGACAACCCTCAGAATGATTGGCTGACAGAAATGGTCCAAGCTCAACCTCCTCTTGAAGAAGAAGAACCCCTTCCTGGTAACACTCTACAGTTTACCCAAGTCATTATGAAGGATCTTCACATCGACAAACTCACAAAGGAAGAGCTCCGAAGAATCAATAGGGATGCACAAGAATTCCTCAAGAAAAGATCTGGAAACAAAGTCGAATACGAATACCATATGCAGAATATAGCTAGTGCAATGTCTGCTGACTTTGACTGGTTAAATCCTGAAGTGAATATCGACCTCAGTTCCAAGAATCATGAAAAACCTTACTTCACCGACTGGACCAAACCATTACCATTGAAAGGATTTCCAGACAAACCCAAGATACCTTACAGCTTCTTCTTCAACAAAGATCTTCGTAACATCCAGCTCACTCAAGAGATATCCAAGAAGAAATATGCTTCCTCGCTCACTATCTCAGTACCAGCCGCTAGATACGAAATTCCAGCCATTGAAGAAACCACCCGTATTTTCAGCAACTCCATCGTAGCTTACGACAGAGATGCTCTACACGGAATTCAACATTGGCCTGATCGTCGTCGTCTCGGTTATACAAGCAGATTAGGAGAGACATCATTGGAAAATGTGAAGCAGAAATCAAAGATCATCGCTATCTTGGAGATTCAACAGTCGAAACGGTTTAACTACTTATTCATGCGTGAAATTGTTGTTAAACGACAAGATGAAAAGAAGTACAAGTTCTCCGAAGCAGACTTTCCCAACCTTTATCTCAATGACATAGAAGATATGTATCTTGAAAAGGTTCAGAGTAGAATGCGCGGATTCGATAGAGACGTTCAGTACAACTTCATGGCATCGCTACTTCTTTACATCCGACGACTGATTGTTCAAGAAAGAGTGGAAGATCTTCAGCTTGGAGTGGAAAGTTACCAACAAAAGATCAATTTGACAAAGCCACAATTCTGCTTTGATGGTCTCTATGACACACCACAGTTTACTCTCATCCAAGAACCATTTGGTTTCACCTACATCAACAACAAAAAGCTACAAAGCTTCATGAGATTCGATGAAGTACACAAATTCTGTGATGTTACACTCAAATCAGTTCGTGATGGGCTTGTCAAAAGGTTGAATGATGATCGCTGTAAGATAGCTAAGGGGGAACAACCTAGATGGAAATCCAGCTCCAGAAGACAAGTTCGTAACTTTGTCTTAAAGATTGAAGAAAGGTTATTTCGACGGGAACAGATCAGACGACTGGAAAGCTACATCGGTGCCAGACCATCGTTTCCTGTCAGAAACTTCGAAAGACCAGAACCTAAGTTCACTAACTTCGATGCTCCACTTCCGGACGAAGAATAACTTGGTACATTTGGTCATATTTTTTCATTATCAATTGTTTCATTGATTGAATCATTTTTCCATAATGGTTTGTGCACACATTACAGTGTACAACCCGTACTTGTAATTAAAGGACCCTGAGGTACGCTTCAGTGCCTCAATCCTAAACATAAGGAGCGAAGGCTTCTTACTTTTGAGTAGAATTAATCAAACATTTATGATTTTTCATAATTCTGCTCAAAAGGACAAGTATTTCACCTCAATAAGACCTAATCACTTGTTGAGGGGGAGCACTTGTCAAAACAAAATACTTTGCTCAAAATCAAAAGTTCTTGGTGAATCTCCCCGTAAGACTCAAAAAGGCATATTTTAATCTAAAAGATTGTCAAAAACACCATTTTATATGCTATTTTTGAGGGGGAGAAAATGAAAAAGTGATTAAAATATACGAAGTCAAAGCTTTAAGTTGTGCTTTAAGTTGTATCATGTGCGAGCTAGACTCAGTATTGACCCAGGAATTGACGAGATAATGCAAGTTAGTAACATCGAAAGGACTTATCCTCGACGGGTAATAACATCAAGTTAGTTACTAGAGCTAGTTGTCACCTAAAAGCTGACAATGCATCTCTTTAACTAACCACGTAAGCGTGTCTCGAAAAGGATATGTCTTAGTAGAAATGTACCATCTCGAGAAGCTTTCTGTGAACTTGATCAGGCCGGGTAATAATTTCAAGCTAGTTTATCTAGTGATGTAAGCGTGTCTCGAATCGGTCTAGTTCACGGAAAGTGGATCAATTCAAAAGAGCTTGCTCCTCCCGCATGTGCAAATTTATTAAACACATATGAGCACATGTGCAGGGGGAGCCCTTCAAAAGTGTACACAAAACTCTCAAAGTGTTAACCAAAATATTTGATTATCACAAACACTTTGAGAGATTTTTCAATCAAAGGTTTCTTGGCTACTGTCGGAGCTATAAGGTGATTAAGATAGGAATATCCGTCCTATGATCCGCCAGAGCCGGAGGGATCTACCCAAGGACATCACCAATAGTTAGAACTAGAAGTCCTTAGGTATGATACGAAAAAAGGAGTAAAGAATGAAAAGGAGAAAGAAGGGGTTGAAGAATGAAAAAGAAAAGTAATGAAAAGGGTGAAAAGAAATAGCCCTCCATATGTTCAACCTTAGGGCAGACACCGGGTTCAATACGTATGCTACTGGTTGTTGCAAAAGACAACACCGGTATTGAAGACAAAGTCGTCATGGACCCAGTGACGCAATGCACTAAACCTTCTTAACCACTCAAGTTCTCTTAAAAGGACTTGTTTCATTCTCACGGGGAACCCGCGTAACCTATCGACCTATCTCTTAGAGACGGTTGATATTGAAGCAGGAGACACCTCCCCAGTCTCCGCATAGGAAACCTAGGTGTGCACTTATAGAGTCTAGAGCCATGAGATACATCAAAGATCTCTTAGGAACACCTAGTATTTCTGCAACTGGTGTTCTACATCAATGGGCATCAGTTATAAACTATCGAGTCCTTCGCAGATCTTAGCAATCTGCCGAGAACGTTTATGAGAGGATTACATAAGTATTTCTCAATGATTGAACGGAAATCCTGCCAGGGTCAACATCAAACAGCCCTGACAGCAGGTCACTTCGGTAACCCCACAAGGGTTACGCTTAGTGTTTGCGGTGGTTCCATTACGGTCTACAGTCGTGGAGTGATCCCCAGCGACTCACCCAGTCATTGAGCTACCTAGTAGGTCTCGTAAGCTCCTTCGGGAGTATCTGATATGGGAATGGCCTGGATAAGGTTTAAAAGGAGTCTTCACAATATGCTGTTGATGAGCTCTAATTCCTTATCCGTAAGTACCGGTGATTTATTGCTAACTGTCTACTCGCAGGTACCTCACTTCCATGATGACGGATTCCACATGCTCATACATGCATCTTGCAATCATCAAAAGCTCCCTCAAAGATCAAAGCAACACAAAGTTCAAAGTAAGATTCTACGCCAAAAAGAAGAATCTACAAAGTATAAAGACCAAAGATCTTAAGTGAAGAAAAGGGACTACGTGCATGTATAAGTCAAAATTCAAAAGATGTATGAGCATGTTGGAATGGTGGACAACCACCACAGACGCAGGAGTGACGAATGGCAGACAACTTCATTACACTATCACTACATCATCACCAAAGAACAAAGACTAAGAGCAAAGTACATCCACTATCATTCTAATCATTTCTGAAGACGTCTGAAGCTATGAAAGTCAAAGATTACAACAAGGACGTCAAGCAACCATGATGACCGATCCTTAGGGGGAGATTGTTGGAACTTAAGTTTTACTATTTTGTCAAGTCTCGGTCATTTGTAATAAATGCTAGGTTGCTTGTTTATTTGTTACATACATTTAAGTAATGTTTTATGTTTGTAAGGCTTATGTAAAGCCCAAAAGGCCTAAAGCCCACACGTTTTCTAGAAGAAGGAAGCTAGGTGTGTTGCCCTAGCTCTCCTCCTATAAATAGGACCTCATGTATTCATTTAAACTTGGTTGGTTATTTGAAAACATTAAGGAAACTCTTGCAATTCATTTTCTCAAATTTCTCATAATCATCCCACTCTCATTCTCATCTCATTTCTTACATAATCATACTTGTGTTTACATAATGGTGACCTAACATATATTTATGTAGAAGCTTCAAAATAAGCTTGACATGCACGAAATTTATGAGCTTATTGAGTTTCTTGGCTTGATGCTCACATTCAATAGAGGAACTCGTTCTTTATATATATATATATATATATATATATATATATATATATATATATATATATATATATATATATATATATATATATATATATATATATATATATAATAGTTATAATTCCCGCGCACGCGCGGGTTTATTTTTAAATTTTTTGAATAATATATTTTTATTTATTAAAAAATAAATAATTTAATATTTGTTTTGTTTGATTTATGATATTTAATTATAGTTTTTTATTATTAAAGATAATTATTTACAAATTTTAATCCTATTATTAATTGCATCTTATTTATATTTTTTGTATTTATCTTCTACTTATGTTATGGATAAATATAAAATGTTATCTAATAAGAAAATAATTTTTTTTTAAATAAAATTATTACTAAATAAGGTATTAATGCATTTTTTTGAAATGAAAAATTCCCAATAATGGTTTTGTTTCATTATATAAAAGATAGATAGATATTCCATTTATTGACAAGTAGTTTTAAATTGACAACCCATGTGAACGTTTTTGCAAGGGTAAAGTCCATAAATTAGCAACGTACTTTCCCTACTTTACAGAGTTAGGTAACGAACTTTTTTTTATTATCATTTTAGTCGTTAAAACTCGCTAATTTTTTACAATATAGTAAGTATGATAACCTGCTACCGGCTCATCAGGTAAAATCAGTTGCCACATAATATATATTTAAATTTTACTCCTACCTGGACATTTACATGTAACAATATTGTACACATCACCCATATTAAACATTTATCCAAACACACCTTCACCAACACCCCACCATACTTTCTTCTACTATAAAAATACATACCCATCTCATCTACTTCTTCCTCTACCACCACCCACATCAGCCGACCGCCACCATCGATATGACCACGAGCCAAACGCCGCCATCCCACCACGAGGCGAATGCCACCATCCCACCACTACCCACGAGCGAACCGCCATAGCCGAAACCATTAGCCTGGTTTCTGTGGGGTTTTTACATTTTTTTGTTAGATCTTTGATGCTGCAGCCACCAGAGCACGCAGTTGTCGCCGATAGATGCATGGTTTCTTTATTCAAGTTTGGAGTAAATTTTGTTATAACGTTTGTGAGTTATTTGTTACAAATTTATTGTGTATTTGTAGATTTATTGGTAATTTGTAAATACATGTAATTTTTGTGTATGAAGTTTGTGAATCTTGTTATGGGATTTGTTCTTAAGGTGAGATGTGAGATAAATTAGTGATAATGATATGGGTTTCGGTTGGTGATAGTTGTGGTTGTTATCGTGATTTTGGAATATGTGCTCTTAAGGTTATCATAATGGCTTATTTGTTGTTTGCATTTCGGGAACAATAGATTAGTTGTAATCAAATTAAACGAGAATGATGTTTTGCCAGAAAATTAAGCTCGCCGGAAAAAATGGTGGTTGCTGGAAAAGATGCCAGAAAATATGGTGGTTGCCGGAAAAATGAAATAAATGGACTGGAAGAAAATGAGGTGGAAAAAAGTTTAAGATTTAAAAAAAAAATATTTATCTACATGGAAAATTAGCAGGTCATATTTACTATATCGTAAAAAGTTAGCCGGTTTTAATTACTAAATTGGTAATAAAAAAAAGTTCGTTACCTAACTATGTAAAGTTGAGAAAGTACGTTGCTAATTTATGGACTTTACCCTTTTTGCAAAGTGGGTGAAGTAAAGAATAAGCGTAGCGTAATCTTTTTATGAATTGTAATTTATTTTAATAATGTAACTGTTCTTTTTGCATTTTGTAATTAGGGTATTTTCATGTGTCACAAAAATGTTATAAAAGTAAAAGCTGATGTGTCGACGCTTATAACGCGCCATACAACGTAGTACTGTAAGACTCCACATACAATTTTTAAAAGAAGAATTTTCAAAAGTGGCCCATTTTAACTTTTGAGTTCACTTTCTAATAATCTCTTCGTCTCAAAATATAAGTTAATTTTTTATTTTTTAAAATTTTTTTCTTCTGACTTTGACATTAATTATATTTTTTCGTGTTATATAATATTTGATGAAAAGGATACCATTGAAAATACATTTAAAACACAAATCAATTTATATATTTTGCATCAAATATTATATAATATGAGAAAAAAATATTTAAGGTCAAAGTCTGAATAAAAAGACTTTGAAAAGTCAAGAGTGGACTTATATTTTGAGACGGATGGAGTAAAAAGAAAGTGTTTTCCAAATTTAGTCTTGTCACGTATCCAAATTGGTGGGATGTTTTTTGCTAAATCAAAGTGACGTTTTGTGCAATCAAGTTTTTTTTGCTAGATCGACATGATATTTTTGTCTTATTAGAAAGTGAGAGTGTGAGACCTACTTTTCTAATAAAAAAAAAAATACATTTTCCAAATGTGGAAAAAAGGTTAATGGTGGGTCTCACTTTTCTAGTAAGCCAAAGAAGTCATGTGAGTCTAGCAAAAAGAAGAAGGAAAAAAAAAAAAAAAAAAAAAAAAAAAAAACCTTGATCGCACAAAACACTTCGGTCTAGCAAATAAACACCCGATCAACTTTTGAACACTTAGAATTCTATTGAGTTGCATGCTCTAGCGATCGCACAAAACTTAAGTTGGAAAACAAATTTTTTACTAGAAAGCAAGGTTGCAAAAATCGATAGGCGTTAGTTGAGCGGTCGGTACCGCCTAACGATTTATCAGTTATGCAGAGATTAATCGAGGATTAATCGGATTGGAGTTTTGATATACAAAATTATAAATTTTAGATATTATATGTATAAGATAAGCATAGTACTTCAAAGTTCAAATACTTCAAGTGTTAAAAGATAAACATAATACTTCAAAGTTCTAACATAAAATTAAAAGATAAATATTACGGATTACTTCAACTAAAAATTTATAAAAATTTGTTCGTATAATGATATGGCAAGTGAATTGGACCAATCATGTTGTAGGATGTTTTCTCTTTCATATGTGTGTGAACTTTGTTTTGTTAATTACTTTGTGAAACTATCATTTCTCAAGTTATAAACATAATTGTTCGCCATTCAAACATAAATATTAGATTATTAAATTGATATTTGATTCTCCTCTTGTCCATATTGTTCAATAATTTTGACTCCATCCAACTCATACTCAACAACCTTGTCTACATGATCTTCACTTTCCGACTCGAAATTCTTCTCAAATTTTCTCTTTAAGATATCAAGGCAATTTTCAATCGAAGTGAAAAAAACAAACATGCATTCTCATTTGTGTTTACCCGCTGCTTGCTTAGTTTTAATTTTAAGGAAGAGTTGATTATGTTGAAAAAAAAACAAACATGCATTCTCTTTTTTCTTTTTCTTTTTTTTTAATATCAAAATATATTAAAAGAAGCCGAAGCCAAAACACTGCAAAGCATCACTCCTCGATATGGAGGTAATATAACAAGGAAAGTTATCAACCCAAATGAAATTTACATCAGAACCATAAGCAACTTTTGCAACATGATGAGCCGCAAAGTTACATGCACGAGGAGCCCAACACAACTGCAAATTCATTTGAGACTTCCAATATTGAATATCTGAAACCACAGCCGCTAAAGACCAGGGTGGTAGATCTTCTGTAGAAGCAAATGAAATTGCCGACTGGGAATCAGATTCAATAAAAGCATGATGCCATCCGTTAAATAGGCTAATTAGAGAAAATCCGAACACTTAGGGGGTGCTTGGTAAGGGGGTTAAGGGGGTGGGAAATGGGTAAGGAATTCAAAAGGGTCCACCTCACTCAAATTAGGTGCTTGGTTAGGGGTGCGCAAATGTATTGATTACCCCGTAGTGGGTAATCAACATTATAGAATACATTGAGGGGTAAGGTATTGATTACCTACCTCACTCAATCCTTTGCATTCTCTCTCATTTTCCCTTTACCTTTACCTTTCTTTATTTTGAACCAAGCGGACCCTTAATAACTGATTTGCGTCTAAACGTCAATTAATCAGCCGCTTAAGCGGATGTTTACAACATTGCCAGAAAATGAACCAAAAATTAAACAATGAACTAGTTTTGAATTTTTTTTTCTAAAAACATTAGATGATTCTCTCTCACACACAAACACCAAAACACACAACACACACATAGTAACACACAAATGTTTCTTACCCTACTCATCATCACACTACTCTCAACCACCACCACAGTCACTTCCATCACCGAAAATGACGCCTACCCATCACCCTACCCCACAACAACAACAACCTGCGACCTCAACACCAACAACCCGACACCAATCCGTAAAGAAACATACGACAATGGACACATAATAGACATAAGTCACAGGTACCACCCCGACATGCCATCATGGGACTCAGAAGATGGTGTTGGTGAGATTATAAGTTTACCGAGAAGTATGAAGAATGGGTCACTTGCTAATAACTCTCAGATGAAAATGGAGACTCATACTGGGACACATGTTGATGCTCCTGGTCATGTGTTTGATCGGTATTTTGACCTTGGGTTTGATGTTGATACGCTTGATCTCTATGTTCTTAATGGTGAGTTGGTTTATTTGGTTGATATGCGTGTAATGTGTTTGATAAAATGCCTCAATGGAAGGTTGGTTAACTTTTAGATTAAAAATAGTATGAGGTGAAATAAGAGGGTGTTTGGGATCTTTTTAATTTAAAAGTTGTTAACGTGCTTAAAAATGGAAAATGATTGAGAGTCGTACAACTTGTGCCTAATTGTGTGCCTAATATATGTGGAAATACCTCGTTGGCTTGTGAGTCAGTGGCCTTGTTGTTACGACCAATGAATTATTGACATGTAATTTTAGGCATAAAATTAGGTCTTCCAATCACTACTCCTTAAAAAAAAAAAAAAAAAAATTATGCTAGAAAGTAAGTACTTAGCTGCTGCTTAAAAATAATTACTTAAAAGTAATGTTTAATCCATGTTTAATCTGCAGACGACCCTTTTAAAATTTAAATTCTCATGTAAAAATTCAAACAATATTGTCTTAATAAAATACGGAGTAGTTGCCTTAACAATACACCAACCCAAAATTTCAAAAGAAAGAAAAGAAAAATGTACAACGACTTTTTCTATATGTAGTTTCTAAAGAAAAATAAGAAGTCTTTTTTATTTATTTAATCTCATCACTAACGCTGCGTTCTCGAGTTATTTCATTAAAGAAAATGGAAGGAAAGTGAAAAGGTTTACTCCCACATCGTGTTCTCGAGTTATTTCATTAAAGAAAAGGGAAGGAAATGGAAGTAAACTGGAAGTAAAGTTAGTTATATTTGTATGAATTTTTTTTACTTCCATTTCCGCCCAAATATGGGAGGAAAGTGTTTACTTCCATTTCCTTCCCTTTTCTTTAATGAAATAACTCGAGAACACAGCGTAAAAGTTTCTAAAAATCCATCCACAAATTCTATTATATATACATCATATTCAACTTTTTATTATTGTGTTAGTTCATAGTTGATGACAATGAATAATCACAATATCGCAACTATAACTGCTTGCTATAAAATTTAATTTGTTGCTCTGCGCGGGTAACTGTCTATGTAAGAAATCGAGTAATGCTTGGAAAAAATAATAATTAGATAGAGATTGTCAATAAAGTTCACTTACAAAAGGCTATAGGTGAAATATAAGAGTAAAACATTAATTTGGTTTGATGTCAAATAAGTGATATTCTGCTTATGAAAAACTGTTTTTCTCCCGAGAAAAAAGTATAAAATCAGAAGAAAAAAAAAGCACCCCTCTAGTATTAGAGATATAAGCAGTTTCATCAAAACACTCAAAACTGCTTTATGTCTATAAAAAATTAGCAGGAAAAAAAGATTTGTGGATTTAGTTATCATATGGATAAACAGCTTTAGTTAGTAATCTAGCACCACCGAAGTACTAATTATCTTTCTGGAAGGAAGAAAAAAGAGATTTTGTTGATTCCCCAAATAATTTGTTTCGGTTTTACATTAAAAAAGAGTAATAAGTGTGATGGGCAAAACGAAAGTATTTTTGGCTCTGTAGTTGTTGATTTGCTAGAATGCAAGATCAAGAATACGACTTAATCGCAATTAAATGATTTCCCTATTAACATTACTACACCATGATTATGTTTTGACTAATAAGCACCAAGACTTAATGGTCTACATCAGTTTGACATGGATCCTTGGATTTTTTAAACATATATTTCTTAATCTCATACCAGCTGCTCACTTGACCCCATAAGTTGATCCCTTGATAATGTATTTTGATACAAAATAATTTGTAAATATATGGGATATTGATTTATGATTTAATCTTGTAAACAGCCTTCTGTTTTAGTCAATGCTTTGAAACCCGGGTCGACCCGGCCGGGCTAACCGGTTGAACTTGTTTTGGCCAAAAAAATGGGTAAAAAAACCAGGTTAACCGGTTAGACCCGCCGGGTTTTAAGTGACCCAGGTCTACCCGGTTCTCGAAACCTCGGATTAACCCGGCGGTCAAACTGGTTGAACCGGTGACCCGTGGACTCGACTGGAGATTAAAAACGGGACATTCAAAACAGTGGTTTTAGTTATTAAAATACTGTAGAGGAATTGTACACCTATGTTCAAGAGAATATGCTAATGATAAACTGTAATAGTAAATGCTTTGGGATAAGGCTGGCAATAAATATAGGATTTATTATTGACTTTATTGGGGAAAAAAAAAGATAATGTTCTCATGAGAGTGATAGGGGAGGACTTTTAACCACCAACCACCCCAAATATCTTAGTTGTGAGAGGAAAAATATAACATAAAAGGATTCCAAAATTTCAGCAAATTTAGTAGACTAGTGAGGATAAAGGCAAATGACTGCTGAATTGATATTTTTGTTTCTGTTTGTACCATCTTTGGTTTTTTCATCACATGATAGTGCATACCCACCTCCATATTGCATCGATAAGGATTCTTGTGGTGGTAGAGAAGGCGAGTTGATCCCTCCTAGGAGGGAAGTGTATGTAAATGGCAAAATTATTGATATCACACATAGGATTACTTCAAAAACACCCTCGGGCATTACTGTAAATGGGATTGGGGATGGGTATCTTCAACTTCATGATAGCATGAAGAATGGGTCAGATTATAACTTTTCGATTATAAAGTTGCCTGCTCATGCGGGTACTCATGTTGATGCACCTGGACATTTCTATGAGAATTACTTCGAAGCAGGGTTCGATATCGATAGTCTTGACTTAGAAGTACTCAATGGTATTAAACTGATCACCTGACATAGATATGATAGATATTGCTATTGTTTTTATGAAATTATTGTTAGTTATGTATGAAGGGTATATGCTTGATAAGAAAAAGTTTTTGAATTATTATGAATTATAAAATATTGTGTTACTAATAGATGATGAAGTGTAACACATCATATTTTTTTGTTCTTCACAGGCCCAGCATTATTAGTTGATGTTCCAAGGGACAAGAACATAACAGGTAGTTTTTCAGATATGGTTATTTACTTTGAATCTTAAATTGCTGATGTCAATCTATGGCACATCTGTGTTTTTCTAATGTTTCTGCGAGTTAATCTTGATGCTTTGGTCAAATTATTTCAGCTGAAGTTATGAAGTCGTTGAACATTCCAAAGGGAGTAAAGCGTGTGCTTTTCAGAACATTAAACACAGATAGGTAATTAATCTCCTTTCACTTTTAAGGATCATTTAAATTAAAATTCTGTGTAATTAGCTTTTTATTTCCGGATTGTTAATGACAGGAAGCTAATGAGGCAAAAGCAATTTATCACAAACTATGTGGGATTCATGAAGGATGGAGCACAATGGTTAAAGGACAACACTGATATCAAACTTGTTGGTAAAACTCTCATTGTCACTTTGTCTCACTGTCGTATCTTAGGAGACTTCAAGCTGGCTCATTTTTCAGTCATTCATATGACTATCAATTCATTTTGCAGGTATTGATTACTTATCAGTTGCTGCATACGATCATCTGATTTCTGCTCATCTGGTCTTCTTAGAGAGCAGGGTAAGACGTATATTCCCCCTTGTGTAATATTGGCGGATTGCTTACTTACAGAAGTTGTTTGATTAGTTATAGTATCTCCAAAATATCCTTCAAATAATGACTAAAGAAGGATTCAACTTAAAGCAATCACCACCGTTATGACCAAGCTTGTCATATTTTTTTTTTTTTTTTTCTTATTAGAGAGATAATGAGTATAAGAAGATATGGTTTTAACTCAAATGTTTCACGTACATACGGAACTTGATATAAACTATTGGCTGCATATATTTTCGGGTTACTCGTATAATGAGGAAACTGTTAACACTGTTACTTTGTGTGCTATCAGGAAATCATCCTTGTTGAGGGTTTGAAACTTGAAGATGTAGAAGCAGGATTATATGATGTCCATTGCCTACCATTAAGGTTAATAGGAGCTGAAGGATCACCCATAAGATGCATCCTCATCAAGTGATATTTCGTAGTAGTATACAATACGTGTATGTTCCATAAATAAACTTCATTCTCTCCTATAGTTTTGTTATTCTATGCTGTGTTTTTAATTTCTGGTTGTAAGCAAATGGTTAGCCTTGCAACTATACTAATAAAACTTATTGTTCTATATAATGATCTGCTTTAGGTAAATTGACAGCATTTTTCGTTTTTCTTTGGCGTATCATCATTTGCAAAATGTATTATGACACTGGCATTACCTATTTCCCAGTTTGATATCACTGAAAATCAAGACATGGGGTTTCTTTAAATTATGTCATGCTGTATAGAATAGTGATTTTGTTTGTCTTGTATCACCATGATCCATAACTTAATAGTAATATATGATGGTTCACATATCTTGTGTTTTTTGGAATCTTTTTTCTCTGCAGTTCCATTTATCTTAGGAGTAGTATCTCAAAATGTAAAATGAGAATGTTATGATGGTTCACATATCTTGTGTTTTTTGGAATCTTTTTTCTCTGCAGTTCCATTTATCTTAGGAGTAGTATCTCAAAATGTAAAATGAGAATGTATAAGATATAGTAACTAAATTGGTTCACTCTGAAATCACCAAAAGTAATATCACAAAAAGGGATATGGGTTAACAGCCTAAAGAATAACTGGCTAAGCAGAGGAGGTTTCTGGGACATTATTGTATGCTATAAAACAATGCAATAAAAATGATACCAAACATCCCATAGTAACAAGTAACAACTACTTGAGCAAAAACGAAAGTATTTTTCGCTTTTGAGACATATGTATTGATTTGCTAGAATGTCAAGATCAAGAATACGACTTAATCGCAATTAAATGATTTCCCTATTAACATTACTACACCATGATTATGTTTTGACCAAGACTAATGGTCTACATCACTTTGACATGGATCCTTAGATTTTTTGAACATATATTTCTTAATCTGATACTAGCTCGTTTGACCCCATAAGTTGATCTTTTGATTAGTATGCAATGTAAACTAATTTGTAAATATTTAATTGAGGATTGTTTATGATTTAATCTTGTAAATACCCCATCTGTGTTACTAGTTATTAGAATAATATGGAATTGTACACCTATGTTCTTGAGAATATCATACCAATGATAAAATAGTACTAAATACTGTGAGATAAGGCTGGCAACATTTATCTTTATTATTATCACTTTTTTTGGTAAAAAAGATAATGTGCTCATAGTTGTTGCACCAATGAGAGTGATAGGGGATACCTTTTAACCTCAAACCACCCAAATAACTTAGTTGTGACAGGAAAAATATTAACATAAAAAGATTCCAAAATTTCAGCAAGTTTAGTAGACTAGTGAAGATATAAGCTGATGACCCCTCAATTGATATTTCTGTTTCTTTTTGTACCATCTTTGGTTTTGTCATCACATGATAGTGCATACCCACCTCCATATGGTATCGATAAGGATTCTTGTGGTGGTATAGAAGGCGAGTTGATTCCTCCAAGGAGGGAAGTGTATGGAAATGGCAAAATTATTGATATCACACATAGGATTACTTCAGCAACACCCTCAGGCATTTCTGATGATGGGCTTGGGGATGAGTATCTTCAACTCCATGAAAGCATGAAGAATGGATCAGATTATAACTTTTCGATTATAAAGTTGCATGCTCATGGGGGTACTCATGTTGATGCACCTGGACATATGTTTGAGAATTACTTCCAAGCAGGGTTCGATGTCGATAGTCTTGACTTAGAAGTACTCAATGGTATTAAACTGATCACCTATACAGAGATAGATAGATATCACTCTTGTTTGTATTAAGTTGTTGTTTGTTATGTATGATGCGTATACGCTTATCTGAACAAGTTTTTTTTTTTTTTATTATTTTGAATTATAATCTTTGTGTTACTAATAGATAACACATCATATTTTTTGTTCTTCACAGGTCCAGCATTATTGGTTGATGTTGCGAGGGACAAGAACATAACAGGTAGTTTTTCAAATATGGTTATTTACTTTGAATCTTAGATTGCTGATGTCAATCTATGACACATCTGTGTTTTTTTTCTTTTCTTTTTAATGTTTCTGCGAGTTAATCTCGATGATTTGTCTAATTATTTCAGCTGAAGTTATGGAGTCGTTGAACATTCCAAAGGGAGTAAAGCGTGTGCTTTTCAGAACATTAAACACCGATAGGTAATTAAGCTCCTTTCACTTTTTAGGATCATTTAAATTACAATTCTGTTTAATTAGCTTTTTATTTTCGGATTGTTAATGACAGGCAGCTAATGAGGCAAAAGCGATTTATCACAAACTATGTGGGATTCATGAAGGATGGAGCACAATGGTTAAAGGACAACACTGATATCAAACTTGTTGGTAAAACTCTCTCATTGTCACTTTGTCTCACTGTGGTATCTAAGGAGACTTCAAGCTGGCTCATTTTTCAGTCATTCATATCACTATCAATTTGTTTTGCAGGTATTGATTACTTATCAGTTGCTGCATACGATGATCTGATTCCTTCTCATCTTGTCTTCTTAGAGAGCAGGGTAAGACGTATATTCCCCCTAGTTGTTTGATTAGTTATAGTATCTCCAAAATATCGTTCAATAATGACTAAAGAACGATTCAACTTAACGCAATCACCACCATTATGACCAAGCTTGTCATATTTTTTTCTTATTAATTAGAGTGATAATGAGTATAAGAAGATATGGTTTTAACTCAAATGTTTGTCATACATAAGGAACTTTGCTGTTTGGTTTATTATTAGGAATGGGTTTGATTATAAGATGGAATGAGGATGGGTATGAAGAGGGATAATGGGAAATGACTATGAGTATGGGATTAGGAATGTGAATGGGTTTATAAACCACTAGCTTTGGTACCCATTTTCATTTATCAAACCCATTAACCAAACAACTAGAATTGGAATGAAAGCCATTCCTTGATACCCATACCCTCAAACGAAACGCCCATATCATATCTAACATTATTGTTTAGTTTAATGGTTGGGTTTGGGTTTTTAATTGTAAATAAGTGGATTGAATGGGATCAAGATAACTAAATTGATAATCCCAGAATAAGAATCAATCGCTAGACAGGAACAAAAATACAAACGAACACGCAAATATAACTGGAATTATGCTCTCCAATTAACAAAGAAAATAAGCTCAAAACTTTGATGATTTCATACATCTAACCACAGCTCGGTTGATGTGTTTATATAGGTTATTAGAACCTGCTTTCTAATCCTACTACAATGCGTATTCTATAAGAGAATCCTAAACCGACTATAATTGTGATTGGACCCATAAGCTTGGCGTCTGCTACCCATGGGCTCGGGTCATAGTCAGACATTAGCCCAACATTCACCCCCCTAATTTCTGACTCGAGATAGAGAGGTCTTCAACTCCGAGTAGCTCTTGCATCTCCTTGAACTTAATCCTTGCGAGAGCTTTCGTCAGAATATCAGCACGCTGCAAATCACCTCTTACAAACTCAACTTGTACTTGGCCTCTCTCAACACACTCTCGGATAAAATGATAACGTGTGTTTATATGCTTGCTTCTCCCGTGAAAGACTGGATTTTTCATAAGTGCAATAGCCGATTTGTTGTCAACAAATAAGACCACCACTCTTTCTTCCATTCCGGTTATTTCACTCAACAATCCACGTAACCATATCCCTTGACACGCGGCTGAAGTTGCAGCCATGAACTCGGCTTCACAAGACGAAAGAGCCACCGTGTTTTGCTTTTGTGAGCACCAAGTGATAGGTGATTTCCCTAGATAAAATACGTGCCCTGTTGTGCTTCGACCATCATCTTGGTCCATAGCAAAACTACTATCACTAAACCCCACTAACTCCTTGGTTTTCTCTTGGTTATATCGCACTCCAAAATTCAAACTACCTTGGATATACCGTAGTATTTGTTTCACAGCCGCCATATGTGATTCTTTTGGTTCTTGCATATAACGACTAACCAAACCAACCGAATAAGATAAATCAGGTCGTGTGTGTAGTAAATACCTTAGACAACCAACTCGTCGTCTATACAGAGTTGCATCAATTGGTTTTCCTTCCTTGTCCAAGCTTAACTTCATTCCAGGTTCTAATGGACATTGAGTAGGATTTGCTTCATGCATTCCAGCATCTTTTAAGATCTTCTTTGCATAGCCTACTTGACTTATTGAGATACTCGAATCCTCTTGCTTTACTTCAATGCCAAGATAATAGCTTAACTTTCCCAAGTCACTTATATCGAACCTATCTTGCATTTGTCTCTTAAATTCACCAATTTCGCCAAGCTTCGAACCGGTTACTAAGAGATCATCTCCTCTATCGGTCCTTAGGGTTATAACCTTCTTTCCCGACTTCTTCTCGACTAAAGCTTTGAACTTTTTGAAGTATTCAAATGCCTCTCCTTTTTCCTTCAAGGTAAAAGTCCACATAAAGCGTGAGAAGTCATCAATAAGAACCGCCTTCTTGGTTTGTTTTCCTAACAAGCAAGATTCACACAACTTGTTCTCTTGATGAATTATTGGCAACTTTTCAACCATGCCCTTCCTTGCCATTAATTCCATTGTCTCGAAATTAATGTGTCCCATCCTAGCATGCCATAACCAAGCATCATCTTCCATATTTGCTTTGAGACACACCGGACTTCCAACTTGGAGCTTTATTTTGTAAAGTCTATTACTTGTTCTAGGAACCTTCATTAGAAGCTTGCCATCTGAGTCACGCATAGTAAGAAGATTACCTTTCATACGAATGTCACATCCGTCTTCAGTAGCTTGCCCAAGACTAATTATGTTGCTTTTTAGCTTGGGTAGGTAATAGACTCCAGTGATCAATCGTTGCTCACCCGTTTTCCCTTCAATGATTATCGAACCCTTTCCTTTTATCTCGATGTAGGAGTTATCACCAAACTTCACTCTGCCGGAGATATTCTCATTCAACTCCGAAAAGTATTCTCGAATCCCCGTCATGTGATTACTTGCTCCATTATCCAAATACCAAGTGTCTTCCTCGTTTGGCTTAGTATTCAATTGGTTTGGGATAATCTTTTCTTCATTCAAGAAAACTTCTTGAACGCTCTTCATCATAAAAAGTGTTGGGTCATCATCATCTTCCGCTTTCAAAAGGTTTGCTTCATGCTTTTTCTTTTGTTCACGGCGTTCGGGGCAATTAGAAGCAAAGTGACCATATTCATCACATCTGAAGCATTGAATCTTTGAAAGGTCTCGGCTTTTGTTCTTCTTTTGATCCGTATTGCTCCCGGAGTTGTTTTGGTTTCCACGGTTGTGGTTATTAGCTTGACCACTACCACGAGATTTGTTTTGAGAAGAAAAGTTTTGACCTTTACCGTTGCCACCAGAGGAATTCCTTCCTCGACCTTTCTTATCATATCTTTCAGCCCTTCCGAACATCAACTTGCCTTGATCTTCAGAAGTGGTGTCAACACCCTTCATTCTTCCTTCAAAAGCTTTCAACCTTCCAATTGCTTCTTGAAAAGACATAGTATTCAAGTCAGCAAATTGTTCTATTGAGGCAACAATTGCAACAAACTTATCCGGAACGGATGCAAGCAGCTTCTTAACAAGTTTCTTGTCTTCATAAACTGTTCCCAAGCTATTGACTTCAGTTACAATTTTGCCCAACCTAGCCGCAAAGTCATCGACTGATTCGTTGACTTTCATCTTTAAAGATTCGAATTCCGTCTCCAAGGTTTGCAACCTAGCTTCACGAACCCGATCAACACCCACATACCTGGTCTTTAAAGCTTCCCAGATTTCTTTGGCTGTGTTGAATTGTGAAACTTGAAAAACAAGTTCTTCTGGAATCGCCTGGAAAAGTAATGCCACTGCCATGTGATCTTGCTTATCAACGACTTGTGTTCCTTCCTTTGGTTCCAGTGCATCGAGTATTCCATGGACTCGGAATACCGCTTTAACTCTTATTGCCCATATGTTATAGTTTGTGGCTGTTAACATCGGACATTGAAGAGCTGTTTTAGAATGTTCGACAGCAGGAGGTGGTTGACTGGATTCGCCTTGCACCATCCTTCTTGTGCGCCTTCTGCTGTAGGTTTTAGGTGTAGATTGTTCGACTTCCAGCCCTAGTAAACTTGTCGATTAATCCTTGCTAAGGAACCCTTTGAATCTTTTCTTGTCGCAAGCTTGGACAGAAAAAGGCTTCAAAGTAAACCCTAACTTCTTGATGAATCGCCACTGGTATAACAGGTTAATCTGTTCGACTTTAGGCCCTAGGAAACTTTCTGTTAAGTCGACTTATTATCCCTAACTTCTTGATCGCCTTCTGGGTTATTCAATCCCTTCGAACCTTGCTCTTGATACCAATTCAAGATAACTAAATTGATAATCCCAGAATAAGAATCAATCGCTAGACAGGAACAAAAATACAAACGAACACGCAAATATAACTGGAATTATGCTCTCCAATTAACAAAGAAAATAAGCTCAAAACTTTGATGATTTCATACATCTAACCACAGCTCGGTTGATGTGTTTATATAGGTTATTAGAACCTGCTTTCTAATCCTACTACAATGCGTATTCTATAAGAGAATCCTAAACCGACTATAATTGTGATTGGACCCATAAGCTTGGCGTCTGCTACCCATGGGCTCGGGTCATAGTCAGACATTAGCCCAACATGGGAATCAAATTCTAAACCCACCATGTAATGTGTGGGTATGGAAAATCCCTTGTTTTGGGGGTATCATTCTAAGTTCTAACATTTAAAGCCCATATCAACTAACCAAACACCCTCAATCAATCCCATTCCCATTACCATTCCCCATTCCCAAAACCCTCAATCCAAACACACCCGGGTATAAACACCTGGCTGCTTATATTTTCTGGTTAATTATTCTATAATGAGGAAACTAATAACACTGCTACTTTGTGTGCTATCAGGAAATCATTCTTGTTGAGGGTTTGAAACTTGAAGATGTAGAAGCTGGAATATATAATGTCCATTGCCTACCGTTAAGGTTACTAGGAGCTGAAGGATCACCCATAAGATGCATCCTCATCAAGTGATATTTTGTAGTAGTAAGCAATACATGTATGTTCATAAATAAACTCCATTCTCGTAGATTAGTTTCATTATTCTATGTTGTGTTTTTAACTTCTGGTTGTAAGCTAATGGTTGTCCTCGCAAATATACGAGTAACAAAGTTTATGGTTCTATAGAATGATCAGCTTTAGGTAAATTTACATCATTTTTCGTTTTTCTTTGGCGTGTCATCATTTGCAAAATGTATTATGACACTGGCATTACTTATTTCCTGGTTTGATATCATTGAAAAATTAAGTATACTAGTGATGCATGGTATTATGGCAGTGATTCCTTTCTTTCAATTATGTCATGCTGTTTAGAATAGTGATTTTCTTGGTCCGATATCATCATGATCCATAACTTAATAGTAATACATGATGGTTCACCTATCCCCTGTTGTTTGGAATCTTTTTTTCTCTGCAGTTCCATTTATGTTAGGAGTAGTATCTCAATTCTCAAAATGTGAAATGAGAGTGTATAAGATATAGTAACTAAATTGGTTCACTCTGAACTTAATCACAAAAAGTACACGCTTGTTGTTTTACACTTAATTATTACACACAAGGTGGTCTAGACATCTTGGGATGACCAGGTAAGAGCCCTGAAGTGGCCACGGGAATAATACAGGTTATGCGGCGTACATTAGAGCAAACAAAGACTCGACTTTCTCCGGGTAGCCAGCACAAGAATCTCTCTTCCTTACTTAATTCTTGCATTAAGCTCAATGCCTTGTATGATAAGCCCGTGAAGATCCAAGGAAGGTCGTCACGATAAATTAAGATGCGTGCATAGAAATTGTTTCTGCTTTAGTTACGGTTTGAAACTTCCATGCTTGTACTTCCATCCAACCATCACACATTCACACTCCTCTGTTGTGGTCTATTCCCTTTTCTCCAGTAACTAGGGTGTGGGTGTCCAGAGGGCTTACTAAAAAGATATACAGACTTGTAGTATAACCACCATTTTTAGACCTCGCGTTTAGAGGAGCCTCAAATATGTATTGGTCTTGCGGTAATTTGTAGACAAGGTAACTTGCACATGTTGTTTGAGGTGACAGTACTTGTGTATAAGGTTTTGTAGTGTTGGTAAGTTGTTTGCTTTTTACATACAGTGTTGGTAAGTTGGTAAGTTGTGTGAGAGATTCACCTTCATTTCGAAGTCTGTTTTGTTACGTACTAGTTTTTATCCCGTGTATAAATAAGATTTTTCAATAAAATTATTTAAATTTTCTTATACTTATATAGTTTTAAACTTCTCATATATGTGCACACAAATTTTTACATACATTTTTCATTATTTATTAACATCGATTACTATTTCGAATTATAATTGTTGTGTTACTAATACATGTGAAGTCTAGACACATCATATTCTTTGTTCTTCACAGGTCCAGCATTATTAGTTGATGTTCCAAGGGACAAGAACATACAGTCATATATAACAGGTAGTTTTTCGAATATGGTTACGTACTTTGAATCTTAAATTGCTGATGTCAATCTATGACACTTTTGTGTTTTCTAATGTTTCTGTGAGTTAATCTCGATGATTTGTCAAATTATTTCAGCTGAAGTTATGGAGTCGTTGAACATTCCAAAGGGAGTAAAGCGTGTGCTTTTCAAAACATTAAACACTGATAGGTAATTAAGCTCCTTTCACTTTTTAGGATCATTTAAATTAAAATTCTGTTTAATTAGATTTTTATTTTCGGATTGTTAATGACAGGCAGCTAATGAGGCAAAAGCGATTTGACACAAGCTATGTGGGATTCATGAAGGATGGAGCACAATGGTATATCAAACTTGTTGGTAAAACTCTCTCATGTCACTTTGTCTCACTGTCGTATCTAAGGAGACTTCAAGCTGGCTCATTTTAATAAGTCATTCATATGACTATCATTTCGTTTGCAGGTATTGATTACTTATCAGTTGCTGCATCCGATGATCTGATTCCTTCTCATCTTGTCTTCTTAGAGAGCAGGGTAACGTATATTCCCCCTTGTGTAATATTGACTGATAGCTTACTTACAGAAGTTGTTTGATTAGTTACAGTATCTCCAAAATATCCTTCAAATAATCTATAATACGATAATATTTAATGTGGAGTAATCAAGATTCTCAAGATGGAGTCCCATTGCATAGAGTACAAGATAGCTAATGCTCGGGATTCAATGTAGCCTCATAATAACTATCATGAAAGGAGATGAAGTGCAAGGGTTGCCCAAATTGATCACATGACATTTAATATATAATTAAAAGTCAGTTAGATGAAGTGCAAGGGTTGCGAAAGGTTGCAAGAATAATTAATGATTTAACATAATTCATGCCTATATAAACCGACCAAAATCACATTTAGTATGTACATTTCAAGATGATTCACACATCTTTTAGATCTTTGATTGTTGGTAGCGGTATGTAAATTCTCTTTTGCAACATTTTGGAGATGATTCACACATCTTTTAGATCTTTGTAATTAACTCGCTCTTCTTTTTTTCTTAATTTAGTTATCATACACAGGTACCATGAAAATCACACAATATAATGCAAGCTCATATAAATGGAACCAAAGACTGAGATACCAACTATTTTAGTTGATTGTTATATATATATATATATATATATATATATATATATATATATATATATATATATATATATATATATATATATATATATATATATATATATATATATATATTATGTTAATGCATTTTCATATACAAGTAATTTATATGCATTTTCTATTGATGTAGCTCACATGTGCGAATTGATTCAAGAAAATGTGCACGAGCATGTATGTAAAGCAACATTTAAATGGTTAAATGATACTTTTTAGCGTGATTAGTTTATGTAAGTAGTTGCTTTCGAATGCTCTTTGAGAAATATTAGAACGAATTTATCGTGTGCAATTGAATTATTATTGAAAAGAAGAAGGTCCGCGCATCGCAAAGTGTTTTCTTTTTCTATATGTAGAATCATTAGTAAGAAACCAATATTTACGCCCATTAAATGAGTTTGCCATAATAGCAAAATACGACATATTAAAAATATCACATTAAGTAATAAATAGAAAGGAAAAATACATAATTTTGACTTAAAGTCGTTTGTAAATTATAATATCAAATAAAAAAGTTAAGTTTTAAACATAAGCAAAAGTTCAAACTTTTATCGAAAAATAAAACCGGTGCATTTAATGTGAAGAATATACAACATCGAGATAGAAATGCAAGGCTTGCCGGAAATGATCACATGATATTTAGTAATTAGTATAGAATTAAAAGTCGGTTATAGATTGAGATGAAGTTGAAAAGGTTGCAAGAATAATTGATGATTTAACCTAATGCAATATATATAGATATATGTATTATGTTAATACACTTTCATATACAAGCAATTTATGTGTGTTTTCTATTCATGTAGTTCACATGTGCAAATTGATTCAAGAAAATGTGCACGAGCTTGTATGTAAAGCAACATTTAAATGGCTAAATGATACTTTTTAGCGAGATTAGTTTATGTAAGCATGCAACTTGAATAATGAATATAAAAGAAAAAATACATAATTTTTGCTCGAACCCATTTGTAAATTAAAAAAATTAAGTTTAATATATAATAGTAGAGTCCAAAGGTTTTAGGAATTATTAATAGTGTGTTAATTAATATTCATTTGGTTAGCTATTTGAAATTGAGTTTATTGATAAAATTTATTAATATTAGTTAGACTTCAATGTTAATTTTCAATGAAATTAGTTGTACAATAAAATGAGATGAAGCTAACTTTAGTTTTTAATCATAAACTTTATAAATAAATACTAATATGTCATAAAAAGATTAAATATAAAAATCACCAAACAACTAATGACATACTTACAACAGATGTAATAAAATCACAACTTACGAACCTAATAACAAAAATAATTAACGCAAATTACGCTATAACAAATAAGAAAAAGCCAGTGTGCTTCGTATTACCATGCAAAAACCATATAATGCAAAATTATTGTTGGTTACATAATAGCCCAAAACAATCAAAGGAAATTACATCAAGCTTATGACAATTTAATAATGACAACTCAATTTAGAAAATATAAAGACCAAAAAACCAAAACAATATCAACCATTTTTATATTTTTAAACAACAAACTAAAAACGTTTCATACAACATACTAAACTAAAAATAAAAATGCACTCGACAATTGATGAGTGTCTAAATACTCATCATTTTTGTCACATTTAAGCTACAAAACATCTGAAAACATACAGATATGCTTTTAAATATATGAAATATCATGAAATTGTGTTTTTAGGTGTTACAAGTGCAAAAGGGATGAAAACTGATGAAAAACAACAAAGTTTATATAATTTACAGTTTCAGTCCCCAAACTTTAACAAAATGGCAAAACTAGTCCCTGGTAAATCAAAACTTGTAAAAATATCATAAATGGTCCTTGGGATTCATAAGTTGTTAGGAAAAATCCTTTGAAGTTAAAAATCACAAATTTACAACTATGGTCCCTCAACTTTGGAAAAGTGTCAAAATTAGTCCCTAAGGTTTAAAAATAATAAAATAATTAAAATAAACCTTATACTATTCTAAAATGACATAACTGGTCCTTTGTGTTAACTGTTTAATATTTACAGGTTAAACCCTTCAAGTTTCAGATAATTACAAGAATGGTCCCTGGAGTTTAAGGAATTGGCAGAAAAGGTCCCTGGGCATTTAATATGGGAAATTATCATCTTTGGTCCTTGGGTTATTCAAGTATGACAAGAGTGGTCCCTAAAACTACTTTGGAAAAGTTACACATCAGGTCCCTACACTTTCGGATATTTGCAAATTTGGTCCTTGTGTTTACTAAATACCAAACGGACCATTATTATTATTATTATAAACCCAAATCCAATACAAACCAAAAACACCCTCAGCCCACTCACACCTAGGCCCAACCAAACCCCAGCCCAACCCCCTAAACTATTAAAACCGGGTCAAACAAAGTCAAAAACCACTCCACCCCGCCAGTCACTGTTCATCGTCCTCACAAACCCCCCCAAACCTGAAACCAGGTGGTATTCTTGCCACCTTGCACCCCCACCTCATCACCTCCACCTCACTAAACCTACTCCCACCACCTCTGTCACACCCAAACCCCATTTAATGCACTTCACACCCAAATTTCCCTCCAAAACCTTACCTTTCCCCTGTTTTCTTCCATAGTACCCCAACTTGCCCAAAAATCTCCCAAGTTTATCTAGACACCTCATACAAGCCAACAATAATCCTTAATTGGTTTATAGAGGCTGCAAGCAACCTAAACCACTTTTCCCGCCAAATCCATCCAAACGGTTGAATCAACTTTGACTCATCCAATGGCCTTAAATTGACTTGGGAAAGTGGTATGAAGCTGAGGAGATCCTTTTGAGTCATCTATATAGAGAGAAGAAGCCAGAAGTGAAGAAGCATCATAGAATTAGTTTTTGTGATCAAATTTACTGCTTATCTTTATTTCTTGACCTTTAAAAGCTTTCAAGGCTTAAATTACTCTTTGACACATTGTAATTTAAACCTTATTTACAGTCAGTAGTTTCCTAATCTTTATTTACTTGTCTTTTAAATTATTGTCATTTATTTAATTGTCAATTTCATTACTTGTCTGTTATAGCTGAGTAGAGGACCTTCATTAATCACTTAGGCTCCTGACAAAAGCTCTAAGGCTTTTTAGAAACCTTAAATCAGTTGTAATACATAAAAAGAAAAAATCACAAAAAGAAATCAAAAGAAAATAGAAAAAAAAAATAAAAATAAAAAATCAGTTTCAATAAAGATTCATGCAAGGAGCAGGGTAAATAAAGGATTGCCCTGGGTTTAGAGGCTTGTGGAAGCCCATAGGATTGGTTCTATTGTTCTTGGTTACTAGTTCTCATTGATTTCCACTTTTGTAAGCTATTTTCTTAAGTTCTTGTATTTTACTGTTTATATAGTTAATTGCTTTAATCTTTGTTGTTTCCTGATTGTTTTGAGTTGTTTAATGTTAGTATAATATAAAATTAATAGCTTGTTTATTGATTTTGAAAGTTGTTAAGTTTCATTAAAAACAGTTATATAGTATAATTTAGATTTCTGTGTTAAATTTGTTGTTATTGTTGTTTATTATTGTTCATTAGATCTAATATTGTGATATATGTTCTTATGATTCAGTAGTTTAGGTTTTATTTAAGTTTTTGTTTGTTATTCTCTTTAGTAAATCTGTTAAAGGGGTGTTTGGATTGAACTGTTTAAGTCATTGTGGTTGTTCTCAGTTGTTATTGATTGTTTACTCAGCTCACTTAAGGTCTAAATACACCAAGTCAAGTCCCTTTTTAGTGGCTACAAACAACAAGAGTCAAAATCATAAGCAATATCATCCACACAGTTAACTGTGTGGAAATTTCAAGTCCAAAACCAATCACACCTATTCATAAGTTTGTGTTTTTGCTTAAATTGGTTATCTTTTAGCTTAATATAACATATACAAGTAATTATCAGTGATCAAAAGTCACATAAGTCAAAGTTCTAAGTTTTACCTAAAAAGTCAAAATTGCATACCCTGCAGTTTTTTGAATAAAAATAGAATTTTGTATAGGGTTTATTAGTTAGTTTCTTGCTTAGTCCTTTTAGATTATTAAAATATAGTTGCTAATCTACTTGTCTGTATTTTTAATTATTTTTTATCTGCTTATTTAGACAGCTTAATTGTTGCTTATATTGTGCTACTTTTCTATAACTTGCCCTGTACCAAGGGAAGTTTGTATATCTGTCTGTTTTCTATTGCTTCTTACAAGCTCAATAGTGGACCCCAGCTTGTGAACTTTGGCTTCTCAATAAGCCTAGGTTCCATACTCTTGGTCCTGAGTTTTTGTTTCCAGTTAATAGCTTTTTAACTAGGGCTGCTTGCATCAGTAAGCTTGTCCCATTTTCACATAGTGTACTGAGTATTCATCACACTCAGTGTACTAACATATTTCCATAAGCTCACAAGTAAGCATAAGCTTGTGATTTTTACTTTTTTATAAAGCTGAGCAAGCACACTAAAGGTTTCAAGGCTGTTTATTCATTTTACAGCTTATTTGATAAGCTTGCATCAAGCTTAAACCTTGTTCCATTGCATAGTATATTCTGAAGTGTTCATCAAACACTCAGTATACCAGCTCCTTTTCATAAGCTCTTAATAAGTTTTCTAGTGGGCCCCAGTACCTAAGCCTTGGATTTTTGAGAAGCTCATCAGCTTATCTCCACAAGCCAGTGCTTATATTGGATCTTGGAATCCTTGCCCCGAGCTTATTTTCACTCACAAGCTAACACACTTCACTGAGTACCTTGAGTACTCAGTGTTTGCACCCTTTTTCACAAGCCCCTCCTTGGCTCATTAGTGGACCCCAAAGTCTTCTTATTGGCTCATTGGAGAGCTTCCTAGGTCAGCTTATTGACTCCAATTCTTATTTGGACTCTGAGCTTATCTGTGGGCCCCTTATAGGCCTGCTAGTTGGTTCATTGGACTGTTTGGACTGCAGTTAAGTGAAAGTGCTTATTTCTTTTTTTCAGCTTATTTTCTTTATTTTCTCTTTTCTTTGGCTTTAAATTTTGTTAACTTAACTTATTTTTACCTAGATTTTGCTTTTGATCTCAGCTTACAGCTTTTAGAAAGCTTTTTAAACTTGAAATCAACTTGTTTTAACCCCCCCCCCCTGTGCACCAGCATACACAGTCACACCACCAACTTTGGTGGTTGATTGTGACCACCACAGTGGGTCCCACAGTCCCAACCTTGGCCCTTTGAACCCCCCTCCTACCAGGGTTCATACTTTGACCCTTTGTTTGACCTGTGCACTTGTGGACCCCACCTAGAATTGCACCCAAAGGTTGTCCCATTTCTGACCCAGTACCAAATAAGCAATCTGCTTATTGTGGCTTTGTGGCTTATCCAGTGGGCTTATTTGATCAAATCTTGCTCAAACAAGTTCAACTAACTTAGGTGGACCAGAAAATACCAAGGTGGACCCCACATGAGCTCATTTGAGCTTATTTCCTTATAAAGTCAAACTTTGGTCAACTGTTTTGGTAATAAGCACTCTCAGTGCTTATTTTGAGTTTCCATTTTATTTGTTTTCATAAAAGTTTCTTATTTTTAGTATTTTAATAGTTTTGTAAAAGAAAAACCATAAAAAAAAACCAAATTTAATTATAGTGATAGCTTCTATTTAATAGAAACTATCTATTTATTTTTCTTTTTAACTTATTTATAAGCACTTCTGCATTTTTATATTTTTATTAAATATCTTTTATATTATAATAGTTTTATAAATTTTTTCAGATTTTTCTTTTGTCATCTAGTGGTTTTTAGATTTAATTCTAGTTTAATTAATTATTAATTAATATTAAGTAATTAAATAGCATAATTACTTTTTATATAGCAACACCTAGATTTTATATTTTTTATAGCTTTTATAAGTCATAATATAGTTTTATAAATTTTCTCATAATTTTCTAAGGTAATTTAGTATTAATATTAATTTAAATTAGTTTAAGTAGTATAATTAATATAAATAGTTTTTAATTAATAAAAAGTTTATAAAAAGAAAAAAAATATTTATTTTTATTTTTATACTTTCTTCAAGTTCTAATTTAAGTTTATAAAATATTTTTATAAATTTTTAGTTTAATTTGTAGTGTTTATTATTTTTAGTTTGATTTAAATTAGTTTTAATTAAAAAGTTAAATAGTTATTAATTAAATAATTAAATAATAAATAATATAATAATATAAAAAAATAGTTTTCTTTTTAATTTAATTTTCTTTTTAGTTTAAGTTTATAGAATTTTCATTTTTAACCCTTATAGTTTATTTTTCTTTAAAACTCACCTTTTTCTCTGTACGCAGTCGCGTACGTTTTTAATTTCTTTTACGTTTTTAAGTTCTCTTATTTCAAGTCTTTGTTTATATAGCTTATTTAAGCTATTTTATTCTATCCTTAGGGTAATCACAATCACATACCCTTTCTTGTTCAATAATTCCCGATCACAGATCCGTTCTAACTCAGGATATCGCACTTCCAAGGGACATAAACGACCCGGGGACACTAAACTCCTTGGATTATTGTATTTGCCTCTTTCTAGTTTGACTTGTATCATCAACCATTCACAAGTGGTTGATTAAATAAGTAGACTGTTTTTAGGTGAATCAATTTTTGGCGCCGTTGCCGGGGAGTGCGCTGCGTTGAACGATTCTGAAGTATCAGATTTGTTGAATACCTATCCATAGTACATATATCTTATATAAATATCGTATTTCCATCTTCCATAAACATATAAAACACCAAAAATATTTTATTTTCCTTTCTATATATATAACATAAAATTAAAACCTAAAAATACTCTTCTCACCCTTATCTGAGCTTCCTTTTCTTCAAGGATCCTTAGACGCGTCTTAGTGCATGCGCACTCGTTCTTCAAGGTCATCAAGTCCTCTTCGTGAGCTTGTAGCCATACCTCGAAGAAGTCATAGACGTTCTGCTCCATCAGTCGTACCCGAGATACGTACTGATCCTAAACCCCCTGTCATAATGACAGAAGACCGTCCGATGAATGAGCTTCTCCAAGCACCCACCGAGGGTTACGGAGATGCTATTGTTGTTCCAGCCATCGTGGCTGAGAATTTTGAGCTCAAAACTGGGTTGATTAATCTGGCAACCCAGAAGCAATTCTATGGTTTTGATAGGGACAATCCTCATGATCACATTAGATGGTTTAACCAAATCATTGGTACCATCAAATGTAAAAATGTCCCTGAGGAATCAATCAAACTTCTTCTTTTCCCATTTTCCATCGAAGGCAATGCCAGGATTTGGCTAGATAAACAGCCCCCTAAATCGATTGAAACATGGGGAGATTTGGTTCATAAATTCATTAATGAATTCTTTCCTCCCTCCAAGACCACATTTCTAAAGAATGAAATCATGAAGTTCTCTCAAAGGTTTGATGAACCATTTGGAGAGGCATGGGATCGTTTCAAAGAATTGCTCCGCAGATGTCCACATCACGGTTTCACCGAATTGATGCAAATGGATCAGATGGGTTAAACCCATCTGATCAGAATTCTCTAAACGCCTCAGCTGGAGGTAATTTTCTGAGCAAATCCACAAAGGAAGCCATTGCTCTCATTGAAAACATGTCTAAGGTCCGTACTACGAGAGATAGAATTTATAATTCTCATGCTAGTGCTGGTCCTTCTACATCATCTCCCGTGACTTCTAGTACTGATTCTCAGATTGCTGAACTCACGAAGGCTATTCAAGCTTTGGTTTCCAAGAAAGAGTCCGCTCCGCAAGCTTCTCACACTGCTGAAGTTAAAAAGGTAGAAGTTTGTGTTACTTGTGGAGGTCCTCATCCATACTACAATTGTACCCACACCGCTGGCAATGCAATTGAAGTCAATGCTATAGCAGGCAGTTCCAATCAAGGAGGAATTCCATTCCGTCCTCAAGTGGAAACAAACTACCGTGCTAACAACCAGGGAGGACAGCCTGGATTATACCAACCAAACAATGCTAATAGGTTCATTCCTAACCAGCAACGAGGGCAAAACACACAAAATCAATATCATGCCCCGAGCAATCAAATGGTTCCTTTTCAATACCCACCCCACAAGGGGACTTCTAATCCTGGGTACTCAGCTCCTGCTCATCAAATGGTTCCTTATCAAGAATCTCCCTCTAATGAGCTCGCTAACCACATCAAGGTTAATGATGCTAACATGAGGGCAATGCAGAACCAAATATCCAATTTGAAGAATGGATTTAATTCTTCAATTGCTAAGAACAACAATGAGCTGAGGAACGATATTAAGGACATGTTTGCTGGTTTAGTAAAACAACTAAATCCACCATCTACCTCGGGAGCTCTCCCAGGTAACACTGTTCCAAATCCAAAGGGTGAACTTAAAGCTATTACCACTCATAGTGGTAAAGCTCATGATGGACCATCGATTTCTATTCCTTCTCCTGTGAAGGAAAGAGAGCGAGAAACCAAGGTGACAAAGGACCCGGTACTTCCTTCTAATAATAGAAGTGCTCAATACGTCCAAACCACGGTTGTCCCAAAATCTACACCCCCTGTTACTCCTACATCGTCAAGAATAGATCCTACTCTTTCACGATTCACGGTTAAAAGTTTGTCAAGCAATCTTTATGACCAAAGGGCAGCTATGACTTATTCTCATATGCTTAATTCTGCCCGTAGGAGTGTATTAGACGACAGTGATGATGAGGAGGAGGACTCCAATGTCATCAAAGCTATCACCACTCGTAGTGGTGCTGCTTATGATGGACCCACAATGCCTATCCCTCCTCCATTATATGATGTGGAAAAAGAGGCGGATGATACAACAGACAAAGTGCAAATTCCAAGTTCACAAAGTACAGCACAAGTCTCTCCTCCGGTCCTCCCTAAAAAGAAATCCAAATCAAGAGTTGTCTTTGAATCTGAAGAGACTCCTGAGGATACCGTCCCTAAATCCAAACCTTATCTTCCGTACCCATCACGTATGAATGAGGAAAGGACCCGTGAAAAGAATAGTCAACAAATAGATAAATTCTTTCAAATCTTTAAAGAATTACATTTTGACATTAGTTTCGCGGATTCCCTCATTCTAATGCCTAAGTTTGCAGCGACAATCAAACAACTGCTAAACAACAAGGAAAAGCTGTTTGAGATGGCAAAAACTCCAGTAAGCGAAAACTGCTCGGCAGTTATCTTAAAAAAGCTTCCTGTGAAGCTTGGAGATCCTGGGAAATTCCTAATACCTTGTGTATTCCCAGGAATGATTGAATGCTACGCCTTGGCCGATCTCGGTGCTAGCATCAATCTAATGCCTTATTCAGTGTGGAAGAAACTTTCTCTTCCTGAACTCTCCTCTACCTGCATGACTCTCGAACTTGCAGATCGTACCATATCTATGCCCCTCGGCATCGCTGAGGATGTATTCGTTAAAGTAGGGAGGTTCCATTTTCCAGCAGACTTTGTGGTCGTTGACTTTGATGCCGATCAAAAGGTTCCTCTTATTCTTGGAAGAGGATTCCTTAGAACCGGCCATGCTCTTATTGATGTTTTGGAGCATGAGATCACTTTACGTGTTGGTAAGGAAGCTGTTACATTTGGTCAAGATCAAAACTCGAGGTACTCTTCAAACTATAACTCTGAATCAGTTAACCGAATCGATTTCATTGATGTTACTTCAAAGGAGTATTCTAAAGAAAATCTTGATTATTTTCATAATTCTGTGAGTGGTAATCCCACTCCATCTTCTACTACTATCTTAGCCGAATCTTCAACTTCTCTCACTCTTGATGAGGAAAGTAGTCCCATTTGGGATGAAGATGAGACTGAGAGTGATCAGGAGGGAGATATTCTTCTCCTTGAAGAATTGTTAAATAATGATCCTATTTCCCCTCCTCCGTTAGACTATTCAACTTATTTCACTCGGGTTGAGGAAAATCATCCCATTTGGGATGATGATGATACTGAGAGTGATGAGGAGGGAGATATTCTTCTCCTTGAGGAATTAATGCATAATGATCCAATTCCCCCTCCTCCGCTAGAAGAACTTCATAATGAGAGTACTGATTCTATTCTGGATGAAATCGATGTTTATCTCGATTTAGACACATATATGCCAGGTATTGATGATGCCACCAATGATCAGGAGGAAGATGTCAGTCTTCTTCTTGAACAACTTTTATACCCAGAAAATTATCCCACCCTCCCGCCCAAACAACTTCATAAAGAGGAATTCAAATCAGTTGAAGAAACTGATAAAATTCCTGAGATCAAGCATAAGACCTTTCCTCCTTCACTTAAATTTCAAATTCTTGAGGAGGAAGTTCTTGTAATTACTGCTGTTCTGATCTCCCTACTACCCTTCACCTACCCAGTGATTTCTCCTTCCCTTCACTCATTCGAGAGTGAGGATGTTACCTTTGACCCTGGTATTTGCCATATAACATTGGTTTAAATACCAAATATATCTCTCTTGGTGTGGAACTTTCATGTACTTCAATATGTATACAAACATTTTGTATGAAAGTCCGATGGAGATGGTTTCTTCCACTTACTTCCCCTTAGATTTTCACATTGCTTTTTCTCCCGGCCTGTTCAGGAGATCTTTATTACAGTTAATCGTTCACAAGCGATTAGCTTGCGTGATAAACCTGACAGTTTCGGAGGAAAGAAATCTAATACGGGGTCGAGTCCGGCTAGTGACTCGGGAATCAAAAACATTAGCAAAAACATGGCCTTGTCACCCGTGTGTAACACCCAACTGTGGGGGAGATGCCCCACATGTTGTATATATGTAAATAACCTTTAAAAAAAAAAAAAAAAAAAAATGTACATATAGTGATAGCTTCTATTTAAGAAGTTTTATCTAAAAAATATTTGTATGTATATACATGTAAAATAAAGGCTAAGAGTATTTTCCCTTTTACTTTCTAAGTTCGGTTTAACACCCGGTATTTTGAATATTGAGGGCAATATTCAGTTCTAAGTGTGGGGGGGGGGGGGGGGGGGGGATTCTCACGAATTCAAACACATGTTCCATCAGGAACCCCCAATTTAGCCAAAAATTTTAAAATTTTTTCTCACTTAGAACGCAATAAATGGTATCAATCCTCCATGTCTAACCCACATAAGGATTGGCTAATCCTGGAGCAAACGGCTCTAGGTAAAGATATCTCAAATCCGTTTATGGCTTGCAATTTGCCCAAAATTGTAGGGTTCCTCAACTCCCCATTATCCTCAAAAGCTAATGAGTTGGCTAGCCCGCAAGATTATGGCTTGTGGTAAAGGCAGTGAAAAACCATAATTGGTAATCAGCTCACCAAGATGTTGACTATTCCATCAAGAGTTGGCTAGTCCAGAAGCAAACGGCTTTTGGTAAAGACAAATCAAATCCGTTGATAGCTGGTGGTTTGCTCAAAATCACACGGTTATCAGATGTACCACAGTTCTTACATCTGGCTACTCCAGAAGTGATGGCTTTTGGTAAAGAGATAAAATCCATTAAATCTTCATAAAATATTGCTAGGGACTAGCAATAGTTTAGTGTGGGGGATTGATGAGTGTCTAAATACTCATCATTTCTGTCACATTTAAGCTACAAAACATCTGAAAACATACAGATATGCTTTTAAATATATGAAATATCATGAAATTGTGTTTTTAGGTGTTACAAGTGCAAAAGGGATGAAAACTGATGAAAAACAACAAAGTTTATATAATTTGCAGTTTCAGTCCCCAAACTTTAACAAAATGGAAAAACTAGTCCCTGGTAAATCAAAACTTGTAAAAATATCATAAATGGTCCTTGGGATTCATAAGTTGTTAGGAAAAATCCTTTGAAGTTAAAAATCACAAATTTACAACTATGGTCCCTCAACTTTGGAAAAGTGTCAAAATTAGTCCCTAAGGTTTAAAAATAATAAAATAATTAAAATAAACCTTATACTATTCTAAAATGACATAACTGGTCCTTTGTGTTAACTGTTTAATATTTACAGGTTAAACCCTTCAAGTTTCAGATAATTACAAGAATGGTCCCTGGAGTTTAAGGAATTGGCAGAAAAGGTCCCTGGGCATTTAATATGGGAAATTATCATCTTTGGTCCTTGGGTTATTCAAGTATGACAAGAGTGGTCCCTAAAACTACTTTGGAAAAGTTACACATCAGGTCCCTACACTTTCGGATATTTGCAAATTTGGTCCTTGTGTTTACTAAATACCAAACGGACCATTATTATTATTATTATAAACCCAAATCCAATACAAACCAAAAACACCCTCAGCCCACTCACACCTAGGCCCAACCAAACCCCAGCCCAACCCCCTAAACTATTAAAACCGGGTCAAACAAAGTCAAAAACCACTCCACCCCGCCAGTCACTGTTCATCGTCCTCACAAACCCCCCCAAACCTGAAACCAGGTGGTATTCTTGCCACCTTGCACCCCCACCTCATCACCTCCACCTCACTAAACCTACTCCCACCACCTCTGTCACACCCAAACCCCATTTAATGCACTTCACACCCAAATTTCCCTCCAAAACCTTACCTTTCCCCTGTTTTCTTCCATAGTACCCCAACTTGCCCAAAAATCTCCCAAGTTTATCTAGACACCTCATACAAGCCAACAATAATCCTTAATTGGTTTATAGAGGCTGCAAGCAACCTAAACCACTTTTCCCGCCAAATCCATCCAAACGGTTGAATCAACTTTGACTCATCCAATGGCCTTAAATTGACTTGGGAAAGTGGTATGAAGCTGAGGAGATCCTTTTGAGTCATCTATATAGAGAGAAGAAGCCAGAAGTGAAGAAGCATCATAGAATTAGTTTTTGTGATCAAATTTACTGCTTATCTTTATTTCTTGACCTTTAAAAGCTTTCAAGGCTTAAATTACTCTTTGACACATTGTAATTTAAACCTTATTTACAGTCAGTAGTTTCCTAATCTTTATTTACTTGTCTTTTAAATTATTGTCATTTATTTAATTGTCAATTTCATTACTTGTCTGTTATAGCTGAGTAGAGGACCTTCATTAATCACTTAGGCTCCTGACAAAAGCTCTAAGGCTTTTTAGAAACCTTAAATCAGTTGTAATACATAAAAAGAAAAAATCACAAAAAGAAATCAAAAGAAAATAGAAAAAAAAAATAAAAATAAAAAATCAGTTTCAATAAAGATTCATGCAAGGAGCAGGGTAAATAAAGGATTGCCCTGGGTTTAGAGGCTTGTGGAAGCCCATAGGATTGGTTCTATTGTTCTTGGTTACTAGTTCTCATTGATTTCCACTTTTGTAAGCTATTTTCTTAAGTTCTTGTATTTTACTGTTTATATAGTTAATTGCTTTAATCTTTGTTGTTTCCTGATTGTTTTGAGTTGTTTAATGTTGACAATACACAAAAACAATACGCACGATTAGCAATTAGATTAAAAGCCCGTGCGTAGCACGGGTTCTGCATGCCTCGTGACTAAAGAACGATTCAACTTAAAGCAATCACCACCATTATGACCAAGCTTGTCATATTTTTTTTTTCTTATTAGAGATATAATGAGTATATGCTTTTAACTCAAAGGTTTGTGATACATAAGGAACTTTCATATCTAATATTATTGTTTGGTTTATTGGTTGGGTTTGGGTTTTTAATTGTAAAAAGGCGGATTGATTGGGAATCAAATTCATGTAACGTGAGTATGGAAAAACCTTTGTTTTGGGGTATCATTCTAACATTTAAAGCCCATACAACTAACCAAACACCCTCAATCAATGCCAATCCCATTCCCATTCCCAAAACCCTCAATCCAAACACACCTCTAATATAAACACTTGGCTGCTTATATTTTCTGGTTAACCATTCTTCTAATGAGGAAACTGTTAACACTGCTTTGTGTGCTCTCAGGAAATCATTCTTGCTGAGGGTTTGAAACTTGAAGATGTTGAAGCAGGAATATAAAATGTCCATTGCCTACCATTAGTGTCCAAAAAAAAAAAAAAAAAAAAGCCTATCATTAAGGTTACTAGGTGCTGAAGGATCACCAATAAGATGCATCCTCATCAAGTGATATTTCGTAGTAGTATGCAATACATGCTATTGGGTAAAACTCTCATACGATATCAAGTCCCCTAGTTCGTTATTATATTATGTTCATACGATATGATGATGGACTAGTGTCATTGAAATGTCCTTGTAATCATAGTTGACGAGTTTGTTTTTTTGTTTTTTTTTTCTTTTTTTTAAAGATTTGAGAAAGTATTTAGTTCTTGTTTTCAATTATTAATATTCTTTTGGCATTAATCGACATTAAATGCTGATAAAGCTTTGTTTTTTCAGGCTTGCTAGCCATTTAATGCTTTTTTGGCTCGGCGTTTGACTTAATTATTTTCAAATCCCCAATCTTCTCTCTCTTTGCTTTTTTGGAATATCATCATTTGAATTCAAAAAAGTTCCACATAATTCGGGTTGTCTGACGGTTGTCATTTCACATTCTTTACACACCTGTTGCGTGCGTGCATGTCACGTGGGTAGATTTGGACCCCATAATCTCTGCATAGGTGTCCTTGGTCCCCACTTGGATAGGTATATAAAAGATGTTTCTTGACTTTCTCCTCCCACTTTTCTCATATCTTCCATATTTGTTATAAATTTTGTTTGCCATTCTCTTTATTTTTCTTCTTTGTTGATTACGTTGTCACTGTTTTTGTTAACTCCTTTGCTCAGATTATGGATAATCAAGGTTGATAACTCTATCGGTATTCAGCGAGTCCGTGTGCTTGTCATATTACATTACATAGTGTTTCTCATGTCTATTTGAAGCTTTAGATATTCGAAGTCTTAGATATGGCTGCTAGGTTACTTCCTGTAGTTGAAGAAAGCCCACCACACTAAAAAGTAGGAAATTTAGCACTTTTATAGACAGATATCCTTGGATTAATAGATATAATCTCATAGAGTGACCGAGCCAATGTGCCTCCTACTCCGAGGATGGTTGCATTGTATCTCGAGTATATTAGTCACTGCAATATCCGCTTTCCTCTTCACATTCTTATTGTGAGATTCTTTATTTTTATAGTTCACATTTCTCACAATTCCATCCTAGTGCAGTTAAAAAAATCATTACCTTCGTTATTGTGTGTTTTTCGGTTAACTCAGCTCCAAATCTTGGCTTTTATTTATTTATTATTTTTTTGGTAAAATTTCCAATTGAAACAATGTACCTTGTAGTGGACTCTAGAAAGAAGCCTAGAACTGACAATCACTTCAAAATAGAAGTGGCCTCTCGAGGGTATACTAGTTGACATCATAATTGGATCTGGGTTGACTTTAACCTTGATGTGATGCCTGATGACTATATTGGCTCGAGTTTAATGTCTGTTACGATAATGCTCCCGTAGTCCCTACCATCTCACGTGGTCCTCACAGGAAACTGTTTAACATGTTGCATGATGTGTCCGTCAATCGAAGGCCCTGTAGAACCGTAGAGGGGGGGGGGTGAATACAGTTTCTTCGACTTTTTTGATGTTTAAAAACTTTAAGCCAAGACGAAGAACTAAGTGGTCTAGACAATAACGACCACTAACACAAACACAATCCAAATTATATAAAGTGAGTAAAGAGAGAAACCATGATATATGCTAGTTTGGGATGGGGGGTTTATACCACCCGTACGTACAGTTGCGAATCCACGAGACCGATACTATTACACTAGTATAATCCTTTCGGTGGACTACAAACCGTTACAATTCACTCCACCGATATTCACCAATATCGATGCTCACAAAAAGGAGTTACTCCCACGGTATTCCACCCTCGGAAACCACCCAAATGAATCTTGCGATTCGACTTCACCTAAGGTTCACTAAGACCATTACCAAGACCTCCCACCAGAAGTATTAAATCCCAACTAGATCCCCAATGATCTAGGCTTGGTCACCAAGACACAAGACTTCCCTTACAAACAAATGAATGAAGAAATGATTGTTTGTTCAATCAAACCCTAACCTAACCTAGAGACTCGATTGTAGTAGAAAGGGTAAAGATAAGAAGACCCTCGACACAATCACAAGAGTGGATTAGGTTCTTATGATTCTTCCCTTGCAAGGAGATGTGTTCTTTCAAAGATGTTAGTGTGATAAACTAAGAACACAAGATAGAATTAGAGGATTAGGGAGAAAGAATGTAGAGAAAAAGAATACTAGCAAGGGGTGAGGAATACAAGAGCCAATGGGATATTTATAGGCCAAGACCCAAACTTGAGAATATTTTACTGAGGCTGGCGCGTCTCCTATGCGTTGATGCGTGGGCAACGCACCAGGCCCTCTGTTCAATTTTCCCAAGTTTTGGGTGTTGGAAATTTTAAATACCTACCCTTGCTAAACCCCCAATTGTACTTCACACATTTAAACCTTAACATTAATCAATCTAAGGTTTACCAATTCAAATAACCAATTTGTAAAATGTTTTGTGAAGTGTTTATGAAAAACCAATTACCAAGGATAGAAAGGTAGAAAGGGTAATTGGGTAGGGGTAGAATAGGTATTCCTCACATGGCATAAAAGAGAGAAGAGAATATGCCATGGGATATTCCTCTATAGGGAAGAGTGAGGAGGTTGGGTTAAGAGTGAACCATGGTTAAGTTAAGAGTAACCAAGGTTGGGTTAGAGAGGTGTGTGTGTAGAGAACAAACCATGGTTGGGTTAAGAGAAGAATATGCCAAAGAATATTCCATTTCTTGGGGAAGAAGGTGAAATGGATGGTTGAGATGTGTTTGTTTGAAATGGATGGTTAGAATGAAGAGTGTGTAAGGAATATAAGGTATGAGTTGGATTGTGTAAGAGTGAAGAGATGTGTGTAAGGGAATATGTAAGAATAGGATGTGATGGGGAGCCTAGTGTGTGTAGAGAATGAGATGGTTGTGAGTAGTGTATGTATTTTGAAAATAAATGTGTTGGGAGTGTAAGGAATATGTTGGTTGGATATGATGTGTGTAAGAATGTAAGGAATATGTAAGAATGATTAGATGTGGAGCCTTGTGTGTGTGAAGAGGAGTATGTGAGTGAAGTGTGTGTGTTTTGAATGTAAAGGTGTGTGTATATGAGTTGTATATGTAAGTATGCTTGTGTAGAAAAGAGAATATGTGGGGATTGTATAAAGTGGAAAGAATATTGTAAAAGGGGAATCTTGTGTGGGAAGTGAGAGACAAAAGCAGAAAGTGTAAGAGGTGTAAGGGAATATTAGGAAGATGTTGGTGATAGGATTTGGAAGGGTTTGTTTTATGGGAAAGGTAATTAAGAGATAATCAAATTGTCATTAGGAAGAAAAGTATTTGGACAATTGTGATTATAAGTTTGAGAAAATCAAAGGTTAATTATAATCTCAAGTAACTCAACATCGAGAATCCATAATCTCATAAATCGTGACTTTCCACGACTCGACATAATCAACTAACACCTTGGTACAAACAAGCCAAGTGCTTTGCCTTGATGTAAAGAATATCCCATGCGGGAAAGGATGCGTTTACGCAAAGTGACCTTTGACTTAGTTTGACCAATAAGGGAGTAAACCCGTTACGTGATTAGAGAAGACGTAAGCACGGGTTATAAGCATATGAATGCTTTCACTTTATGTTTCGTGAAATATATAAGCTCCCTAGGTTTAGAAAGGCCTTGGCTAGAGGCGAGAGTTAGAAAACATGAGTTGGCGTTTTCCCAAAAATAGGTGTTTTAAAAGTTGGATCTCTCTAATCCCAAAACTCATTTCGAGTGTTCTCAATTAAGCACATAACATATTCATACCTGTATTGAAATATCCACATTTGTCGGGTAAGGGGAAAGCCGACTTTTAAAATTCGTCTCGACATTCACAGAAGCCTGGCGCGTCGCCTACGCGTTGACGCGTGGGCAGCGCGTCAGGAGCAAACATGTGAGTTGGAGATTTTTGGCTAACGTTTGTTATTTTATGTGTTTCGAAGGTTTATTTGTCATCATTAAAACATTAAGAGATCTCGATAATGTTGCCTCAATAGACCCTTTTCATGAAGGTGCTTTGGTTCGGGCTCATTTGAGCTAATACTTGGATGAGGGCTTTCCCCTTCAGTTTTTGGCCCAACTTTTCTTTTCATTTTGTTTATAACGATAGCTTTCATTTTCTTGTAGTGTTGGACTTCTTTGAATATCTTAAATTCTCTAATGACGCCTCACTGAGTGTGACCAGTGAGCCTGAGGTTCTCGTGGATCCAATGGTCTTAGATGGGGAGATTATGCCGGATTAGCCTGTTAATCCCCTACCTGTTGAAGAGCTTGTTGTTCCAGTTAATATGGAGAATTGCAGCGATTGTGGATAACTTTATTGGACCACAAAATGCAGGAGTTGTGCATGAGGCTCAGAACACCCAGGCAGAGAAGCATCAAGTTATCTTGTCAAGTGCTGATGAGGAAGAAGTGGAGAGGGAGGAGATTTTAGTCTCTACAAAGATCGGGGGAAGAGGCGCTCCATGTCGCCTGACTTAGAGGCTTAAACGTATGTCTAAGCATCCATGCCATGGTGATGCGTCGGGTTGCAACATACTATGTTTTACAACCCTCATAGGAAGTGTACCTAATCGTTGTAGTGTAGTATAGATAAGTTCGGGGGGTTTATCGTTCTCTAGGGGAATAGTGAGGTAGGCTCGAAGTATATAAAGAATGGGTCTAAAGGTTGAGGGAAGAGTATTTTTGTCTTTTTATATTTATTATAAAGCCAGTAAAAATTTGGGGTTCCAACGGGGTTTGTATTTTAAACTAATATTAACCTTAAAACAGAAAATTAAATAACAAGAAAGTATAAGTGGTGAGAACTCTTATGCGGTAAAACGTATTTACTTAGGGTGTACTCCTCTCTAGTTTCGCCTAGTTGTTTATATTGAATCTGTCACGCCAAGATGGTAAATATGGAGGATATAACAATAATAGTATAGTGCCTTGGTCGAGCTCCTATACCCTATAATAACTAGCCTACTGTCTTGGTCCAACTCCTACGACTAACTACTATGTAGTTGATTATCCATCCTTCTAATGTCTCGCAACCCAAATTTTGTTGGCACACAAATCTACAAGGAACCCTAGGCGACTCAGCTAGGCCAATAACCTAATCTATTCTAAGGTTAATGTGGTTCTTAGTCCGACCATAAATAGATATCTCACGCATCTACTATTGGAGACCTAATCAATCCGTAAGTAAACAATAATCCCACACACCAACAACAAATAACTAAACTACGCTAGGTTTCATGCAATCCTAAGTAAACACTAATCAATTTGGCCGAGCATAGTAATAAAGACACAAGCACAAGTAATTAAACAATAAAGGGTAAACATCTTGATTGATTTAACATAGAACTTATCTCTTTGATACATAGAGTCTTCAATGGTGAAAAGTACTAACAAGAAGCCCTATAAATCGTTTACGGTTCAGCTCCAAGAGTTACACAAAAGTTACACACCGAATAATGAAAACAATGCGAATATATATATATATATATATATATATATATATATATATATATATATATATATATATATATATATATATATATATATATATATACTAGCTTTCAAGGCCCGTCCGATGGGCGGACATGACTTATAATTATCGTTGGAAGGTATTAGTTAACGGAAAATAATTAGTATATTTCACTTATGACTAAATTCCCATTTAACCCAAGATTATGAATGTATATGAGAAAATGGAGAAAAAACCTCGAGTTGTACACGAGTTTTAGCTACTTTTCTGAAAGGTTTTCAGTTTCTCCATAAAAGGCGTTCAATGCCACTATGTCGTTTGGTACTAATATCATTGTTTTCTTCAACCTTTTGGGTTGCATTCCAATTTGATATTTTTGCTTCTCTTCTCAACTCCATTTGTCTTGGAGATGGTATTTGCGGCTCTTAACACTCACCATTTGACCTATCATAGTGAAACCATCTGATGTGTAAAATTTAACTTTTAAGAGGTTTGTAAAAACTATTTATAGTTTACTTACCTTTTTAAGAAAGATTTTTACACTGCAATTAAACAAAGTTCATTGATTAACATGTAATATTTTTCAAAAAATTGAAATGTGCTCGTGAACATTTTATTATTTCTCTCAACACAATTCTCAATATTTTTTTATTGTATTTACCTTTTATTTTACGTAATAGATTATAGATATTACACATATTTTAAAATTTTGTTTCAAATATATTATACAATCAAGCGTAGAAGAGTAGATGAAATATGTTTGCACCATTTAATACAATTAATAGTTTAGACCGATGTGGCCAGTGTATGTAAAGGAAGAATCACCATAATATTTATTAAAAACAATGTAAAACTTTTCACAAGATAGCTGCAGTAGCGAGCTTGCTACGTTAGCAAACATTAGCGGCATCCGCAGTTCGAGAAACTTCTCCAAGTTTAACTGAAAATGAAAAAAAAAATAAATAAATAAATAAAGAGAGATTAAATAGAGCTTCAAAACTTATCAATAACACATTCAAGTCTTTTTTTCATGCTGAGTTGACTAATTTAAATTGTCTGTCAACAACAACTACATCATAAGGACGATAACATCCAAACTCGCTATTATAGTTACCAAAATTATTACCATACCCTTAATACGTTCATAATTATCACCATTAATCTCATACCACAATATACTATTTACTTGTACCTACTCATTCATACCCTTTATCAAAGATTAACACTTTCTTACAACTCTAAAGAGAGTACTAATTCCAATTCTAGCATAACTGATTACCCGTTAAATGCAAAACTTCTCACTTAGTCAAAGTAATGCTCCTAAGTATAATATGCTAAATTCGGACCATTTACCTTTTAATATCAACTCTTTGACCATAGAAAGTAGAACCGTTGCTCGTTATCCTCGGGTACTTCCCTCATGTGCAATGCTGTTGCTCTCACACTTGGTTGAATATGTGCGAGTACCCTTTGGCTAAAGCCGGATTACTATCATCCCAGCCACGAAACACGGGAACAACAGTGATGTGATTAGGCTGCAATATTCTGCACAAAAAAATAAGACACTAAGGCTATGTTTGGCACAAAGCTTTTTGGAGCTTTTTTGGGCAATGAGCGGTGAATAATGAGCTTTTAAATTTTTAGTGTTCGTTTGGCACGAGAGCTGTGAGCTTTGCTATTTTTTAGGAAAGCTCATTTTCCCAATGATTATTTATGAAGCTGTGAGCTTTTTTGGCTACTGCTCACAGCTACTTTTGCCAAACATAGCCTAAACAGCCTTTTAAAATCAATTTCCTTAGCATGTCACATGGCAACAGTTGCACTTCCAACAATATCATTTAGTGCTGCACATGAACAACAAAAAAGGTATACAATATTAATATCTATAAGAACTTAAGAAGAAATATTGTTTATGTATGCACATAAACACCTGGTATCAATTTTAATTATAACACATCCATTACAAAAACTTTTCTCCCAGATACTCCCTAAGTTGACAAACAAAACAATGGTCATTTTCTCTTGTCAATCAATCACCAATTCCATTATCGAAAACAATTGATGGTATTTGTCCAGGTTAGAATATATCATATATTAGAGATCGTACCATTATACAATTGCATTCAGAAATTAACTATTGGTGTAGAAGCATGCCCAATACAAAGTACATTGTATATTCATTTTTTCATGCCTTATAGCGAATTTATGATGCTCTAAGGTAGTAACTTCAACCCCGCTACATAAACATGGGTTGATTTGCCATTACGGGTAATAGATTGATACTGAAAAATATGACTAATGTAATCTGATATTCAATTACTATTTATAGAAGTGTCAACAATTTTGGACTAAAAGTATTTCTGGCTTAACCCAACCTGTTTCAAAAAGGTACCGAATAATACCCGTTTTGACCCGTTAGCCATCTAGCCCATTATGCAGCATTGTATAGCAGCTTTTACACTAAAATAAATTAAGAAAACAGAAAAGTTTGAAATTACCGTATTTTAAAATGTTGGAGATCAGATACTCTCTCTCTTTGATTGTTACATTTGCTTGTATATGCTTTCCTTCAAGATCAAGCAATGCATGTTCAGTTTCTTGGTGTTTAATCTGAAACTAAAGAAGTATAATTCTTCAATATCGCTTAAATGAATGAAATCTGATGAAATTATAATTGAAGCTACTATCATGGATTCAAGAAAACATTATACCTCTGTCTTCTCAAGCTTCTCAGTTAAACTTGCAATTTATTAGCAGCTATGAATTATAAAGTTCCTAGAGCTCCATCATCTGATGTACGAAGAAATAAAAAAAAAGTATCAGTAAGCGTTGATAACAAATATGAGCAAATAGTGGCATTTACATGTCTTGATTATACCTTGCCCCTTCAATGCACTCGATTTTTTTAGCCACTGCCTGTATCACATAACCAACGAAACAAAATGAGTAGAAGGATTTAATGTCGACACTCTCAAGAAACGTTTGGATTTAATGTCAAAATATTACAAATTAATACATGCTAACCTGTAAGCGAGCCCACGAGTCCAACCGCTATTGGATGAATCTGAAGTGCAAGTTCTTACATGCGACATTAAAAAATACATCTAACCACATCTCTACCTTGTATCACGTAGACAATCAATAAATCAAAATCCTATTTTTACTAACCGATTAACATTATTGAAAGACCAAGTTAAAGAACCCCATCATAAGATTGGAAAGGACTTATGTTGGTTGATTTTTGATAGGTGTACATGGAAATAGTGTCAAGATGGAGGAAATGGTGGGCGATTAAGCAAGTTTTATGCCACTCATGAAGAAATTCATCCAACAGGAATACTTAGTGTTGTTGGAAATCTTACCCCTTGGTCTGATCCCAATTAGAGTATAATAAATGTTGTGTTACAACTTTCTAAAGGCTTGTTGTGGCTTCTTGTAACGGTGTCATCATGTAGCAAAAAGCTTGTTGCTAACTGTTTAAACACTTTTTGCGGAAAAATTGGTATTGTAACTCCAGATGTTAGGCACAACTCCTGATGTTTAAAGGCTTTTTGCGGCTTCTTAGGACTTCTAACTGGTGATGATACCATGTGCCATCCTGTAGCCATAAAAGATTACATAACTTATATGAAAAAGTAGACATGCTTAAAATTATAAACATCTCATGCTTAAGTAGCAAGTTTTATATGAAAAGTAAGGAGGTTAATTTATTTTAAAAAAATTAAAAATTAATTCTTTATTTAAAATCATCTAAAATGATAACGTTTACGTGTACCTCATCATTGAATTGGGAATGAGAGATATTAGTACCTACACATTCCTGGGTTATACACATACAGAATGAGAGATATTAGTACCTTTAACTAAATTTTGATAATTATAACATGCCCGTTAGTTATTGAATAGCAAGAAACAAAACACACGTTTGATAATAATGAAAGAGTAACTACTAATCTGAAAAAAATGACTATAACACCTTAGACATAGCGGAGATTTAAAACTAAATTTAGAAACACGTGTAACGGTTATAGTGATTTCCTAATATGAAAAAAACCATATATATATATGACTACATTTACATGATTCGATGATGGCTACTTGAGCCAGCTTGCATTTTGGCAACTGCAAATGAAGATTCAATGGAGGTTAGATCAGTAACTCCTTTTTATATAGCTCGTCACGCAGTTGTGCATTCCTACACCCGAGCTCCAATACCTACAGAAGTATACATACTTCTTATTGAAGCATTCGTGTATACAAAGTAACAACCATACAGAAGATGGTATCTTGTCTTTTAGAAAATTTCCATGCCTTTATAGTTGCTCCATTAGTGATTTCGTGTCTCCACACATACAATAATACTCTTTTCAATTGCAGGTGTCTCTATTCCATCTTTGTGATGGTCAACAGTTGCATTGACCAGGCTCGACGTTAGGACCTCTACTTCCCTTGTGCAGAAGGGCAAGATACTCTAGGGAGAAACCGCAAACAATCAGCAACTATAAATGAGATTTTTTTAAGTACAAATATTATATCAGGACTGCATGCCAACCTCATGTAAAGCTAATGTTTCCGAGAAACTAACTATGAACGAATACCCCGTTGATGCAACCTCGAATGGGCATTGTAGATCAAACAGAATCTGCAAATACATGGGCTTATGAGATGATCAAGATCAATTTAAGTATATTTGACTAACAAAATAATTTAAGTATCTTTATCTAATTGGATAACCTTAGCTTGACGAGCGAATAAGAACTGTCGAAATTCAAACTCCCTAAAGGAAGTATCTTGAATTATCTGTGTCAGTTGTTTGTTTCCAACTTTTAGCATTGCGGATTGATCGTCTCCATGCTCAATTCCTCCAAAGTCCTTACGTATGCCAACAATATGATTAACTGGATTTTTTACAAAAGAAGAAAAAAATAACCTTTAGTCTCTTCTATGACATGTGGCCACAAAGTGCTTTTTAGATTTAAGAGAATAATTAAATGTGATACGTCTAGTGGTGTAGAACAAAACGTGTAAATGCGGTGGTAATTCATCTCGTCTTATTAGGTCTGTGGTAGCGTCATAAACTCCAGTAATGGAATGAATGTTAGATCCAAGGATAGAATATTCTGAACAAAAGGGATTTGGGGTATCAATTCTTCCTCCTAATCGGATACTTTTCAACCTGGGCCTTTTCTAAAGCGTGTAAGTCGGAAGTTTGGGTGTTGAAAATATGTTGGATAATATTTAGTATCAAGATCAGCTGAATGCTCTTTTCTGAAGCTTTTTCTTCCTTTTCTCGGGAGTGTCGACGTTTGTGTGATACGCTCCTCAATTTATGTAATAAACTGCTTTGGATACATATCATGTGCATTATCTTCTTCACTTGTCTTCTTAATTTCAATAGTATCTGTTACCATCCGTAATTGCCAAATATATGTTTGGTATGGTCGTATGGTCAGTATCATCTGTGTCTTCTATTTTCTAAGGCTGTTAGCGCCGCAGGTAGTACGAATGGGTCTTTTTTTTTTTCAATTTCTTGAAGTACGGCAGTACAACTTTTAACCCACCCATCAGTTTCAGGGCTAAAGCAGGTAAGAACAGTATTTGCAGTTTTGTTTGAGATCGTGGCTTTGAAACAGTAACCGACAAAAGAATGTATGTGAATGCATGTTAATTTATATAAATGCATGCTAATTTCAGTGTTGTGTTATTTCGTGTATCAAATTGTGCATTAATGGTAATCCAAGAAAGGTTGTATGTACCTATATTCTGGATTTGGGGGTTGTGCGTGTATATAGGAGATTTAATTCCCTTTAAGTGCCTGGTTCAATTTGTAGAAGTCTGTAATTTTTGGGATGAAAACTAACCTTATAAGTCTCTAGTTTTTGCTTCAGAATTGTTGATATCGGAAATCTGTTTCTTGATTTTTATTCTTCCGGGTTTTCACATTTGATCTTGCAGATTTGGAGTGGCGGATTCATCTAATATTTTTGGCTTTGTACTTGTTAGATATTAAATGATGTGCATAATGGATTTTTTTAATAAGAGTGTTAGCTAGGCACTTTATGAAGCTAATTGTGTAAAAAAGATTTGCTTACTCTGCTCGTGATTGTTCGACCTCTGGTATGTTCAGGTTTTGGTAGTAGTATGTGGCAGGGGATGCTGAACCTTCACTGTGGTTTCTATATATCACTGAAAAACAATTTTGTACTCTCTTTTTGCTGATATCGCTATAGGATTTCTTTATCCTGTAAAAGGTATACAAACACTAATAGAAACTATATGAAAAATCTCACCAATAAAATTATCACACTCTCATGAAAAACAAAAAATATCTGTACTCCGATACTCGAATACTTGCAGCAGCTACCATGCCAAGAGTATTGGTATGGTATAGCTGTTGGACTTTAGTCTTACATGTCTTGTATCACTAATTATATCAACATAAAAACCTCAAATTAAACATAAAACCTACTCATTGATTATGCTTGATTAATAAAACTTCTCATCAATCAATCAAGTGTCTTTGTCGAACTAAAACCTCAAAAATGAACCTAAATGTACTAATATAGAAACACCAACTCTATTAAACTAATGTGAAAAACTAAGCGACGCCTACTACTAGGGAAGATAAATACAATGTCCATTGAACACTAACAAAAATCTGGTGTTTACCGATAGAAAATTTCATATTGAGTGTAATGAGTACTATACCTTTCACATTACCAACCGGCAAGTTAAACAACAGCCTCAGCAATCGAACATCAGAAACAACAACCTATAACTGCAGCAACAATATGCAACAGCAGCATCAAGATGGTAATTAGACAACGAATATCTATTGAGTCTGGCAAAAGATATAAAGCAAAAAGGAAAAAAGACATTTAAGGCATATGTTGTAGTTTACGGAAGCATCACTTATTTCCCGGAAAAATATTACAGATGATAGTGATCAAATAAGATTTTATTAGGAAAAAGATATTTGTTTGAGTTAAATGTATTATACCAAAGTGCTTTTGGTCATCTATCATCATACACCAGCAACTTGTTAATGTTATCAACGAACACAACCGTTTCTTCTTAGAAATAACCTTATAAACTAAATAATTGTTGAGATTAATCACCTTGGACCTGAGGTTACGGAGTTGACTGGAAGTGTGATCACCATCTACAACTGATCAGCAGCGGCAAGACTCACACAATGACATTTATACTCATATTAACCTATTGACATAATTTGTGTAAATTGGCAATTAAATATTTATAAGTTTAAGCGAACAAAACTTTATCGTTACGTGATGTTGTATTACCTCCGTAAAAAAATGCCAAACTCCTTTTTTGAGGCGGAATCGAAAGAAAATCAATGTGAAATATGCTGCAAAATTGAGAGCCACAGAAACGGCAACGGCTTTAGGCTTTTTGTTGCCATCATCCATCAGCTGAATGGTTAAACAAACCGAGGCAGATGACTGCAAAACATACCGAACAATATAAACCAAAAATTGCTTGCATGCCAAAAAGGACAAAAAGTGAGATAAAGGGCTAGAAACCTTACAAACTGAAATCTGAATATGTATTCATCTTGAAGGAGAACATGTGCATTCTCATAGTATACATAATCAATAAAATTCCCAGGCTTTCGAGATCTTTCATACTTGTAAAGCTGAAGGAGTTTGTTGTCTACCTCATCATTTGCCACATTTTGAAGCTGCGTCCCAAATAGAGTTAACCAAAACCCTATACCGGGCCAAAATTATAAATAAGGATAAAACCCGAATATAAATACATACCGTGATTTTCTTTAAAAAATTCAGATATGAGACCCAAAATGTTTGTTAATATAGGATATAAAAACTACATTCCTGTAAGACAAGTGCTTACATCAATAAATTAGAAGATGTTAGGGAGCAGTTGATTACCCCATTGTGTGGATTCTTTCCTAGTGATCTTCATCCAATGAATCAAAACTTGTGTTTCTAGTGATTGAGTTCATGTATTCTTCATCTCGTTATCAGTCCGGCCAGGCAAATGGTGTGATATTAAAGACCACCTGCTTACACAATATACCAAATTAAATATTATTTTTTAAAAAAAATGAGTTAATCATTCAAACTAATTAAAGTTTGAATAGAAAAATGCTCCTTGCTTTAATCCAAAACTTACCCTAACCTAACAGAGATCACACTAACAACAGACATATGCTAATGAAGCTATAAATAAAATACAATTATCGAGACCTCAAGAATGAACCCTATTCGATTAAACTTAGATTACATAACATATAAAAGAAAATTGAATCCTTATACAACATCAATGACCTCATATTAGAAGCAAATAAGTCGGCTAAATACATGCAAAAAACTTCAAAGAAAGCAACATACGCATACACATTAACAAAGTTTCATCATTGAGGGAAAAGAGGCGTAGCTTTTTCTGTATGTGATGAGTCAAATTTAACAGTTTCGCTATGGCTACTCTTTGGGAATGGAAGTAATTTAGAGTTGTGAAAATTCTAAATAAAATCAACAATAAAGAAATTACCTTTTCGAAGAATCAGAATGATCAATAGAGAATCTGTGTGTGCATGATCTGGAAACGTACCTGTAGTTGGAAAACTCTAAAAAAAAAATAATAAGAAAAAGAGGCGTACCTAGGGCTTGTGCGTGTGCATGATCTGTAAACGTATATGTGGTTGGAAAACTCAACAAAAAAAATAATAAAAAAAATAAAAATAATAATAGTAATAAAAAAGAGGCGTACCTAGGGCTTTGCTAATGGGCCTAAAATCTGTAAAAAATATTTGCTTGGACACTTTATAGATTTTGACTTGCAAATTGTATCACAAATATTGTGTTGCTCTAGTGGTGATACGTTTGTTATTGTTACAAACAATCCGGGTTCGATCCACTCCGTTATCATTTTTTAATTTAATTAATCCGACTTTTAGTACACTAAAAAACTGCTTAGGTGGCATTCTTAGAATTCTAAAATTAATTATAAAAATACAAATTAAATTATAAAAATTGCTTACATGGACAGGATGTGATGACATGGCTGCTAATGACAATTACTTGGCAATGAGGTGGCGTTTTCTTGATTAATCTACGTGTAATGCCTCCTGTTATATAATATATATATATATATATATATATATATATATATATATATATATATATATATATATATATATATATATATATATATATATATATATATATATATATATATATATATAGTTAGGATCAAATAGGAAGAATAATTAAAATAGGACTGATAAGAAGTAACCACAACCACACATTTCAGAAGCACCTACAAAAGTTGATGCATCTTCCTTCAAAATTTCCATCCTAATTTGAAATGTGTGGCTAGATTTATTTTTTACCATTCTTATTTTAATTATTCTTCTTACTTGATCCCTTATATATATATATATATATATATATATATATATATATATATATATATATATATATATATATATATATATATATATATATATATATATATATATATATATATATGATTCACTTAATTCATCAATCATTAATATACACATAAACTTTGCATAGCTTGCTAGTTTCACAACTAGGCTAATTACATCTTGCTATATGCACATCAACTAGTTATACATCAACTCTTAAATTTCATATACCATCAATAGCATATCAACTATGCTAAATTCAACTAGCTAGCTAAACCAACTAGCCTCGTCTTCATCTTAAACCAAACATACTAGTAATTAGGCATTTCATAACCTTAACACAAACAATCATTCAACACATAATACATAATACAAACATGATAAAGTCAATATAACATTTGATTATAGTCAATTTACTTACTTTAAATCCAAGCTATATTTACCAATCATCATCATCATCATCATCATCCTTCTTTGCTTTCCTAATCAATAAATCATTATAACAACATTTATCATCTAATAAAATATCAAAAACAAGGGTTTTACACAACCCAAATTCCATCCTTAATAATTATATGATCATATCTTAATCATATGACGAATTCTCAATTATACTCATGATTCCTAATTTCAATTTACTAGTTAACACAAAATAGAGATTACTTGCTTGTGTTGGAATGATCACTAGGCTTAACCATCAACATAGAAACATTAACTCTTCAATCACTAGATCATCAAGGCTTGGTTTCCCTCCTCTTTTGCTCTTCTAAAACCAACCCACAAAAACACCCACAAGATAATGTTAGTTTCATTCTGTGGAATTTTTTAGAAGGCTAGGGAGTTTCTTCATCTTTAAGTTATTTCATCTTTAGCCAATTGACACCTTTGGTCTCTCAAGTGTTATTCCTTAATGTTTGTGACACATTAATATTTCTAAAACCATTTACATAATATTTTACTTATCATTTGACTATTGGGATTGTCTAACCAATCATATCGAGTCTCCCGACTCTTAAAAGTCATAGTCAACTTAACACAATGGCATTCTGGATATTTAATACTTAAACCCGGTTTTGGGGTGTAACAGCATGGGACAAGTTTGACTAATAAAAGGAATACTAGGCATGCAATTGTAATTTGAACCTGCACCTGAGGAAGCATAGAAGACGTAGAAGACTTGCTATTAGATGTGACACCTTCGCTATTATTCCCAGTTCAATTATTGGACCCGTTTGGCACAGTAGTGTTCCAAGTGGTGCCTTCATTGGAGACAACAGATTGGGAAGGTCGAAACCGAGTGTCGTGTGTAGAACCGCAGATGAGGGGGTGAATATGGTCTTTTTGTCTTCTTCAAAAGAATCTCACAATTCAGCTTCCCACTAAGACCACAAAGACTTCCCACTGGAAGTATCAAACCCTAACTACATCTCCAATGATCTAAGCTTAGTCACCAAGACACAAGACTTCCCTTACATTTAAATCGAATGAATAAGTGTTTTATTGTTTAATCAAGCCCTAACCTAACATAGAGACTCAATTCTAATAGAAATAATATAGATAAGAAGACCCTCAATGCAATAACAAGAGTGGATTAGGTGCTTCTGATTCTTCCTTTGCAAAAGGTGTTTTATTTCAATTAGATGATAAGTGAGAAAGAATAACACAAGATGATAGAAGTAGAGGGTAAAGAGCAAAGAAATTAGAGAGAAAGAATAAATGGTAAAGCATGAGGAATACAAGAGCTAAGATGGGGTATTTATAGGCCAAGAGTCCCAAATTTGAATTTTTTTTATGAGGCTGGCGTGTCGAAGAGCCAGCAACGCGCCAGAAACCTGTAAAGGTTTTTTGTGGGACTTTGGTCTTTACCTACCTGACCTTGCTAAACCCCCAAATATACTTCACACTTTTGACCTTTCCATTATTCATCCTCAAGGTCAACCAACTTAAATAGCCATTTGATAAAAAACATTTTGTGAAATGTTTAAAAGAATGTGTTGGGTAAAACCAATTATCAAAGAAGGAAAGAGAGAAGGGATAATTTGATAGAGGTATATTGGGTATTCCTCACATGGCATAGATACGAGAGAAAGAATATGCCATGAAATATTCATTTCTTGAAAAGAAAGTGTGGATGTTGTGTTAGAGAGAGCGAGGGAAGAATTTGAATTTGAAATTCAAATTGTGAGAGAAGTGTATGAAAGAAGTTATGTTAGAAAGAAAACATGGTTAGGTTAAGAGAGTTGAGATGAAATGAGATGACTTGTAATGATCTAATGGGAGGAGCCTATTGTTTGGAATTCATATTTGAATTCAAAATGTGAGAGGAGAGAAGGAGTGAGGAAGGTTGCATGTGAGGAAGGTGAGTTATATGGATGTGAAAGTAATGTGATGGGGAGCCTAAGGCTTGATTTCAAATTCAAAATTTGAATGTTCGAGTGTGAGTGTGTGAGGGAATTATGGTTGTATGTGTGAGTGTGTGAGTTTTGAATTTGAATTGTAGAGTGTGTGAGTGTGTGAGTTTTGAATTTGAATTGTAGAGTGTGTGAGAGTGAGAAGTGTGTGAAGAAAGCTTGGTGTATGTATGTGAGAGAGAGAGAGAGAGAGAGAGAGAGAGAGAGAGTTTTCAAATTCAAAATAAAGAAGGAAGAGAGAATGTGGTGATATGTTTGAACTGTAGTGGTTAAGAAAGTGTGGATGTTGTGTTAGAGAGAGAGAGGGAAGTATTTGAATTTGAAATTAAAATTGTGAGAGAAGTGTATGAAAGAAGTTATGTTAGAAAGAAAACATGGTTAGGTTAAGAGAGTTGAGATGAAATGAGATGAGTTGGAATGATCTAATAGGAGGAGCCTATTGTTTGGAATTCATATTTGAATTTAAAATGTGAGAGGAGAGAAGGAGTGAGGAAGGTTGCATGTGAGGAAGGTGAGTTATATGGATGTGAAAGTAATGAGATGGGGAGCCTAAGGCTTGATTTCAAATTCAAAATTTGAATGTTCGAGTGTGAGTGTGTGAGGGAATTATGGTTGTATGTGTGAGTGTGTGAGTGTGTGAGTTTTGAATTTGAATTGTAGAGTGTGTGAGAGTGAGAAGTGTGTGAAGAAATCTTGGTGTATGTATGTGAGAGAGAGAGAGAGATAGAGAGAGAGAGAGAGAGAGTTTTCAAATTCAAAATGAAGAAGGAAGAGAGAATGTGGTGATATGTTTGAATTGCAGTGGTTAAGAGAGAATATAGTGAAACATAGGTTGATGTGGAGAATGTGGGAATGTTGAGGGACAAGAAGTACATTTAAGTACAAGGAATGTAAGAGAATATTAAGAGAATGTTGAGGATAAGGTTTGGATGGATTTTGAAATGGTTTTAAGGTTTATTTGGTGTAGGTGTTAATCAAAGAATTGATTAAGGCTTTAATCACGTTGTCACTAAAAAAATATTAGACAATGATGATTATGGGTTGTGTTTTGGATATGAAAATCGAAGGTCACTCATAAGTCCAAATAACCGAACGTCAAGTATTCACAATATCATAATTCGTGACTTTTCACAACTTGACTTAAGATGATGCAAACAAGCTAAGTGTTTTACATCATAGTAAAGCATATCCCATAACGGGAAATGATGCGTTTACGCAAAGGGACCTTTAACTTTGTTTGACCAATAAAGGGAGTAAACCTGTTACGTGATTAGGGAAGACGTAAACACGGATTATGGTCATATGAATACTTTCACTTGATTTCACATGAAAGATATGAGTTTTTTTAGGTTTATAAAAGACTTGGCTAGAGGCGTTTAATAAAATACTTGAGTTGGCATTTTGTCAAAAATGAGAGGTTGTAATTTTGAATCCCTCTAAGTCTAAACCCATTTCGAGGGTTCCTAATGAAGCATTTATCATATTTATACCTGTAATGAAAGATCCACATTTTTCGGGTAAAGGGAAAGCCGACTTTCAAAAACCAAGACGCTCGGGATACGGCGTCTGCCACGCTGGCCATGCGCTGGAGCGCCGGCAGCACCCCAGACCTTGTTTCCAGGGTTGCTTTGGTCTTTGGCTAACGTTTGTGATTTTATGTGTTGCAAAGCTTTATTTGTCATCATTAAAACATAAGGAGACCTAATCAAAGTTGTCCCAACATCGTGAATACCATGAATAAACTTACAGCGAGCCCCATAAGTACACGTGCCTCGATGAATGTTACGACATTGATCGATTCCCAATGTACTCATGGTATTGTTTCGAGTGGTTCCTGTGTTCGTGGCCACAAGTGCGGTTGGCAATGAGGAAGTCATATGAATGGACGAATGAGTACTTGTCATGGAAAGAACATCACTTTCTTCAAGGAGAATCTTGGAATGTACCTCATCGAGTTTTTCCCAATGAAGAATGATGCATGCTATCTCCGGGAATTTGCTATGAATTCCATTTATGGCATAAGTAACAAGACTCGATTCCTTCACCGGTGAGTGAAGATTGGCTTGGCGATGGGCTTTTGACTTGATTTCTTGAAACATTCACGAATAAACTTCCATTGGCCATATTACGTATCTCATTGTCAAGTTGAATAACACGATCATCCTTATTATCGTGGAAGATATCTGTTAATCATTTCCAAACACCATATATGTGCGGTAGCACAATCATCAATGATCATGTCTAAATGTTTATGAGAGATGGTCAAGTATATCAACATAACAACTAACAAGTTGTTAGATTCATGTAAAGGGTCAACAGTTGATGTGCTTGTGGAGTTCAAAGGAGCTTCAAGATGATGATGAACGTCATACGTTTTGCAAAAGCGTTTGAACAGGGCACTCCGCGAGTTGTAATTTAATTTGTCTAGATCAAGGGATGTGTGGATACAAGCCTTGATACTAGCAATCAAATAAGCTTTATTGATTGGCTGTTTGGGCGGACTTGGTGGCGCGTTACCTGTCATGATGCTATGACAGATTGAAGGTAGAATTATGCAAGCAAGAAGCTAAAAACTAAAACGCATATGCTGGAAAAATAAATAATAATAAGCCGTAAGTTACAAAGATGGTTTCTATGGTCGGTTAGGGTTTTTGGAGATTATTTAGTGGGAGGATCGTGAAATTGTGATACCATATAAGAATAGGTTTAATCCCCATAATCATTAAGCACAAAATACATAATGTATATATACAAGTGATGAGCGAATGAATAACCAAACTATAGTAGGACATAAACTGGGCTAGGCCCAACTCATATACTAAACCAATAATGCTAATAATGTTTCGCTAATAAATACTTGTAACTACGTTAAAAAATAAATAAATACTTGTAACCCCAGTAACTTCCTCTATTCGTTGCACTCCGGTCAGTATTAAAATGGACTTATTGAAACGGGGCCATGTCGATCGAAGTAGCTTGGGAAGAATCATCAATTGGCATCACTGCAGGCCACACGAAAGAAGGTTTGAAGTGTGGGACCGGTGGTGCATCATAAGATCCTGACAATATTTGTACAATGGCATATGTTTGCGGCCTCTCGATAGCAATAGGGTGCGAGCAAGCTAACCCTAATAACAATAGTCGTTGGGCTTCCTCTTTATCATAATCATCTTGAATCCGTTCATCAACTACATCCAAGATACGCCCTTCTCGGTACAACGACCATACATAGTCAACCATGAATTCGAACCCGTTGATTTTTGTTCCGGGGCGTTTACCAGAAACAACCTCAATCAGCAATGCACCGAACGCATAGATATCCGAATACTGAGTGGCTTTTCCTGTGAGGAAGCATTCAGGGGCAATGTAACCGATGGTTCCAATCACGCCTTCGGCTTCGGCATAGGATGTTTTCTCATTGTCGAGGGCACGTGCAAGGCCGAAATCACCAAGACGGGCATTGAATTGAGAATCAAGCATGATGTTGCTCGCTTTGATGTCACGATGAACAACTTTTTGGTCATATTCGTAGTGGAGGTAGTTTAGGGCAGAGGCGACACTGGCTAATATTTGGCAACGAAGTGTCCAACTTAAGATGTCACCCGTCCTCGTGAATAAGTGCATGTCGAGACTTCCTTTTTGCATGTACTCGTACACTAGAAGGAGCTTTCCGTTCTTGTGACACCATCCTGCACCAATTTAATAGACGTTAGCCATGGCATCATTAATTAAACGTACTTATAGACGAAGTAGGATAATATGAGCATGTTGAGTATCATCTAAAATGGATTGTATTGAAACACGTCAACTTGGCTTAATATATATTATTTTTCAAATGATTAAAATTACTTTAATCATGGAACAAACTAATATTATTACAATAATTCCCATATTTTCAAGCAACATAATATTAATTAGAAGTTTTATCATGTTATATTGCTTTTATATTTTGCTTGAAATAGTTTAGACATCGAATTTTTTAAATCACGTTATATTTTGTTTCAAAGTATATCACTTTGTATTGTAACACTTTCGTTGTGTTTGGTACGTTGTAAGCAAAGTGACAAAGGACAAGATTTTTTACAACAGAAATTTTGTTTGTGTATATTTATATAATGTAATGATTTATTATAAGGAATGACCTATTACATTAATATAGTGTTTGGTATATTATAATCAAAACGAGAATGAAAATGATTATAATGATAAAAAGAAAAAATCCAGTTTGTTTACAATTATAAAATGCAATGAGTTATTACAAGAAATGATCAATTACACCAAAAACCATCATTTGCATTCCTTAGAGCCCCCTTATTTATTTATTTATTTATTTTTCATTCCAACTTGTAATAGAATCAAAATTACATACAAGTCTATCATTAACTAACCACATTAAATAACTTCCTATCACAAATGAGCATTTTTGTTTTTTTTCTTATCGATTTTATTTCATCCTATTATACCAATCAAACATGATTAATAACACCAATCAATCATTACATTATATCATTTATTTCATTATGTCGTTTATTCCATTATACCAAACAAACCCTAAAATCTACCATTTTGATTCCTTTAAGGTCCCTACTTCTTTTCATTCCATCTTGTAATGGAGCTAAAATTACATAAAAGTTCATTATTAACTAATCACATTAAATAAACTTACTATTTTAAATGGGATATTTTAGTCTTTTTCTTATCGATTCTATTCCATCTTCTCATACAATCCAAACATGGTTAATAATAGTAATGAATTATTGCATTACATCATTTATTACATTACGTCATTTATTTCTTTCATTTGACATTTCATTCCGTTTTACCAAACGAACCTTTTAATATTAAAAATTAGTGTGGGATGAGACACTTAGCTATATTAAGTTTTAAACCCTAAAGAAACTTGTGTGTTTTATGTTTATGAAGGCATTTTTAAGTCTGTTTGTTCAAATCATCAAAAGAAACCCAGGACAACCATGTACAAATTAAAAGGATGAAAGATAATAAGTTTAATTTAGGGTAAATGATTTAAAAAGTATCATACTTGTCATCATTTTCTTTTGTGGGTAACGAACAAATTTTTTTGCTTTTGTAGGTAATTTTATTTCATATTCATCTTTTTAAGGTATTTTGCGAAATTTTTGAACATTTTTGTCCCTCTTAGATAATAGAAATTTTTTTCCTCGAAGGGCAAAAATGTCAAATAGTACCCTAAAAATGATTAATTTGAAAGAAAAGTAAAAGCAAAAAAATTTGTTCACTACCCAAAAAAATTGTGGCAAATATGATATTTTTGTTTTTTTAATTATTTGCCATTTAATTTAAGTAGACTGCGTAAACCATTTTTGTAATTGACTTAAAAGAATAAAATAAATGTGCAAGCGGGTGGAAGATTCATAAAATAAAAGGTCAACGTATATAAAAGAAGAATAGTTATTGTATTGATCACTAATGAAAACAATGTTTGTTTTGTCAAGGTAGAAAATAAAATTAATTTAATCTTTTAGCTAATGATGTAAGCATGTCAACTAGCATGATATCTAACTAACATTAACATACTTAGTCCACTGTAATTATAATAAATGACAAGAGAATAAACATTTTTTTTTAACTGTAGTGGTTCTTTGTTCTAGGTAGTTTCCTATATACTTGCTAGGTGATCTACTAGACCCTCGTATATAAATTTGTCCTTGCTTGTTAGGTACGTCGTTGGGGTAAAGAACTAAAGATTCATTGATATTCTTATCTACAAGTTTTGCTGCAACCCTTATGCAGAAATTTATATGGGAATGTCTAACCAATGCCCTAAGGGCATTGGATAAGAGGGCATGGACCCACATAAAAAACACTCATGGACAAAAAAAATGACATACAAAAATATATTTTTAATTAAAAAGTGATAGGGGCCCACGTAAAAGATCATAAAAAAATAAATCTTATTCAATGCCCTTAAGGCATTGGTTAGACATTCCCAATTTATATATACACTTCAATGCTCATTTATCTTCCCAAGCTTACTGAACTAACGTTGGAAAGTATATATGTAATGTTCTGCTAATATGCATGAGCTATATATACCATTACATATTTCATAAATCTTATTTGGATTCAAAAGTTTGTTTGTTGAATAGCATGCACTCACTGGGTAAGGATCCGGTGAGAAGAAAACTTAAAATGAGAAGGATGAGAAATAATTATAACCACACATTTGAGATGCATCGACTTGATTTAGATGTATCTCTATTCATTTAGATGCATCCCAATTAGTTTCGAAAGTGATTTTGAAGTGAAAACAATGCAAAATAGTATTAACAACAAATTTGACCCGCAGAGGATGAAAAATGTATAGGATTCGTCTAACTTGATGAAATGCATCTAATATATGTATATACATCTAATTTTTTGCTAGAAAATATATTATGATGCATCTAAAAGACTAGGGATGCATCTAATTCAAGTTGATGCATCTCAAATGTGTAGTTATAATTATTTCTCATCCTTCTTATTTTAAGTTTTCTTCTCATTTGATCCTTGGTCTGCACTCATTAGTAAAACATTTTCTTAAACCAATTTTTATTGGTGTTTGCAGATAAGAATAGTACCCTAAATAAAGACATAGCAACACATAGAAACTCACCTAATAATCGAACAAGATGTTTATGCCTCAAACGATTGATGATCGTAAGTTCGGCCAAAAAGTCATATTCCCCTTTTAAACTTTCCCTCGAAAACCATTTTACGGCTACCTCTTCATTATCCTCCGACAATAACCCATGGTACACCACACCGTAACCACCTTGTCCCAACTTTCGTTTCTCATCGAAATTGTTTGTTGCTTTCTTGAGTTCCTTAAACCGAAATTCCTTAGGCATTCCAGGCAGTGTCCTCAACCGGTTCAATATATATGAGTTCGACCTATCCACCAATCTCCTCTTATACAAATAATAACTGAAATACGCCCCTAACACCAACACTACAACCAACGGTATCCCAACACTAAGTAATAGCGTCATTAACAAAGAGTCGGATTCCGTGATATGATGTATCGTTATGTTCCACCGTTGAACACAGTTTAGCTCAACATCCGTCCCAGTAGAAGCAGCAAAACCAAAGTAGGAATACTTCTGAACGGTTTCTTGTAAATTAAATTTGTATTCAATGATTGTGTTGTTCGGTTTAGGTGGGGTCGGTGATGTCGAATTGTCTTGGCTGGCAATGTAAACACGTATAAACTTCTCGGTACCATTGTATTCGATCCAAACGTTGTGACAGACTGTGGATGCTAGAGCAATATTTAATGATTCATTTACGACAGATTTGATAGAATGGATGTTGAGACCAATATGGTTATCATCTGGATCGAAAAATTGTTTGACTGTGTCCAGCTCAACAGCTACGATGCCGTTTGTTGTCTGGTTGTCCGTAGTAAGGTTTGTAAGTCCAAGGTATTGACCAAAACTATTATTTGGTATGCCGAGAGTTGGAGATATTACGAAGGCTAACCCTTCACCAGGTGTACTACTCAAGTTGGGGGTTGGCCTAATATTGACACGAAAATAGGTATCAAACGAGGCAACTGAGTTGTCATCGTCCCATAGTTTGAACCTTTGCGGTAACATGATCCGACCTGATTCGTTCCGGGGGAGGAATTCTGGATTATTGGAGTCGGGTGTTATTTGGAGGGCATTCTGGCTTATGGTCGCGTTGTTTAAGGTTATTAGTTGGTCCGATATCATGGATAGGTCAAAAGTTTGGTAGCTACGGGTGAATGTTTCGAACTTCGCTACCGCGATGCCTAAGCAAAGAAAGATCAGGGTAGTTCTTAGGGTTGCATGCGGTACTGCCGCCATCTCATATAGTAATTAATAAAGGTGATCTGGGTGGGTTTAAGGGGAAGAGAGGACTAGATATGGTGGGATATTTTAGGTTTTAAATCGGTAAAGGAAGAGGTTGTCGTTGCTTGGAAACTGCCGTGATCTTTCTTTGCTTAGCCAGCGTGGTAGCGAAGTTCGAAACCTTCACCTGTAGCTACCTCACTTTCAACGTATCCATGATAGACCAAGTCAATATAGAACTAAAACCCGAAAACTGCGCGCGACCATCAACAATGACGCCCTCCAAAACGCTAGTTGTATATCTCATGTTTTCTATAAATCTAATGAATCAATTTTAGAACATTTATTATTTAAAAAAAAAAAAGAAAAAAAATTAAAAAAAAAAACTTTCCACATATTTATTGAAAATAAAATATCTTGCAAATGGTTTAAGAAAATAAATTCACCATTGCGACAAGAATTTTTTTATCCTTTAGTAGACGTGCACCTCGATATATTTTCGATGAACTTTTTATTTAAGTTTTGTTTTAGTATTCAAATTTGGATCTGATAAAATCACATGTGATTTGTATATTAGAATCATGTGTAATTTCACAAATCACATGTGATTTTTCAGACATAAATTTCCAACCTTACAAAAAAAAGTGACGAAAGCATATATATATATATATATATATATATATATATATATATATATATATATATATATATATATAAGTGTCCTTCTATAGAAAGATGATTTAATTCTTGTCATGATGGTATGATTATTTTCGTTTAACGATTAACGGTTTGTGAGATATTTAATTACTGAGAAAACGATGAAAGTTATTATTATTATTATTATTATTATTATTATTATTATTATTATTATTATTATTTTGAAAAGATTAAGGGCTGCAATTGGTTAATCAGGTCTAGGAAGAATTTAAAGAACTTGTCTCTTCATTATATAAAAGGAAAAGTTAAAGGATTAATTAATATTATTTAACTAAAATACACTTTCATTTATTATTATTATTAGTATTATTATTTTATTTTATTTTTATTTTTTATTATTTTATTTTTTTATTTTTATTATTATTATAACATCACTTTATTAGAAACTCAAATGATTTACAAAAAGTTAGTGAGAAGCTGAGATATTAATTGGGCTCCCACTCCTCTAGTTATAAAAAAGCTAATCTTACTAAAGATATGTCCAGCAGCACATGCTACAATATCTTGGGTCATCGAGAACTTTCGGATTCGCTTCAGTAGGGCCACTGCATCCTTCTCAAGTTTCCCAAAAGAAGAGAAAGAAAAGTGGATGAACCCATATCCAATATTCGCACACTTAGCCTCATACTTGACGCGTTTACGTTGTGCAGCCTCAATGACCGCACGACCCGGCACAAAATCAACCATAGAAGTTTGCGTCAAGGGCGATGACCCAGTCAAATCAACACATACATCAAGCCATCTATCCCACGAGTAGAGCAACATATCAGCTGGACGTAAGGATTTGTCCCTTTCCCCACAAAGCCCAATATCAACCTCTTTACGAGCCGAAATCCCCGACCGAGAACATATGTAAACAAGAACATCACGCACCACGTTGTTATTATTATTATTATTATTATTATTATTATTATTATTATTATTATTATTATTATTATTATTATTATTATTATTATTATTATTATTATTATCATTATCATTATTATTATTATTATTATTATATCTCAAGAACCGTAAATTGTTAATCTCAAGGTTGCAAAAATCGCTAGGCGGTAGATGGGCGGTCAGGTACTGCCTAACGATTAATCGATTAGGTGGGGATTAATCGGATTGGTCTTTTTATATATAAAATAATAAAGTTTTGAAACTATATGCTTGATTTGTCCGATCTAGTCGATTTTTATCTGATTTTGTTGATTTATGCCCGATTTATATCTAAGTTGGCCGATTTTTACTGTAACTGAGTTGGCCGATTTATCCGATTTGGCCGATTTATGCCTGATTTGGCCGATTTTTATCTGATTAATCGGTATGTTGATCGATTTTTGACCAAACCGATTAATAAGGCCGAATAGTGAAAATCAAGGCGGTTAATCCCCACCTAGCGATTAATCGCCGATTTTTGTAATATTGGTTAGTCTAATTATCTTTTAATAGATGGGCGATTTCAGATACTTTCGACAAACTTTTTTTGTTGGTTTTTCGGTATTTCTTGGTTTTTTTCTCGGTGCAATATTTTGCTTAATATATCACATGCGATATAACAATAATCTGTAAGTGCGAACACTCAACTGCTTTTACAAAACGGGTTAAATATTTGAGTAAAACTTCAAAATATTCATCATTTTTGGCATTGAAAAATATACATCATTAGCTTTTCAATCATTTATCACACATAATTTTTGAATTACTCATAGAAGTTGGAGAAAATAGAAGATTTGTTTTTTGATAGTCAAACGCGCTTGATGTATCACATGTGATATAACATTAATTCGTAAGTTTAAACACTCAAAATGTTGCCGTAAAATGAACATAAATATTAGTATAGAACTCAAAAAGATTCATCATTTTTTTAGTGAAAAATACACAGTGGCTCCTTAATACTTTCGTGATGATGACGTCTAAACAACTAAAATGGGTAACACTTTTATTAAACTCGGATTGTTGATTTTGTTATGTTTATATAGAATGTTAAGTTTGTTGAGTCTTTTTTGTGTATGCTGGAATGTTTGGGTCTGATGCGAAAGATATTGTGATACTGTTTGGTTATAGGTTTTGGAAAGGAAAAAAATTAATATTTTTTTGAACGAATAGGTTTTTGATACGGTTTATTGAAAACCGTACAAGAAAAAAAATATGCTAGAAGAAATTTGGTACGGTACGTTTGAAAAGAAACCGGACCAAATAATCATTTTCTGGTTTAAAAATGCACTAGAAAATATTTTATTTTTAGATAAGATATACGGTTTCAAAACCGTACCAAATAACCTTAACAACCTTACTTAATGAGATTTGTGTGTAGTAGTGACCAAATTTAACACACATTACTAACTATTTGTGTATCACCTGTTGAGCAAGCCAAGAGCGATAAAAGTTCACATGCGCGTCCTGCAACAGTTGCCTATCATTTAACAAGAAATTACAAGCTCCGATCATCATGCATTTTTCGTTTCACCATTTATCGTTTGTAAAACGTATGCATACATACGCACGCGCAACTTCATTTCGTGTCTTTTTCATCCTCCGACTTAAATAGACAAATCACACAAATAAATAGGTAACAAAACGTTAAACTACTACTAGTATTATCTTTTGAAATTCACATTTTCAAGTCTTTCCATTATGGTTAAGATATTCCTGATTGGATTAAGCCTATACTAATTATAATGTCAATTTCAGTTACCAAATACTTATTAGATATTCAATATCACAATCATTGACTTTCCTAATGCAATTTGCAAGCTACAAAAGTTACGCATCGAAAGCAAAACGTGGATTTGAATTCCTCGTTCGCCGAAAATAGTATAAGAAAAAAGTCAAAAAACAAAATTCCACAACAACACAAACCATAAAGAATGCACCTCTTAGAGGCGGGGTCAGTTCTATCAAAAGAAACTAGAAACTAGATCGCGGTCCTTGTAACCCCAGTGATTTCCTCCATTCATCGTGCTCCAGTCAGTATTAAAATTGATTTATCGAAAACGGGATCGTTGATGAGTGTCTAAATACTCATCATTTTATACCAATCTGAACTGCCAAAACATACAAAAACACTCAAATATGCATCATAATACTTAAAATATCTTAGAAGTGTGTTTTATATGTTTCAAATGCAAAAACAGATGAAAAACGTACAAAGATTGCATAATTGGCAGTTTCAGTCCCTCAAGTTTCAAAAGTTGTCAAATCTAGTCCCTGGTAAATCAAAATATGGAAAATTATCATCAAAGGTCCTTAGAGAATTCAAAAGTTGTCAAAATTAGTCCTTTAAAGTTTAAGTTTCAAAAATGGCAACTTTGGTCCCTCAAGTTTCAAAAATGGCAAAACAAGTCCCCAGGGTTTTAAAAATTGGAAAAATGCTTTTATGGTCCTTGTATTATTAAAACTTGGCATGAATGATCCTTTGATAATCTTTGAAACAGTTACACTTTCCACCCCTAAAAATCCAAAATTACAATATTGGTCCTTGTGCTAAGCTAAAACCAAACGGATCCTATCTATTTTACAAAACCAAAATAAAAACCAACCCACCCAATGGCCAAGCCCAATCACCAAAAGCCCAAACCCAAAACCTTAGTTATTTACCAGGGTCAAACACCACAGTCAAAACCACCCCTGTCACGACTTTCCCTCCACCTTTACACCTCCAATACCACCATCACTGCTCCCTCACCACTACCACCTGGCTACCCACCTGTCTCATCAGCTCACCAACCCTCATAAATACTATCACCTACACCCATACATCCCCCCTCCTCAATTAATTCTCACCAAACCCCACCAACTGCCTTTTACCAATTTGGCGCCAAAAATAGTTTGAATGGTGGAGATGGATTGAAACCAATCCAATGGCCAGAAGTTGATGGGAAAGTCATTGTGGGACCCACTGGACCCAAAACATCAGCTATAAACCAAAGAGAAGCAGCAGAGAAGCATGAGTAGTTTTTTGCTTTAATGTACTGTAGATGTAGGTAGTGTAATTTTAGTTTGAATTGTAATTTTCAGTTGAATTAAGTTGTAATCATTTTCTTTTGATGTAATTCAAAGATTATTAAACCTTCAAATTCCAGTTTTATTAATCAGTTTAAGAATTAATATTTATGCAAATTTGACAACTTTGCATAAATATTGGTATATGTTATTTCAAGTGTTTCTTTAAGTTAAATTTAGTTAAAAATAAGCTTTTAGGAAGCTATCAAAGCTTTAAAAACCAATTTCAGTTCATAACCAAAAATACTCAAAAATAGAGCAAAAATAAAAGAGAAATGAAAAATCCAGGTTTGAAGGTCAAGGATGCATGGATCATGGCAAATTCTGGATTACAGTGGTATTAGAATCCCAAGGGGGGTGTAGGTTGAGGTTTGGTTAACCTGGTCACCTATCTCAGTTGTAAGCATTTGTCCATTTTTTTATATAATCTGTATTAGTATTGTATGGTTAATTATTGTTAAATCTTATTTATTCATGTTCATTATTGGTTAACTCAAGCATCATATTCAGTTTCATGGTTTAGTTTGTGAGTTTGCATCACAAAATCTCCAAACTGCCTCTTAAGGGAGTGTTTGGCATAGGGGATTACCCTGTCCATTTGTGACTTTTAGTGGTAAAATCTTGTTTTGCCATCTCATATTAGGTTGTTTTAGTGTAGTAGAAATCTCAAGTTAGGTCTCTTTTTGCAAAAAAGTCAAATCATCAAAAATCCCACCACCACAGTTGACTGTGGTGGTATTTGATTCCCATAACTCATCATTTCATAACATAAGTGGTTCTTTTAGCTTAATTTACCTTCAAAATAACTTAATTCATCAATTTAAGGTAGTTAGATCTAATACAAATCCACAAAAGTCAATTTCTCAAGTTTTTGGAAAAAGTCAAAAGTGCACAATTCAGTTTTTTTCAAATCTAGCTTGATTTTTATAGAATTGTGTACAAGGTTTTAGGGCTTAAAGCTTGTTGTTACTTGTTCTCTACTAGCTAAACTTTAAGTTCCCATAGCTCTTTGATTTTTGGGAATTTTTCCCTGGGCCCCACTTTGCCCCAAACATACTTGCAGAGCAAGCTGCCCTCTGCTGCATCAGCAGACACAGTGGTGGTGGTTTTCTGACCACCATATTGATCCTCAGCCCTTGTTTTTGGTTCCCCTAAACCCCCTCCTACCAGGGAAGTGAGATTGACCTTGGGTTTGACCTAGATACCACTGGGACCCACCTAAATCAAGGCCTCAAACTTGTCCCTCTTTCTGAGTCAGATTTGGTTTTGGTGTTGCTCATATTGGCTTATCAGCTTATTCTGGGTACCAATCTAGTTTATATAGCTTATCACATGTTCCTTGAGTTTGTTTAATCCTAACTTCACCTCTGGTTCTCAGCTATAAGCTTATTTCAAGCTTATAGCTTAGACAGTTGACCAAAGTCAACTGTCTAAGAGATAAGCACTTGTTGTGCTTATTTCTGAGTCTCAAAAAGTTTGTTTTTACAAAAGTTTGCTGTTTTTATATGTAAAATAAGTTTGTAAAATAAAAATCCAGAAAATCCAAGTTTTAATTTAAGTGATAGTTTCTATTTAATGTAATTTAATTTTAATTTTCATTTTTATATTTTTATTAAGAACTTAGCTATTTTATATTTTTATTAAATTACTCATATATTAAAGTATTTATAATAATTTTTTCCGATTTTTATTTTGTCATTAAGTATTTATTAGAATTAATCTTAGTTTTATTAATTATTAATTAATATTAAGTATTAAATAGCATAATTAGTTTTTATTAAGTAAAACCTAGTTTTTATATTTTTTATAGCTTTTATATGTTATAAAATAATTTTAGAAATTTTATTAGAATTTTTACTGTTCATTTAGCATTTTTCTTAATTTAAAATAGTTTAATTAAGTAATTAGTAATTAATTAGTAATTAATTAATAGAAAAATCACAAAAAGACAAAAACACTTATTTTTATTTTTAAAACTTATTTTCAGTTATTTTATAATTTTAGAAATTTTATTTTCATTTTTCTAGTATTTAATTAATATTGTATTATATTTAAGTATTTTAAATATTAATAATTAAGTAATAATTAGTATTTAATCAATATTAAATAATTAATTAGTGTAAAAATTAATTTTAATTTTCTAAAAATTTTCTTTTAACTTTAGGTTTGTAAAAAAGTCATTTTCACCCCCTGGGTATTTTCAGAATTCACTTTTCACGTTTTATTTCGTACGTCTACGTTTTATTTAAACGTTACGTACGCGTTTTTAGGTTTAAATCATTTCTGGTTTTTCTTAGCTTCCCGTCTTATTCACATAACTTGTTTAAGCTATTTTATTGTAGATTCCTTAGTTCAGATCACTCACAAACCCCTTTTCATCCAAATTCACCCGATCACGAAACCGTTTGATAACCATTCACACCTCGTCGGGACATAACGACCCGGGGAAACCTTATACTTCCGCGGAGCATTGACTCTAGGCTGTTTGACCTTGTTGATCATACCCTGGTCAATTAGGTTGACCGTTTGGAGCCAATCAAAATTTGGCGCCGCTGCCGGGGAGGTTGTGCGCTTATAATAAACGATTTTGCGGATTAGTGAACCTTAATACACATCTTTTGTATATTTACCATCCTTGTCCATATTTTCATCAAAAACAAAAATCCAAAAATATTTTCTTTCTTATTTTTATAATATATTTATCTAAAAACCACAAAAATATCCATCTTTTCCCTCTTACCCTTTTTGATTCTTTAGCTCTTTACCCTCTATCCATTTAATTTTAACTTCTATATTCTTATGGCATCTATCGAACCCGAATTCTTATTCGCGCTTGAAAAACTTCAAACCTTGTCCAAGATGTCTAGAATTCGTGTTGATTATGATGGACCATCGATTCATATTTCCTCTCCAGTGAGGGAAATGGAACGAGAAACCGGGGTGACAAAGGACCCTGTACTTTCCTCTGACAATGAAAGTGCTAAATACGTCCAACCTACGGTTGTCCAAGAATCTAAGCTCACAATTGATCCTAACCTTTCACGGTTTACGGTTAAAAGTTTGTCAAGCAAACGTACAGAGCTTAGGGCAGTGACTGAAAAGAACGATTTGCCTAATCTTCACATTTATCAAAAACAAACACCCGAGACCATAACGGAAGTGGTGGAAATTCCTAGCTCTCAGAGCACACCACTTGTCCCACCTCCGGCTTTTATTCCTTGTGTTGGTTGTGGTGAGCCACTTTTTGGTTTGCCATGTCGTTGGTGTACATGTGTACAATGTGGTAATGATATTCAAAACGGGAGTTGTTTGTTTTGTGGGTCGAGTAATTCATTTGCTTATGATCCTAATCAAAACTCATTCAACGACTCCTCAAATTTTTCCAATTACCCATCACATTCATATGAGCAAGAATCATATTATCCAAATCTCAATAATGCTTCGTATCAAAATACACCAAGCCAGACTCAGCAGTTTAACTGTTGTGAGTACTGTGGTGGTGCACACTACAGTTCTGATTGTCAATCAGGAGACACGCTTGTCTATGAGCAGTTTCCTAATAACAATTATGACTCCCAACCACATCAGTTCAACTGTTGTGAGCACTGTGGAGGTCCACACTTTAGCTCTGATTGTCAAACAAGGAATCCATTTCCTTGTAACAATTACGACTATTCGTTTCAAGACCCACCTCCACAGTGCCAAATAATTCAAGCAACTCCTCATATCCAGCAAGACCCTTATATAGAAGTTCTTGAGAAAATTAAAGACATTAAGGAGGAGTTGGCTAATATGTCGTCTCACAATGCACCAAGTTCTTCTTGTGTACGTTGTGGGGGTCCTCATGATGATTTCCAATGTCAGCCGTATTATAAACCTGAACATTGTTCTAGTTCTAATACATCCGGTTTTGACACATTCACACCCCCACAGTTTCCACTCATTCCATATTCTCGTGATAAATCTATCGCGGAATTACTTGCTGAAAAACATGCTGCTAGAGACGAAAGAAGCATGGAAGAATTACTAGTCTTAGAACATGCAGCTATAACACGTACCAAATTTCAAAATGCTGCTCTCCTCGATGAGGATAATGAAAGTGATGATACCTCATCATGTTCATCAGTTGAGACTCCTTCCATGCATACACAGGGAGAAAAGAATATAACTGAATCACCAGCAGTAGAAATAATGGAACTTTTAAAATCCATAACTGCTAGTCCTTCTCAGTTCCCTCTGTATGATGTTATCACACCCGAGGTTCCCACTCACTCTCTGAGCATGGGGGACGAGCATCTTGACACAATTCCTGCAAAGGAATCTGACGAATTCATAAAGTCTAGTGTTGAGAACCTTGTCCCAATCCCAAGAGAGTCACAGGGAATTCTTGATCATATGTGTGATATTCCTACTCCCCCTGAAAATCCAAAAGATCATTTCGAGACTTTCTCCGATTGTAATGATGATTGTACATCTTATGGAGAAGTTGAGTATGAAGAGGCACCATTGCCTCATTCTGATGTTGACCCTCTTATTGAGGTGTTCACAAATGAACTTACTCACATCAACCCACTTCCATTAGGAAGTGATGATGGTCTCTTTGATTTCGAAGCCGATATGGGAGAAAATGAAAATCTTTTAAACTCTAATCCCAATATCGAGCTTAGTACTTCACATGCTGATGAAAATTCTTTATCTTCTGGAGACATCAGTCATGTGAAACGATTACCTTCTGAGCTAGTTAGCTTAGAAGAAGAAAATGATAATCACTTTGTTCCCGAAGCAGTAAAGACTACTCTCACCAATCCTCTATATGAATTCGAATCCGAATTCACTTTGATTTCTGATAATCCACTCTTTGATATTCAGAATGAGGATTGTGATGAGTCCACAACGGAACATGAGTTCACGGATTTACATCTTGTGAATGATTCTCTTTACGAGGAGTTCTCCTTTGAACTCACTCATATCATATCTCCACCGGAGTATGATACTTTCTATTTTGATCTAGACATACCCATAATATGTCTTGATCAAACGAGCTTAAAAGAGGAGATTCATGAAACAATGAATTCTCCTATTGAAGATGAGGAGTTAATCATGATTTTCATTATGACTTTCTTTCTTTTCTTCATATATTCTGTTCCCTATCCTGTTCTTCACTCTTTCGGGAGTGAGGACATTATCTTTGACCCCGGCATTCTCATTTATAAATTATGAGCCGGGTACTTATCTCATCGGTGTGGAACTTTCACGTGCTTCAAATGTTTATCCAAATATCTTGAATGAAAGTCCGATTGAGATTGTCTCTTCCACTTGCTTCCCCATGGACAAATGAATTCGGGGTCGAGTCAAGCTAGCGACTCGGTAATAAAAAACAGTAGCATTTACTTAGGGTTTTCACCCTAAGTGTGGGGGAGACGAACCACATGTTGTATATATATATATATCTTTAAAAAAAAAATGTAAATATAGTGATAGCTTCTATTTAAGAAGTTTTATCTAAAAAAATAATTGTATGTATATACATCTTAAATAAAGGCTATGGAATATTTTTCTTCTTACGTTCTAAGTATTGGTTTAACACCCGGTACTTTGAATATTGAGGACAATATTCAGTTCTAAGTGTGGGAGGAGATTCGTTATTCTAACGAATTTAAACACATGTTCCATCAAGAACCCCCATTTTAGCCAAAATTTTAAAATTTTTTCTCACTTAGAACGCAATAAATGGTTATCAGTCCGCCATGTCTAACCCACATAAGGATTGGCTAATCCAGGAGCAAACGGTTCTTGGTAAAGATAACTCAAACCCGTTGATGGCTTGCAATTTGCCCAAAATTGTATGGTACCTCAACTCGCCATATCCTAAAAAGCGAATGAGTTGGCTAGCCCGCAAGATTATGGCTTGTGGTAAAGGCAGTGGAAAAACCATAATTGGTAATCAGCTCACCAAGATGTTGACTATTCCATCAAGAGTTGGCTAGTCCAGAAGCAAACGGCTTTTGGTAAAGACTAATCAAAGACAGCTGGTGGTTTGCTCAAAATCACACGGTTATCAGGTGTACCACAGTTCTTACATCTGGCTACTCCAGAAGTGATGGCTTTTAGTAAAGAGTTTTTCAAATCCATTAAGTTTTTCTCAAAAGATTGCTAGGGACTAGCAATAGTTTAGTGTGGGGGATTGATGAGTGTCTAAATACTTATCATTTTATACCAATCTGAATTGCCAAAACATACAAAAACACTCAAATATGCATCATAATACTTAAAATATCTTAGAAGTGTGTTTTATATGTTTCAAATGCAAAAACAGATGAAAAACATACAAAGATTGCATAATTGGCAGTTTCAGTCCCTCAAGTTTCAAAAGTTGTCAAATCTAGTCCCTGGTAAATCAAAATATGGAAAATTATCATCAAAGGTCCTTAGAGAATTCAAAAGTTGTCAAAATTAGTCCTTTAAAGTTTAAGTTTCAAAAATGGCAACTTTGGTCCCTCAAGTTTCAAAAATGGCTAAACAAGTCCCCAGGGTTTTAAAAATTGGAAAAATGCTTTTATGGTCCTTGTATTATTAAAACTTGGCATGAATGATCCTTTGATAATCTTTGAAACAGTTACACTTTCCACCCCTAAAAATCCAAAATTACAATATTGGTCCTTGTGCTAAGCTAAAACCAAACGGATCCTATCTATTTTACAAAACCAAAATAAAAACCAACCCACCCAATGGCCTAGCCCAATCACCAAAAGCCCAAACCCAAAACCTTAGTTATTTACCAGGGTCAAACACCACGGTCAAAACCACCCCTATCACGACTTTCCCTCCACCTCTACACCTCCAATACCACCATCACTGCTCCCTCACCACTACCACCTGGCTACCCACCTGTCTCACCAGCTCACCAACCCTCATAAATACTATCACCTACACCCATACATCCCCCCTCCTCAATTAATTCTCACCAAACCCCACCAACTTCCTTTTACCAATTTGGTGCCAAAAATAGTTTGAATGGTGGAGATGGATTGAAACCAATCCAATGGCCAGAAGTTGATGGGAAAGTCATTGTGGGACCCACTGGACCCAAAACATCAGCTATAAACCAAAGAGAAGCAGCAGAGAAGCATGAGTAGTTTTTTGCTTTAATGTACTGTAGATGTAGGTAGTGTAATTTTAGTTTGAATTGTAATTTTCAGTTGAATTAAGTTGTAATCATTTTCTTTTAATGTAATTCAAAGATTATTAAACCTTCAAATTCCAGTTTTATTAATCAGTTTAAGAATTAATATTTATGCAAATTTGACAACTTTGCCTAAATATTGGTATATGTTATTTCAAGTGTTTCTTTAAGTTAAATTTAGTTAAAAATAAGCTTTTAGGAAGCTATCAAAGCTTTAAAAACCAATTTCAGTTCATAACAAAAAATACTCAAAAATAGAGCAAAAATAAAAGAGAAATGAAAAATCCAGGCTTGAAGGTCAAGGATGCATGGATCATGGCAAATTCTGGATTACATTGGTATTAGAATCCCAAGGGGGGTGTAGGTTGAGGTTTGGTTAACCTGGTCACCTATCTCAGTTGTAAGCATTTGTCCATTTTTTTTTATATAATCTGTATTAGTATTGTATGGTTAATTATTGTTAAATCTTATTTATTCATGTTCATTATTGGTTAACTCAAGTATCATATTCAGTTTCATGGTTTAGTTTGTGAGTTTGCATCACAAAATCTCCAAACTGCCTCTTAAGGGAGTGTTTGGCACAAGGGATTACCCTGTCCATTTGTGACTTTTAGTGGTAAAATCTTGTTTTGCCATCTCATATTAGGTTGTTTTAGTGTAGTAGAAGTCTCAAGTTAGGTCTCTTTTTGCAAAAAAGTCAAATCATCAAAAATCCCACCACCACAGTTGACTGTGGTGGTATTTGATTCCCATAACTCATCATTTCATAACATAAGTGGTTCTTTCAGCTTAATTTACCTTCAAAATAACTTAATTCATCAATTTAAGGTAGTTAGATCTAATACAAATCCACAAAAGTCAATTTCTCAAGTTTTTGGAAAAAGTCAAAAGTGCACAATTCAGTTTTTTTCAAATCTAGCTTGATTTTTATAGAATTATGTACAAGTTTTTAGGGCTTAAAGCTTGTTGTTACTTGTTCTCTACTAGCTAAACTTTAAGTTCCCATAGCTCTTTGATTTTTGGGAATTTTTCCCTGGGCCCCACTTTGCCCTAAACATACTTGCAGGGCAAGCTGCCCTCTGCTGCATCAGCAGACACCACCACCACCACCACTTGGTGGTGGTTTTCTGACCACCATAGTGATCCTCAGCCCTTGTTTTTGGTTCCCCTAAACCCCCTCCTACCAGGGAAGTGAGATTGACCTTGGGTTTGACCTGGATACCACTGGGACCCACCTAAATCAAGGCCTCAAACTTGTCCCTCTTTCTGAGTCAGATTTGGTTTTGGTGTTGCTCATATTGGCTTATCAGCTTATTCTGGGTACCAATCTAGTTTATATAGCTTATCACATGTTCCTTGAGTTTGTTTAATCCTAACTTCACCTCTGGTTCTCAGCTATAAGCTTATTTCAAGCTTATAGCTTAGACAGTTGACCAAAGTTAACTGTCTAAGAGATAAGCATTTGTTGTGCTTATTTCTGAGTCTCAAAAAGTTTGTTTTTACAAAAGTTTGCTGTTTTTATATGTAAAATAAGTTTGTAAAATAAAAATCCAGAAAATCCAAGTTTTAATTTAAGTGATAGTTTCTATTTAATGTAATTTAATTTTAATTTTTATTTTTATATTTTTATTAAGAACTTAGCTCTTTTATATTTTTATTAAATTACTCATATATTAAAGTATTTATAATAATTTTTTCAGATTTTTATTTTGTCATTAAGTATTTATTAGAATTAATCTTAGTTTTATTAATTATTAATTAATATTAAGTATTAAATAGCATAATTAGTTTTTTTTAAGTAAAACCTAGTTTTTGTATTTTTTTATAGCTTTTATATGTTATAAAATAATTTTAGAAATTTTATTAGAATTTTTACTGTTCATTTAGTATTTTTCTTAATTTAAAATAGTTTAATTAGGTAATTAGTAATTAATTAGTAATTAATTAATAGAAAAATCACAAAAAGACAAAAACACTTATTTTTATTTTTAAAACTTATTTTCAGTTATTTTATAATTTTAGAAATTTTATTTTCATTTTTCTAGTATTTAATTAATATTGTATTATATTTAAGTATTTTAAATATTAATAATTAAGTAATAATTAGTATTTAATCAATATTAAATAATTAATTAGTGTAAAAATTAATTTTAATTTTCTAAAAATTTTCTTTTAACTTTAGGTTTGTAAAAAATTCATTTTCACCCCCTGGGTGTTTTCAGAATTCACTTTTCACGTTTTATTTCGTACGTCTACGTTTTATTTAAACGTTACGTACGCGTTTTTAGGTTTAAATCGTTTCTGGTTTTTCTTAGCTTCCCGTCTTATTCACATAACTTGTTTAAGCTATTTTATTGTAGATTCCTTAGTTCAGATCACTCACAAACCCCTTTTCATCCAAATTCACCCGATCACGAAACCGTTTGATAACCATTCACACCTCGTCGGGACATAACGACCCGGGGAAACCTTATACTTCCGCGGAGCATTGACTCTAGGCTGTTTGACCTTGTTGACCATACCCTGGTCAATTAGGTTGACCGTTTGGAGCCAATCAATCATGTCGATCGAAGTTGCTTGGGAATTATCATCAATTGGCATCATTGCAAGCCACACGAAAGAAGGTTTGAAGGGTGGGACCGGCGGTGTTGCATAAGATCCTGACAATATTTGCACAATGGCATGTATCTCGATAGCAATAAGGTGCGAGCATGCTAACCCTAATAACAATAGTCATTGGGCTTCCTCTTTGTCATAATCATCTTGAATCCGTTCATCAACTACATCCAAGATACGTCCTTCTCGGTACAACGACCATACATAGTCAACCATGAATTCGAACCCGTTGATTTTTGTTCCGGGGCGTTTACCAGAAACAACCTCAATCAGCAAAGACCGAATGCATAGATATCCGAATAATGAGTGGCTTTTCCTGTTAGGAAGCATTCGGGAACCCATGGTTCCAAGCACGCCTTTGGCTTCAGCATAGGATGTTTTCTCATTGTCGAGGGTACGTGCAAGGCCAAAATCACCAAGGCGGGCATTGAAATTAGACTCAAGCATGATGTTGCTCGCTTTGAAGTCACAATGAACAACCTTTTGGTCATATTTAATAGACATTACCCACGGTAATGGATCATTACATTACATAATTTACTCTTTATTCAATTCATTTGACATTTTATTCCATAATACCAAACAAAACCTAAAATCTACCATTTTGATTCCTTAAGGGTCCCCTACCCTTTTTTTTTTTTTTTTTTTTTTTTTTTTTTTTTTTTTGTAATTGAACAAAAATTACATAAAAGTTCATCATTAACTACCCACATTAAATAAAATTACTATCATCAATAGGGTATTTTAGTCTTTTTCTTATCAATTTCATTCCGACGTATCATACAAATCAAACAATATTAAGAACGGTAATGAATCATTACATTACATCATTTATTACATTACATCGTTAATTCTATTCATTTGACATTTCATTCCGTTTTACTAAACGAACCCTTATGTATTGAATAAAAATTAGTTTGGGATGAGACACTTAGCTATATTAAGTTTTAAACCCTAAAGAAACTTGTGTGTTTTAAGTTTATGAAGGCATTTTTTAGACCGTTTGTGCAACAACAACAACAAACTTGATCCCGCCGGGGCATGGTTTAGTTCGTTTGTGCAAATCATCAAAAGAAACTCAGGACAACCATGTACAAATTAAGAAGATGAAAGATAATCTATACTACATATAATGCATAGAGCACTCTCTCTACAAAATTTTCATATTTACAAGAAATAATGCATAGTTTACAATACTTTAATGCACCCAATTTTCAGAATTACAATAAAGTAAGCATATTGTACAACAAAAACAAGCGTGGTATCATTTTCAGACAAAAATTCTATCAAACAACATTAATGATATTAAATTATAGTCATTAAAACACCCCTTATAAAAAAATTCAAATTATCAAGCATTGTTTACAACTATTTAGAGCACAAAGATAACTAAAAAAGTGCTATCCAACACATACAATTAATACACTATTAATTTATCCTCTCACTAAAATACACAACCATTTTACCGCAATGTACAATCAAATTAAGCTTCTAAAATATTAACCTTCCAAAAAATAAATCTAAAATCCAGTAGTCAAAATGAAAAAAAAATAATAAAAAATAAATAAATAAAAAGTGAAACGAGATTTATACTAAATGATTCAACAGTAAAAAAGCTCTACAACTAAAGTCAACAATAATCTTACTAATTCAAAATCCATGATAGACAATCAACATCCTACGTACTATCCACGTACACCCTTAAGCCATGAAATGAAAATAAAGAAACAACCACATTCAACAAAACACAATAACTACACGTTATCAAACAACCGAGACTTGGAAATTACAAAGAAAGAACAATCCTAATCTTCTCTTTAATACTCATAAATTTGTTTGTTAAAATAAGAGTATATAAGAGTAAACCATCATAGATCTTGAAAGTAATAAGAGGACAACAAATAAACAACCTACCCAAGACCTTTTTAATGAGATCTTGATGAACATAGTGTGCTTCGGTTATGGTTGAAATATAGAAGGTTTATGCTGCGTTTGTGATAAGGAGATGGAAGAAATGTTATTATGATGCTGCATTTTTTATATGTAGGAAGAAGAGCTATTTAGGTGTGTGACTGCCATGGAGATATAAGGGTGGATTTATTTGATGTGTTATGTTTATTTGTTAAGAAGTTATAAGGTTGGAAAGATTGAATATGTGTATTAGTTTGGAGAATGAGATATTTGGTGACTGCAAGTTTTATTTAGATAGAGAAGGCTGGATGGGGACCTTGAATGTGTGATGTGTGTTTAGGTTTCCATAATGAAGAACTTATATTCTAAAGGGTGTAGGGTTTGTTGTTGATTTGGGCTGGACATTAGATAATAATTATGGGCTTGCTGGATTTTTTAAAGTTGTGTTGCGAATTTTTAGTTAGTATGGGCTAAATCTGAAAATTTTGTTAAATTAATTGTGAGGTTGAGCTTATCCAACTATCTTCACAATATTACCTTGTATCGTTTTTATATTTTTAAAAGTATCGCATGTGTACCTTACAAAAACAATTTTTGCATGAAATAGTAGATTTTTATTATTTTTTTATTTTTTTAAATCTCGCTATTTGTAAAGTGATTGCCACAAAACGCATATAGCTAGAAAACGTTACTTGCCAAAATTTTAATTTCAAAATACCCGTCACCGCATCGCACAGTTACCTCGCTAGTAAGACCGCGTAAAGCATTTTTGTAATTGACTTTAAAGAATAAATAAACATGCAAGTCAGTGGAAGATTCACAAAATAAAAAGTCAAGGTATATAAAAGAAGAATAGTTATTGTGTTGACTAATGAAATTAACAATGTTTGTTTTCCAAGGCGGAAAATAAAATTAATCTAATCTTCTAGATAATCTTCTAGATAATGATGTAAGAATGTCAACTAGCACACTTCTCATATTCAAATGATAATGAGAAGATCCTTAACTTTAACATTAATATACTTAAGAGGCTATTCTTTTTTTTTCCTTAGCTAAAAGATACTATTTATATTATTATTTTTATGTAAGGCTTATAAAAATCATTTGTTTGGTCTATATCCAGAAGCCTTAAATTGTCATGTTCTCCTAATTAAGAAGCTTATATAAAAATGGGACCCACATGAACTCTTAGCTAAGAAAGAAAGAAAACACCCCTTAGTCCACTGTAATTAATTAATACCTAGTCCCAAATTTATTGTCCACTATCTATACTACTTATAATGAAGAAAGGACTCTCTCTCCAAAAAAATTAAGATGTACAACAAAGGATGCAAGGTTTACAACACTTTAAAGGAAGTAATTTTCATAATTACAACAATCAAAACATTGTGTACAAAAAAAAATAAGCATGAATCGAAATTCAAACCCAAATAGTTAGAATTATACATTAATAGCATTAAAAACACCACTACACCCAATATTACAATCATTTAAACATAATGTACAACCCTCCATATAATTCCCAACCATAAAAGTAAAGAGGAAGAACATCAAACAACAGCCAATGGTTCGAACTTCGAACCACATCAACAACCAACAGCTAACAATAACATCAAATATCTACAAGCTCTCATCACTCCCCATCGCTCAAACAATCAAGATTCAACTGATTAAAAGGTAAACAATTAATATTATATCTAAAAATTTCAAAAGAAAGAAATAAAAAAATGCCGATCGGGTCGTTTGGCGACTCCTAAATATTTGATCCAACCTCATATAATACATTCATATTCTTTCCTACGAGTTCCTCATATAATACATACTGGTTTTTCGTTCGTAAAAGGTATTGTATTATATGAGGAACTCCCAAATATTGGCAAGGGTTCGATTTTTGCTGAAACAAGGAGGATAGATGAAAATGTTTTGGTTATTGGCTGAGTTATAAGAAAGAACGATTAGGACATTTATTTTTTGTTCTTGTGGATGCATATAGTTGAGAGAAAAGTGATGAGAAATGGGCGGACTAAATATTATGGTTCAAGTTATCAAGTTAAAAAAAGATTGGATATTTGTATTGTCTTGTTGTACCTTGGACTAAGTTTATTATTTTAGAGTGGGCCGGATGATGAGTATTCGTATGAACAAAAGAGTATAGGGCTGAAACATGTTAATACAAATGTGTAGATTTAGGCTATGTTTGGCGCAAAGCTTTTTAAAGTTTTTTTTGACAATGAGCGGTGAACAATGAGCTTTTTGATTTATAGTGTTTGTTTGGCATGAGAGCTGTGGGCTTTGCTATTTTTTGGAAAAGCTCATTTTTCCAATACTTCTTTATGAAGCTGTGAGCTTTTTTGGCTACTGCTCACAGCTACTTTTGTCAAACATCGCTTATGTTTGGCACAAAGCTTTTTGGACCTTTTTTGGGCAATAAGCGATGAACAATGAGCTTTTTAATTTTTAGTGTTCGTTTGGCATGAGAGCTGTGAGCTTTGCTATTTTTTAGGAAAGCTTATTTCCTCAATGATTCTTTATGAAGCTGTGAGCTTTTTTGGCTACTACTCACAGCTACTGCTCACAGCTCACTGCTACTGCTCACAGCTATTTTGCCAAACATAACCTTAATTTTTAAAGACACTTGTAAAGTTGGTAAATATTTTATATAATAGTAGCAGGGTACCCACGTAATACAGTGGCGGATACTCGGTGACTTATTTTTTGCGAGCAAATGTTTTTCATTTATTAGTTTTTTTTCTGACAGTAACTTTTATGAATGAAGGACAAATTTTAATTCAAATAACTATAAACAATAGCAATGTAAGCTATTTCTTATCCAAATAAGCAATAGAGTGACAAGTTTTATAAAATAGTTTGCATTGCTATTGCTTATAGTTATTTTAATTAAAGGTTGTCATTGTAAAATTTATTAGAAAAAACGTATAAATTAAAAACATTCACTCGCCATAAAATTAGGCACCAGGGACCCACCGCCGTACTGTGCGGGTACCATGCTAGTTCCTTTTTGATGTCTCAAAGTTATTGTCCACTACTAAAAATGGTAGTTACATTTGTTTAAGTTTACTATATTGCCTTTAATTAAAATTGATATTTGCAAAACTAAAAGAACACAATAATTAATTGTCAAAGGTTAAAATTGTCTTTTGTTGGATTTCGTAGAAACTAAAGTAGTAATTAATACATTTTTTTAAATTGTGTATTTTTTGTTTGTGGACAATAATTTTGTGACGGAAGGAGTATAAATGATTAGAGAATAAACATGTTTTTTTATTTTATTTTTATTTTTATTTTTTTTTAATTTTTTTTTAACTGTAGTGTTTTTTTGTTGTAAGGTAGTTTCTTCTATACTTGCTAGGTGATCTAGTAGACCCTCGTATATAAATTTGTCCTTGCTTGTTAGGTACGTCGTTGGGGTAAAGAACTAAAGATTCATTGATATTCTTATCCACAAATTTTGCTGCAACCCTTACGCATAAATTAATTTATACGCTTCATTGCTTCAATACTCATATATCTTCCCAAGCTTACTGAACTAACGTTGGAAACTATAATGTTCTGCTAACATGAGCTATATATACCATTACATATTTCAAAAATATTATTAGGATTCAAAAGTTTGTTTGTTGAATAGTATGCACTCATTAGTAAGACATTTTCTTAAACCAGTTTTTATTGGTGTTTGCAGATAAGAATAATAGGACTGAATAAAGACATAAGCAACACATAGAAACTCACCTAATAATCGAACAAGATGTTTATGCCTCAAACGATTGATGATCGTAAGTCCAGCCAAAAAATCATATTCCCCTTTTAAACTTTCCCTCGAAAACCATTTTACAGCTACCTCTTCATTAGCCTCCGACAACAACCCATAGTACACCACACCGTACCCACCTTGTCCCAACTTTCGTTTCTCATCGAAATTGTTTGTTGCTTTCTTGAGTTCCTTAAACCGAAATTCCTTAGGCATTCCAGGCAATGTCCTCAACCGGTTCAATATATGTGAGTTCGACCTATCCACCAATCTCCTCTTATACCAGTAATAACTGAAATACGCCCCTAACCCCAACACTACAACCAACGGTATCCCAACACTAAGTAATAGCGTTATTAACGGACTCTTTGAGTTAGAGTCGTATCCCGTGATATGTTGTACCGTTATGTCCCACGTACCGTAGATGCAGCAAATGTCCCAGCAGAAGCAGCAAAACCAAAGTAGGAATACTTCTGAACGGTTTCTTGTAAATTAAGTTGGTATTCAAGGATTGAGGTGTTTGGTCTAGGTGGGATCACTGGTGGTCCCCTATCGGTATGGTTGGCAATGTAAACATGTATAAACTTCTCAAGACCATTGTACTCGATCCAAACGTTGTGAAACACTGGTTGTGGGGATATTAGAATAATGTTTAGCGGTGTTTATGATCTAGATATGACAGAATCGATAGAATGGATGTTGAGACCTGTAGAATAATAGGAAATCATATATTGAATGGATTCATATGTTCGGTACATGATAGATTATATAAGATACAATATGGGCCAATATACATAACGGGCATAAACCATCCTAATACCAATCGTCTAACACTCCCCCGCACTTTGAGCGGGAGGAGACCGAACACTCAAGCTGTCACGAAACTCAGCAAACAAGGCGGACAGTAACCCCTTGGTAAAAATATCAGCATGCTGAAACCGAGAAGAAACATGTAGAACTCGAACCTGACCAGTAGCAACCAAATCACGAACAAAATGAATATCAATCTCCATGTGCTTTGTTCGCTGATGTTGAACAGGATTAAAGGACAAGTACACTGCACTCACATTATCACAATAAACAATAGTAGCTGAGGACAAAGGTGTATGAAGCTCACGGAGTAAATTCCGAAGCCAACATGTCTTAGCAACAGCATTGGCAACACCACGATACTCAGCCTCAGCACTGGAACGAGAAAGCATTGGTTGACGCTTAGAGGACCAGGATAGTAAGTTATTGCCAAGAAAAACACAATAACCTGATGTAGACCGGCGAGTAGTAGGGCAACCAGCCCAATCAGCATCCGAATAAGCAACCAAAGAGTCAGTAGTGGAAGAAAATAACTGTAAACCATATGCTAGAGTCCCCTGAACATAGCGTAAAATTCGCTTAAGAGCAGAGAAATGAGGCTCTCGAGGATCATGCATATAAAGGCAAACCTGTTGCACAACATATGTAATATCAGGTCTAGTGAATGTGAGATACTGAAGAGAACCTGCAAAACTCCGATATAACTTAGGATAAGAAACCAGATCACCAACATCACCCAATTTAGACTCAGTGTCAACAGGAGTCCGAGAAGGATTACAACCAACCATATGTGCGCGTTTTAAAATCTCCATAGCATATTTACGCTGTGACAAAAACATCCTAGTAGAGTCACGCATAACTGATACACCCAAAAAATAGTTAAGAGCACCCAAATCAGTCATAGAGAACTCCTTATGTAAAGAAGCAATAATCCGCTGTAATTAACTATCAGAGGAAGCAATGAGCACAATATCATCCACATATAGTAACAAAAATGCAGTATCATCACCCTGTCTGTAAATAAATAAAGAAGAGTCACAACGACTTGGAGTAAACCTAACAGTAGTAATGTAAGCAGCAAACCGCTGAAACCATGCCCGAGGTGCCTGCTTAAGACCATAAAGAGACCTCTATAATAAACAAACATAATCCGGATGCTCCGGGTCCCTAAAACCAGGAGGTTGATGCATATAAACAGTTTCATCTAAATCACCATGTAAAAAGACATTCTTGACATCAAGCTGGTGAACAGGCCAATGTCGAGAAAGAGCTAAGCTAAGAACAGTCCGAATGGTGTCCGGCTTAACAACCGGACTAAAAGTCTCATCAACATCAACTCCCTCAATCTGTGTGCTACCATTGGCAACAAGGCGTGCCTTGTACCGACTAAGAGTGCCATCAACCAAATATTTATGGCGAAATAACCACATACAACTAACAACATTGACACCCTCAGGTCGAGGTACATAAGTCCAAGTTTTATTCTTAATAAATGCATTATACTCATCATACATAGCATTTTTCCAATTGGGATCATTAAAAGCATCCTTATATGACTTAGGTGAAGGAGAAACAGTAGACACATAACTAGCATACTTAGGATTAGGACGAGTAGTCCCGACACGAGAACGTGTGACCATGGGATGAATAGATACAATAGGTGGAGGTGTAGGTGGTAAAGGAGGTGTGGGGTCTGGAACAAGATTATTTGGTGGAGATGGTGGAGGTGTAGGTGGTAAAGGAGGCGTAGGTGGTGCAGGTGATGCAGGTATGTCGATTTGTGTTAGTTCAGGAACATTAGGTGTAGTAGTAATCGGGTTTGAAACTGGACCAATTGGTGTGGTGCTGATAATGGTGGAAAAGAGATTGGAAGAATCTTCCAAAAAATCATATGAGGGGGTGGGCTTGGAGGGATTGGATTGAAACGGAAAAACCGTTTCATCAAAGGTAACATGACGAGAGATGATAATTTTGTTGGTGGTAAGATCAAGACAACGATAGCCAAAATGATTGGCTGCATATCCCAGAAATATTGCCGGTGTGGCACGGGATCCTAATTTATGATTGGTAACGATATGTGGGTAACAAAGACATATAAAAACACGAAGAACACTATAATCAGGTGTAGCACCAAAAAGTCTGGTAAAGGGTATTTCATTATTAATGGCACGGGAAGGTAATATATTCAATAAATAAACAACCATATTAAGAGTCTCAGTCCAATAGTTTGGTGGTAAGTGTGCTTGAAACAATAAAGTACGAATAAGATTATTTATGGTACGAATCATGCGTTCAGATTTTCCATTTTGTTGGGAGGTGCGAGGGCAAGAAAATCGAAACTGGATGCCATAGGTTGAAAATAATTTATGAAAGATAGTATTATCAAACTCACCACCATGATCACACTGAAAAGATTTAATTTCACATTTAAAATAAGTACGAACATAACTACAAAACAACTAAAATTTAGACAAAACATCAGATTTATTCATTAACAGATAAACCCAAACATACTGAGAATAACGATCCAGAAACAAAACATAATACTTGAAACCAGAAAGACTCAGAATTGGGGATATCCATAAATTTGAGTGAACAATGTCAAAACAAGAAGTAACAGAACTAGACGAACTAACAAACAGAAGCTTCACATGTTTACCAAGCTGACAAGCATGGCAAAGAACGAGAAGCTTCTCTTTATTACAAGAAATGGAATCACTAGACATAAGACACCGCAACACTTCACTCCCTGGATGTCCAAGTCGTTGATGCCACATATACTGACTGGTAAGATATTCTTGGGGAATGGGAGAAGGCTTCATAACAGGGTAGAGATCACCCGTGCTATTACAACGGAGGAGTACCTGTCGAGTTAGGAAGTCCTTCACAGAAAAACCAAAAGGATCAAATTCAACAGTGCAATAATTATCACTAACAAATTGACGCATAGAAATGAGATTTTTTTGTAATATGGGGGGTAATTAAAACATTATTTAAACGTAGAGGACGAAAAGGGGTAGGCAAAATACCATGACCCGAGTTAGTGACGGGAATGAAACGCCCATCACCAACCGTGACAGAAGCATAAATGCACTCATTAAGAATATCAATAAGACAATGCACAAAATCATTAAGGCAAGAGCTCGCACTTGTATCCATATTCCAATTGCCAGCAGTCGGATCCTGAAGAGTGGTAGTAGCAAAAGCATTTGGTAAAAGAGTCGCCTGACCCGAACCCTGTTGACCCGACGCAAGAAGCTGAGCCGGGTTAAAAACGGAGCCAAGAACTGAACCGGTCGAAGTTTGCTAAACCCTAGGCTGCTGCTGTGAACCGACACTGTAAAACGGTGGAATGTTGAACCCCTGCGGCCCAGGCTGAACTGGCACCATGTTGAACCCCTGTGGCCAAGGCTGCTGTTGTGAACCGGCGCCATGTTGAACCTCTGTGGCTGTGAACGGGGCAAAACATGAACCCCTTGTGTAAATAGACCTGTCACCCCAACATTTGGACCCATGCCATACATATTTGACCCCGAAGGTAGGCCTGGAAACATCGGTGGACTTGGAACTTGTTGGGCCAGCTGGTATAGTATAGGAAACTGTTGAGCCAATGCATGATACACAACAGGATGTGTAGTAGCATTAGGAAAAACAGGCGTTTTGCTAGGTGGAGAGTTAAAACCCAATTTTGCCAACAAGTGCTGCAAAGTTTCCATATCCGAGGATGTAAAACCCAAAAATGTAGGAGTCGAACCGGAACTACGAGGTAGTAATGTAGACTTGCCATGAACGCCATTGTGAAGATACCTACACGCCTCACCAAAACGACAATGACCTTTAGCAAATAGAAAACAAGGTTTGTGCACTTTCTCCAATGGATTAGACGAACGCCTAGCATTAGTATTTGCCAATAATACCATAGGAGAAGCGGATGTAGCATCCACAAGCGGGTCTTGAACTTTAGCTTTCATGCGCATCTCTTGCGTGGTCAACAAAGAACGAACGGTTTTGAGATCGGGAAAGGGTTCCCGACTAGCAACAACGGTAGAAATCACATCATACGTGTTTGGAAAGCCTTCAAGTGCAAATGTAACAATGTCATCATTGCTAAAAGGAGAACCAAGACCATTCAAAACTGAAGCAATTGATTCAATCTTTTGAAAGTAAGCATCAATGGTTAAGTCCCCAAGCTTCAAATTACGTAATTCCTCCTTCAAAGCCATAGCTCTTGGGCGTTTATTGTCTTGAAAAATCATCTCAAGATACACCCACGCCTCTTTGGCAGTTTTGGGATTAAGAACAACCAACCGTTTTTGAAGATTCAAGGCAAGTGTAGAAAAAATCCAATACCTAATAATGAAATCAACCTTGAGCCATTCCGAATCCTTAGTCGGTGGTGGAGGAGGTGTAGTAGAGGAGGACTCAGGTGGATCAACGAGATGGTCCAAGATGCCATAGCCATGACAAAGATGAGAAAAATAATACATCCATGAGGAGTAATTCATCTCATCAACATCAAGTTTGATGGGAACAAAAGTGGTTAAGTGATTCATAACCATAAGTTTATCCGACAAAGTAAGGATGGGTGCGGGGGGATTTGTATCCGTAGTCATGGTTAGAACAGTAGGGATTTTGTTTAGGTTTTATAGATGTCAATCGAACAGAAACTAAACAAGTCGACAACACACCTGATCGACAAACAACTTAAACACACCTCGACAACACACTTGGTCGAGAAATTGTTAAACGAAAATTAAAAAAATGGCAAATTAGGGTTTAATAAAAAAGGCAGTCGACTTTAAGTGAGGGTTTCAAATAAACAACCAAAACTAGGGTACCAATGATTGTTGTTGGTACGTGAACCAACCAGGAAACAAGTAGGGTAATGTTTTTATGGGGCAACGTGTGAAGAAGTAAAGCATGTCAAAAGAACAGCAACAAGACAAGTGATAATAATGAAACAAAGCTAGCAACAAGTCTACTTGTGATCTATTAATACCAACGATTAAAAAACATATAAACCATAGGGTTGACTAGCTATCAAACAAAGCCAACGGCTAACAAAAAACAAATGGATTTAAACAGTAAAGATGGAATAAAAGTAGGGTTGAAGGATCGTATTTAGGCGTGATACCATGTAGAATAACAGGAAATCATATATTGAATGGATTCATATGTTCGGTACATGATAGATTATATAAGATACAATATGGGCCAATATACATAACGGGCCTAAACCATCCTAATACCAATCATCTAACAAGACCAATATGGTTATTATCTGGATCGAAAGATTGTTTGACTGTGTCCAGCTCGACAGCTACGATGCCGTTTGTTGTCTGGTTGTCCATATCAGAGTTTGTGAGTCCAAGGTATTGACCATAACTATTATTTGGTATGCCGAGAGTTGGAGATATCACGAAGGCTAACCCTTCACCAGGTGTACTATACATGTTGGGGGATGGAAACATGTTGACAAGAAAATGGGTGCTAAAGGAAGAAACTGAGTTGTCGTCGTCCCAAAGTTTGAACCTTTGCAGTAACATCATCCGACCGGATTTGTTCTAGAGGTTGAATACACCTGGGTTGCTGGTGTCGGGTGTTATTTGGATGGCATCATTCTGTATGATCGCGTAGTTTTTGGGTCTTAGTTCTCTGTTGGCTTGGTCTATCATGGATAGGTTAAAAGTGAGGTATCTACGGGTGAATGTTTCGAACTTTGCTACCGCACTGACGAAGCAAAGAAAGATCACGGTAGATCTTAGGATTGCCTGCGGTACTGCCGCCATCTCATATGGTGGTTTGAGGGGAAGAGAGGGCTAGATATGGTGGGAATATTTTAGGTTTTAAATTGGTGAAGGAAGAGGTTGTCGTTGCTTGGAAACTGTCATAGTAATATATTATAGACGTTCGATGATCGAATGTTTTATTAAGAAATGGAAAAACGGCTACTTCAAATTCTTCAAATATTCAATGTCGCAATTTACTATAGTATCTTTTAGCTTAAAAACTACAAGATGCACGCATTTTCTCATATCTAAACTATAAGACAATGTTTATCCATAAGTTACCAACTCGATTTTCATTTTATACATACGAAAATAATATTTTTAATCAAATCATATAAACTTCGCATCCAACCAATTCATAGGCCAACCCAATATCATAATCTACAATCTACAATCTACAATCTACCTGATGGCAACCCACAATTTTTTATTTTTTTATTTATTTTTTATTTTTTTCTATTTTCTTTTTAATACTTATTATTTTAGGTTGAGTTATTAATAAATGATAATATATACACACATATACATATACATATACATATACATATATATATACATATACATATACATATACATATACATATACATATACATATACATATACATACATACACACACACGCACACACACACACACACACACACACACACACACACACACATATATATATATATATATATATATATATATATATATATTGGTTGTATATATTAGTTGTGTAGGTGGATAAGTGAAAAAATAATATTTTAATAAGAGATAGTGTTGTGATAAATTATTGATAAATATAGTCTAATGGATAGAGCTTATTCTTTCTATTAAATATACTAAAATATTAAATTTAAGCAATACAAATTAATAAGCTTGTGGCATAAACAAATTTAGTACAAAAAGTTTTCTTTCAAGCTATAGTCAACATCTTTTCTAAAATCAATATAAAAAGCAAAACATTTTAAAATTTAAGTAATACATTCCCCCATAATAAATCATTTTAATATAATACAAATTCTGAAAGGTATAAATTGTTATTCTTATTAAAGTGCTGCAAAATAATTCAACTCCACATTAACAATTAGCAAATAATGTAAAATATTCAAATCTTGTCACGGAAAAAAAAATGTTCGTGAACCATAAAAAATAATTGTAATGCCTATTGTACAATCAAATGTAACCGGTTATTAGTACTAATAATGTCTTTATATATTGAATCAACATCGACAAACACTCTACAATGTTATATGAATTAGACTAAGACTACTTAAACTTAATATAAAAATTATCATCATTATTCATAATGTTATTGAAAAGGAAAAAATTTATCGCAAAATATTGTATTGCCAGGTATCTGCCGTCGCAATACGCGGGTACCCAGCCAGTTCCTAATGATGTGGTTGATATAAATTTGTTCATGATTTTGGCAAACAATAATAATCATGCATATTCCCCTTTCTAGGACAGCAGTGACTGTAGTAACCATTGTTTCTTGAACGAACAAATCCAACCCGTTGATTACTTATTATGCAATAAACCACACTATCATATCTACCAATGGCGATTGAAGGATTTGGGAGTGAGTGGTGTATGCCCAATTGCTAGTAACCTGAAATTAAGAAATACCAAAACACTACGTTAAGTGATGCGCATGGGTTGAGTCCTACGAATCACTTCCAGTGTGTGAGTAAATATATGATTATTAGTATGTGAGTGATAATGTATGAAATAGTGGTAGAAAATGTAACACCCCCATTTTTGATAGATTGCAGCGGATTTAGATCTGGGGTATTACCTTATGGAATCACAGTTACAGTAATAGAAAAATACTCGAAAAGAGATGTTTTTATAAAATGAGTTATCATTCATTAAATTATCAGAGTTTTATTAAGAAGAGGTCCCGTGAATCTAAGTTGTGAAATGTTATGTTTTGAACGATAACGGGGTTGAAAGTCCTCCAAGTTCAGTGCCGCCTAGTGCCAAAGATCCGTAACAGCTATATACCTAGGATACATGCTTTAAAAGTCAACACTAGGTGTTGAGTGAGAGTCATAGGTTTAGGTGTAGTATGAATACAAGTTTCCCTAAGGTTTAGATGTTAAAACCTTCTAGGAAAAATGTAAGGTTTTTGATAATTGCAATGCATATACAATTATCATGTGAAAAGTGTTATTGCACTAAGATCATGAAACCGCACGTTAACAGTCCAGAACATGGGGCACTGCAGACCCTTTCATGATGGGACATATAAGGTTAACTTGCCAACGTTAAACCTTGTGAGATTTCAAGTATAGTACTTATTGGTGGTCCGGGTGAGGCAAACCAACGAGAGTTGTCAAACTACAAAAGATCTATCAACTATACTCTCGTTCACTCGCAAGTGATTATGGTTCATGAATTTTAGTTATGTAATGGTGGCAGAAAGTAACACTCGTGCAATAACCAGAGAAAAAGACTTGTATTCGGTTTAAAGAAAAGAGTAAGCATGTAACCCCCTCACAGGGTTTGTAAAGCATTTAAAAAGAGTGAGGCTATGAAAACTCACCTAGGCTTAGGGATGATATGATTGGTGTGAAAAGTGACTCAAAAACTAGATGGCCTTACTCACGTGTCCTGAGGGTTTTGTAGGTGTTATTTGTGTGGTTAAGTTTTTTAGTTGTTTTAAGTTTCTTAAGTAATTACTCATAGGGTTTCTATATTTATAACATAACACCGTTTGGGCCATCGTAATCCAGACGTATAACTCCTCATATGAAGCTCCCTACTATTGTATTATGCTGCCAACATAATACCGTTCGGGCCATCATAATTCAGAAGTGTATAACTCCTCACACGAGGCTCCCTACTATTGAGTTAACTATTTTTTAGATTTAGTTATAACATAACACCGTTCGGTCCATCATAATTCAGAGGTCATGTAGTATACGTTTGAGGAGCCAGGGCACTTTAACTCGTAAATCCAGCAAACTCGTCAAAACGAATACCCAAATGAAACCCCTCACATGAAGCTCCCTACTATTGTGTCATGCTTTTGTTTTTAGGTAATGCTTTACTTAATAACCTTTAAGTTTTACATATTTACACTTTCTACCCTAAACTTATATACTTTATTGATGATGTACCCTCCGATCAGGTCAAAGGACCCCCCCCCCTTCGAGCCTAGTCGCAACCTACATATCGAGGGCTCTGGCTAGCCTCCTAAAACCTTCAATGGCGTAAAACTAATCATCTTTGATCTAGTTACCAACTGGGAATTCGCCAATCGAAGGATTAAGCCCTTCAGGGTACATCCCACGATGACATTGGGACGGGACTCTAGCACGACCGAGTCTCACTCACGTCTCCTCTTCCTCTTTAGCTCCCCCGCTAAACTAGGAGGAGTGAGGTACTAAACCCTAGCGGTTACCATAAATCATGATGTTAATACAAATATCGCCTAAAAACGTTATTTATATTTTACAATCTTTCTTAGTTTTGTTAACTACAAAAGGTAAAGTTTATTTTTGGCAAATCATAAATATAGTTTAAAAGTCTTTTACTTAACTTCACTAAAACTACATTTACATGTTTTCACAAAGTAATTTCTAAGTAAGTATACTTTAGTTGAAAATGTCTCTTATGTATATTTAGCAAGTTTACTAAATAGTATGTTATATTAGGATATAAGCAAGCAAACTCTTTTTAGTAAATCATTCACTTGCTAAACATCTCAAACAAACATGTTTTGATTCCATACATTAACTATTTTTACAAGTATACTTTCTTTTTTAGGAATATCTAAAATTAGAAATAATATGTTACTCACATCATCTTTTGCATCACACATGTCCCTTCAAGGAAACATGTGTGTAAGAAACATGTTTTATTATGCATAGATTCATACTCAAGATCTCAAAGTTGACTTTGTGAGATCTTGAGAATACTGTGTTAGATTTTCTAATATTTTATGCAGAATTCTGTCAGGCGGAACCCTCAGGGACAACGGACGGAACCAAAGGATGGGTTCCGCCGTATCCGTGGATTGGCCTGATTGTTGGCCTATAAATAGCAACCCACTCCTTGTGTTTTTCTTATCACTCTCTATCATAATACACTGCATATACTTCATATCTAACTCAGTAAACTTTCATATTTGTGAGTCTTTCTTTGTAGCAAGAAGATCACGAACTTACAAGCTTCAACACAACGTTGCAAGACTTGTCTAGCATAGCATAGTGTAAACTAGTAAAGTTTATACTTCATTGTATTGTATTCATTTGTAGTGATCGGTTAGTATTTTAGTCCTCAAAATACTTAGAGTATCGGGAGTTGTTGTACCCTTGTAAAAGAACTATCGGGAGTGGTTGTACCCTTGTGAAAGAACTCGACAGCTAGCTTAGTGTCGGAAATAGTGTGTAAGCGACGTGTAAGGTTTTCTCCGCCGAATAAAGGAGCTTGTTGACTAGTGCAAGAAAACTCGAGTTGGATACTCGGGGCGTGGAGTAGGGCAAGGAAAAAGAATCCTTGTAGCCGAACCACGATAAACAATCGTGTTATGGTTTGATCATTTCTTACTTTTATCCTTGCATATAATTTATTGTTTGATACGTCTTAATTGTTAATTACACGTAAAAGTATTAGAAGAAAATCAAGTTTAAAACCGGTAAACTATTCAACCCCCCTTCTAGTTTTCCAAAATTGGCATCAAGAGCTACGTTACTCAAGATTTTAAAATATACTGTATCTTAAAACTTGAAACGATCCATGGATTTTGAAAACTTCAAAAAAGGGCAATCTATGCAAAGACCACCACTATTTGAACCAAATGGTTTTATTTATTGGAAAAACCGTTTTGAAACTTACGTAAATTCAAAGGACATAGATCTATGGTATATTATTATTGAAGGTGATCATAAGGCTACCGGAAGTGGTCGGGATGAGGATAGTTCACTTACTAAACATAGTGATGAACAGAAGAAACTAATTGCCAAAAACAATGAAGCAAAAATGATGCTTTATAATGCCTTACCTAAGAAAGAGTATAGTTTTTATGTGCAAAACCACTAAAGAAATTTGGCAATCTTTAATAACGACTCATCAAGGAAATTCACAAGTTAAGGATAACAAAATTGATCTTCTTGTCCAACAATATGAATATTTTCTATTCCCAAAGATGAAACTATTGATAGTGCATTTTCTAGATTTAACACTATTATTACTTCACATAAAGCACTTGATGAATCTTTTTGTAGCAAGAATTTTGTCAGGAAATTCCTTAGAGCACTCCATCCTAAGTGGAGAGCAAAAGTAACGGCTATTGAAGAATCTAAAGATCTTTCAAGCATGGCACTTGACGAGATTATTGGAAACCTCAAAGTTCACGAAATGGTAATGGAAAAGGATTCGGAGATAGTTAAAGGAAAAGGTTAAATCTATTGCCTTAAAAGATAGAATAGAATCAAGTGATGATGAGGAATCAAGTTCGGATAGTGAAGATGAAGAATATGCCATGGCGGTTAGAGACTTCAAGAAGTTCTTTAGGAGACGAGGAAAGTTTGTAAGGAAACCTAAAGATGAAAATAAGTCTCTACGAAAAGATCGGGATATGAAGAAAGTAAAGAATGAAAGAAAGTGTTTTAGATGCGGAGATACAAGTCACTTAATAGGAGAATGTCCAAAACCACCCAAAAGGAAAACTCAAAGTGCTTTTGTGAGTGGTGCTTGGAGTGATAGTGAGAATGATGATGAAGAGCCAACAAATGACGAAATAGCTCTTATGGCTCAAAGCTCAAATGAGGTGTGCTTAAAAGTGTGTTTGGAACTGGATGAATGGATCAAAGATAGAGGTTGCTCAAGACACATGACGGGGGACAAAAGTCTTTTCTCTACCTATCAAGTCTATGACGGAGGTAACGTTACTTTTGGTAGCAAGCTTAAAAGTAAAATCATCGGAAAAGGTACTATCTCTCATTACTCTCTATCTATTGATGATGTTGCTCATGTTGATAACTTAGGATTTAATCTTCTTAGTATTAGCCAACTTTGCTGTAAAAAGTATAAAGTCCTCTTTAGTGAAAACGAAAGTAACATACTTAAAGATGGTATAACTATAGCTAAAGGAGTTCTTAAAAACAACGTATACATCATGAAAATTGATAAAACATCTAGAGATAAACTTTGCCTTACCTCATTAGATGAGTCCTCGACTCTTTGGCATAGACGCTTAGGTCACGCTAATATGAGACTTATTCAATCCCTATACTATAAGGAATTAGTTAGAAACCTACCCAAGTTGAAATACGACCAACACTTTTATGATGCTTGCAAAATTGGTAAACAAGTTCATAGTAGCCATAAGGCTAAAAATATGGTATCCACAACTAGATGTTTAGAACTTTTGCATATGGCTTTGTTCGGTCCATCCGCTATTCAAAGTTATGGAGGCAACTTCTATACTTTGGTCATAGTGGATGATTTTTCGCGATATACATGGACAAGATTTTTGAAAAGTAAAATGAAGCTTTCGAACAATTTGAAATTCTTGGAAAGAAAATTCAAAATCAAGTAGGAAATTGCATTGTGTCTATTAGAACGGATCATGGTCGGGAATTTGATAACGAAATACAATTTGGTGAATTTTGTGACAAAAATGGTATAACACATAATTTCTCGGCTCCTCGCACTCCTCAATCTAATGGTGTAGTAGAACGTAAAAACCGGACACTTCAAGAGATGAGTAGAACAATGCTTAACGAACAAAATATTCCACAAAAGTTTTGGTGTAATGCCGTCGACACATCAACTTATATCTTAAACCGAGTCCTAATTAGACCATTTTTAGATAAAACTCCATATGAAATATATAGAGGTAAAAAGCCAACATTAGGATACTTTAAATTATTTGGGAGTAAATGCTTTATACTAAACACAAAGGATTATCTCACTAAATTTGACTCAAAGTCTTATGAAGGTGTGTTCCTTGGATATTCACAAAATAGCAAAGCTTATATTGTTCTAAATAAGGAAACATTAAGAGTCAAGGAATCGTTGAATGTAACATTCGACGAAAGTCCACCTCCCTCTAAGACATCACCTTTGGTAGATGATGACTTAGTTGAAAGTCAAGTTGTTAATCAAATTGATTTAGAAAACGACAAGGAAGATGAACTATTAAATAGAGAAATAATCAATGTCAAAGAATCTAAAAGTCATCCATTAGATAGTGTCATAGGTAAACTTAATGAAAGAACCTTAAGATCAAAAGCTCAAAATGAAAATAACTATTTTTGTTTTATATCAACCATTGAACCTAAAAATATAAAAGAAGCTATAAGTGATGAATCTTGGATAATAGCTATGCAAGAAGAATTGAACCAATTTATTAGAAATGATGTTTAGACACTTGTTCCTCAACCAAAGAATCAAACTATAATTGGAACAAAATGGGTCTTTCGAAATAAAATGGATGAAAACGGAGTTGTGTCTAGAAACAAAGCTAGGCTAGTAGTGTAACACCCCAACCCGATAAGGGTAGAAGTATTACATTACAGTGACATATCAGAACAAACACAAGCATATGATTCATACATACAAAGAAATTCAGGGTTACAAATGAAAATCTGAAACTACAAGGTTACAAAACAATAAATACTATGTCTAATAAAGTGAAACTTCATCTAATCGTCTCTAGTCCAAAGCATAGTCTTCTAAGTCCAGTCACACTCTCTTCCCATAACCCAGCTTCCTACTAAAACCTGCCGCAGGAAAAGGAAATGCGGCTGAGCTTAAAAAGCCCAGTGAACAGATACATATACAAAGCAATGATAATGAAACAGAACTGAAATATAGTGCATTGGGGAAATAGAATAAGGAATAGATAAAAGAGTAATAGAATAGAAAGAAGAAAGGATAGTCATCTACCACGAGCCCAGAAACATATCATATCATATAAGCCGTCAATACCATAATTCTTCATAATCATATAGAGGGGAGTCCTCTCAGATAATCAGATAATATGAGGGGTGTCCTCATTCTTCAAATGGGTGGAGTAGCGAACTCCCAGAAATTTGTGAAAGGCATGTATAGCACACAGTACCAGTCACCAGACATATATCATAATCATAATCATAGTTAAATCCACTAAACAGAACAGATCTAGGATTGCAATCCATACGCCCCTTACTCAAAGTCAATCTCAAAGTCATATACTCAAAGTCATAATGGCCATAATAGTAATCATAAAAAGGGACGGCGTGAGAAATCACTCACCCACACATGAGTCATGCCAGCAGTGCATCACAGACATGCCTATGGTACCTCCATAGGTAGGGAAACAGAAATGGCTCGGGTATCAAACTAAGAGTCAGGTCTCATATCATACAAAAGGTCATATAGCAAAGGTGTATCTCAGAATCATATCAAATGTTCATAATAGCAGTTCATAACAAAGGGTTCATATCAGAAATAGTATTCAAGGTCCAATCAGAGTTTATCAGGTCAAGGTTCATATTCAAAAATCAATTCATGGTTCAGTTCAAAAGTCCGTTTCAAAAGTTTCTATTAAAAGTCCAATTTAAATAATCTTTTAAAACAGTTTTCATAAAAATAGTCTTTCAAAATATAGTGTTCATGAAAGTTAAATAACCTTTCTTTTAAAAAGAAATTTAGCATCATTTATAAACATCTTTTCAAATCGGTTCTTCTCAAAACATTTCCATGGTATCATTAAGAAGGTTTTCATAGCATAGGTTCGTAACGGAGGTCATATCAAGTGGGATCAACAGAGAAGGTTCAAGTAAAGGGGATCATAGCAATGGCATCAATTCGGGAACTAACGGATCAGAATATGAAAGAGATCATGAGAAACCTTTTGAGAAAGGTCAGAATATCTGTACCTTAATCGCCATCGAAATCATAACATACGTAAGCATATGGAAACACTCCTTCTTCAACGAATCTACACGAATTAATGATCGGCTTATTATTAATGACTTATTCAATTCAGATTTCTCATTTTAGTCGGCTTTCCAGTTTTAGTAACTTTCCATTTAAAGTGACTTTCCACTTTTAGCAGGTTTCCATAAATAGTAAGTTTCCACTTTTAGAAAGTTTCCATAATTAGAAGGTTGAATCATTATTAATGGAATCAAAGTATCTTTTAACATATTTACACATTTGGTCCTTAGGGTTTCATAACTTTACATTTTACACCCTTACATTCCAAAATTACACTTTAAACCTTTTAGTCTTCATAGTTACACATTAAACCCTTAACTTATCCATTTTACACCATGATCACTTATTTTATCATATAATACGAATGGATACTCAAGTATTCATAATTTACACATTAAGTCCCTCAAGTTATCAAAGTTACATATTTAACCTTTTAATTTACAATTCCAACTTTTAATTATCTATAATTACATATTAAGCCATTAAATTACCAAATTAGCACAAAACCCCCTGAATATATTTTATTACTCAAATCAGTCCCAAGTTTCCATAAATTACACTTTTAGTCCCTCTACTTTAATTATTTTCAAAACAAACCCTAATTAATCATTAAATACATTTTAATCCATTTAAATGCAAAACTTACACATAGCACCCTCATCTTATATTTTTGTCGAATAGTATACAGCCCAAATAAAGTTCCAGAATTAACCTTTAAGTTTTAAAGTTTACAAAACTCACCCAAAACCTTTTAACACAAATCGCATGACATAAAATCATGGAATTAAAAACCCTAATCAAACCTAATCCATTTTTAATCATTTCCAGCACATTAAAGATCATTAATCATTACAAAAACAAGCCCTAATTCATAAAATCAAATCGTATGGATTTTTCCCTTTTATTTATACGCGTTTTATTTAAAAATCGATAAACCAAAATAATTCGAAAACACATGATTCAAGCCATGATAATTCTTCCAATAATTTTCCAGATCATATTACATTATAACAAGTGTAAATAAATTTTATTAGGAATTGTTATGGATCGGAAGGTATATTACACAATTACACTCGTTTTTAGGGTTTTAAATCACGAAAGGGATGTCGAGCATGCATGGGTCGAATCCAACAATTTATTTGATGTTTATAAGGTATAAAGGGTCTGAGAAAAATACCAAATCAATTTTGGAACGTGTGGAAACAGCAGCCCAATCAGATGTATACTCGATTGGCCAAAACACTCCAAAAATCGTCACAACTTCACCAAAGGCCTAGCAACCTTGAAACCAATTTTCGTGGGTCTTATTACATGTAAGGAATATCATAAAAATGATAGATGAATTATATAGTGGTCGATTGAAGCAGAAACATTTTACCTCTTTTCTAGGGCTCGACAAAGGAAAACAAATGCTACGATCGTGTAAGGCTTCAACAATTCGAATGGGATTTTTCTTGGCTTCTTAGGATGTTGATGAATCACAGAAAAATGCTTGAGAGTGATGGGAGAGTCGAATGGAGGCTGTGAGAATTTCTTTGTGTGTTTATTTTAGGTCGGCAATTAGGGTTTAGGAGAAAAGATATGGTTTGACTTTTTAAAGTGGAATGCCGTGTGGTATAAGGGGGGGAAGGACCAGAAATTTCGTGATATGGGTTGACAAAATATCTTTGGTGATTATTTTCCTTATTTTGCATAATTTAAATCAAATTAAATCTCCTTAAAATTCATTTTATCTCATTCGGCTCTTGTAGGGGTATTTTGGTAATTTTACCACTTGTATAAATGTTAAATGTAATAGTTAAAATTATTTGGATACATAACTTGTGCATTGTTTGAAGTTTGGGATTTATTTGGAGACTTTATAAGCTTTTAATTAAATTTCAAATTTGTAAGGGCAATTTGGTCTTTTCACATGTTCTCGGATTTTAGGTGTTACAAGTAGCACAAGGTTATAATCAACAAGAAGGCATTGACTACGATGAAACTTTTGCTCCGGTTTCTAGGCTCGAGTCAATTTGAATCTTACTTGCATATGCATGCGCACATGACTTTAAACTTTTTCAAATGGACGTCAAAAGTGCATTCTTAAATGGTTTTATTAATGAAGAAGTTTATGTTGCTCAACCTCCGGGCTTTACCGACTTTGAAAAACCTAATCATGTTTACAAACTTAAAAAAGCTTTATACGGACTTAAGCAAGCTCCAAAAGCATGGTATGATCGACTTAAAACCTTCCTAGTTGACCATAAGTATACCATGGGCATAGTTGACAACACTCTCTTCACTAAGAAGAATGAATCACACATTATCATAGTTCAAATTTATGTTGATGACATTATATTCGGATCAACTTGTCAAGAGCTTTGCAATGATTTCTCTAAAATCATGCATGACGAGTTTGAGATGAGTATGATGGGAAAACTCAACTTTTTCATAGGACTTCAAATTAAACAATTAGAATATGGGATATTCTTTAACCAATCTAAATACATAAAAGACATGCTTAAGAAATTTGGTTTAGAAGATTTAAAACCTATCAAAACGCCTATGTCCTCGAAAACCAAACTCACAAAGGATGAGGAAAGTGAGTCTATAGATAACACTAAATATAGGGGTATGATTGGTAGTCTACTTTATCTCACGGCTCGTAGACCCGACATTATGTTTAGCGTTTGTCTATGTGCTCGTTTTCAAGAAGATCCCAAAACAATCCATCTTGAAGCCGTAAAAAGGATTTTTAGGTACATCAAAGGCACTACACATCTAGGATTATGGTATCCCAAAGGAACGGGTGTAGAAACCATAGTGTATGCTGACTCGGATCATGCTGGTGACTATGTTGATAGAAAAAGTACAAGTGGTATTTGTACTTTTGTTGGACATTGTCTCACCTCATGGTTCTCAAAGAAGCAAACGGCACTCGCAATCTCTACAACTGAAGCCGAATACGTATCGGCCGGAAAAGCATGTCAACAAGCTCTTTGGATGAAGCAAGAGCTCGTGGACTACGGAATTGTGACTAAAGACATATCTATCCTTTGCGACAACAAAGGAGCCATCGACCTAAGTAAAAATCCAGTCCAACATGCTCGTACTAAACATATAGAAATTCGTCTTCATTTCCTTCGTGACAATGTTCAAAAAGGAAACATCTCCATCGAGAAAGTATCCTCTGAAGACAACATTGCCGACATTCTTACAAAACCTAGGACTAGGACTTATGGAACCTACTTCATAGTTCAAACGTTAAATAAAATCGAAGAAATGAAAATAAAAATTCCATGTTCTTAACCTGCAGGACTTGCGGAACCAAGAAAAACAAAGGGCGGATCCCTCTGTTTGGTTCCGCCCAGTCCGTCAAATGTCTGTCCAGGTTCTCCTTTTATATATTAAACCATATAAGTCCCATACTCTATACCACTCACCAAAAACAGTTACTATTCACTTTCATATCCATTTTCACACGAAAATTAGGGTTCTTGCTCAGCCACTCTTCATTCCTATCATCATTGTAAGTATTCTAAACACAGTTACTCTCCTGATACGTTTCTAGGAAACTCTATTTATGCACAAAAACTAAAAACTTGGGGTTATGTATCAACTTAGGAATTCATGAAGAAAATTTGTCATAAACAAAACAAATTATGTTTTTCATTAGTTAGGAATTGCATCTTGTAAGACATTATCACATTATACCAAACACCCCATGTCAAAATTTTGAAAAATCTTTTCACATTTAGGAAAAATAGTTTTTCATTGATAATACAAAATAGAAACGTTATGTTTAAAACATCACTTACATTATGTCTCTTGAATGCTAAAGGGGATACATAACTAATATGTATTTTCGAGTACATTCAACCGTAGCTACACTAAACTAGGAGTCTTTGGATTATCTCAAAATTTACACAAAATTTACATAAGTAAAACCATTTCAACATTAAAATGAGTCGAGATAATCACAACTCCATATTGTTTTCATATAGGCACACACTAGAATTTTTGATACTTAAACCATTACTTACATATGCTAAAATTTTGATAACTATGTTTCTAGGTTCATCATGCCTCCCGTAACCTTCTATGGCCACAAAGACACCACCAAATACCTACCCAAACACCACAAGACCAAAGGGCTAACCTCGGCTCAAGTAGAAATCTTTAAGAACCTTGAGAGGCGTTATGTTCATAAGGGTAGAACCATTGATCCTACTTTCCTTACCGGAACCAACATTAGGGAACAACTCTCTTTTATTGACTTTGATTGTCTCTTAGACATAGATGAGCCAATTTGTCCTCGTTTCATCCTAGAATTCTATGCTTCCGTGACCCTTAGCACGGATGATGAAGGTCTCATGTCACTAAACTTTTCTATCAACCAACATGACTTTGAAATCACTTTAGATCAATTTGCTCAAGTGCTTCGTGTTCCTAATCAGGGCACATGTCTTTACACCAACAAATGGCCACTTTCAACTCTTGACTCAATCCATGACCGCATTCATCCTTATGATACCCCTTTAGTGAGCAAAGAAGAAATTCATGACCATCTTTTTGTTAGGACTTTGATAAGGCGAAAAATGAACCGTTTTTAGGGGGTCATTTAAGCCCGGAATTGAATTTATTTGATCAAATATTGCCCTAAATTGTTCCTTTTGTGATTTTAGGTACTTTGGGAGTGAATTCTGGAAAAGGAAGCATTTTGGACGTTTTTGGAGCATAAAAGTGAAGAAAACGCCAAAGACTTAATTTTCCATGCTGAGAACAGTACCTGACGGCGTCAAGAGCATTTTGGTGACGGCGTCAAGAGTAAAAGTGGTGACGGTCCAGAGAGAATGTGAAGGCGTCACCCAAGGCCGTCACGTGTTAACTTGTCAAAACTTGCGCGCGGAGTAGCTGATATTGTTTTGGTCATAACTTTTGCATACGAACTTGGATTTAGGTGATTCAAAAGCCCACGCGAAGAGGACGAAGAGATCTAAAATTTGGTGAAAAAATGGTCGTGACGGCGTCAAGAGAACGAGCTGACGCCATCAAGCCTTGCCGACAGAAAACATGCCTATAAATATAACATCATAACTTCACTTTTTGTAAACCCTAAACCCTAAAGTCGATTCCTGGGTTTAGGTGGGTGTTTTTCCAGCAACTTATAGGGTTTCAATCACTCCATAAACATCATATATTGGATTGATGATTCTATCTCAATCATGTCTTTCATTATTATTGTTGTTTGCTTTTCTTTGATTATGATTTGCTAATTCACCTTGTGTCTACTTGTGATTATGTGAAACTTGTATATAATTGATTAGATCTCATTGATTTCTTGTTGATGTTGTGTCTATCTCCATTGATGAGGGGCTTGTTGATGTGTGTGTCTATCTCCATCAATTAAGGCATGACAATTTCAATAGATCTAGTTGGTTTAGTTTATAATTCTTGTTTCCTATTGATTCTTGTTTTGATTGAATGAATTTGATGTTAGGCTTAAGAAAACTGGCAGATCTCCAAATGGTAACATGCTTGAACGTCTTAAGAAACATGAACCGATGTGCACTAGGTCTTTATTGGTTGTATTTAATGCATGAGCCACTGTTTATAATCCCTATGGTTGTGCTGGGCATGGTATAGGAGGAGATAAGAGCTCATAGAATTGGGGAGTTAAGTGCGCCACCCCATGAATGGTATTAAGGAATACAATCCGTCAATTAAAATAAGGTTTACAGTCAATAGGTAGAATTGGATAGCTAGCAAGGAGTAACATATCATAGGTAGACATGCTTCACTTATCTTGTAGAACCCTAGTTTACTTTTCTTGTTAATTAGTTTAATTAGTAGCTTTTGGGTTAGTTGATTAGCAACTAATTCCGCCCATTCTCCCAATACCCGAAATTTTTACTTGCTTTTCATAAAATATAAAAATACAAAAAGAATCATCCTTCACCTTTAGACCTAGTTAGATTAATTTCAATCCTAACGACACTATTCCTAGCTGAACGATCAATCCCCCGGTACTTGTCACTATACTATACTACAACGATCAGGTACACTGCCTGGTGGGGGTTGTAAGCTTCTCGAGATCCCTCGAGAGGTAAAGCCTGGTGCAATTCCCACGCATCAAGTTTTTGGCGCCGCAGCCCGGGGAATAGTTATTGTTTAGGTTGAATTTTATTTTTATTAGGTCTACTCATTCGATTCCTTTTTAGTGAGATTTTTATTTTCTTTTTATTAGTTTTCTTGTAGTCTATCTTTTCTTTGTGCATTTGTTCGTAGAAACCTTTCCATTGACTCTTCCGTTCACCATTATGGAGAATGCGAATCCACCATACTACCGACCACGAAACCCATTCTACCCTAATGACATCTTGATGTTCAAACAATATCGAGATGAACCCATATATATGATGCATGGATTCGTTTTAAAAATTTACTCCGAATAGTCCCTCATCATAGTTTCGCTTTAGCATCCCTAACCCAGACCTTTTACTATCGTGTTAACCGATATGACCAAATGTGCATTGAGGATTTTGCCAATGGGGACTTTAGGGAATTAAATGCTGAAGAAGCATGGGATGCCATAGAAGATTGTGCCCAATATTATTATAGATTAGACAACCCGACAAACAACATAACAAATCATTTGACAACAAATTTGAAGGATCATGGAACAAGTTTGTTGGGGGATGAATATACTCATGTTGAGATACCTAGTTGGATGGCACCTAATATCATAGTACAAAACAAACATATAGGTAATCTAGGTACAATGGAGGATGAGGTGGATAATCCAAGCCCACAAAGTACCCCACAAGTCCTACCATCATTTGAGGCACATACAACGCCCGTGACTCACCCGGAAGAAGTAGAAGAGACTATAGGAACCCCAATTGAGGTAGAACCCTTGGACCAAGCACCACAAGAGGATATAGGTTTGAATACTTGTAGTGATAACCTTACTCCTAGTTCTAGGGAATTTCCTAATGTTGATGAACCGGAACCTCAACCTTTACACAACTTTCCATCCTTAGATTTATTTCTAGGAGACAAAAGAGGAACCGACCCACCTATCAACCTATATTATCCGGGTAGTTTTAGGATGAAGGAAGCCATTCACTCACCCCCTTCACCTCACGTGGCATATTTCCACCCTAAGGGTGTGTATCACTACTTCCACCCACACTTAATCCTAAGTGTAGGGAAAACCTCCCCTATTTCCGTTAAATAAGGGTAGAGTCAGGCTCGTGACTCGAACAAAAACAAGCGCTTGTTGGGAGGCAACCCAACCCATGTTTTTAATTGTTTGATGTTTTTATTTTATTTGTTTATTTGTGCCATATATGCTTAATCATAGTTGTTTAATTTTCATGTTTCGAATAATTTGTGAAAATGCTTTATTTTGTTTTTAACCTCGTCTTAATTGCATATAAAGGTATTTTTCAAAAAGATAAGTGTAGGGAAATTTATATCTTGTTAAAAAGAACTAAATTCGAACATGAAAACTTCACAATTCATGATTAGCATATATTTTATCTTGTTTGTGTATCAATAATTGTGGATATGTTTTATGAGTTCCTATTTGTAATTCATTTCACAAGTATTGTATCCTTTTGTTGCTTTGTCTTGTTTCTATTTCTAAGTCTGGAATTACATCTAGTTGTGATTTTTGTTCGGTTTGATGCTTTGGTTTTTGTGTTTGTTGATTACAGGACAAGAAGATGATTTATATTTCTGGAGGGAAGCTTTCAACGTTCGTCTTCTTGGAGGTAGATTTAACCATGTTGTCACATTATCCACGGTGAATGAATCAGGGGAGTATTAGTTTCTTTCATTCTTATTTATTTACTTTTACATCTTTTATCTAGAACATTGGGGACAATGTTCGGTTTAAGTGTAGGGAGGGTATATTAGAAACTATTACTCCACTTGGTTTTTGTTTTGTTTAATAGTGAATGTGTAATAAAAATGAGAGAAATATTTGTTAGGGCAATTTTAGCACCAAATTTAAAATTTTTTGCAACATGTAGGAGTGAAACTTTAGTCTTAATAAGCGTCTCATGGATAGGAGTTGTATGACTAGCACAAAAACCATACCACTAAAAAATTTCCACCCCAAATATGTGAGGTTCGCCCTTAGATCTTTAGGAAAAAACATTTATTGTTGGTGCTTATGAGTGTACCGGTAGTATTTAGATTCTAGAACTTGTGATAGCGATGCATCCCGAGACCGCTAGTGAGACTACATTCGTGTAGTTAGGATTTACTACATGATAAGAGACATTAGGATAACCCTTGTTCTACACCTGTAATATAATTACATTGACTTCATAGGTCAAGTAATTCTCCCACACCTTTGCGTTGTACTCATTTTTAGTACACGATACCCCTAGTACACCCCTCCGAGCCTATCTTTTCATTTCTAACTTTAAGCATTTTACTTAAAGGAAGAATTTGTTTACAATCCACCCCAAATGTGCAACCAAATCACCTTAACCTTCCTTGTATGCGCTCATCTTTAGTGCATTATTGTTAATTGTTTAAACCCTTTGTTAGTTGTCTAATTGATTACATGGTTGCTAAGTCGAGTCATATCTTGTACATATTGTTTTGGGACAATTGGGACTCATGGGTAAAGTACTTGTGTTATGGGGTAATGGGGAAGAACATCATATATTACCCCCATATGTGCGTTAATATTTAAAAGTACTCCAAGTGTTTTGATTATCTTGATTCGAGTCATTAGAATAGTTGATTGTAAAGTATGTAAAAGCTCAAGTGTAGGGAGGAAACGAGCTCCCTTTGATGTATTGTTTTGGATGGTAGAGTAAGAGTGTATGTCAAAAAAAAAAAAAAAAAAAAAAAATCGAAAAAAAAAAGAAAAAGAAAGAGAGAATAAAAAATAAATAAATAAATAAATAAAAAAGAAAAGAAAAGAGAAAAACATACGGGCTACCATCCGTTTCTTTTATTTATTTTTAAGTCAAATAGTGTCTTGAAAATCCAAAAAGAGTTGTGGTTAGTTTAAGTTGAGTCGAGTCTTGGCTTAGCAACGCCTCATTGTACATGTAGTTAACTAAGACAATTGACTTGCCACCAGTAAAATATCCGTTTATCCAACAAAACCATGTCTTACATATCCCCTACACATAACGTTATAACCCTTTAAAAGACCTCTTTGATAGTTTATCCTAGGTGCTTACGCCAAGTGGTGGAGGTTTGATCCTTTCCCAAGCCTATGGTAATCTATTTGCTATGACAGGTAAAGAGTGATATTTCTCCATTTCCAATTATGACATATAAATTTACAACACCCGAGAGATGAGAGTATCCAAATACTTAATGTGAGGTGCTAGTGTATAATTTCCGTGCTTGTTTTGATTAAGGTGGAACGATCATTTGTTGTAATTACTTTTATATTAGTGTTAGATGACCCCTAACTTGTATTTTGATTGGTGGAAAAGCTCATTTGCTTGAGGACAAGCAAATCCCAAGTGTAGGGATATATGATAAGGCGAAAAATGAACCGTTTTTAGGGGGTCATTTAAGCCCGGAATTGAATTTATTTGATCAAATATTGCCCTAAATCGTTCCTTTTGTGATGTTAGGTACTTTGGGAGTGAATTCTGGAAAAGGAAGCATTTTGAATGTTTTTGGAGCATAAAAGTGAAGAAAACGCCAAAGACTTAATTTTCCATGCTGAGAACAGTACCTGACGGCGTCAAGAGCATTTTGGTGACGGCGTCAAGAGTAAAAGTGGTGACGGTCCAGAGAGAATGTGAAGGCGTCACCCAAGGCCGTCACGTGTTAACTTGTCAAAACTTGCGCGCGGAGTAGCTGATATTGTTTTGGTCATAACTTTTGCATACGAACTCGGATTTAGGTGATTCAAAAGCCCACGCGAAGAGGACGAAGAGATCTAAAATTTGGTGAAAAAATGGTCATGACGGCGTCAAGAGAACGAGCTGACGCCGTCAAGCCTTGCCCACAGAAAACATGCCTATAAATATAATATCATAACTTCACTTTTTGTAAGCCCTAAACCCTAAAGTCGATTCCTGGGTTTAGGTGGGTGTTTTTCCAGCAACTTAGAGGGTTTCAATCACTCCATAAACATCATATATTGGTTTGACGATTCTATCTCAATCAATTCTTTCATTATTATTGTTGTTTGCTTTTCTTTGATTATGATTTGCTAATTCACCTTGTGTCTACTTGTGATTATGTGAAACTTGTATATAATTGATTAGATCTCATTGATTTCTTGTTGATGTTGTGTCTATCTCCATTGATGAGGGGCTTGTTGATGTGTGTGTCTATCTCCATCAATTAAGGCGTGACGATTTCAATAGATCTAGTTGGTTTAGTTTATAATTCTTGTTTCCTATTGATTCTTGTTTTGATTGAATGAATTTGATGTTAGGCTTAAGAAAACTGGCAGATCTCCAAATGGTAACATGCTTGAACGTCTTAAGAAACATGAACCGATGTGCACTAGGTCTTTATTGGTTGTATTTAATGCATGAGCCACTGTTTATAATCCCTATGGTTGTGCTGGGCATGGTATAGGAGGAGATAAGAGCTCATAGAATTGGGGAGTTAAGTGCGCCACCCCATGAATGGTATTAAGGAATACAATCCGTCAATTAAAATAAGGTTTACAGTCAATAGGTAGAATTGGATAGCTAGCAAGGAGTAACATATTATAGGTAGACATGCTTCACTTATCTTGTAGAACCCTAGTTTACTTTTCTTGTTAATTAGTAGCTTTTGGGTTAGTTGATTAGCAACTAATTCCGCCCATTCTCCCAATACCCGAAATTTTTACTTGCTTTTCATAAAATATAAAAATACAAAAAGAATCATCCTTCACCTTTAGACCTAGTTAGATTAATTTCAATCCTAACGACACTATTCCTAGCTGAACGATCAATCCCCCGGTACTTGTCACTATACTATACTACAACGATCAGGTACACTGCCTGGTGGGGGTTGTAAGCTTCTCGAGATCCCTCGAGAGGTAAAGCCTGGTGCAATTCCCACGCATCAGACTTCTCACACTAGGAGAACCCGAGGAGGAGAGGAAGTTGCCAAAGACCCGTTTGGAATGGAGCTCAATTTGTTGAGACCACAATTCTTGAAATGGGAGGAGATCATTAGGGCCAATATCATTAGCACTCTAGGAAATAGGGACCATATCAACACTTGTCTCTCCTACATGCTCTATAGTGTATCCACCCGCCAAACCTTCAACTTAGCCTACTACATTGCCAAAAAAAGGATGGCAAACATCTCGGTTCAAGGTACCACCGCTCTTCTATACGGGATGCTTCTCCCCCGTCTATTTAGGTTTTGTGAACCCATTCCTCCAACTCCTAGAGGTATTCGCCTAGATTATCCTCTTATTCCTCACACCTTTGTGCCATTGAGTGATGAACGAGTTTACAAAGCCAAAGGTAAACGTCCTCACCCTCCAACCACATCATCATCATCCTCCATGAGTGAAGACGATAATCTACCAAACTCCAGGCTCCTACCTCTTGAGTACCTCTCACAACTTCCAGCAATACCAAATGAGTCAGAGGAGTACAAACAAACCAAAAGCATGTGGAAGTGCTTTGGGAGATACCTTGGGAAGATCTACAAGAAGGTGAACAAGAAATGAGCATGATAAGAGGGTGTTTGGCACGAGAGTGCAATCGAACAATTTGGTCATCAAAACAATGTTATTTTATGGTTTCATGATGTCTTAGGATGATATTATGTTTATGGATTATGTGTGAACTAACAAAACTTGCAGGGGATAATAATTTGGTATTATGCTATTTTCCTTTTCGACCAAAATTTTGAATGCTAGAATCGCTCTCTTAAACTATATAGGTAAGCATGTTTCTACCTGCAATTTTTGTTTCTTCCATCTACAAAAAATTGATTGCTTAAGTTTTAGGAAAAATTTTGGAATTCGGAAAACTCACGTAGTCGTAAAATACGCTCTGTCTCGAATATGAGGCTCAACGGATACGGCGGAACCCAATTTTTGGTTCCGTCCGTTGAAAAACTTGGTTCCTCCAATTTTTCTACCCACGGATACGGTGGAACCCAAATTTTGGTTCCGCCCTTGTTGTCGATTGGTTCCTCCAGTACTTCAGCAAAATTTGATTTTTGATTTTTCTGAATTTTTCTAGCAATTCTTAGGATCCAAACTTGCTTCCTACATGCTAGTTAGTATTTATCAATAATTCTAGATGATGAGGCGAAAAATGATCCATTTTTTGGGGGTCATTTAAGCCCAGAATTGAATTTATTTGATCAAATATTGCCCTAAATCGTTCCTTTTGTGATTTTAGGTACTTTTGGAGTGAATTCTGGAAAAGGAAGCATTTTGGACGTTTTTGGAGCATAAAAGTGAAGAAAACGACAAAGTCTTAATTTTCCTTGCTGGGAACAGTACCTGACGGTGTCACAAAGTTCTGCATGACGGCGTCAAGAGTAAAACAAGAGGTGAAGTGGATAGTGTCCGTGACGATCCAAAGAGTTTTTACACTAGGGGCATGACAGCGTCACCATAGGCCGTCATGGTCCCATTACATGTGACGGCCCAGAGAAAATTTGCACTTGACGGCATCATATCTGGATCTAGGCAATCCGATATTATTATGGGCGGCGAGTTGACGGCGTCAGATATTTCTTCTTGACGCCGTCACGATGAGAAATCTATATATAGTTTTGTAATTTTCATTCATTAGAGGGGGACAATTGGAGGGATAACTTGGAGAAAACCTAGCACGATTTTTACTGTACTTTCAAGGGTTTTTACCCTTTGAAACCTTTCATATTCAATTAAGATAAGTATCCTTTCAATTCATTCAATATGTCTATGTGTTGTTTGAATATATCTTACGCTTGTCTTGATTTTAACATGCTAGGCTAGATCTCTTGTGTGATTGCTTAGATGTAGTGAAACCTAGATGTTGATTATGGGTTGATTGCTTGTTTATAATTGTTACGGATGAATGATTTCGATGTTAGGCTTAAGAAAACTGGCAGACTTCCATAGGGTAACTTGCTTGAACGTCTTAAGAAACATGAACCAATGCGTACTAGGTTTTTATGGTTGTATTTAATGCATGAGAGAATTCTAATGATCCCATGTTAGGAGCTTCTTGCAGGCTCGACATAGGAGTGAAGTAGGAGCTTATAGAGTTGGGGAAGTACGTACGCCACCCCACGAATGGTATTAAGGAATATAACCCGTCATCCACGCAATTGTAACAAACTATCAACCTGTAAAAGATATCTAGGGAGTAATGAAATCTAAGTAAACACAATTTGCCCATTTATTGTTCACACAACTAGTCTAATTAGATTTATTTACATTTTTGTTATTTTATTTTGATTGCATCTTTAGTTATTGGGTTAGTTGATTAGCAACTAATTCCGCCCACTCCTCCAAACCCGAGATTTTAATTGCTTTTATAAAAATATAAAAAAATACAAAAAGAATCATCCCTCACCTCTAGACTTAATTTTTAGGTTTTCTAATCCTAGAGACACTATTCCTGAGTTGAACGATCAATCCCCCGGTACTTGTCACTATACTATACTACAACGATCAGGTACACTGCCTGGTGGGGGTTGTAAGCTTCTCGAGATCCCTTGAGAGGTAAAGCCTGGTGCAATTCCCACGCATCAAGTTTTTGGCGCTGCAGCCCGGGGAATAGTTATTGTCTAGGTTAGGATTTCTTTTTATTAGGTCTACTTGCTAGATTCCTTTCTAGTAAGATTTTATTTTATTTTTAGGTTCTCTTTAGTCTATCTATTTCTTTGTGTCTTTGTTCGTAATCTCCACCATCCGCCATCATGGCAAATGACGATTTCTCTAACCTTAGAGTCACTAGGAGTCGTAGTTCCGCTAGAGACCTTGTTTTTCCCTATACAGAATCTGATAGGGAAATGTGTAGGCTAAGGCGATCTCTCTCAACCCCTGAACCATCCAGCTTAGCCATCAATTTTGATGGGGCCCTTTCTGAAGAAAATTCAGAAAATCACCTCACACCCCTAGCTCCCAATCCAACAATGATATGAGTACCCCTGAAACTCCCATTCCTAAGCGCCTTAAGGACTACTCCTCCCCAAATCCTTGTGGCTTCTCAAACGCCATTGTCTTCCCAAACGAACACACCGATGAGGTCTTGCGTGCGACCGATGTTTGGCTTGTCCAAAGTGTGCGCAAGTTTTGCGGATTAGATGATGATGACCCGATTCAACACATCAAGGACTTCTTGAAAAAAGTAGACACCCTCCATACGGATGGGGCTACTAGAAACACATCCCGATTACGATTCTTCCCTTTCACTCTTTATGAAAAAGCCAAAGAGTGGTATGATAAACTTCCCTCTGAGTCTATTTTCACATGGGAGCAACTCATATCCAAGTTTTATGAGAAGTTTTTTCCAGCAGGGAAAACCTCAGTATGTAGGGATAGAATCCTCCGCTTCCGAAAAGGAAAGGACGAACCCATCCATAAATCGTGGATTAGATTCAAGGATTTAATAAGACAAGTTCCCCATCATGGCATCGAACTCTGGCTTCTGGTCCAAATCTTCTACGACAATGTCTCCTCAAACGACCGGAATGGAATCAATAATTCTAGAAAAGGGAAATTAGCCAATCTTAGTGCCGAGGAAGGATGGAATATGATTGAGGAATATGCTCAAGACCAGGATGACACTTGGGATGAACCTGAGTCAACTGCTAGCATTTCTGAAATCACATCAACACCCTCAGATCGGCTAAGAAAAATTCACAAAAGAATGGAATACCTAGCTGGGTCGCAAATAACTAAACAACTTTCAAATCCTTACTTAATCTGTGACTACTGTGGGGGCCCGCACGAGGTAGAGGAATGCGGAGGAGAACCCACGACCGAACATGCGTGTTTGTCAGGGCATGACATCTACGCTGACCCCTCCTTCTTGCCTTTTTACCAAAACGATGATTATACCCTTTGGGGAAATCTGGTGAAGAGAAAAGAAGGGGAGGAAAGCCCTGAATATAAAATCAGGAGCACTTTTGAAGATGACCTTGGTCACTTCACTTAAGAAAAAGGCTTACAATTGAAAGGTCTTGATGAGCTCGTCGATGAGCAACAGAATGATATGGAAGAATGGTTCAACAAGCTTAACTCCACCCTTGATGGCCAAGACAGGCCATCAGTAAGCCAAAAAGACCACCTGCTCGTGGTAACTACTCGAGCTGGAACAACAACCAAGGACCCCCTTATCCGAGCTCACTTCCTATCACCATTGATCCAAGCGAGCCCCGTGAAGAGGAAGGTAATGTGAGAAGCGAGGTTCCCAAACAACCTTCCCTGGTGACCCCATCCCCCTCGACTCCACCTAACCAACCTGTGAGAATCCCATTCCCATCCCGACTAAAAAACCAGAAAATTAAGAACGATAATAAGAGATTCTTGTCATATCTAAAAGATTCTGTGGTCACCAAACCTCTCCTTGATGCTTGCTATCACATGCCAAAGTATAGCTCATACTTTAAAAAATTACTCGCCAACCGAAAGAAACTCGAGGGTCTTGTGACTCTGGGGGAAGAATGTTCGGTGGTGACCCATCGAGGGCTACCAAAAAAGGTAGACGATCCAGGCAGCTTCAACTTGCCCTGTTCCATAGGATCTCTATCAATAAATAATGCTCTTGCCGATTAAGGGCGAGTATCAACCTCATGCCTCACTCCATGTTCCTCAAACTAGGATACTCCAGACTAAAGCCTACCCGTATGAACATCTAGCTAGCCGATAGATCAGTCAAATACCCCGTAGGGATATGCGAGAATGTGCTAGTCAAAGTTGGAAAATTCAAATTCCCGGTTGACTTCGTGATCTTGGAAATGGAGGAGGATGACTTGGTGCCCATCATCTTAGGGAGACCATTTCTTGCTACCACTCGTGCAGTCATTGATGTTCATGATGGCAAGTTAACCTTACGAGTAGGAACCGATAGCTTAACCTTCGACATTAAAGACACTATGAATCTCTCTCTCGAAGCAGCTAACCGGCTCTATTTCATCGGAGAGGTCGATGAACTCACGGATGTCATCGATAACAGTGTTGATGAACAGATCGAAGAAGGCTGGTTACGGGATGAGAGTTTCCTCCCCTTATTGGAGGAAGAAAAGATGGAGGGCGTTGGAGCAGTCTCCTTCTACCCTAGACAGGAGACCACGGAACAGCTCGAACTCCGAAAACCCGAAAACAAGCTTAAGCCCTCTATTATCGAACCCCCTAAGCTAGATCTTAAAGAACTCCCTAACCACCTAGAGTATGCCTTCCTTCAGGGAGAGGATCAACTGCCAGTAATCATAAACTCTTCCCTCGAGCATGAACAAAAAGGTAAGCTCTTAGAAGTCCTTAAGAAATATAAGGGAGTGCTTGCATGGAGTGTAGCCGACATTAAGGGGATTGACTCAACTTTTTGCACGCATAAGATTCTTATGGAAGAAAACTATAAACCTACCGTGCAACCCCAGAGGCGGGTGAATCCCAACATTAAGGAAGTAGTGAAGAAAGAAGTCATCAAACTTCTGGATGCAGGACTAATTTACCTAATCTCGGATAGCCCGTGGGTTAGTCCTGTACAGGTTGTACCAAAGAAAGGTGGAATGACTGTGGTGAAAAATGACAAAGGTGAGATGGTACCCCAGAGAACGGTTACTGGCTGGCGGGTATGCATCGATTATAGAAAGATCAATGATGCCACAAGGAAAGATCACTTTCCCCTACCATTCATTGACCAAATGTTGGAAAGATTATCTGGGCACGAGTATTACTGTTTCTTGGATGGGTTCTCGGGATATTTCCAAATCCCCATAGCACCTGAGGACCAAGAGAAAACCACATTTACTTGCCCTTATGGAACGTTCACCTATAAAAGGATGCCTTTTGGGCTGTGTAACGCCCCCGCCACCTTTCAGCGATGCATGACCGCAATCTTTCACGAATTAATGGAAGACAGCATGGAAGTTTTCATGGATGACTTTTCGGTCTTCAGGAACTCTTTCGACCGCTGTCTTGCTAATCTAGAAAAAATGCTCAAACATTGTGAGGAAACCAACTTGGTGTTAAATTGGGGAAAATGTCATTTTATGGTAAAAGAAGGGATTGTGCTAGGACATAAGGTCTCAGGGAATGGGATTGAGGTGGACCAAGCAAAAGTGGAAGCTATATCTAAATTACCTTATCCCATGACTGTTAAGGCAATACGTAGCTTCTTGGGCCACGCCGGGTTCTACCGGAGATTCATCAAAGATTTCTCTAAAATAGCTCGGCCAATGACTCAATTGATGGTGAAAGATGCCCTTTTTATTTCTCTCAAGAATGCAAGGATGCATTCGATCTCCTAAAAAAGGAGCTCACGCAAGCCCCAATCATGGTTACACCCAACTGGGAGTTGCCTTTCGAAATCATGTGCGATGCTAGCGATTATGCTGTCGGGGCAGTATTAGGCCAAAGGCGTGACAAGCTATTCCAACCTATTTACTACGCTAGCAAAACCATGAATCCCGCTCAAGAGAATTACTCTACCACCGAAAAAGAATTATTAGCCGTAGTGTTCGCCTTCGACAAATTCTGTCAATATCTTGTTCTTTCAAAGACAGTCATTTTCACCGATCACTCGGCTCTCCGATATCTTTTTGCTAAGCAAGATGCTAAACCACGACTAATTCGGTGGATCTTGTTGTTACAAGAGTTTGACGTTGAAATTCGTGATAAAAGGGGGGCGGAGAATTTGGCTGCTGATCACCTCTCTCGTCTTGAAAATCCCCTTAATGAGCTCGATAGAAGCGAGATTCATTTCCTGATGAACAACTCATGTCAATGACAGATTATGAGCCTTGGTACGCTGATTTTGCTAACTATCTTGCGAGCAGACTCATTCCGGAACACATGACTAAATACGAAAAGAAAAGGTTCTTTGCCCAACTAAAATACTACTTCTGGGACGAACCATTTTTATTCCGAAGGTGTCCTGATCAAATAATCAGACATTGTGTTTCGGGAGATGAGGCAATAAAGATCATGAAAGAGTGTCACTCTGGCCCCTCTGGGGGCAATCATGGGATAAACACCACCGCACGAAAGATTTTCGATGCGGGATTCTATTGGCCCACAATATTCCATGATGTTAAAGAAATGGTACAAGCATGTGATGCATGTCAACGGGCCGGGAATATATCAAATAGAGATGAAGCACCTCAGAATTTTATACAAGTATGTGAGGTTTTCGACGTCTGGGGAATCGACTTCATGGGACCCTTTCCATCTTCAGGAGGGAATGAATACATTTTAGTTGCCATCAATTATGTTTCAAAATGGGTAGAGGCACAAGCCCTTAGGACCAACGATGCTAGGGTAGTTATTCCTTTCCTGAAAAAGCTGTTCGCTAGGTTCGACATTCCTAAAGCTCTCATTAGTGATAGGGGAACCCACTTTTGCAATGCGCAAATGGAAAAGGTCATGAGGAGATATAGAGTGTCCCATCGATTCTCCACCGCCTACCACCCACAAACCAATGGTCAGGTCGAAAACACCAACAAGGCAATTAAAAGAATACTAGAAAAAACGGTTAGTCAAAATAGAAAATACTGGTCATTTAAACTCGATGAGGCTTTATGGGCATTCCGAACTGCCTACAAGACACCTATTGGAACGACCCCGTTCCATGGTCTATGGTAAGGCATGTCACCTTCCGGTCGAACTAGAACATAAGGCTTATTGGGCGCTTAAGGCATGTAATTTGGACTATACAATCGCCAGAACAAATAGGTTCTTGCAACTCCATGAGCTCGATGAGCTAAGGTTAGAAGCATATGAATCTTCCATTACATATAAGGAGAGGGCAAAAAGATGGCATGACCAGTGAATTAAGAAACCTAAGGAATTTTCAGAAGGGGACAAAGTCCTATTGTATAATTCTCGGTTAAGGTTATTTCCAGGGAAACTCAAGTCTAGATGGTATGGGCCCTTTACGGTGAAAAGTTCCTCTAAAACTAGAGTTGTTGTGTTAATAGACGATGAAAATAGAGAGTTTACTGTCAACATACAACGTGTAAAAAATTATCAAGAAAGTAGTAATGAAATGATTAGTGAGGAGGATGTGACATTTGACGATGAGGTCACGTAATTGCCCATGACCTTGAGTCTAGCTACAAGACTCGTAAATAAAGAAAAGCGCTTCTTGGGAGGCAACCCATGCTTTGTGTGATTTTTATTTGTTTGATTGTTATTTGTTTCCGTATGCATGCTTTATTTTTATTGTTGGTAGATCATGTTTCAAAAATAATATGGTGAAAATACTTTATTTTGTCGTTTGACTTAGTCTTAACTTCATCCAAAGGTACTTCGCAAAAGATAAGTGTAAGGGGAAACCCCAAATATGTTTTTAAGAAACGAAATTGATCATGATTCTCCACAATATTAAATGGACATGTATATTCGTATTTGTTAGAGTCAAATGCTTGTATCGAGTCATAATGATGTTTTGCAGGATTTTCCAGGAAGTAGGACATAAGTTTTTCCAGAAATTTTCCGGAAACTTAACGTAAAGATTTCTGCAGGTCACTTCTGACGGCGTCAGGAATTAATTCCTGACGGCGTCATGTGTAAAATTCTGGAAATTTTGCTAGTTTTGTTTTTCTAACGGAATCTTAAAGTTTTTGTTAAATCTTTAGTTTTATAAACTCCAGGAAATCTGCAAACATTCATTCCACAAGCATTATATCTTACATTGTTTTCTAGGATTTGTTAGCATATATAGATTGCCGCCGATTTTACGCGAGGTTGCCTTGTTTGTTTTCTCAGGTTTAACAGGTTATGTATGACATGAAGATGATTTATTTTTCTGGAAGGGAAGCTTTGAATGTTCATTTTTCTTGGAGGAAGATCTAACCTTGTTACCGCACTATCCACACCGAATGAATCAGGGGAGTATTTGATTTCATTCTTTTACCTATTTCACTTTTACATTCTTTAATTGAACATTGGGGACAATGTTCATCCTAAGTGTAAGGGGAGGGTAAATAATGATACCTTATAGGATACAATTGCACTTGAGTTTGTTTGTTTGATGGTAGGTGTGTAATAAAACTATGAGAAATACTTGTTAGTGTAATTTTAGCGCCAACTTTAAAATTTTTTACAACATTTAGGAGTGAAACTTTAGCCTTAGCAAGCGTCTCATGGATAGGAGTAGTATGACTAGCACAAAACCGTACTATTCAGAAAAATTTTCCACCCAAATACGTGAGGTTCGCCTTTAGATTTGATAGGAAAAGCATTTACTATTAGTGCTTATGAGTGTACCGGTAGCATTTAAATTCTAGAACTTGCGCTAGTGATGCATCCCGAGACCGCTAGTGAGACTACATTCGTGTAGTAGGATTTACTACATGATAAGAGGCATTAGGATCACCCTTGTGTTAAACCCGTATTATAATTACTTGACCATTTAAGTCATATTACTTGGCTAGTAAGGTCAATTAATTTTTCCCACACCATTAGCGTTGTACTCATTTTTACTTAAAGGAAGAATTTGTTGCAACCCACTTAAATGTACACCCAAATCGCCTTAACCTTCCGTGTATGCACTCATCTTTAGTGCATTATTGTTACATGGTTAAACCCTTAGTTAATTATCTAATTGATTACATGGTTGCTAAGTCGAGTCATATCCTTGTACATATTGTTTTGGGACGATTGGGACTCATGGGTAAAGTACTTGTGTTATGGAGTAATGGGGAAGAACATCATTTATTACCCCCATATGTGCGTTAATCTTAAAAGTACTCCAAGTGTTTTGATTATCTTGATTCGAGTCATTAGATTAGTTTATTGTAAAGTATGTAAAAATTCAAGTGTAAGGGGAATGTTTATTCCCTATGATGTATTATTTTAGATGGTAGGGTAAGAGTGTATGCAAAAATAAAAAATAAAAAATAAAATAATAAAAAAGAAATCGAAAAATCAAGAAAAAGAAAAAAAAAATAGAAAAAAGAGAAAAGAGAAAAAACATACGGACTACCATCCCGTTTCATTCTATGTTTATTCTATGTTTTTGTTATTTTTGATTTATTTGCTTAGGTCGAGTCTAGTCTTGGCTTAGCAACGCTATATTGTACATGTAATTAACCAAGATGATTAACTCGCCACCAGCAAAGATTGCCTTTATCCAACAAAACCATGTATTCCATATCCCTACACCCAACGTTATAACCCTTTAAAAAGACCTCTTTGATAGTTTATCCTAGGTGCTTACGCCATGTGGTGGAGGTTTGATCCTTTCCCAAGCCTATGGTAATCTATTTTGCTATGACAGGTAGTGAGAGATGTTTTCCATTTCAATATTGTGATATATACTTTATTACACCTGAGAGATGTGAGTATCTAAACACTATTTGTGAGGTGCTAGTGTATGACCTCCGTGCTTGTCTTTGGTCTTTAGTGGAACGATTATTTGTTGTAATTACGTTTATATTAGTGTTAAATGACCCCTAACTTGTATTTTGACTGGAATAAAAGCGCATTTGCTTGAGGACAAACAAATCTCAAGTGTAAGGGTATATGATGAGGCGAAAAATGATCCGTTTTTAGGGGGTCATTTAAGCCCGGAATTGAATTTATTTGATCAAATATTGCCCTAAATCGTTCCTTTTGTGATTTTAGGTACTTTTGGAGTGAATTCTGGAAAAGGAAGCATTTTGGACATTTTTGGAGCATAAAAGTGAAGAAAACGGCAAAGTCTTAATTTTCCTTGCTGGGAACAGTACCTGACGGCGTCACAAAGTTCTACATGACGGCGTCAAGAGTAAAACAAGAGGTGAAGTGGATAGATTCCATGACGATCCAGAGAGTTTTTACACTAGGGGCATGACGGCGTCACCATAGGCCGTCATGGTCCCATTACATGTGACGGCCCAGAGAAAATTTGCACTTGACGGCGTCAGATCTGGATCTAGGCAATCCGATATGATTATGGGCGGCGAGTTGACGGCGTCATATCTTTCTTCTTGACGCCGTCATGATGGAAAATCTATATATAGTTTTGTAATTTTCATTCATTTTTGGGGGACAATTGGAGGGATAACTTGGAGAAATCCTAGCATGATTTTTACTGTACTTTCAAGGGTTTTTACCCTTTGAAACCTTTCATGTTCAATTAAGATAAATATCCTTTTAATTCATTCAATATGTCTATTTGTTGTTTGAATATATCTTACGCTTGTCTTGATTTTAACATGCTAGGCTAGATCTCTTGTGTGTTTGCTTAGATGTAGTGAAACCTAGATGTTGATTATGGGTTGATTGCTTGTTTATAATTGTTACGGATGAATGATTTCGATGTTAGGCTTAAGAAAACTGGCAGACTTCCATAGGGTAACTTGCTTGAACGTCTTAAGAAACATGAACCAATGCGTACTAGGTTTTTATGGTTGTATTTAATGCATGAGCGAATTCTAATGATCCCATGTTAGGAGCTTCTTGCAGGCTCGACATAGGAGTGAAGTAGGAGCTTATAGAGTTGGGGAAGTACGTACGCCACCCCACAAATGGTATTAAGGAATATAACCCGTCATCCACGCAATTGTAACAAACTATCAACCTGTAAAAGATATCTAGGGAGTAATGAAATCTAAGTAAACACAATTTTCCCATTTATTGTTCACACCACTAGTTTAATTAGCTTTATTTACATTTTTGTTATTTTATTTTGATTGCATCTTTAGTTATTGGGTTAGTTGATTAGCAACTAATTCCGCCTACTCCTCCAAACCCGAGATTTTAATTGCTTTTATAAAAATATTAAAAATACAAAAAGAATCATCCCTCACCTCTAGACTTAATTTTTAGGTTTTCTAATCCTAGCGACACTATTCCTGAGTTGAACGATCAATCCCCCGGTACTTGTCACTATACTATACTACAACGATCAGGTACACTGCCTGGTGGGGGTTGTAAGCTTCTCGAGATCCCTTGAGAGGTAAAGCCTAGTGCAATTCCCACGCATCACTAGAGCTATCTAATCACACATTAACCAATAGCATCATCATTCCCGCCAAAATTTCAAATTTGCCTAAACTAACCCAAGGAACCTTTCTGATACAAGGAAGGAACCATTCCTTTGGTTCCTCCAAATCTGTGGAACAACCTGACAACATGTATCCACCATGATCACATAGCATTTACTTCCCCACTTAGTCTTTTACTCCATCCAACTCCATTGGATTGACTTCCAATGATTTGACAACTTCTTGGAACTCTTCCATATGATTAGGAACCTCCAACATTGTATGGATCAACATCAAATCCAAACACCAATTTCTATATCATGCTCTTCCTATAAATTGATCAACAATGCACACACCCAATTCACACCATCACCTTCACTTCTGTTAATCTTATACTTCTAATCCTACCAAAGTCTTGCAATGACAAAATCCACCACCTCATCCGAATCATCGAGACCTATTAGGAGAACCGCTAGAATAAGCGTCAAACCTTGTTGTTTCAACAAAACCATCCAAGTTAGCTCATCATCATCAAGTGATTCATCCCTCAATATTTCATCACCCATCAATGATAACAACTTCCTAAACCTTGCTACTCCAACCCCATCTCCGAACCCTTGCATTGCTAACAAAATCACCACTCCTCCACCAACCATAACTCCAAGTGATCCAACACCACCTTCGGCACCAAGTCAACCTTCAAAAAGTCCATCACCTCAATCTCCAAAAATGACACCTATGGAACTCTTCAAGACACCACCAACATCAACACATCCATTTATGGAAAGTTTGGATGACCTTCCACCAAGATCATCAAATCCACCACCATTGCCACTTTTTGATACTATTGAACAAATGGAAACTCAACAACAAACTCGGTTTCAACCAACAAACCCATTGGATGAAAAACCTCATCAACCATCGCTAATAGAGCGTTTGGCTTACAAGCAGACCTTTCATCTTTCCACAAGATCAAGATCATCCTCAACAACAACCATTGTTGTTCCATCCCATTTACAATGACATCCACGGTCCTCTTTATGGAGAACCAAGCTTTCATCATCATGATCAACAACAACAACCACCTCATGACTCTTCCAACCGGTTTGAATCCATATTTCCTACTTATGAGGAAATTGAAGCTTCTTTGTGGACTAAATCTCCAAACACTCATGAAGAACTCAACACTTGCTTGGAAAGCCTCTATGCTTTCAAGCACATGACTGATTCTCATCTCACCCAAGCCATGGATTTCCAAACCGCAATGTACTCATCAATTGTAGGAAACCGACACACCTCTCAACCATCCACCTTTGCTCCCACAACAACAAATGTTTCAACCCCCACCAATGACCCACCAACAACAAATCAAGTTCCACAACTACCACCTCGTCGCCATGATTGCACCATGTGCGAAAGAACTGCTCACCTAAGTGAGGGGTGCAACATCTTGGTACATCAACTTCAAGATGAAATGAGGTTTATACTTAACCACATCTTGGAGCGTCTTAACGCCATCTCTCACTTGCCTCAAGCCTAGAACTTTCTTAAGATCAAATAATGGTAGAATCTCACTTAGGACCCTTTCCATTTATAGGTGTAGTTGTCATTTCACCTTGTTTGTTTTTCTCCAATAGTAGACTTTTCAAGACTTTAGGTTTGACCTTTTATAGTCAAAGTTTAAATTTTACTTGAAATTTAATGGTTTTACTTATATATTGTGTTGGTCATTCTCTTTTGGTTGTTTATTACTAAATACTAGTTGTCATGTGATGAATGCTTATTCTCTTATACTTGGTATTATGTTCTCATCCTTATCTCTACAACAAACTAACCTTTTCTTGTAGGACCAAAATCCATGTATCCTCTCTTGGCACTCCATTTAGGGGGAGTATTGTCCAAGGGGGAGCATTTGGCTTGACACATTTCCGCTTCGCTACTCTTCCTTTTGTTTTGACAAAAAGGGGGAGATAGGATATATTTTACCAAATCAACTTTAAATACATCATTTAAAATGACAAACTCAAAAGTTGAAATAATCATATGAAATGTAAATTTTCAAAAGGCTCAAAATCTATAATTATCCATTTGCGGAAAAATAAAATTTATGTTTTGTCATCAACAAAAAGCGGGAGATTGTTAATACAAATATCGCCTAAAAACGTTATTTATATTTTACGATCTTTCTTAGTTTTGTTAACTACAAAAGGTAAAGTTTATTTTTGGCAAATCATAAATATTGTTTAAAAGTCTTTTAGTTAACTTCACTCAAACTACATTTACATGTTTTCACAAAGTAATTTCTAAGTAAGTATACTTTAGTTGAAAATGTCTCTTATGTATATTTAGCAAGTTTACTAAATAGTATGTTATATTAGGATATAAGCAAGCAAACTGCTTTTAGTAAATCATTCACTTGCTAAACATCTCAAACAAACATGTTTTGATTCTATACATAAACTATTTTTACAAGTATACTTTCTTTTTTAGGAATATCTAAAATTAGAAATAATATGTTACTTATATCATCTCTTGCATCACACATGCCCCTTCAAGGAAACATGTGTGTAAGAAACATGTTTTATTATGCATAGATTCATACTCAAGATCTCAAAGTTGACTTTGTGAGATCTTGAGAATATTGTGTTAGATTTTATAATATTTTATGCAGAATTCTGTCAGGCTGTCTGGCGGAACCCTCAGGGATAATGGACAGAACCAAAGGATGGGTTCCGCCGTATCCGTGGGTTGGCCTGATTGTTGGCCTATAAATAGCAACCCACTCCTTGAGTTTTTCTTATCACTCTCTATCATAATACACTGCATATACTTCATATCTAACTCAGTAAAATTTTATATTTGTGAGTCTTTCTTTGTAGAAAGAAGATCACGAACTTACAAGCTTCAACACAACATTGCAACACTTGTCTAGCATAGCATAGTGTAAACTAGTAAAGTTTATACTTCATTGTATTGTATTCATTTGTAGTGATCGATTAGTATTTTAGTCCTCAAAATACTTAGAGTATTGGGAGTTGTTGCACCCTTGTAAAAGAACTATCGGGAGTGGTTGTACCCTTGTGAAAGAACTCAACATCTAGCTTAGTGTCGAAAATAGTGTGTAAGCGACGTGTAAGGTTTTCTCCGCTGGATAAAGGAGCTTGTTGACTAGTGCAAGAAAGCTCTCGAGTTGGATACTTGGGGCGTTGAGTAGGGCAAGGAAAAAGAGTCATTGTAGCCGAACCATGATAAACAATCGTGTTATGGTTTGATCGTTTCTTACTTTTATCCTTGCATATAATTTAGTGTTTGATACGTCTTAATTGTTAATTACACGTAAAAGTATTAGAAGAGAATCAAGTTTAAAACCGGTAAACTATTCAACCCCCCTTCTAGTTTTCCACACATGAGACGCCCCCAAGATCTCCAAGAAACGTGTGAACACTCTCCAAAGTTATTTCATCACTTATAAATAGTCTTGGACGAGTCATAAATCTGGTATGCAATTTCTACTATCTTACTTTATCACATTTTTCACCTACCTTTTGATACCAAGTAATTATTCACACGCCGGAGGTGGTTCGCAGGGTCCAACCCCTGCACAATCACTTAAGGTAGTGTTTTAGTATTTCTTATTTCAGGTTATATCCAAACTTGGCGCAACCACAATACCCCATTATATCCTTTTATCACCATCGAAGGCCTGGTTGTGCAATTTATTGTAGAATCAGTTGCGCCATCCATGAGACCCGCTACAATTAGTCCCATTATTTCCAAGCAAATAACCAGTCAAATATACCCACTACTTTTCTGGCATGAATCAAGAGAGAGAAGTTACACCCCCACCGGGTTTCTTGACCTTATCACCAATACCACCAACTGACCCTAACAACCTTCCGCCAATTACGGAATCCACGTTCACTACACGATCTCACCCAGAAATAACACCCAATCACCGTGCTTCGACATCATCTAACCTGGAACCTATTATTAGCCCTGCCTTTGTCGAGGCTAACCATGAAGAGTTGCTATTAAGGGCTCGTAGGAGACAAGCCCGAAACACGGAAATGTGAAGAGAGTTGGAATACTCTAGTGATGATTATGACAAAGAGATAGAGATGGAGCCGAGGCCTCAGTCACAGGGGGTCATGCGTTCAGCTTTGAGAATAGGATACCCTTCTAGTCGAAGGACGAATAAAAGGTCCGTTGGTTTCGAAGGGGTCCCTGAAAGAGCTCCCACTAGAAGAGAAGGAGTAATAGCTGAAGGTTCCAATAGAAGGAGCCAACGAAGGGAAAACATGGAGGTATCTTCCTCCATTGCTAGCTGCTCATTTAGGGAGAACTGAAGCAGGGGTTCCGCTATAGCCTTCTCACGCATTCGGCGTAAAAGGCAATCTACTATTCAATATGGGGGGAAACCTTCCTCCCAATGGTATATGCCCCCAATTCCACACTCAGACTTATCCTCAAAGCCTTTACCCACTAGTAAACGGACAGCCTAGTAACTAAAGTTTCCCACAAACTACTGCACCCTTCGGGTCATGCACAGGGGGTCATGAATTCAGCTTTGAGAATAGGATACCCTTCTAGACAAAGGACGAATAAAAGGTCCGTTGGTTTCGAAGGGGTCCCTGAAAGGGCTCCCACTAGAAGAGAAGGAGTAATAGTTGAAGGTTCCAATAAAAGGAGCCAACGAAGGGAAAACATGGAGGTAAATCTTCCTCCACTGCTAGCTGCTCATTTGGGGAGAACTGAAGCAGGGGTTCCGCTACAGCCTTCTCACGCATCCGACGTAGAAGGCAATCCACTATTCAATATGGGGGAAAACCTTCCTCCCAATGGTATATACCCCCAATTCCACACTCAGACTTATCCTCAAAGCCTTTACCCACTAGTAAACGGACAACCTAGTAACCAAAGTTTCCCGCAAACTACTGCACCCTTCGAGCATCCCGTAGCCTATCCTCCATACCCTTCAATATGAACACACCTTACCATCCATATCTTAACCAGACCCCTTCGGGAATACCTTCTAACCATAATCCGTACCTTGGCGTGTAACAACCCACTAACTTCCCCTTAGGTTAGAAATGCTCTACTAACTTAACTTAGGCCCTCACTAAGCACACTAGGATTAGAAATGCCTTACTAACTTGACTTAGGCCCTCACTAAGCACAAACTAGGATTAGAAATGCCTATAGGATTTTCCCTAGCTAAATTTTTGCTTTATTATATCCTTATGAACTAACTAACCTCTAGACAAGCTCACATATCCACCCATGCCAACCACTACCATGTTTACTTGATGTAAACATCCCGGTATGTCAATTAAAGGTTATAAACATATTTTCACTAAAAAACTATCACTCTAATACACCATACTTGCTAGAAAACCCTAAATGCACCTATGTGTTCCCGGTTAGCTTTAAAACCCTAATTGCTTATCCGAACTAACATGGTAGTGTTTAAGACTTAGATATAAGTTACATTAGTTACTTTAGGATATAATAGACTCCCTAGATCATAATACAACCCCCTAGAACTTAGCTACAAGTCATATAAGCACAAAACCCTAATTAGGTCATAACTTCCTGAAACTAGTTCTAAACTATCCCAAATCTTTACCATAAGTTGTCACCACTTAGTATAAGCTACTTAAGACATTATATTAGTTACTAAACAACATTAGGACCATAAATGAAACACTAAACCCTAGGCAAAACCTTAAACACTCACTAAACAAAACTAGGTTAAAACTTGACCTAAACACCTAAACTAAGCTACTTAAACACATTAAAACCACCAAGCAACCACCCTAGCACCTCCCTAATAGTAAGCTAGCAACCTAGCACCTCTAACCACCCAATAAAGTAGGTGGATCACCTACTTGTCACCACCTTGTTCCTAACCGCCTCCCTCGGCTCACTTGCACCACATCCAGCCTATGACGCCCCTAGCTACCACCATAGCTGCTCCTCATCACCATATAGACCTGCCACACCACCCCATAGCCTTTCTTACTTCACCCTCCCCTTCCACGACACCTAGCAGCCATGCCTTGGTCACTACTTCATACGCGGGCTATAAATACCCTCCCGTCCCCTCCATTTCTCTTCACACCTTTGTCTCCTCTCTACCTCACACCTTTCTTTAGTTTAAGACGCTTAGAAGCTTTAGAGAATGAGTAGCAAAGCTTTGGCCTAGGCGAGTTGTGGTTTGAGTCGAAGGAAACCCTAGAAACCCTTATAGTCTCGTTAACCCTTATACGACCTAGGTAAGCTTTAATTTACGTATAGTAGTCTTAGAATAGACCTAAGATACTTAGTATAAGCCTTAGAAACCGTAGGATAGTCTTAAATCTTCTCGTTTGCATGTTTTCTTTTCGTAACCCTAATTATAGTCGAATTGCATGTTTACGTATTACATAGCTTATTTACATGATATAATCTGAACTATATGACTTATTTGAACTTATATGAGTTAGACATAAGCTTAGAAACCTAGTTGTTATGTTAAAATATGATTTACATTTATTTAGGACTAGATTTGCAAAAATTTACATGCATAGGGGTATATATCGTAAATTCCTGAAACTATAAAGTCTAGGGACTATTTTTGAAATTTCCTAGAAGTTATAAGTGTAAGGACTAGTTTTGCAAAGTGTTAAAACCTTAGGATAGAAAATTAAACAAGTATTAAACTAAAAAGGATTAACATTGCAAATATTATAAACTTAAGGGTAAATAGGGTAAATAATGAAAGTTAGTATAGTTTAGGGACTATTTTTGTCATTACTCTAAAAATATATAAGTATAGGGACTAAATATGCAATAATTAAAAAGTTATATGCTTAATTGTTATAAGTTTATAAGTATAGGGTAGAAAATGTAAATATATAAACTTAAAGGGTAAAAATGGACTATTTTCATATAAATATAAAACCTATTTAAGTTAGAAGCATAACACAATACTAGGGAGCTTCATGCGAGGAGTACTATGTGGATATTTTGTTTTGACGAGTTTGTTGGGTTTAAGAATTAAAGTGTCCTGACTCCTCGAACGATTATTGTATATACTTCTGAGTTATGATGGCCTGAATGGTGTTATGTTATAACTAAAACCCTAATAACAACTTAACTTAATAGTAGGGAGCTTCGTGTGAGGAGTATTAACTTTTGAATTATGATGGCCCGAACAGTATTATGTTAATAACATAATACATTAATAGGGAGCTTCATGTGAGGAGTCATATACTTCTGAATTACGATGGCCCGAACGGTGTTATGTTATATATAAAAACCTAATAGTAATTAGTTACGAAAACCTAGACTAAGACTTGACATACACACACCTACACTACCCTCAGGATACGTGAGTGAGTTGTCTAAACCCCTACTTTCCTTACCTTAAGACCCAGGTGAGTTTTCATAGCCTCACTTTTAAATGTTTTACAACCCTGTGAGGGGGATACATGCTTTAAACCGAATACAAGTCTTTTCCCTTTGTTATTGCACGAGTAAACTATCTGCCATTATTACATAACCAAAATTCATGAATCTAATCGTTTGGGATATTTTACCCACGCGAACGCGAATATAGTTGATAGATCTATTGGAGTTTGACAACTCCCGTTGGTATTAACATCTTACTGGATGGTACCAATAAATAGTATATTTGAACCCACTGAAGGTTTAACTTTGGCAAGTTATCCTTCCCATCGTCTCATGGTTGGGTCTTCACCCCCATGACCCGTAACGTGTGGTTCATGAGCTTAGTGCAACATACCCTACTCATGATAATTGTGCATGCATCACAATTATCACACACATACTACATTTTCCCAGATGGGTGTAACAACGGAACCCAGGGAACTTGTATTCACTAAAACTTAAACCTATGACTCTCAGTCAACACCTAGTGTTGACTTTTTAAGCATGTATTCTAGGTATACTACTTCTACGGAGATATGGCAGAAGGAGGCACTAAGCTTGGAGGACTTTCAACCCGGTTATCATTCAAACATAACCTAACACCTAGATTTTTGGGACCTCATCAAAAGTAAAAGTATATCATTTACAAATAAAGCTCTGATAATTAAATGAATGATAACTAAATTTCTAAAACGTCTCTTTTCGAGTCGTTTTCTATTACTGTAACTGTGATTCTATGAAGTAATACCCCAAACACTTAATCCACTACGATCAGTGAAAAATGGGGGTGTTACAGATTGGCATCAGAGCATCAGTTGTAGAGAACAAGGTCAAAACCTAAACTACAACTATTTTTCCTAAAATCTTTCCACACATAGGGTTTAAGCTGAACCCTGTGGAACTTATATTCACACCTTAATTACTTAAACCTATGACTCTCACTCAACCTATGTGTTGACTTTTAAGCATGTTATTAGGTAATTAGGCACTATAGGAACCCTGGCACGGAGAAGTACTGGACATGAGGACGTCCAGAATAGTTATCATTCATCAAGTTTTGTATCATAAAACGTATCTTAGGGACCTCTCTTTTGGTAAAAGTACATCTTTTACTGTAAAAACTTTGATGAATAAATGAATGATAACACCTTTTTCAAAAACGTCTCTTTTCGAGTCGTTTTCTATTATCTTGTCTTTGTTTCCATGAGTAATATCCCAAACACTTAATCCGCTGCGATCAGTGAAAAACGGGGGTGTTACATGGTGTCCCTATGGGTACAGCGCCTTACAATTGTTTGTATTCAGAGCCTGCGGGATCCTCAACACCCTTTGCGATATGGATTGAAGAGTATCCTTTACCCGATGGTCTGAAGATGCCTTTCCACATAGGCACTTATGTAGGAAAGGGGGATCCGGACAATTTCTTACACTTGTTCGAAGGGGCAATCAGAATGCAGACGTGGGTCATGCTCGTGGCTTGTCACATGTTCACATATACTTTAAAGGACTCCGCTCGTATTTGGTGGAATCGTCAGAAGCCAAGCAGCATTGTGAACCTTGATGACCTAAAAGCTAAGTTTCGTTCACACTTCAGCCAACAAAAGAAATTCACAAGGACTCACCTGACAGTGCACAACATCAAACAGAGGGACAACGAAAGTACAAGGGCCTTCGTCACACAATTCACGATTTCACGGACGAAACTCTTCAGATTCTGGGCCTACACGAAGACCAACGCATCTTTGGCTTTGTACATGGTCTCTGAAACCGAACTTTGGTGGAATTCTTATCCACCGATCTTTCGGGCACATACAAAGGTCTTATGGAAAAGAAGTACACTTGGATAGAAATAAGAGCCAGCACAGATTCACTCCTTATAACAAAGGTCCTAATCACGGCCTACTTGAAAGCCTAACGAAGTCCCCGAAGGAAATTTTGGCCACGGAAAGGGCCGCGAAGACCTTTGAGCCTCCTCTTCGTAAGACCAGCAAAGGGAGAAGCTGAGATATGACCAAGTATTATTACTTCCATGAAGACTTTGGTCACGAGACGAACAGCTGCCAAGAACTAAAAAAGTAGAAAGAGGAAGCTGTCAAGTCTGGACAGTTGACGCATCTGGTAAAAGGCATAAGGAAGGGAAAGGAGAAGGTCTCCGATACTCCGTTGGAGAAGAATGATACTAGCGAAGCACCAATCCTTATGGTCCGCCAAGGAGGTCCAAGTCAGAAGAGGAAGGAAGTAGAGAAGGAGGCACAAACAGTGGGGGAAGTAACGTTTCCACCCATAACAAGCTAGCCTCCCTCAGATGACGCAGTAGTCATAAAGGTCCTCATTTTCAACCGAGAAGTAAAGAGGGCCTACATGGATTTCGGAAGCTCTTGCGAGATCATATATGAGCACTATTTCCTGAAACTCAAGCCTTCGATCAGGTCACAGAGGATAGACCCAAAGATACCTTTGGTAGGCTTCTTAGGGGAGCACTCATGGCCCCTGGGAGAAGTTCCCCTCGATATAACCATTGGCGAAGGCATGCTCGCAAGGACAGAAACCCTCACATTTGCAATCGTAAGATCTGACTCCCCATATAACTTGTTGATAGGAAGAACCATCATACAGAAGATGGGTATTGTGGTATCCACCATACATGCAGCGGTTAAGTTTCAAGGGGTCGGAACCGTATTCTCCAGTTACCACCATAGAACGGCACAGGATGATGGAAAGAAGATCAAGGAGAGTCCTCCAGACCCTCCGAAGGTCATCTTAAGTTGTGGAGACGCTGAAGAACGTATTGTTATAAACGAGCTTCATCCGGAGCAAACCGTGGTGATTAGGAAACAACTCCCTGCCACCTTCAAAGCAAGCCTGGAAAAGCTCTTGAGGGACAACAAGGATGTCTTCGCATGGACATAATCTGATATGATAGGAGTTCCCAGAAAACTCATAATCGATGGTAAGCCTTTTGGAACAGAACATAAGCTCAATGAGTTCAAACACATTGAGCTTATCAAACAGAAGCGTCGAAGCTTGGCACCTGAAAGGAATGCGGCAGCTTGCAAGGAAGTAGACGAACTCGTGTAGGCATGTATACTTAGGGAGGTAAAATACCAAACGTGGGTAGCCAACCTAGTCATGGTAAAGAAAAGTGACGGAGGGTGGCGTATGTGCGTTGAATTTACTGACATCAACAAGGCGTGCCCAAAAGATTGTTACCCCCTCTCAGAGATAGATTGAAAAGTACAATCCCTATCAGGGTTTTGCTTAAAATGCTTCTTAGACGCTTACAAAGGGTACCATCAGATACAAATGGCGGTAGAAGACGAAGAAAAGACACTTTTTTATACAGGAAGAGGAGTTTACTGTTACAAGAAGATGCCCTTCGGTTTAAAGAACGCGGGGGCAACATATCATCGATCGGTAGATAAAGCTTTTAACAAGCAGATAGGAAGGAATTTGGAAGCATACGTTGACGACATGGTCATAAAGAGTAGGATAGAAGAAGACTTGCTCTCTGACATCCAAGAAACCTTCGATCAGTTAAGAGCAATCAACATGAAGCTTAATCCGAAGAAATGTTCCTTTGGTGTCGAAGAAGGATAATTCCTCGGGCATTTAATCACGAAGCAAGGAATCAAGGCTAATCCTTTGAAGGTGAAAGCCATTACAGATTTGCAAGCCCCAAAGACGTTGAAGGAAGTACAAAGCCTTCATGGAAAGCTAGCAGCACTCAGCAGGTTCTTGTCAAAAGGTGCGGATCGATCGTTACCATTTTTTAAAACCCTTAAAGGATGCATGGATAAGAAGACTTTCCAACGGCGTGTCGAAGCTGAAGCTGCCTTCCAAAAGTTGAAAGAATTTATGGAAATTCTACCAACTCTCACAACTCCAATCAAAGGAGAAGTGTTATACATGTATATCGCAGCATCATACGAAAGTATCAGTGTAGTACTCCTGGCAGAAAGGGAAAAGAAGCAAATCCTGATCTACTTCGTTAGCCGAGTCTTACAAGGGGCTGAATTGAACTACCCAGAGCTAGAAAAGGTAATTCTAGCTTTGGTTCACGCCACAAGACGTCTCCGAAGGTATTTCCAAGCTCACCCCATCACAGTACTGACTGATAAGCCCATCAACCAAGTACTATCGAGGCCTGAAAAGTCGGGAAGAATAGCTAAATGGGCCATCGAGTTGGGAGAGCACGAAATAGAATACAAAGGGTGAAACTCCATAAAAGGTCAAATACTCGCAGACTTCCTTGCCGAGATGCCTTCTGAACCTGGTCAAGTTAAGGAGGCCCCCAAGAAGGAACCCTCGAAGAAGGAGGATAGTTGGAAACTATACATAGACGGAGCTTCAAGATCTGATGGTTCCGGGGTAGGGCTGATGTTAATCAACCCGAAAGGAAAGGAATACACTTATGCCCTACGTTTCGAATTCGAAGCAACCAATAACGAAGCAGAATATGAAGCTTTGTTAGCAGGACTACGTCTAGCTAAGAATATGGAAGTACGCCATTTTTCGGTTTTCGTTGATTCACAACTGGTTGCAAATCAAATTAAAGGCTCATATGAGGCAAGGAAGCCTACCATTAAACAGTACCTGGATAAAGCTAAAGAAATCCTGAATGGATTTACATCCTACACAATCGAGCATGTTCGAAGAAACCAGAATAAGAAGGCAGATGCATTCAGCAAGCTAGCCTCAATGACTTTCGCTCACTTAACCAAAGAGGTTCTGGTCGAAGTGTTAGCTGAAAGATCTATCCAAAGGAAGGAGGTGTCGAACGTGATATTCAAAGAAGGATCTAACTGGATGACTCCCATAAGGGAATACTTAATAAGCGGAATCCTACGTGAAGATCCAAAGTTAGCAAGAAAAGTCAGAATCAAGGCCCCTCAATACAGGTTAATTGGGGACCACCTCTACAGAAGATCTTTCTTATCACCTTGGCTTCGTTGTGTTGGGCCTAAGCAAGCTTCAAATATAATTTATGAATTCCATGAAGGATCATGCAGTCTACACGCAGGGCCTCGCTCCGTTGTCTCTAAGATAATGAAGCTAGGATACTACTGGCCATCAATGCATAGGGATGCGATGGACATTATACACAAGTTCGAGGCGTGTCAAATCCACTCAAAAGTCCCAAGGTTACCTAAGCAAGATATGACCTCTGTCACATTTTTCTCTCAATGGGGAATCGACATAGTTGGACCTCTACCAGTGGCACCGGGAGAAGTAAAGTTTTTGGTCGTAGCCATTGACTACTTCACCAAATGGGTCGAAGCTAAGCCTTTAGGATCTGTGATTGGCAGACACATGGAGAAATTCGTATAGGAACACATCATATGTTGCTTCGGAGTCTCTCACATCATCATCATCTCTAACAATGTAAAGCAATTCGCTGAAGGGATGTTTCCTACTTTTTGCAAAGGTTTAAAAAGCAAGGAATCATTCACATCCGTGTATCATCCCCAAGGCAACAGTCAAGTAGAGGTCACCAACAGAGACATTGTCAATGGAATCGAACGAAGGTTAGGCTGGGACCATCATGGGTGGGTAGATGAGCTACCCTAAGTTCTATGGGCTCATAGGACACACCCCAAGTCGAGTCATGGGGAAACGCCTTTCAGTCTCACTTATGGAACAGAAGCTGTCATTCCCTCGGATATAAGTGTGGAAATAGAACACATCATGAACTTCGAAACTTCAACAAATGGAAAAAGGCTTCGAGAAAACCTAGATTTACTCGAAGAGCAAAGAGAAATAGCCTATATCAGAGAAGCTATATACAAGCAAAAGTTGGAAAAATATTATAACAACAGGGTGAGACCTTCAAGCTTCAAGCCAGGCGAATATGTCCTTAGGCTCAATAGTACAAGCAAAGCTGAGTACCATGGGAAATTAGGACCTACATGGGAAGGACCTTACGTAATAGCCAAAGCCTACGGTAATGGAGCCTACAAGCTAATAACTCTCTTTGGAGACGAGGTTGACAGGACATGGAATGGTACCAACCTTTATAAGTTTTACATATAAGACTTATAGTTTTAAAGACAATTTGTTTGTTTTAATTTATGTATTGCACTCTTCTCATTCCGGGAAAGAAGCATTAATGGTGGATGTCTTAGTATTCATTTCATCAAATGATGTAATCCTCCCTACCCAATTAATGATATAAAGCATTTCCCTCGAATCTTTTGTTTCGTTTCATACAACAAATATTTATCCAGCCAAGTCATACAAGTTTCAATGTTCGAAGGATGATTTAAGATATTCATGTCTGGCACACAACATCCATCATCGTTCACATTAACTTTCCTTGAAAGTCTAAGGGTTTTCGAAGCCCTCTGACTAGAAGGATTAAGATGGAGTGGGTCATGACCCTTCGTCAGCAGTTAAGTTATATGATTGCTAAAAATCTTGGTTCAAAGTACACACAATAAGGATATTCATCTACGATAATCTTAGGTTGTATATTAACATTGTTAAAAAGCGTTGAGAGAAGAGAAACATGATATTAAAAGGGATAGAATCCCTAAGAAAGTAGATTCCAAGTTAATATAAAGGAAAATAGGTAGAAGAATCATAAGCATTCGGAATAACAAAAAGCAATAAACTGTTTGAAGGGTACACACCACCCTCGGGGCATAATCATTGCCAACATGGCAGCCTCTTTGCATTCTTGGATGAGGTAGGATCTTCTTGACGCAGGTGAGATGAAGGCTTCATAGGAGATGTCTTCCTACTCGGAGAAGAAGGTTGAATCCTACGAGGTTTCTTAGACAGAAGTTCCTCAATGGATACCATGGGATCTTTTGTTGCCTCGATAAGGAAGGGATACTCTGCTGATGCAAATGCATTACTAACATCATCGTATTCCCTTTCATGTGTAGGACGATAGTAAGGAACTTTCGATAGGATTACAGGTTCTCCAGTCTCAGCAATTTCCTCCAATAAGGTACATTTACCATGATATATGGCAGCGTTCACCAAGTTGGCTATCACTCTCCTAACCTCATCACTATGATATAGTTCCATGGCAATATATGGAACAACCTTCAATACAATATCTGCCCTATCCTTCTGAAGGCCTTCGCATCGAAGGTTTAAAGTAGCTAACTCCTGTTGCAGCTTAGACTTTTGCTCCACAAGTCTAGTCTTTTCAGATTTAAGACCTGAACATTTGGACTCGAGTATGGACAATCTTTCTTTAAGCCCAATCACTTTGGCTTCCTCCATCTTAAGCCTTCCACACTCAGCTCGGGCTTCTTTAAGTTGACTGACAAGCTACATGGCATTAACCCGAAGGTCTTGAACAACGGGGTTCTTTTCAAAGTCCTTCGAAGCCTTGTCACACTTAGCCTTCAACTCGGTAATCAATAACTCCCTATTCTCTTCTCGAGCCAGGACCACTCTCAACTCCTCTTTAGCATTCTTAACAGTCTGAACTAGTTCTCTTGTTCGAGTATTGAGATGGTTGTCAAGGATGGTCTGTCTCATGTAGCTTTTGTCATGAAGGTCACACAAGTTTTCAATAGACATATTGTCAAGGGTTCCCTTCCAACTGGCAGGCGTAACACCTTCTACCAGCCGATGGCAAGCAAGTAAATTTGGGAGTTCCCTTGTGTTGGATAATCCTTCACAAGCAAGAATTATAAAAAAATGTTATAATGATGCTTGAGGCATGATAAGTTTTTACCATGGATATCATCATCGTCCGGATCCTCCGAAGCTGTTGTGACAGTAGTTTCTTATTGGAACTCCTTTTGTTTTGTAGCCCTGGATAGGAAAGCCTGTATATCAAATTTTCTTTTGACAGGAGGCTTCAGGGCTTTCATGTCAGTTCCTTTCCTCTCACGAACCCGATCAGCTATTCCAGATGACCGAGCGAGGGTTACAGGACCGTCATCCGAGGAAAGGACCTCCGCGTCAGGGATATTCTCTATTGCTAATGGAGCCTCTTTGGTATTTGCCGGGGCGAATGCCTTAACCGCGGTTATTGGCTCTATTACCATGGCATCCACATCATTATTGTTTACCGAGACTGAGGGAGAACCTACCCCATAGTTAAAATCCCTTGGATCCCTGGGAATAAAGCTAGCCTCCTTCGCGCAACCAGATACAATGAAATTCCGGAAGGCCATCCCTACAAAATGAACAGATACATAAATATCATCAGACAGGTTATTCATCCTTTTTCAATTATTTGCACATACTTTGACCATCACAGTGAATTTCAGGAATCATGGGAGATCCCTCCCAACGATCCACAAGACCAGCCATAAAAAGGACGTGCTCTAGAAAAGTTTGCACGTCCACAGGGTATCGAGCGAGGCGTTCGTAGAGCGGATCACTTCGAATATTGTAGGGAATCTGTTCATTGAATTTCTTACAGTCAAAACGGAACTATTCATTCAAGAGTGCTGGATATTGTGGAGGTATGATAGTATCATGCACATAGAAGAACTTTCCTTTCCAATTGGTTATATTTGGAAAGGGTTTGGTAATCAGTATTGGCACATCTGCTTCAACCCTCTTCGATAATGTAAGCCAATCCCCTCCGAGGCAAAGGTTAAGGAAGCCTCGAAGCACATCTAGTGTGGGCTCATAACCATAAGCCTTACACATTACTATGTAGGTGGTAAGTTTGGCCAGGCCGAAGGGGTTAAACCTTAAGATGTGTACTCCATAGTACTGTAACAGCTCTAAAAACAATGGATGAAGGGGTATTCTTAGGTTCGATCGGGTAAAAGCATGAGTATATAAACCCACATACTCTTTTGGGGCATCATAAATGCTTTGATTTTTGTTAAAGGAGCATGACTTTGTGTTGTTTGGGTATGGGTTAATCTTCTAGAAATAGGGCCAAAGCCTCTCTCGACAAGGTACATTTTTGTTGCCTTATAATACGTTTCGCATCCATGCTCATGGCTGGTGAGTATGCCTAAATTATTAACTAATAGATAATGGAAAAGGTTACCTTTTGGTTGCCGCAGTAAATTACGTCACAACTTTGTATAAGTTATAGCGGCAAAGTGTGTGCATAGATTAGGGTTTGGGAGTTTCTGATTATTTATAGCGTATATGGAAGTATCTAGAAGAGGCTTTAAATTTTGAAAAATTGTTTGAGATTACCGATAATCATGCCGTTGTAATTTTTGTTCAACGGTTAAATCACAGGCATGAGCATTTATTGCATTTTTGAAATTTTGAAAACATTTTTTCTTATCCGATATTTGAGGATAGGGAGAATTTGTTGCTTTATCCTAGAGTTGAAAGCTATTTATCCTTGAACGCATATCTAACTTTCAATTGGAGGGCTTGATGATGTACCCTCCGATCAGGTCGAAGGACCCCCCCCCCCCCTCTTCGAGCCTGGTCGCAACCTACATATCGAAGGCTCTGGCTAGCTTCCTAAAACTTTCAATGGCGTAAAACTAATCACCTTTGATCTAGTTACCAACTGGGAATTCGCCAATCAAAGGATTAAGCCCTTCGGGGTACATCCTACGATGACATTGGGACGGGACTCTAGCAGGACCAACTCTCACCCACGTCTCCTCTTCCTCTTTAGCTCCCCTGCTAAACTAGGAGGAGTGGGGGCACTAAACCCTAGCGGTTACCATAAATCATGGGACGCCCTCATGATCTCCAAGAAATGTATGAACAATCTCTAACGTTATTTCATCACCTATAAATAGTCTTGGACAAGTCATAAATCTGGTATGCAATTTCTACTATCTTACTTTATCACATTTTCACCTACCTTTTGATACCAAGTACTTATTCACACACCAGAGGTGGTTCGCAGGGTCCAACCCCTGCGCAATCACTTAACGTAGTGTTTTAGTATTTCTTATTTCAGGTTATATCCAAGCTTGGCGCAACAACAATACCCCATTATATCCTTTGATCACCATCGAAGGCCTGGTCGTGCAATTTATTGTACAATCATTTATGTTATTTAGTTTCTAACTATCTAGACATTACACAATTAGTCCCTATACTTATATATTTCATGAAAATGACAGAAATGACCCTTAGACTTATTAGTTTTTAGATTTTACCATTTATACCCTTGACTTACTAATGTTTGCAAAACTAGTTCTTATAAGTTTATAACTTTTATAACTCTTGTCCTAAGGTTATGTAACTTTGCAAAAAGGGTCCTGATAACGTACCCTCCGCTCTGATAACGAGCGTTACCGTCACTCTGGCACTTAGCTTACCATTTGTACAAAGGGTAATGATGTACCCTCCTAAAGGACTAAGGACACATAATGTCGGCGTAAAGTCATTCACAATTGTAACACCCCCATTTTACACTGATCGCAGCGAATTAAGTGTTTGGGTTATTACTTCATAGAATCACAGTTACAGTAATGGAAAACGACTTGAAAAGAGATGTTTTAGAAATTTAGTTATCAGAGTTTTATTTGTAAAAGATATACTTTTACTTTTGATGAGTTCCCCAAAATCTAGGTGTTAGGTTATGTTTGAACGATAACCGGGTTGAAAGTCCTCCGAGCTCAGTGCCTCCTTTTGCCATATCTCCGTAGAAGTAGTATACCTAGAATACATGCTTAAAAAGTCAACACTAGGTGTTGAGTGAGAGTCATAGGTTTAAGTGTTAGTGAATACAAGTTCCCTGGGTTTCGTTGTTACACCCATCTGGGAAAATGTAATGTGTGTGTGATAATTGTGATGCATGCACAATTATCATGAGTAGGGTATGTTGCACTAAGTTCATGAACTACACGTTAACAATTCGGGTCATGGGGGGTGCAGACCCAACCATGAGAGGATGGGAAGGATAACTTGCCAAACTTAAACCTTCAGTTGGTTCAAATATAGTATTTATTGGTACCATCCAGTAAGATGTTAATACCAACGGGAGTTGTCAAACTCCAATAGATCTATCAAATATATTCCCGTTTGCATGGATAAAATAACCCAAATGATTAGATTCATGAATTTTGGTTATGTAGTGGTGGCAGTTAGTTTACTCGTGCAACAACCAAAGAAAAAGACTTTTATTTAGTTTTAAGTAAAGCAAGTAGCATGTGTCCCCCTCACAGGGGTTTGTAAAGCATTTAGAGTGAAAGTTTTAAAAAGAGGATGAGGCTATGAACTCACCAGGGCTTAGGGAAATATAATTGATGCAAAAAGTGACTAGGGAACTAGACTGCCTTACTCATGTATCCGAGTGTGTTGTAGGTTTGGATGTATGTCAAGCTTTAGTTATCTTGTTTAAGTTTCTTAAGTTATTGTTCTAAGGTTTTTTAATGTTTTAGATATAATATAACACCGTTCGGGCCATCACAATTCTGAAGTATATGACTCCTCACATGAAACTCCCTACTATAGTATTATTTTATCAACATAATACCGTTCGGGCCATCATAATTCAGAAGTTAATACTCCTCACGTGAAGCTCCCTACTATTGAGCTATATTGTTATTAAGTTATGTTATAATCATAACACCGTTCGGGCCATCTGATACGTGGGAATCGCACCAGGCTTTACCTCTCAAGGGATCTTGAGAAGCTTACAACCCCCACCAGGCAGTGTACCTGATCGTTGTAGTATAGTATAGTGACAAGTACCGGGGGATTGATCGTTCAGCTAGGAATAGTGTCGCTAGGATTAGAAAACCTAAATACTAGTTCTAAAGGTGTGGGATGATTATTTTTGTATTTTTATAATTTTTTGAAAGCAAATAAAAATCTCGGGTTTGAAGGATTTGGGCGGAATTAGTTGCTAGTCAACTAACCCAATACTAAAGATGCAATCAAAATAAAATACTAGAAATGAAAATAAACTTAATTATACTAAGGTTGTGAGCAATAAGTGGAGAAAATGTGTTTACTTAGATTTCACTACTCCCTAGATATCTTTTACACGTTAATTACTTGTTATAGTTGCGTGGATGACGGATTGTATTCCTTAATACCATTCATGGGGTGGCGCACTTAATTCCCCAATCCTATGAGTGCCTACTTCACCCCTATGTCGAGCCGGCTAAGAAGCTCCTAACATGGGATCATTAGAATTTACTCATGCATTAAATACAACCAATAAAACCTAGTGCACGTCAGTTCATGTTTCCTAAGACGTTCAAGCATGTTACCATTTGGAAGTCTGCCAGTTTTCTTAAGCCTAACATCGAAATCATTCATCCAATACAACCATAAACAAGTAATCAACACATAATTAATATCTAGGTTTCATTAGATCCAAGCAAACACAAGATAGATCTAGCCTAGCATGATGGAATTAAGACAAGAACAAGATATAGACAACCAACACATAGACATATTGATTGAATTAAAAGAATACTTATCTCAATTACACACGAAAGGGATGAAGGGCTTAGAACCCTTGAAAAACCTGTAAAATTCGTACCAAGTTCGTACTTAGGGTTTCTCCAAAACTTCTCTCTTTTTAATGTGAAAATTAGAAAACTATATATAGGAAATAGGGTCTGACGGCGTCAAGACAAAATTTGTGACGCCGTCATCTCGCCGCCAAAATACTTCTCGGACTGCCTTGATCTACTTTTGACGCAGTCATGTATTAGCATTTTCCAGGCCGTCATGGAAATTACTCTTGACGCCCTACCTTGTGACGCCGTCAATTATGTACTGGGTCGTCATGGAAATTACTCTTGACGCCGTCAGAAATTTCTTCTTGACGCTGTCACCTACTGTTCCCAGCAAGGAAAATTAAGACTTTGGCGTTTTCTTCACTTTTATGCTCCAAAAACGTCCGAATTGCTTCCTTTTCCAGATTTCACTCCCAAAGTACCTAAAATCACAAAAGGAACGATTTAGGGTAATAGTTGATCAAATAAATTCAATTCCGGGCTTAAATGACCCCCTAAAAGTGGTTCATTTTTCGCCTCATCATATACCCTTACACTTGAGATTTGCTTGTCCTCAAGCAAATGCGCTTTTATTCTAGTCAAAATACAAGTTAGGGGTCATTTAACACTAATATAAAAGTAATTACAACAAATAATCGTTCCACTAAAGACCAATAGACAAGCACGGAGGTCATACACTAGCACCTCACAAATAGTGTTTAGATACTCACATCTCTCGGGTGTAATAAAGTATAAATTACAATATGGAAACGGAAGATATCTCTCACTACCTGTCATAGCAAAATAGATTACCATAGGCTTGGGAAAGGATCAAACCTCCACCACTTGGCGTAAGCACCTAGGATAAACTATCAAAGAGGTCTTTTAAAGGGTTGTAACGTTAGGTGTAGGGATATGAAATACACAGTTTTGTTGGATAAAGGAAGTTTTACTAGTGGCGAGTTAACAATCTTGGTTAATTACATGTATAATATGGCGTTGCTAAGCCAAGACTAGACTCGACTTAAGCTAATAAATGAAAAATAACAAAAACATAAAATAAACATAGAATAAAAAGGGATGGTAGTCCGTATGTTTTTTCTCTTTTCTTTTTCTATTTTTTTTTCTTTTTCTTTCTTTTTCTATATTTTTTTTTTTTTTTTTTTTTTTTTTTGTGTGCATACACTCTTACCCTACCATCCAAAATAATACATCATAGGGAATGAACATTCCCCTTACACTTGAATTTTTACATACTTTACAATAACTAATCTAATGACTCGAATTAAGAAAATCAAAACACTTGTAGCACTTTTAAGATTAACGTACATATGGGGGTAATATATGATGTTCTTCCCCATTACTCCATAAAATAAGTACTTTACCCATGAGTCCCAATCGTCCCAAAACAATATGTACAAGGATATGACTCGACTTAGCAAACATGTAATCAATTAGATAGTTAACTTAGGGTTTAACAAATAACAATAATGCACTAAAGATGAGCGCATACACGGAAGGCTAAGGCGATTTGGTTGTACATTTAAATGGGGTGTAACAAATTCTTCCTTTAAGTAAGATGCTTAAAGTTAGAAACGAAAAGATAGGCTCGGAGGGGTGTACTAGGGGTTTCGTGTACTAAAAATGAGTACAACGCTAAGGGTGTGGGAAAAATTAGTTGACTTAACTAGCCAAGTAATATGACTTAAATGGTCAAGTAATTATGATACGGGTTTAACACAAGGGTGATCCTAATGCCTCTTATCATGTAGTAAATCCTACTACACGAATGTAGTCTCACTAGCGGTCTCGGGATGCATCACTAACGCAAGTTCTAGAATCTAAATGCTACCGGTACACTCATAAGCACTAATAGTAAATGCTTTTCCTATCAAATCTAAAGGCGAACCTCACATATTTGGGTGGAAAATTTTTCTGAATATACGGTTTTGTGCTAGTCATACAATCTCCTATCCATGAGACGCTTGCTATGGCTAAAGTTTCACTCCTAAATGTTGTAAAAAATTTTAAATTTGGCGCTAAAATTGCACTAACAAGTGTTTCTCATAGTTTTATTACACATCTACCATCAAACAAAACAAACTCAAGCGAAAAAGCATATGTAAGGTGTCATCATTTTACCCTCCCCTTACACTTAAGATGAACATTGTCCCCAATGTTCAAGTAAAGAATGTAAAAGTGAAAAAGTAAAAAGAATGAAATCAAATACTCCCCTGATTCGCTCGGTATGGATAATAAGGTGGCCAGGTTAAATCTTCCTCCAAGAAAATGAATAATCAAAGCTTCCCTTCCAGAATATAAATCATCTTCTTGTCATACATAACCTGTAAATCCTGAGAAAATAGACAAGACAACCTCGCATAAAATCGGTGGCAACCTATATAAGTTACTAAATCCTAGAAAACAAAATAAGATATAATGCTTGTGGAATGAAGTTTGCAGATTTCCTGGAGATTATAAAACTTAATAATTCACAAAAACCATAAGACTTCGTTAGAAAAACAAAACTGGTAAAATTTCCAGATTTTTACACGTGACGCCATCAAGAGTTAACTCTTGACGCCGTCAGAAGTGACCTGCAGAAATTCTTATGTTAAGTTTCTGGAAAATTTCAGGAAAAACTTGGTCCTACTTCCTGGAAAATCCTGCAAAACTTCATTATGACTCGATACAAGCATTTGACTCTAACAAATACGAATACACATGTTCATTTAATATTGTGGAGAATCATGATCGGTTTGTTTCTTAAAAACATATTTGGGGTTTCTCCTTACACTTATCTTTTGCAAAAATACTTCTAGGTAGAGTTAAGACTAGGCCAAAACAACAAAGTAAAGTATTTCCACTATTTAGTTTAGAAACATGATCAACCAACAATAAAAATAAAGCATGCATACGGAAGCAAATGACAAACAAAATAAAATCACACAAAACATGGGTTGCCTCCCAAGAAGCGCTTTTCTTTATTTACGAGTCTTGTAGCTAGACTCAAGGTCATGGGTTACTACGTGACCTCGTCGTTGGTTCCACTCTCTAGGTCGTCTTCTAAACTAGTATCGCTTTCATAGTGTAAGTACCTCGGGTCTTCGAACTCGAAGACATCTTTTCGATACTTAGAACCAAGCTTACTAACATCCTTAAAGAATCCACATGATAAATCAGAAGTGTTCTTACACCCTCTCCGAACATCTTCATCGCACAAAATAAGTTGGGAACTTATCTTATCAAGCCCGTCACCATCGATTTCATTAAGGTCTCTTCTCTTGTATGGAGTTTGGTATGAAACCCTCCTAATTCCATCAGCGAAGGTCATAATTCCGTTCCGGTCATCAATTATCAGATTAGTGATCTCGCAAAAGGGCGCCCCAAAAATGACTTGTGATAATCTAGGGTCGACATAGTCTTCGATATTGTCCACAATCGTAAATTCCATAGTGAATGCCATATTTCCTACAAACACCTGGATTTCATGATCCCTACCAACCACTTTCTCTCCCTTGTAAACCATTCCCCGCCTGCAGATATTGTTATAATGGAATAGGGACATAAAATTCTTCGGCAGGAATACATTAATGTAGATGTTATCGAAGTACTTATGGCCGATCATGCAGGGAATTTTGAGATTACTCGGATCACGCCGTCTTATCTTCCTCAACTCTCCATCCTTTGATCCGTATAGATTCCCCTCAAGGGAGGGACAATACTCGTACACCTCCTCATTACCCCTACGAAAAATTACCTTCTTAACACCATTGGTGAATAATGCACTACCATCCTTCTCATCAAGGATCACTCCCGATTCATTGATAAATGGTTTCCCAAGAACAAGGTTGGTTAACGTTTGATTGGTGAGAGGGTCCACGTCATCGACCACGGTGAGGTCAATATTGTAAACAAGTTCTCCAATCATGATTGATAAATTTTTCATTACCCTTGCATTATTAACTCTATCGCACACAATGCATTCTGGGAAGGCTTCGTGGTATAAGGAAAGGGGGATTATGTTAACTGGAAAGCTAGGATCTATATGACTATCGGTTAAGAGCTTCTCCTTAATGTTGCAGGAGATCTTAAAAACTTTAGGGTTGCTTTCCTCAGTCCTATCGCCACTCCCACTAGTAACATCCTCCATTTTTCTCTCGGATTCCTCTATAATAGATTTACCCAAAATGGTTGGATTTCTCTCATGCTCTTCCGATCTTTCTTTCCCTTCATTCGATTTGCCAGATTCTTGCGCGGTGTACTGCTCGGCTGAGTTGGTAGGTTTTTTGGCCAAATCTTGGTCTACCCTTAAGGTCTCATCTTTAGCTGTATGACCAATTTTGTTAGTTTGTTGTTGGGTTGGGTTGGGTGTAGAAGCAGATATCGTGGTGATGGTGTTTACAAAATGGATTGGTCCTAGGGGGTTGACATGTTCTTTTCCTTTTGGGGATAGATGTTTGAATAACTTGCTAGGACTTTTTATTTTCACAGGGGAGGTTGGTGGACTCATGACAGTAACAGACTTAACCTCATCAACGTGAATGGGTTTATTAACAACATGCTCTTTGATAGCAGTTAACAGATTACAAATCTTGTTGTTCATATCAGCCTGCTGTTGTCTAAATTTAGCCTCGAGCGTAGAGAGCTGTAATTCTTGAGATAGAATGAATTTTTTTAGAGCATCTTCACAGCTTTGCCTCGGAACACCTTGTGATGGAAAATGCTCGGACCAAGTGAGTGGTGAGGAGTCATTGAAGGATACGCTCCGCGTTTGGTACCCTCTGAAATTAGGTTTATCCTTCCATGCCTCATAGGCCTCGCCAGAAGTTCGAGGACCTCGACCCACGTGTGACGATGTGAATTCGTTAAAAGCACGTTTTGGAAGCTCCATGCAGTTATGAGTCTCGTGAGGGCCATTACATAATTTGCATATAGAAGCGATTTTGCTTACTTGGCTTGAAGGTTTTTGAGCTTCGTAAGATTTCATGAGAGAATTGACTCGACCTTCAAGTTCCATGATCCTACGGTCGGGAGTGCTAGAATTGTTCGAAGGCAAAGATATTGCCTTGACCGTTTTGTTCAAATCACGGGGGTCATTCCAACTTTCGTTGTCATAGAGAGCAAGATCTTCTATGAGTTCCCATGATTGTTCCGCACTTAGATCACGTAGCTTACCACCGGCCGATTGGTCAATGGCTCGCCTCGTGGAGAGATCGATATGGTCATAAAAGATTTGGACTTGGAGCCAAAGATCTATGCCATGATGAGGGACTTTTTGGAGTAAGTCCTTGAAACGAGTCCATGCTTCATAAAAGGTTTCATTTTGACGTTGTTGGAACATCAAGATGTCATATCTGAGCTTAGTAGTTCTCCCTGGTGGGAAAAATTGAGCAAGGAAACGAGTGATGAGATCATCCCATGTGGAGATGGATCCCGCGGGTAAACGCTCAAGCCATTGACTAGCCTGATCCCGTAGAGAGAATTGGAATAGGCATAATCGGGTTGTCTCTCTAGTTTCAACATCTAGGTCTATGGAATCTACGATTTTGAGGAAGTCCTTAAGATGTTGGTTTGGATCTTCGGAACGAAGTCCATGGAATGCACATCCGCTTTGCACCAACCGGATGGTGTCGGATCGCAAGGGGGTCACATAGGCTCCGGTGAGCTCAATGGTGTTTCGGTAGCCTTGGTGGCTAGGTCGGGAATACTCTCCTAAGGTTTGGGGCCTAAGAGGTTCTAGTGGTGGGTTTTGTTGTGGTGGGATGACGGGTTCAAAGATGTTCCCATCGTCCATGATGTCGGGTGGTGAAGAGTTACGAACAAAGACACAAAGAAATAAGATAGACTAAAGAAAACCTAAAAATAAAAATAAAATCTTACTAGAAAGGAATCTAGCAAGTAGACCTAATAAAAAGAGATTCTAACCTAGACAATAACTATTCCCCGGGCTGCGGCACCAAAAACTTGATACGTGGGAATCGCACCAGGCTTTACCTCTCAAGGGATCTTGAGAAGCTTACAACCCCCACCAGGCAGTGTACCTGATCGTTGTAGTATAGTATAGTGACAAGTACTGGGGGATTGATCGTTCAGCTAGGAATAGTGTCGCTAGGATTAGAAAACCTAAATACTAGTTCTAAAGGTGAGGGATGATTATTTTTGTATTTTTATAATTTTTTGAAAGCAAATAAAAATCTCGGTTTTGAAGGATTTGGGGGGAATTAGTTGCTAGTCAACTAACCCAATACTAAAGATGCAATCAAAATAAAATACTAGAAATGAAAATAAACTAAATTATACTAAGGTTGTGAGCAATAAGTGGAGAAAATGTGTTTACTTAGATTTCACTACTCCCTAGATATCTCTTACACGTTAATTACTTGTTATAGTTGCGTGGATGACGGATTGTATTCCTTAATACCATTCATGGGGTGGCGCACTTAATTCCCCAATCCTATGAGTGCCTACTTCACACCTATGTCGAGCCGGCTAAGAAGCTCCTAACATGGGATTATTAGAATTTACTCATGCATTAAATATAACCAATAAAACCTAGTGCACGTCAGTTCATGTTTTCTAAGACGTTCAAGCATGTTACCATTTGGAAGTCTGCCAGTTTTCTTAAGCCTAACATCGAAATCATTCATCCAATACAACCATAAACAAGTAATCAACACATAATTAATATCTAGGTTTCATTAGATCCAAGCAAACACAAGATAGATCTAGCCTAGCATGATGGAATTAAGACAAGAACAAGATATAGACAACCAACACATAGACATATTGATTGAATTAAAAGAATACTTATCTCAATTACACATGAAAGGGATGAAGGGCTTAGAACCCTTGAAAAACCTGTAAAATTCGTACCAAGTTCGTACTTAGGGTTTCTCCAAAACTTATCTCTTTTTAATGTGAAAATTAGAAAACTATATATAGGAAATAGGGTTTGACGGCGTCAAGACAAAATTTGTGACGCCGTCATCTCGCCGCCAAAATACTTCTCGGACTGCCTTGATTTACTTTTGACGCCGTCATGTATTAATATTTTCCAGGCCATCATGGAAATTACTCTTGACGCCCTACCTTGTGACGCCGTCAATTCTGTACTGGCTCGTCATGGAAATTACTCTTGACGCCGTCAGAAATTCCTTCTTGACGTCATCACCTACTGTTCCCAGCAAGGAAAATTAAGACTTTGGCGTTTTCTTCACTTTTATGGTCCAAAAACGTCCGAATTGCTTCCTTTTCCAGACTTCACTCCCAAAGTACCTAAAATCACAAAAGGAACGATTTAGGGCAATATTTGATCAAATAAATTCAATTCCGGGCTTAAATGATGTAACAATTCGCATTTTCAGGTTAATTACTATTCCCGGAAAATTTCACTATTCACTTTTACTATTCATTTTTCCCGAAATTTTACCGAAATCTGATTTTTGTTTCTTGGCCTCGAGTGATAAATCATTTCCATGGCAAATTAAAAGTTTGACATTCATAAGCTCATTTTCTTGAAAGTTAATAAGGAATTACACGTTTTAGGGTAAAACGTCATTCAAAAATTCTACGCACAACGAAACTCGACCGCGTTAAGTGACCCCGCATCAGAAAAATGTTTGACACACTCATGATTTATTTGAGAATTAATCATGACTGAGAAAAACATGACCAAAATAAGCCTCGGCCGTGAAAAACTGGAATTTTCAGTTTTTAAGCGTTTTTACTCAGCCGTAACCTTAGCCTATACCTACACCGCGTTTCTAAGACAATTTGAGTTTTCAACTTATTAGAAAAAGTCAACATATTTTTCCCTCCTCCTTTGACCAAAAATCATTCCTTGATTTTTAGGCTTACGGTTTTATGTCTAAAAGACATTTAATACCAACCGACACTAGACTGAGCCCAGTCTAGACATTATAAGTCATTTTAAATCATTTTTATCCTATTAGAAAAGTAACATTTTACTTTTCTCAATTTTAAGCAATATTCGTACGTTTTACGTATTACGCGTTTTAGACCCGTGTTTCCAGTTTTAGCAGGGTTTTACCACCCCAATGGAACCAACCACTCATTTTATATTTTATTATGGAGTGTCATGATATGTTTAACCATACTTTCAAGTTCCATATTTTTACGACACCCGGTTTTACGTTTTGTGACGTAACAACTTACGGTTAGCATTTTTACGGAGTCGAAACTAGCTCCATAAGCTTGGATAATATCATCAAAAGTCCACACTTGCTCCCCAAGCTTGGCAAACCGCCTCTAGGGGGGGGGATTCACACTTGTGGCATGATCTCATGCATAGAGCTCTTAGATCATTACATGTGTTCAAGCTTCCTTTGTAAGCTTTGATAAGTCAAGTTACTAACCTCCTCAAGACCCTATATAAGCCTCCCCTCCTTCCTTTGTACGCCACAATCACAACACACAAACACCATCTCCTTTGCTTGATCTTCTTCCAAGTTTCATGCAAGAATCATGTGCTACTACAATACATAAACACTAGTTTGGTTTTGATTCATCAAAACTACTTCCAATCTTTAGAACTTTGGTGATTTCTCTTGAGTTTGAATCCACTCAAGTCACCTCAACTTTCATCATCTCTCTTTCAAGAATACAAGTGTAGAAAGATTGCTTGAAGTGAAGTAGGGTGAAGCTAAAGTCTATCAAAGTCCTTTTCCTTACATGCTACTTACCTTTCTTTGTAGAAATCCAAAGTTGTAAGCCAACTCTAATACACTTCCTTGCTTAAATATCATTATCATGTTATTTACATATCATTCATGCTATATTTTGTCTTGTGATCATGTCCATGTATAAAAATGGGTAAAACAAGTTATTACAAATGATTGTTAACTTATGTTATTTAAACACGTAAACTAGTGACTTTTATGGAGAACCATGACCAAAATAGTACAACTATGATATTGGACACTTACTTACTGTTATAAAGGACTTCAAAAGGAAAACATAGCAATTTGAATCACCTAAAACGAGTACACGAGTCAAAAGTTATGACCATAAGAAGTTAGCGAAACCAAAACGCCGAAACTGCCTATACCCTACTGTTTTGCATTCTGACTTTTTGAAAGTGGAACTTCTGGTCCGATTCAGCAAAAACTTAAAACACGAAAGTTGTCCGGAACGCCGTTTTCGTTCAGGAACAAAGAAGCTCGAGCCTTGAAAACGCTTTCCGAGTGATATTTTCTTCAAATTCTTAACAGCCCACTTTTAGACCGAAGTCACTATATAAAGGTTATGGTTTATATAGACCAAAGAGGTCTTATGACCTAGATTCAAGAACACAACCATGGCTAAAGCCAAGGTTGAGTCTCAAGACCATGGAACAATGACCAAAGGTCATGGCGAAAACATGAGTTAAGACCATATATACATACCAAGGTGAAAACATGAGCTAACGACCATATAAACTTACCAAGGTAAATACATGAACTAGAGAGTTAGCGATAACTTAAACATACAACTCGGATCTACTTCATCTAAAGAACCATGAGATATTACAAGAAATTGTCATATAAGTTATAAGAAACTTACCCTAATAACAATCTTCATGTAATCATAAACTTTCCTAAGTTTATTCAAATATTGGACATGTAACTTTTCGGATCAAAACTTTTATATATATACTTTATCAACTACTACATTAGTAGGGAGCCTCATGTGAGGAGTTCATTATGTAAGCCGTCGAGATGAGTTGTGGATTTACGAATTAAAGTGTCCTGGCTCCTCGAACGTTTACTACATGACTTCTGAATTATGTCGGCCCGAACGGTAGTAAATGATATATAAACTATACATGTTTCATGAACCATTTCTTTTCATATACTTACACTATACAAAGTACCACATCATGGACTAAGTGCAAGACATATATTGGCACATTTATGTTTTCTTAGACATTATTCCAAACCTAAGTTGCAACAATTATTCTAGGTTGCTCGTAGAAGTTCTTACGGCATATCCATCATTCTCATTATACATCATCCAACTCAAGGTGAGTTCATAGCCCCACTTTCCATTACTTAATTGTTTTACAAACCCTTGGGGGGAATACATGCTATTTTAACCGAACACAATGCTTTCAAATTGTATGCTTGCCTGATTGTTTTATTATCACTAAGTACCAACCTTGCTAAACCGAGATCCCTTATTATGAACCATTTAATCACTAGCAATAGTGAGCGCGAATATTGTGAATAGGCCTATTGGGATTGACGAATCCCATTTGTATTGACTAAGTTCAAACAAATGCATTAATATTTGAGACATTAGGTATGACGGCAAAGTACCTACCGGGATAACTCCGTCGATCGATATTGGTACCCGTTAACGTTTTGGTGTCATAAGCTTAGTATTTGATAATAACTGTTCCGGGCATATAACAACGTGGCCCATCTTTGTTTTCCAAACATTGGTGTGAGTCCATAGCTCACACTACCAACATATTGTGTTCAAACATTAAACAAACTCTATAAATATCACTCAACCTTTGTGTTGACCTCTCAAGCATGTATTTCAGGTTCATGATGATCAAGGATGGCACGGAAGGGCACGGATACTCAAGAGGGCTATAAATTTTATTATCATTCAAAAACTCATTTATTATACATTGTAAACATGGAACCATTTGGGACCTCATTTTGTAATCTCTGATATTTATATAATTTGAATGATAAATCTTTCAAAAACGACTCAATTAGAGTTCGTTTTCTATTATTGTGACTATTGTGCCGTCGAGTAACACCCAGTTTGAATTCCGCTGCATCCATGAATTGGGGGTGTTACAAATGACCCCCTAAAAGTGGTTCATTTTTCGCCTCATCACCATCATAATCAAGAAGTACGTGCAATAATCGTTTGAGGAGCCAGGGCCGGCACTTTAATTCGTAAACCCAGCAAACTCGTCAAAACGAAATATCCACATGGTACTCCTCATGTGAAGCTCCCTACTATTATGTTATGCTTCTAACTTTTATTAAGTTTTATATTTATATGATATTTTCATTTTATACCCTTATAGTTTATATATTTACATTTTCTACCCTAAGCTTATAATACTTATATTATTTATACTTATAACTATCTATACTTGACACAACTAGTTCCTAGACTTCTATATTTTTAGAAAATGAGATAATTAACCCTTGGACTCATAAGTTTTCTATATTTGCTATTTAGACCCTTAACTTTATAATATTTGCATAACTAGTCCTCTTTAGTTTATAACTTATTTTAATTTCTATCTGAAGGTTTTAATGCTTTGAAAAAAGAGTCCTTACACTTATAACTTCTAGGAAATGTCAAAAACAGTCCCTAGACTTTATAGTTTCAGGAATTTATGATATATACTTTTATGCATGTAAAGTTTTGCAAAACTAGTCCTAAATGCATGTAAACTATATTTTTATGTAATAACTAAGTTTTCTAGCTTATGTTTAACTACTATTAGCTTATTTAAGTTATCTAAACTAGCTTAGGGCTTATGAAAAGGACTTAGCATGTATTTAGGGTTTTATCTATAATTAGGGTTTTAAAAAAGAAAACTAGCAAATGAAATGGTTTAAGGCTTAGGCAAGGGTTCCTAGGGGATCTAAGGTATCCCAATACTATCCTAAGACTAAACTAAAGCTAATAGAACAAGTTGTAGGCTTACCTAGGTCATGTGAGTCCTAACGTGGGCAAACTAGGGTTTCTAGGGCAAAACTACTTTGACAAGCATGCAAGACCTATACCACTCGACTTCTAAGTTTCCTAGAGCTCTTGTACTACTACCAAGACCAGAAATATTGAGGAGATGAAGTGAGGAGAGGTGTGGTTTAGAAATGGAGGGTGGTGAGGGTTTATATAGGCTCGTAAGCCTTGGGGATCAAGAAAATGGAAGTATGAGGTGTCAAGAGGGGGAATGACTAAGACAAGCTAGGAAGTGAAGTGGCGAGGCTATGGGATGACTAAGGGTGGCTAGGAATAGGTAGGGAGCGGTATAGGGTGGTGTGGAGGATTTTTGGCTGCGGGTTGGTCAAGGAGGTGACGAGGAGGGTGTGTGGCGGTTTGGTGGCCACAAGGTGGTGGACAGGTGCTTGTAAGCTGCTTGTGAGCTACTTATAAGCTGCTTGGGTGGTTTAGTGGTGGTTTAGGGTGATTAGTGGTGGTTTACTGGCGGTTTAGGGGCGGTTTAGTTAGGTAGGTGATAAGTAGGTGATGAAGTTGTGTGGTAGGGTGCTTGGTAGTGACAAGGTGGTGTGTAAGCTGCTATGGAGTGGTGATAGGGTGCTTGCTTGCTTATGTTTAGGTTTTACTAGTTTAAGTTTAAGTTTAGACCTAGTTTTACTTAGTGAGAGTTTAAGGTTTTACCTAAGGTTTAGTGCCTAGGTTAGGTTCCTAAGAGTTTTTAGTGACTAATCCTAAGTCCTAAGGGGTTTATACTAAGTGATGGTAGCTTATGGGAAAGATTTGGGAAGGTTTGACCTAGTTTTGTGACCTAAATGACCTATTTGTGTTTAGTGGGAGATTAGGATTTATCCTATGGTTTAGTGCCTATATTAGTGTCCTATGATTGTCTAATGACTAATTCTAGGTCCTAAGAGGCTCATACTAAGTGGTGGTAACATATGGTGAAGTTTTGGGATTGTTTAGACCTAATTCTAGGAAGTTATGACTTAGTTATAGTTTTGTGCTTAAGGGACTTGTACCTAAGTTCTAAAGGGTTGTACTAATTCCTAATGGTCCTAAGGTATCCTAATGTTCTTAAGGTAACTCATACTTAAGCGTTGGAAACTTTCAAACTAGTTTAGTTAAGCATATAGGGTGTAGTAAGCACATATACCTAATTAGGGTTTAGTTAAGGTTTATTAGGGTTTTGTGATATATTTAGTGTGTTAGATTGGTAGATTACTTATTATGGTGTTGAGGTGATCTTATGCTTGACATACCAGGGGTTTATAGGATGTGAGTGTTGAGTTATTTGGCTTGTGTAGATACGTTAGCAGGTCTAGTGAGTCATGCTAGTAATAAATGCACATAAAAAGCAAAAATTTACCTGTGAAATACCTACTATAGGTATTTGTAATGGGAATGATAGTAATGAGGTTTTGTGGGTTGTTACAGTCTTACCTCCTTAGAGGAAATCTCGTCCTGAGATTTAGATAATCATAGGGGTAGGAGAAAGAATAAATCGAGAAAGATAAGAGGAAGAAGTGAGTTATAGGGAAAGATTTTTCTGATACCAAAAAAGAGTGCTATGAAAAGAAAGGAAAGTTTGCACAAGCGGAGTTGGAAATGTTTGCACAGTTTCCAGATACTTAGGCTTATTCATTTATATCTCATTATTTGCAAATAAAGGTGTCCCAATATTTGTAAACAAGAGCGTATAAATTCATAATCCATTTGATTTATAATTTTCTCATTAAAATGAAGGAGCGTCCTAGTTCATTTTAATAGGATAGTCATTATAAATCATCCTTAACTAGTATTGGTGGAAAACGAAGAGTGTTTACCACACTTAAGGAAATGCGGTACGGGAATATTTTAGAGACAAGTTCCAACCATGATGAAGACTAGTTCTAGTCATGGTGAAGACAAGTTCTAACTACGGTAGAGGTAAATTCTAGTCACGATAGAGACAAGTTCTAGTCATGATAGAGACAAGTTCTACAGTCTTGCTGTTTAGCAACTTGCCACATGGTAAACTCCCATGTTATGACTAGAATGACGGGCGTTGAAGATCTCATTTTTGCAACTTTTGCAAAGCGAGATTTAATATCATAGTCGAACATAATGAGGATTACAGTTCGATGTAGATATTCTTACAAGTTCTAACTAATAGAAACTTGTGATATTACGAGAAATACAAGTTCTACTTTTAGAACATTGTAGGATGAGGTAGGGAGAGAATATAGAGAGATGAAAATAGAGTGTAAAATGACGAAGGGATAAAAAGAATGGAAGGAAATGGAATGAGGGATTTTTATAGGAATGAGTGAAAAAGAAGAAAGGAGGAAAGGGATGAAATAAGAAGGTATGAAGAAATGGAAGATAATGAAAGGATGGAAGGGTAGGTATAGGTGAAGTGGAAAAGTATAGGGGTATAAGATTAAACGGTAGAGTGGGAAAAACGGAAGAGTAGGATTTTAATAGGAGAGTGGGGAAAAAGGCAGGAAAGAGGAATTTTGAATGGAAGAGTGGGAAAAGGGTGGGAAAATGGGATTTTGTATGGAAGAGTGGGAAAAGGCGGGAGAAGGAGATATAAACGGGATATAAACGGTAGAAGGAGAGAAAACGAAAGGAAAAGATTAAACGAAATAGTAAGAGTATAGGATACCTGAAAGATAGTATCCTAATGGAGTTTTTAGATTAACTAGATTCTTTCCCAAAAGTTATTTCCCCCCCCCCCCTAAGGTTCTTCTAGTTTTTCCTAACTAATCCTAATTTCTAAGGGTGGGGTGTTTGGTTCATTTAAAGTAGAGGGTTCTAAATAGGGAGTAGGTTTAGAGGTTTTCTTTCCTAAGGGTTAATAGGAGTATCCTTATTCTTAGGTGTAGTTTCGGGTTTTCTCTTTTGTTTTAAGTTGTCTATTACTACCATTATTACTATTATTACAAGTATTACTATTCCTAGGTACTTGAAACCAGCTGGGGTAGTATCCATAGTATCACCTAAGTGGAATTTCCTAATGTGTATTCTAAGAAATGTCAAATCCTAAGATGTAATCTAATATCCTCAAATATCTTATGTAGGTATCCTAAGGGACTAGGTAGGGGCAATTTTATCCTAAAACTACTTATTCCTATATGGTAGAAGCTTGCTATGTGTCTATCCTAAACTAGGGGTTTAATGGTTTATGGTAGAGGTTTTACTATTTAATCCTATGTTTTTCCTAATATTCCTTATATTTAATCTAGGTTCTAGTCCTAATAAATTTCTAAGCTAAATCCTATCTTATAGGGATATCTTCCTAATTTTCCTATTTATTGGGGTAGGGATTTTAGTTTCTAACCCATAAAACCTTAAAGATTTCTAATCCTATATTTTTCTAATTCCTCAAGGGTTTCTTAAATAGCCTATCTTAGTGATCTAAGGTATTTTACACTTAAGCTTATGTTTCCTAGGGATATCCTAATGTTATTTCTAACCTCAAATATGGAAATCCTAAATATGGTTTGGGTTTTACTAAGGGGATGGGGAAAACTAACTTGGAAAAATCATAGTAATCTAAGGAAATAAAGAGGAAAAAGGATAGGAATATGCTTGTATATGGCTTATCTTATATTTGCATATGGGATAGTTAGGGGTAGAATCTCTAACTAGGAAGGAAATAGCTTAAGAGAGCTAAGGAAGTAGTGAGGGTTTAGAGATCAGAGGAGAAAGAATTTAGATCTCTATGGTGTAGAATAAGAATTATCACCATTGATAAGGGAGAGTGTTTGAAAATGATTAAGTTTTAGGGAAGTAGGAAGTATGAGGGGAGTTTAAAACAGTTTAGAGATTCTATATATCTAAGGCATCGGGGTAGTTTTTCCTAAATTCCTAGGGGTAAGGGTTAAGGGTAGGTTATAACAAGTACCTAACTTGTCATGTCTTATGGGTTATATCTATTTTCCTAAAGGGGTTACTATTGGGTTAGGGGTGACTTAAGGTAATGTGGGAGAGGTATTTTCCTAAGGGGTTACTATTGGGTTAGGGATGACCTAAGGTAATGTGGGAGAGGTATACCTAAGTCTAGTTTATCTAATTTATCCTAATTGAGGGGTACTAGGTAGTTTCTAAAACCTAAGTTATTTTATTGATTTCCTATCTTACATATCCTATAGGCACTAACTATTCTCGGGTATAAAAGGCATATTACTTCGGAGTTTCTAAGGTTTTCCTAATTCCAAGAGTTTGTGTTTTCTAGGTTTGATTGAAAATTTTCCTCATCATTATCTATTATCTTTTCTAAAATGCAAATCCTAAAGCGGGCAAAGGCTATTTTATGGTGGTGTTTCATTTGGTTTTTCTGTATTTTAGCTACTTTAAAATAGTTTTCTTGTAAAGTGTTTCTTAAACTACTATAGTCAGGTTGATTATCTAAGTTATTATTATGACCTTTTTCTATCTTTTCAAGAACGTCAAGGAAAATCTCATCTAAATTATTTAAAATTTCCTCTAATTGATTTTCCTCATTTTCTAAAGTTGTCCTAGAGGGTTTTTCTCCAAAATCTTTCCAAGATGAAATGGGAGGGTTTACTAAGTAAGGGGTAGGTCCTAAGGTGTAGGGTTGCCTAAGGTCATATCTTGGGGTATAGGTAGGGATAGGGTTTCTAGGTATACATGGTTCTCTAAAGAGAAAGAAACCATGGGGTTCTAATCTAGATGTGGGGAATGGTGGGTGTATAACAGGGTTTAGGGGAGGTATAGGTGATGCCTTAATATAGAAATCTCTTATGTGTTTTAAATGAGGGTTATCTAAGGAAGGTGTATATCCTAAGGGTGAAGGTATATCTAAACTATTCCTAGAGTCTTCTAAGTGATTGGGAATATAGGGTTTAGGGGAATAATCTAGTACATTTGGAGAGGGAAGATCATTCTCCGGATGTAAGTTAGATGAGACAGGGTAGGGTAGTGGGGAGTAGACATAACTATATAATAGTAAAAAGAATGTAATCATTTAGCAATTAAGCAGGAAATTATTATACTAACCTTAGGACGTATAGTTACGATGGATGGCAGAGGTACTGAGGACTTTCTCGGGTTTAGGAAAAATAGTTGTAGTTTAGTTTTTGACCTTGTTCTCTACAACTGATGCTCTAATGCCAATCTGTAACACGCCCATTTTTCACTGATCGCAGCAGATTAAGTGTTTGGGGTATTACTTCATAGAATCACCGTTACAGTAATAGGAAACGACTCGAAAAGAAACGTTTTAGAAATTTAGTTATCATTCATTTAATTATCATAATTTTATTTGTAAAAGATATACTTTTACTTTTGATGAGGTCCCAAAAATCTAGGTGTTAGGTTATGTTTGAATGATAACCGGGTTGAAAGTCCTCCGAGCTTAATGCCTCCTTCTGCCATGTCTCTGTAGAAGTAGTATACCTAGAATACATGCTTAAAAAGTCAACACTAGGTGTTGAGTGAGAGTCATAGGTTTAAGTGTTAGTGAATACAAGTTCCTTGGGTTCCGTTGTTACACCCATCTGGGAAAATGTGGTGTGTGTGTGATAATTGTGATGCATGCACAATTATATGAGTAGGGTATGTTGCACTAAGCTCATCAACCACACGTTAACAATCCAGGTCATGGGGGCTGCAGACCCAACCATGAGGGGATGGGAAGGAAAACTTGCCAAAGTTAAACCTTCAGTGGGTTCAATTATAGTACTTATTGGAACCATCTAGTAAGATGTTAATACCAACGGGAGTTATCAAACTCCAATAGATCTATCAAATATATTCGCGTTCACGTGGGTAAAATATCCCAAACGATTAGATTCAGGAATTTTGGTTATTTAGTGGTGGCAGTTAGTTTACTCGTGCAACAACCAAAAAAAAGACTTGTATTCGATTTTAAGTAAAGCAAGTAGCATGTATCCCCCTCACAGGATTTGTAAAGCATTTAGAGTGAAAGTTTTAAAAAGAGTATGAGGCTATGAACTCACATGGGCTTAGGGAAATCTAATTGATGCAAAAAGTGACTAGGGAACTAGACTACCTTACTCACATATCCTAGTGTGTTGTAGGTTTGGATGTATGTCAAGCTTTAGTTATCTTGTTTAAGTTTCTTATGTTATTGTTCTTAAGTTTGTTAATGTTTTAGGTATAATATAGCACCGTTCGGGCCATCACAATTCAGAAGTATATGACTCCTCACATGAAGCTCCCTACTATTGTATTATGTTATCAACATAATACCGTTCGGGCCATCATAATTCAGAAGTTAGTACTCCTCACATGAAGCTCCCTACTATTGAGCTATATTGTTATTAAGTTAAGTTATAATCATAACACCGTTCGTGCCATCATAATCCAGAAGTACATGCAATAATCGTTTGAGGAGCCAGGGCACTTTAATTCGTAAACCCAGCAAACTCGTCAAAACGAAATATCCACATGGTACTCCTCACATGAAGCTCCCTACAATTAGGTTATGCTTCTAACTTTTATTAAGTTTTATATTTATATGATATTTTCATTTTATACCCTTAGAGTTTATAAATTTACATTTTCTACCCTAAGCTTATAATACTTATATTATTTATACTTATAACTATCTATACTTGACACAACTAGTCCCTAGACTTTTATATTTTTAGAAAATGAGATAATTAACCCTTGGACTCATAAGTTTTCTATATTTACTATTTAGTCCTTTAACTTTATAATATTTGCATAACTAGTCCTTTTTAGTTTATAACTTATTTTAATTTCTATCCTAAGGTTTTAATGCTTTGAAAAATGAGTCCTTACACTTATAACTTCTAGGAAATGTCAAAAATAGTCCCTAGCCTTTATAGTTTTAGGAATTTACGATATATACCCTTATGCATGTAAAGTTTTGCAAAACTAGTCCTAAATGCATGTAAACTATATTTTTATGTAATAACTAAGTTTTCTAGCTTATGTTTAACTACTATTAGCTTATTTAAGTTATCTAAACTAGCTTGGGGCTTATGAAAAGGACTTATAGCATGTATTAAAGGTTTTATCTATAATTTGGGTTTTAAAAAAGAAAACTGGCAAATGAAATGGTTCAAGGCTTAGGCAAGGGTTCCTAGGGGATCAAAGACATCCTAATACTATCCTAAGACTAAAATAAATCTAATAGAACAAGTTGGAGGCTTACCTAGGTCATGTGAGTCCTAACGTGGGCAAACTAGGGTTTCTAGGGCAAAACTACTTTGACAAGCATGCAAGACCTATACCACTCGACTTCTAAGTTTCCTAGAGCTCTTGTACTACTACCAAGACCAGAAATATTGAGGTGATGAAGTGAGAAGAGGTGTGGTTTGGAAATGGAGGGTGGCGAGGGTTTATATAGGCTCGTAAGCCTTGGGGACCAAGAAAACAAAAGTATGAGGTGTCGAAATAGGGGGAATGACTAAGACAAGTTAGGAGGTGAAGTGGCAAGGCTATGGGATGACTAAGGGTGGCTAGGAGTAGGTAGGGGGTGGTATAGGGTGGTGTGGAGGATTTTTGGACGCGGGTTGTCTAGGAGGTGACGAGGAGGGTGTGTGGCGATTTGGTGGCCACAAGGTGGTGGAGAGGTGCTTGTAAGCTGCTTGGGTGGTTTAGTGGTGGTTTAGGGTGATTAGTGGTGGTTTACTAGCAGTTTAGTTAAGTAGGTGATGGAGGTGTGTGGTAGGGTGCTTGGTAGTGAAAAGGTGGTGTGTAAGCTACTAAAGAGTGGTGATAGGGTGCTTTCTTGCTTATGTTTAGGTTTTACTAGTTTAAGTTTAAGTTTAGACCTAGTTTTACTTAGTGAGAGTTTAAGGTTTTACCTAAGTTTTAGTGTCTAGGTTAGGTTCTTAAGAGTGTTTAGTCACTAAGGCTAAGTCCTAAGGGGTTTATACTAAGTGATGGTAGCTTATGGGAAAGATTTGGGAAGGTTTGACCTAGCTTTGTGACCTAAATGACCTATTTATGTTTAGTGGGAGATTAGGATTTATCCTATGGTTTAGTGCCTAGATTAGTGTTCTATGAGTGTCTAATGACTAATTCTAGGTCCTAAGAGGCTTATACTAAGTGGTGGTAACCTATGGTGAAGTTTTGGGATAGTTTAGGCCTAATTCTAGGAAGTTATGACTTAGTTATGGTTTTTGTTTAAGGGACTTGTAACTAAGTTCTAAAGGGTTGTACTAATGCCTAATGGTCCTAAGGTATCCTAATGTTCCTAAGGTAACTCATACTTAAGCCTTGGGCACTTTCAAAATAGTTAGTTAAGCATATAGGGCGTAGTAAGCACATAGACCTAATTAGGGTTTAGTTAAGGTTTATTAGGGTTTTGTGATATATTTAGTGTGTTAGATTGGTAGATTACTTATTATGGTGTTGTGGTGATCTTATGCTTGACATACCAGGGGTTTTATAGGCTGTGAGTGTTGAGTTATTTGGCTTGTGTAGATACGTGAGCAGGTCTAGTGAGTCATGCAAGTAATAAATGCACATAAAATGCAAAAATTTACCTGTGAAATACCTACTATAGGTATTTGTGATGGGAATGATAGTAATGAGGTTTTGTGGGTTGTTACAACAATGGCTACCGCAAGGGAATCCGTCAACCTTCACCTAAAGCACTCATAGTGTCTAACCTCTGTCGAGGTTCAAAGCCTCCATCACCATTCGGAGGGGCCTCCGTCACGGTTAGGAGGGGCCTCCGTCATGGTTAGGAGGGGCCCTCCGTCACGGTTAGGAGAGGCCGTCCATCATGGTTAGGAGGGGCCCTCCGTCGCGGTTAGGAGGGGCCCTCCATCGCGGTTAGGAGGGGCCCTCCATCACGGTTAGGAGGGGCCCTCCGTCACGGTTAGTAGGGGCCCTCCATCACGGTTAAGAGGGGCCCTCCGTCACGGTTAGGAGGGGCCCTCCGTCACTCTTCGGAGGAGCCTAATTCATGACCTGGTCTTACCCATGTCCCCTCTTTCTCCTTAGCTTTCCCGCTAATCTAGGAAGAGTGGGGCATTAAGCCTTAGCGGTTACCACAAATCATGGGACGCCCCCATGATCTCCTAAAAACGTGCAAGAGCTCTCCAAGGCCATTTTAATCCCTATAAATAGTCTTGGACGGGCTAGAATTCTGGTATGTAATCTTTACTACTCCACTTTACTACAAACTTATGATACCGAATACTTATTCACATGTCAGAGGTGGTTCGCAGGGTCCAACCCCTGGGCAATCACTTAACGTAGTGTCTTCTATTTCTTATTTTCAAGTTATCTTGCACTCGGCATCACCACTATCACCCCTAATTCCGTTAATCACCATTGACGACCTGGTATGTGCGAATTATTATACAAGCAGTGGCACCATCTGTGGGACCCGAAATAATAAGTCCCCTTTTTCTAAGTTAAATAACCATTTTCCATAAATAAAGGTCGATCTCAACCGCAATTCCCGACATCCTTGGTACCACATGAAAACACCACTGAAATCTCCACTTTTATCTCAGATCGTGAGATTTTCCTCCAACCACAAACTTTACGTTTACCATTTCAATAGATTTTGTCGGGTTTAAAGAGAGCAGTCTCTGTTACGGCATGTGTTATGTTCCGAATTGGAGAAGAAGGGGCCTCTGTTTTAGTTCGTTTTATGAAGAAGGCCCAAATTCAAGAGCCTTCATAGGGGCCTCTATTTCAGTTCATTTTATGAAGAAGGCCCAAATTCAAGAGCCTTCATATGGGCCTCTATTTCAGTTGATTTTATGAAGAAGGCCCAAATTCAAGAGCTTTCATATGGGCCTCTGTTTCAATTCGTTTTATGAAGAAGGCCCAAATTCAAGAGCTTTCATATGGGCCTCTATTTCAGTTTGTTTTATGAAGAAGGCCCAAATTCAAGAGCCTTCATATGAGCCTCTGTTTTGGGGTTCATTTTATGAAGAAGGTTCAAATTCATCAACCTTCATATGGACCTCTGTTTGGGTTCATTTTACGAAGAAGGTTCAACTTAATAACCTTCGTAGGAGCCTCTGTTTGGGTTTCTATTATGAAAAAGGAGCCTCTGTTTGGGTTCATTTTAAGAGGAAGTGTCGAATTCAACAACCTATGTGGCAATCTTTGTTACCTTTATCGTAGCCTCTGTTGCAGCCCTCACAGTAGCCTACAACCTCGGTGGCAGCCTTTGTAGCAGCCTGCAACCTCTGTGGCAGCTTTTGTAACAGCTTGCAACCTCTGTTGCAACCCTCACAGCAGCCTACAACCTCTATTACAGCCTCCGCCATAGCATCTGGCGCAACCTCTGCTCGGGTTTAAGGAGAAGGCTCGAAATCAATAGTCCTTCATTCTGGTATTCATGGAAACTTACGTTGAAACCTTGGTGAGGGTTCATTTAAAGAATTGGAACACATAATGGGACATTCAAGTAGGGTTGGAGCCTTCCTTTGCACAAAGCCTATCACAAGATAGGCAACAAAGACCGTGCAATGATGACAGAGGATACCCTTTGTCAATCTGGTATGTTTTCTACGAAACTAATATGCTATATTGCCTCTGTTTCACTACAAAGTTTATTATCTACATATGAAACTTTTGATGTTTAGTAAGAATGCTATAAACCATCTTTTAATAAATCTCTGTATATGACAGAATGATTATTAGAGATCGTACACCATTGACAGAGGATACTTTATGTTCCTAGAACCTCTGTTAGAGCTTTAATTTTGCTTTTAGCATAAAATACAATCCATGCGTATTAACTACATGATTTTCTTTAATAAGCCTTAAGTAACTTTCTACCAAGCTTTACCATGTCACCTGTGATGATAAGTCCATTATAGACAAAGCCTCTTTTAACAAGGCATTTTAAACAAGCTCTTTTAAGATGAGACTCACATTCGAGTACTAGATAGTAACAAACTTTCTCATGGAACTTATATACTATTATTATATACTTTGATATTATTACGGAGCATCACATATGCTGGCATAAGCCTCTGTCTACACAACTACAAAGCATAGCCTTTGACTCATAGGTGTCTATGTCGAGACGATTATAGAGCATAGTCTCTGTTCACGCATTCCGTAAGTCTCTATCGAGACGACTGCAAAGCATAGCTTCTACTCATATAATTCATAAGTGTCCCTGTCGACACAATTACAGAGCCTAGCCTCTTATCCATAAGTGTCCCCATCGACACGATTACAGAGCATTGCCTCTGTTCACATAATTTATATGCATCTATTACAGAGCCTCGACTCTGCTAGTATAATTACATAACCTCATTCCATTTGCATATAAGACTTACCACTTTCAAAACACTTTGTTTGTTTTCAATTCATGTATCGTATTCTTCTCATTTTGGGAAAGAAGCATTAATGGTAGGCGTCCTAGTTTTCATTTCTTCAAATGATGTAATCCTTCCTACCCAATTAATGATATAACGTATTTCCCTCAAATCTCTTGTTTCGTTTTATACAACAAAGATTTATTCAGCCAAGTAATTCAAGTTTCAATGTTCGAAGGATGATTAAAAATACTTATATCTTGTATACAAACAACATCCATTACAATTCACATTAACTTTCCTAAGATTCTTAGGGTATTCCAAGCCCTTTGTACCGAAAGGACAAAGACGGAGTGGGTCCAGACCCTCTGTCAGCAATCAAATAATATGATTGCTAAAAATCTTGGTTCAAAGTACACGCAATAAGGTTATCTATCTACTATAGCCTTAGATTGTATATTAATGTTAATAAATAACGTTAGAGAAGAGAAGCATGATAACAAAAGCAGGACACCATTCGTCCTTAGTAGATATAAATTATGCTAGCATACGTAGGATAGGGCCGAAGCCTAGACAGCATAAACATAAAAGGTTAGGTAAATCACTCTCCACCTACGATACTTAAAATCCTAAGCAAGGATATTATTTGAACATGTATAAAGGCCATAGTCTAGCAAAAGAAGGTAAGTAAATTATCCAATGACTACTACTTTGCTTAAATGAAGTCGTAAGCTTCGTATACATACAAAATATACGACCTTCGAGGTTTATATTACTTAATGATTAATCCTTGTTCGATTTTTTCATAAGGAAGTATTTCTTTTAACTTTTAGTCAAATCAATACATTTGAAGTGTACACATCACTTTCGACAGAGGCGCTTGATGATATACCCTTCGTTCAGTTTGAAGGTCTCCCCTTTATACTCACTTCGGATACTATGTTCCGATACACTTGGCAAACCTCCAAAAATCTTTATTGGCTTCAAAGCATTTATCTATGATATGGTTACCAGTTTGGAACTCGCCAATCGAAACCTTAAGCCCTTCGGGGTATGTTCTTCGAAGATACTAACAAAAAGGTTTCATAAGACCAAGTCAAACCCACGTTCACAACCTTATCAAGGTTTCCCCGACAAGATAGGGATCATGGGACATTAACTAAGCGGTTACTTAAAATCATGGGATACGCCCATGATCCTCGGATCAGGTACGGAAACCTGAAAGAGCCTAATATATGCGATAACATGCCATTATGGCATAAGCAATATAAAACAAAGCCAAGTTTATACACAAACCTTGGTACCTTTTGACAACTCAGTGTATGTACAAATAGGTTCCGACAAAACTTGCTTAGAACTAAAAGCGAAAGTTATATGGCAAAACCTAATACACACGCTCCTTATATAACAAGGGGTTTCAGGACAACTTAAGTCTAATCTCACGCCTCCTACAAAGTTATAACATTAGATTTGGGGACCTAATGGGGTATCCACCACGATGGAGTCAAATATGGGATACTAAAAACAAGTATAGCTACTTTTATATTGGATTTAACAAAACAAAAGTAGTAGAAATTTTTACCAAGTCTTTTTTTAACAAAGCAATGATAAGTTTAAAGCCATGCACTCTTCGCATGCATAACATTAGACTGGGGGGCTTGATAACGTACCCTCCGCTCTGCTAACGAGCGTTACCGTCACACTGATACTCAGCTTACCATTTGTACAAAGGGTAATGATGTACCCTCCTAAAGGACGAAGCCTACGCCTTCGTCCTACACATAATGTCGGCATAAAGTCATTCACAATGGCTATCGTAAGGGAATCCGTCAACTTTCACCCAAAGCACTCATAGTGTCTAACCTCTGTCAAGGTTCGAAGCTCCATCACCATTAGGAGGGGCCTCCATCACGTTTAGGAGGGGCCCTCTGTCACGGTTAGGAGGGACCCTCCGTCAAGGTTAGGAGGGGCCCTCCGTCGTGGTTAGGAGGGGCCCTCCGTCACGGTAAGGAGGGGCCCTCCGTCACTCTTCGGAGGAGCCTAATTCATGACCTGGTCTTACCCACGTCCCCTCTTTCTCCTTAGCTTTCCTGCTAATCCAGGAAGAGTGGGGCATTAAGCCCTAGCGGTTACTACAAATCATGGGATGCCCCCATGATCTCCTAAAAATGTGCAAGAGCTCTCCAAGGCCATTTTGATCCCTAAAAATAATTTTGGACGGGCTAGAATTCTGGTATGTAATCTTTACTACTCCACTTTACTACAAACTTATGATACCGAATATTTATTCACATGCCGGAGGTGGTTCGCAGGGTCCAACCCCTGCGCAATCACTTAACGTAGTGTCTTCTATTTCTTATTTTAAGGTTATCTTGTACTCGGCATCACCACCATCACCCCTAATTCCGTTAATCATCATTGACGGCCTGGTATGTGCGAATTATTGTACAACCAGGTCCTTATACCTAATACTTCTAAGAAATGTCAAAAATAGTCCATAGACTTAATATTTTCATAAAGTTACTATATATTCCCCTATGCATGAAAAACTTTGCAAAACTAGTCCTAATTCCATGCAAACTATATTTTTATGAAACAAAAGAGTTTCCTAGCTTATGGTTTACTAATATTAGCTTATCTAAGTTTCCTAAAATAACTCATAGCTTAAGTTAAAGTATTATAGCATGTTTTTAGCAATTAATCTATAATTAGGGTTTTAAAATGAAAAGTTCTAAAAGAAAATGATCAAGGCTCAAGCAAGGGTTCTAAGGCATCCTAATACTTTCCTAGTACTGTAATAAGACTATTAGAAGCAAAAATGAAGCTTACTTGGTCAAGGGGAGGGTTAACATGAGAACTAGGGTTTCCTAGGCTAAAAATGGGACTCGACAAGCATGCATGGCTATCCTATTCGACTTCTAAGGCTTCTAGGACTTGTGTAGTCCTACTAGCTACAGAAGGTTTAAGGTAGAGAGGAGTGGAGGTATGTTATAGAGGTATTTATAGGGTCGAATAGAGTAGAAAGGAGGAAAGGGAAGGCTAGGTGGCGAGGGGGTGGTGACTCTTAGCTGCTATACATGACTATTACAAGCTACCATGGTGACTAGGAGGGGCTATAGGGCGGTGTAAGGTTTGTGTGGTGGTGATGGTGTCGCGGATTAAAGGAGGTGACAAGGTGGTGATGCACCACCTTGTGTGCTAGCTTAGGAGGTTCTAGGGTGATTTCTTAGGGTGACCAAGGTGCTAGGCTAGGTGCTTGAGGTGCTTATGTTTAGGTTTTAACTAGTTTAGGTTTAGTTTAGACCTAATCTTGATTAGTTAGAGATAAGGGTTTAATTTACGGTTTAGTGCCTATATTAGGTTCCTATGGGTGCTTAGTGACTAAGATTAAGTCTTAGGAGGCTTATACTAAGTGGTGGTAGCTTATGGTGAAGTTTTGGGAAGGTTTAACCTAGTTTTGGGACTTGTAAGACCTATTTAAGGTTTTGTGCTTAAGGGACTTGTAACTAAGCTTCTAGAGGGTTGTACTAAGGTTTAGGGAGTGTAAGATATCCTAATGTTCCTTATGTAACTCCTACATAAGCCTTGAGTACTTTCAAACTAGTTTAGATAAGCAATTATTGTTTATAGATACATAGGGCTCAATTAGGGTTTGATTAGGGTTTGTTTTGGTATTGTGGTAGGTTTAGTGTGTTGTGAAGATAGATTACTTATTGTGGTGTTTTTGTGATCTTATATTAAGAGTTCTTGTGTTATGGTTATAAGGATATTTGACTTGAGAGGATACGTGAGTAGGTCTAGTGAGTCATCACATGCAATGCAAGAAAGAAAAGCAAAAATTTACCTGTGGGAATACCTACTATTGGTATTGTGAAGGAAATGGTGTTGATGGGATTTCATGGGTGTTTACAGTCTTAACCCCTTGGAGAAAATCTCATCCCGAGATTTTGTTAAGTATAAGAGTAGAGGCGGAGAGAAAGAAGGGATGAGGGAAAGAAAGGGTGAGACTGACGGAAGAAATGAGTGGTTTTGTACAAACGGATTGAGAAATGTTTGTACAGATGCCAAATACTTAGACTCATTTGTTTATATTTCGCTGCTTACAAGTATAGGCGTCCCAATTCTTGTAGGCAAGGATTTATAGATTCATAGTCTAGTGATTTATAATTTTCTTTTCAAATGAAAAAGAGTCCTGATTAATTTTAGTAAGATGATTATAAATCATAATATTAGCAAGAAAGCAGAGAGTTGACCATACTAAGAAAGTATGGTACATAAGTGTTTTATGGAAAGAGTGGAGAAGTATTTTGACTCAAAATTGAAAGTGAGAAACTCCAAGAGATTACCTCACGAAGTTTAGGAAAACATTGTGGATTTTACAATGTTTAGTTTAGAAACCTGTAAGCTATGTGCTTACGGGTTGGACAAAGGATTTACCGGTATTTTAGCCATGCTTGGAGTTCAAGTTTTCTAGCTCTACAGTCATTCTGTCAGCAACTAGTTACTTGGTTGTACCCCGAGTCATGACTGGAACAAGGAATGTTGACGATCTTAATCTTGCACCTCTTGCAAGACAAGATGATTTAATATCATAGTCGAGCATAATGAGGATTAAAGCTTGGTATAGATATTCTTAGAAGTTCTAACTAATAGAAACTTGTGAAATGATGAGAAATTAGGGAATACAAGTTCTAACTCTTAGAACATTGTAGGAATAAGATAGTGAAGTGACGAAAGAGAAGAGAGAGAAGAACGGAGGAGTGGGAAAGAACGAAAGGATAGGGTCAAACGGAAGAGGAGAAGAAGACGGGGAAATAGGAAGGAACGGAGGAGTGGAAAGGAATGGGAGAATAGAAAGGAGTGGGAGAGACGGATGGGTAGAAAAAAACAAAAGAGTAGGAAGAGTAGGATGAAATGGTAGAATGAGGTATGACGGGAGAATAGGTTTTAACGGTAGAGTGGGGAGAAGACGGGCGAATAAGATTAAGCGGTAGAGGGAGAAAAGATAGGGGAATAGGATACCTGGAAAGATGGCATCCTGAGGAAGATAAGATTTACTAGATTCCTTTGAAGTTAGTTTCCCTCCTAAAGGTTTTGGTATATTTCAAAATGAACTATCTAGTTTCCTATAGGCTTAAAATCTAGGGATGGAGTATTTGACCCAACCGGTGAAGAAGATCCTATAGTGGGAAGAGGGCTAGAGAGAGGAAAAGTTTCTATAGCTAAAGGCTTGATAGAAGTATCACTAGTTATAGGTGGAGTTGTTTGCTTAGTTCTTTGGCTAAATTTCTCTATCTTATGTCCTAGGTACTTAAAACCAGGTAGGGTAATATCCATAGTATCTTCCAAGATAAAATCCTAATACGAGACATATAGCTTAAGAAACTAGCTATAGGTAAACTAAAATTTCCTATTGACTTATTTATATGATGAAAACTTCAATAAATGCACATACAACTAGCCTATATAAAATTCTAAGATTCTAGGTCAATAATTTCTAATTCTAATTCCTTGGGGTATTTTTACGGATTCCTTTTGCCTATTATTAGTAACTAATTCTAGTATCCTTGATATTAATATAGCAATCCTATCATAGGCTAAGTTTATCTATTCGTAATATCTTACTTAATTAAAGATTTTCTAGTATATTTCCTAAGAATTTCTATTCTTACTTTCTATTTCCTTGATGCTTTCTCAAAGATGGTTCACCTAGGGGATTTAAGGTATCTTCTATCTATTCTTATGTTTTTCTAAGGGTAATCTATTTTTATCCTCGAATATAGGGAAAACCTAGAGAGTGGATACTACGGGTTTTACTAAGAGGGGAGAACTACTTCGGAAGTCATAGTAATCTTAAAGGAGTAGGGTGTAAAGAGGGAAAGATAGGAGTATGCTTGTATATAACCATTATATACTTGCATATGAGGATAGTTAAGGGAAGACTCTCTAACTAGGGGAGATTAAGAGATTTTGGAGAAAAGAGGATTTAGAGATGAGGAAGAATGAGATCAGATTGTTATGATGTAGAATAAGGATTCTCATCATCAGTATCATATAAAATGATAGAGGAAGTGATCGAAGGTGTCGTAAGAGGGTAGGGAATAGAGTATGGGAAGAGTTGTAACACATGACATACAATGTCATAGAACAATTGAAAGGAAGATCACAATCACATAAGGTTATAAATAACTTGTTATAACTAAAAGTTTAACAAGCATCCCTATATATGCCATATGTGGTTGGAACAGATAGAGGTTTTAGGCAGATTGCCAGATAAGGAAAGGAAAGGAGTTTTTGTGGGGAGAGGTAGGTGTGGGGAGTGGATTTGTTTTTCCTTGGAGTCCATTCTATCAGCACTTACTAAGTATCTAAATGGTAATATCCTAGTCTTAACCTTATAATGCCTAAAGTTCAAGAATAATATTCCTAAGGAATATTTCTCGATCTTATTGGGTTTTGGGGTAAGGTATCAAAACTATCTATCCTAAAGACTTAGAGGTCATACTAGGTAGGGCAAAATCTAAAATGGATTATAACAAGTACCTAACTTGTTATACTTCTTAGGGATGGATACTTTCTAGGGTTCGGGATATTCTAAGTAACTTAAGGAAGGATGGTTAGAAGGTAGTATTTATATTCTAGGTAGTACTTAAGGATTTCTAACTTAGGATAAAGTATCATAACTTATCTTACAGGCATTTCTAACTTAGGGTAAAGTATCATAACTTATCTTATAGGCATTTCTAACTTACATATTCCATACCTAACTAGTACCATTATTTATAGTACATATCCTAAGGTAAAATTCTAATTCTAAAACTTATGGGGCAATAAAAGTGTACTAGTGGAGGGTTTTCCTAAAACTTAGGGGCTAAAATTGAAAGGACTTCCTATATCTAATTGATGAAGGACATGGTTATCATCGATTATCTTTTCTAAGGTAGTGATCCTAAATCGGGCAAATGCTATCTTATTGTTATGTTTCATTTGATCCTTTTGAATTTTAGAAATCTGGGTACGGGTTTGTCTAAGCTTATCCTTAAATTTACTAAAATCATGTTGACTTTCTACTTGCCTATTACTATAACCTTCTTCTATCTTCTCTAGAAGATCAATAGTAAGTTCATCTAAACTACCTAATATGTTTTCAACCTGATCTTCTTGATTTTCTAAAGGTATCCTATGGGAATCTCCTCCAACCTCAAATTTCCAAGATGAGGTAGGAAGATTTGTAGGGAAATAGGAAGGTGCTAAGTCATAAGGTCGTCTCCTAAGTAAACTAGGCTCATAACTAGGTAAGTGCGATAGAGGATATGTGGGTCTCCTAGGAAACATTGATCCTTCGAGAATAAAGAATCCTTGGGGATCAAATGTTGATGAGGGTAATATAGTGGGAAAAGGAATAGGGGTTGGTGATAGAATAGGTGGTGTATTAGCATAGAATTCTCTTAGGTGTTTTAGGTGTGGGTCTTCTATAAAAGGGTGATGGTGTAACTATATTATTCCTAGAGTCGTCTAAAGAGTCAGGGAAAAGGCATTTTGAGGAATAATCTAGTACACTCGGAGAGGGAAGAGCATTCTCCGTATGTAAACTAGATGAGGCAGGGGTAGGATATCGGGGAGTAGACATAACTAGGTAATGAAATAAAGCATTTAGAAATTAGGTATTATCTACTATACTAACCTTTTAACATGTATTGTTGCGGAGGATGATAGTGGCACTGAGGACTTTCTTGGACTTTAGAAAATTAGTTGTAGTTTAGGTTTTGACCTTGTTCTCTACAACTAAAGCTCTGATGCCAATCTGTAACACCCCCATTTTTTAAAGATCGCAGCAGATTTAGATCTGGGGTATTACCTTATGGAATCATAGTTACAGTAATAGAAAACAACTCGAAAAGAGACGTTTTTATAAAATGAGTTATCATTCATTAAATTACCAGAGTTTTATTAAGAAGAGGTCCTGTGAATTTAAGTTGTGAAACGTTATGTTTTGAATGATAACGGGGTTGAAATTCCTCCAAGTTCAGTGCCGCCTGGTGCCATAGATCCGTAACAACTATATACCTAGGATACATTCTTAAAAAGTCAACAATAGGTGTTGAGTGAGAGTCATAGGTTTAGGTGTAGTGTGAATACAAGTTTCCCTAGGGTTTAGACGTTAAACCCTTCCAGGAAAAATGTAAGGTTTTTGATAATTGCAATGCATATACAATTATTATGTGAAAAGTGTTATTGCACTAAGCTCATGAAACCGCACGTTAACAGTCCAGATCATGGGGGCACTGCAGACCCTTTCATGATGGGACAGAGATAAGGTTAACTTGCCAAAGTTAAACCTTGTGAGATTTCAAGTATAGTACTTATTGGTGGCCCGGCTGAGGCAAATCAACGGGAGTTGTCAAACTCCAATAGATCTATCAACTATACTCGCATTCACTCGCAAGTGATTATGGTTCATGAATTTTAGTTTTGTAATGGTGGCAGTAAGTAACACTCGTGCAATAACCAGAGAAAAAGACTTGTATTCGGTTTAAAGAAAAGAGTAAGCATGTAGCCCCCTCACAGGGTTTGTAAAGCATTTAAAAAGAGTGAGGCTACGAAAACTCACCTGGGCTTAGGGATGATATGATTGATGTGAAAAGTGACTCGGACACTAGATGGCCTTACTCACGTGTCTTGAGGGTTTTGTAGGTGTTGTTGTGTGGTTAAGTTTCTTAATTGTTTTAAGTTTCTTAAGTAATTACTCCTAGGGTTTCTATATTTATAACATAACACCGTTCGGGCCATCGTAATCCAGAAGTATGACTCCTCACATGAAGCTCCCTACTATTGTATTATGCTGCCAACATAATACCGTTCGGGCCATCATAATTCAGAAGTATATAACTCCTCACACGAAGCTCCCTATTATTGAGTTAAGTATTTTCAGATTTAGTTATAACATAACACCATTCGGGCCATCATAATTCAGAGGTAATGTAGTATACGTTTGAGGAGCCAGGGCACTTTAACTCGTAAACCCAGCAAACTCGTCAAAACGAATACCCAAATGAAACCCCTCACATGAAGCTCCCAACTATTGTGTCATTCTTTTGTTTTTAGGTAATACTTTACTTAATAACCTTTAAGTTTTACATATTTACACTGTCTACCCTAAACTTATATACTTTATGTTATTTAGTGTCTAACAATCTAGACTTTACACAATTAGTCCCTATACTTATATATTTCATGAAAATGACAGAAATGACCCTTAGACTTATTAGTTTTCAGATTTTACCATTTATACCCTTGACTTACTAATATTTGCAAAACTAGTGCTTATAAGTTTATAACTTTTATAACTTTTATCCTAAGGTTATGTAACTTTGCAAAAAGGGTCCTTATACCTAATACTTCTAAGAAATGTCAAAAATAGTCCCTAGACATAATATTTTCAGAAAGTTAACATATATACCCCTATGCATGGAAAACTTTGCAAAACTAGTCCTAATTCCATGCAAACTATATTTTTATGAAATAAAAGAGTTTCCTAGCTTACGGTTTACTAATATTAGCTTATCTAAGTTGCCTAAAATAACTCATAGCTTAAGTTAAAGTATTATAGCATGTTTTTAGCAATTAATCTATAATTAGGGTTTTAAAATGAAAAGTTCTAAAAGAAAGTGATCAAGGCTCAAGCAAGGGTTCTAAGGCATCCTAATATTATCCTAGCACTGTAACAAGACTATTAGAAGCAAAAATGAAGCTTACTTGGTCAAGGGGAGGGTTAACGTGAGAACTAGGGTTTCCTAGGCTAAAAATAGAACTCAACAAGCATGCAAGGGTGGAGGTTATGGAGGTATTTATAAGGCTTCTAGGACTTGCATATTACTACTAGCTACAGAAAGTTTAAGGTGAAGAGGAGTGGAGGTGTGATTTGAAAGGGTGGAGGCTATGGAGGTATTTATAGGGTCTAATGGAATGGAAAGAAAGAAAGGGAAGGCTAGGTGGCAAGAGGGGGGAGGTGACTCTTAGCAGCTATACATGACTATTACAAGCTACTATGGTGAGTAGGAGGGGCTATAGGGCGGTGTAGGGTTTATGTGGTGGTGATGGTGTCGCGGATTGAAGGAGGTGACAAGGTGGTGATGCATCACTTTGTATGCTAGCTTGTGAGGTGCTAGGGTGAGTGCTTAGGGTGACCAAGGTGCTAGGCTAGGTGCTTGAGGTGCTTATGTTTAGGTTTTAACTAGTTTAGGTTTTGTTTAGACGTAATCTTGCTTTGTGAGATATTAGGGTTTAAATTAAGGTTTAGTGCCTAGATTAGGTTCCTATGGGTGCTTAGTGACTAAAATTAAATCTTAGGAGGCTTATACTAAATGGTGGTAGCTTATGGTGAATTTTTGGGAAGGTTTAACCTAGTTTTGGGACTTGTAAGACCTATTTAGGGTTTTGTGCTTAAGGGACTTGTACCTAAGCTTCTAGAGGATCGTACTAAGGTTTAGGGAGTCTAAGATATCCTAATGTTCCTAATGTAACTCCTACATAAGCCTTGAGTACTTTCAAACTAGTTTAGATAAGCAATTAGGGTTTATAGACACATAGGGCTCAATTAGGGTTTGTTTTGGTTCCGCCAAATACCATTTTTTTTTAGTAGGCTTAGTGTGTTGTGAAGATAGCTCACTTATTGTGGTGTTGTTGTGATCTTAGATTAAGAGTTGTTGTGATCTTTGATCTTTTGTAGAGTCTCCTCTAACTAGCTAGAAGAGCTTTATTTTGAAATTAGGCTGTCAGATTAGAGAGAAACTCTTGACTACTTTTAGTGTCTTCTTCTACATTAAAGTCACTATCAAAGATGGTGTATGCTTATTCATACACCTTTTCTTGTTCAAAATATGACTAAAATGACCAAAAACTAACAATAATTGCCAAAGATTTTGTGTTTTTGTGTTTATGAATGTACATGAATGGATATTTAAGAAAAGGACAAAAATCAATAAGAAAATGACAAAACCGAGCACGAGAATGAAAGAAAGTCAAAAGCTGTAGTTGGGGAAGGATATTGGTCAAAGTAAGCCCAGAAAGTCAAATAAAATCCCTTGAAGTTTCAGGAATTACAAGAATGACCCTCAAGTTGCAATTTGAAGAAATTACAAGATTGGTCCCTCAAGTTTCAGAGTTTGGCAAATATGGTCCTTTAAAGTTAAAAGTGAAGAAAAGTCAACCAAGCCCTTCATCTATTCAAGATTGGCAACTTTAGCCATTGGAATACTCTTTTGAAGTTTGGCAGAATAGACCCTTGGAATTTCATCATGTTGCACTTTTGGTCCTTATTAAATTCTAAGTTACAATACAAAAAATCTGTCAAAGCCCAAAACCACTAAAACCGGATCAAACCCACCAACCCGGTCAAACCTTACCATTGCCCACGTTCAACCCCAATTACCACAGGTCAAACAATAATAAAAAAAAGACAATCCTTTTACCTGCCCCCCCCCCCCCCCAAATTACTTACCCCGTACATCTTCAATCTCCCTCACATGAACCCTAAATTTACCATTCATCATAATTACTCAAATTCCCAATAATTCCCAATGATTAGAACTTCTAGAAGTTAAACCCACATGAGTTAAGCATGTCAGAGAGAATGTTAGCTCATGATTGAGTCAAGGTGGCAGAGTGGCAGCTTGTGATTAGAGCTAACACCTCACTTCACTCATTGGATTCTCTCTTCTGAGCACATGTCAGAGAGATTGCACCCAAGGGTTGCCAGCATGTACTAGTCCTAGCTTCTCATTGGTCAACACACCTCATTGATCTCATCCAAGGGCTGTTATTGAATCAAAGAAGCACAAGATGATCAAATAGCTAAAATTAAGAGCTTCTTGAACCTTTTTCAGACCTTATCCACACTCCTCAGCTCTGCTATAAAAAAGCCTCACCACCTCACTTTTAAGTAGTTTTTAGATAGAAGTGCTGCTAAAATGTATTTTGAGTTTTAATTAGTTGTAATTTTAGTTTTATAGTATTTTAATTTCATCTTCAATTAATAAAATTTCTAGTTACTTGTTTGTATTACAATTCTCTTTACTAATTTCCATGTATCAATCAGTTTTATTTCATGTTTCACTAGCTTATTACTGTTCCATTAAGCTTGTCAGAAGCTCACTTAAGTTTTTAAACATTCATACTCACCATTTCTCTAATCTCTTTTATAAAAACTCAAAAAAAATAAGAAAAATATAAAAATACAAAAAAATATTGTGTAGATTTCTAAATTCAGCTTGCAATCAAGCTTCTTTCAGTAGAATTAAGCTTCATATTAGTTTATCTAGCTCTTGTGAAGCTTATGTGTATCTAAAACAGTTAACTCATTCATATTCCATACAGGTCAACCAAAGTCAACTGAACTAGTGATTAAAGGAATGGGGTAATTCAGATGTAGAAAATGGTTGCAATGGTGATAGTGGCCTATCTAAAGATAGGCAATGATCAAATGTCCCCTCTGTTTAGCTGAGGGTTTGGTTGTAAGTCACAATTCTAAATTTTCAGATTTAATTGCATTTTATAGAATTTTAGTTTAGATATGTTAATATAGATTGATTATTGCTTGTTACTGCTTCATTTCATCATCTAGTTGTTTTAATAGACTTTTGTTAGTTGATTCTATTAAATTTAGTGATTATAGTTGTTAACTTAGTTTAGTAGCATAACATGCATTTATGAGTTGTAGTGGTTAAAAGTTTATGTTTATTGCTCAAATAGCATTCATTTTATCTGTTAAATTTGTTTTGATCTATAGTTTGATATATAGGTTGTTATCTGAATCTGTGTTTAATAGTGTAATCAGTTTCTTAAGGAGTGTTTGGATCATAGCTTGTTTATGAGTTCTAGGCTATTTTAGTTGTTATAATTGGTTGCATTAGCTCATACTAGGCTCTTATAGTGTAGATTGGTCATAATATTCATAACTTAGCTAACAAATAAAATAATAGTTTGATCTTCTATTCTGCATAACTATTAGGATTTAACTTTGCATTTTCAAATTCATAGCTTCAAAAGTAGTTATTATAACATAATCTCATTTCATTTTAGCTTAGGATTGCGTTTCTAGTAAGTTTTAATCATCTGAAACTCATATTAGTCAAACTGCTAGTGCTATAAGAGAGTCAACTAGTGCAAACAAGCTGTCTACAGGCATATGATCTAGGTCATAATTAGGGTAGCAATTGATAGTTAGATTTAGGGCTTTTGTGATTTATAGAAAGCCAGTAGTACTAGCTTCTTAAATTTGCCCTTAGTTTCCACTTTTGAGCTTATTAGAGTTGCTTAATTAGGACTGCTAGTAGGGTAGTTGAGCATACTTTTCTGCCTTGTTATTGCTTCTGCATATCCGCTTATTTGGCTTATTCTGAGTTCTCTGTTGGTTGAACTAAGTTGTTTCTAGCATTATAAAGTTGCCAGAACCATCTTTGAGACTTTTGTGAATTTTGGTGTTAAGTGCTTATTAATAAGCACTTAATTGAAACCGCTTATTGGCCAAAATAGCTTTTCAGGCCTAGAATTTCACTTATTTCATTTTCCTAACTTTCAAAAAATATTTTAGATTTTTCCAGAAAATTTCATAAATTTTCTTAATCATTTGCAATTTTTCCTATTTTTCATTAATTTTTAATACTTTTAAAATCAATAAAAATTCATAAAAAATCAGAAAAAGCAATAAAGAATATAAAATTAGTTCAGAAAATTATTTTTAGATTTTTCAGATTTTTTAAAAGTTAAATTGTATTTTTCTAGTTGTTTTTCATAATTAGTTGTATTTTTAGTCATTTTTAATAATTCAAAATTAGAAATTAATTCATAATAAATAAATAAAAAGTCAAAAAAAATATAATTTCTTTTCTCAAAATTATTTTTGATTATTTAGGATTTTTAGAAATTTATTTTATAATTTTTAGGAGCCTTATTCATTTGGTTTCACTTTTTAATACGTTACATTACGTTTATTTTCGCGTTTGTTAATTTGTCTTTACGTTTTTAGTTACATGAGCTTTATATGCTTGTACTTTCTGCATTATTTCTTGATTTTTATTGTTATTTTAGTGTAAAAACCACAAATTCACTTTAGACACTACTCACTTCATATTTTCACGTTTTCGAAGCGACAGTTCGACTTCAAACTTTCGTTGGGAGAACGACCCGGGAAAATTGCATTTGTTGCATTTTCTTTGGAAACAAAGTACCTTACCCTAAGATTTACATCAATTAAATGGCGCCGCTGCCGGGGAAGGCTTGAAACGAGTTCGTTGTTTTGTATCGTTGTTTTTATGTTTTGAAGACCTTTCCCTCGGAAGTTTTGTGTTTTTGTTTAAAAAAGAAAAATACAAAAAGAAAATAAATAAAACACTTTTCCTAAAGTATTTTCAAAAATACAAAAATAAAATAACATCCTCACTCTTGAGAGAGTGTTGTAAACCATTCCGAATAAACAACAAAAGAAATCGTGAAATTAGTCGTTATCGGATTACTTTATTACTACAACCAAATAACCGGGGTCAAGGTAGGCTTTGACATTAAATTGCAAGCCAAAGAGAGCGGGTTTTCAAGTAGCCTTTGTGCACACCTTTGCCCTCCCGCATCGTTGCGCGTAGTTTTAAAGAAAACGATTACGGTTAACGTAACGGTTACCAATGTGAATTTTTAAAGTTTTCAAAAATATAAGAAAAAAAAAGATTTTCATTTTCTATTTTTATTTTCTTTTTCTTTTTCATTTTTGTTTTCTTTTTGGTGTATGATCACCCGCTCATCTTCCCAAAATCTTATTTCTCGACTTTTAAATCCCGAAAGGGTTTTACGTCACAATCACCGGGTTCATTTCCCCACCGTTGAGGAAATGAACCAAAACGATCAAAACATGGGACCTCCGCCGATGGGTGGTGCTCAACAAAACGGGATCCCTCTTATGGTATCTCAACCGGCTTATGATCTTCGTCCGATGGAGGAACAACTCCAATCACCTTTCAATGGTGTTAGGAGGGCCATCGTGATACCCGATATCCAAGCAAATCAATTTGAAATCAATCACGGGTTACTCAATATCATCACGAGTATCTCATTTCATGGTTTTGAGAATGAAGATCCTTATTCTCATATTAGGAATTTCACCGACATCGCTATGACGATAAAAATTAATCAAGTTCCTTATGATGTGGTTAAAATGAATTTGTTTCTTTTTTCCCTCAAGGGAGTAGCCAGACTTGGCTAGAAAAAGAACCCCCAAACTCAATTCACACTTGGGGTGATCTAGCTAACAAGTTCATAGATAACTTTTATCCTTGATTGAGGCAAAAGCAGTCAACTAAAGTCAACCACGGATATGGTCAACATAGTCAAACTCCTTAGGCTCAATGCTCCGCGGAATATAGTGTTTTCCCGGGTCGTTATGTCCCGACGAGGTGTGGATTGTAATCAAAACGGTTTCGTGATCGGGTGAATCTGGATGGAAAGGGGTTTGAGTTTGAGTAAACTACTTATTTGTACAATGAAATAGCTTAAATTAGCTATATGAATAAGACGAGAAAGTTAGAAAAACCAGAAACGATTTAAACCTAAAAACGTGTACGTTACGTTTAAATAAAACGTAAACGTACGAAATAAAAAGTGAAAACGGAAATCTGAAAACACCCAGGGGGTGAAAATGACTTTTTTACAAACTACAAGATAAAAGAAAATTTTTAGAAAAAGAAAATAGATTTTTACACGATTTAATTATTTAATATTAATTAAATACTATTTATTACTTATTATTAATATTTAAACAACTTAAATATAATATAATACTAACTAAATACTAAAAAGGTGAAAATAAAATTCCTAAAACTATAAAACAACTAAAAATAAGTTTTAAAAATAAAAATATGTATTTTTGTCTTTTTGTGAATTTTCTATTAATTAATTACTAATTAATTACTAATTACCTAATTAAACTATTTTAAATTAAGAAAAATAGTAAATGAATAGTAAAAATTCTAATAAAATTTCTAAAAATGTTTTATAACATATAAAAGCTATAAAAAATATAAAAACTAGGTTTTACTTAATAAAAACTAATTATGCTATTTTAAACTAATTATTAATTAATAATTAATAAAACTAAGATTAATTCTAATAAATACTTAATGACAAAATAAAAATCTGAAAAAATTATTATAAATACTTTAATATGAAAGGAAATTAAGAAAAATATAAAATAGCTAAGTACTTAATAAAAATTTAAAAATGAAAATTAAAATTAAATTACATTAAATAGAAACTATCACTTAATATTAAATTGTTTTTTCTTGATTTTTCTTTTACCAACCTATTTTATAACTAAAAATGAAAGACTTTTGTGAAAACAAACTTTTTGTAACTTAAAAATAAGCACAAATGAAAGCAAAAAGCCAACAATTGACTTTTGTTGACCAAAATGGAAAATGAGCTAAAATGGCTTAAAGTGGGACCCACAATGGTTGAATCTGATTCAATTGAGTGTATTAGTCAAGTATAAGCTAGAAAAAAGCAGAGGTGGATCACACAATAAGCAATTAAGCTGAATAAGCACTCAACTTTTTGTTTCTTAACTGAAAACTGGGACAAGCTTTAAGGGCTAAATCAAGTGGGGTCCACAGGTCATGGGGTCAAACCATGAGTCAAAGGAGGAACCCTACTTGGAGGGGGGTTGATAGGAACAAGTTTTGAGGGCTGGGGACCATTGAGGTGATCAGAAAACCACCACAAAGTGGTGGTGGTGGCCACTGATCTGCTGAGACAGAGCAGATTGCAGCCCTGCAGCTGTCTTTGGAGCTAAGTGGGGCCCAGGGAAAAATTCCCAAAAATCAAAGAGCTATTGGATCTTAAAGTAGAGCTGATACACTTTAACTAGAGACAAGTTTCACCCTCTAAATCACTGCACAAAATTTATTAAAATTCCTTGAAGTTTTGTAAAATTCTGAAAGATGCAACTTTTGACTTTTCATATGAACTAACACTTTGACTTTGATGAACTTTGGATGGTTTTAATTAACTGAAAATGAAATATTAAGCTATAGAGAAACTAATTAGATCTATTTTAACTAATTATGAATGAAAATGATGGGGTTTGGTGTTCTAAAATTCAACAGATGACAGATGAAGAGCATCAAGTAGTCATTTTGACTTTTTAGTGATAAGAGCCTAGGTTTTATGATGGAACTGAGCTCAAGTGACTATGTATTAGTTACAAGAACAGACAACAACAACCAAATTACCCTTGAATATCCTGAAACAACTAATGCCAAACACCCCTATAACAGTCAATGACATGAATTTTCACACTACCAAATGCTTGCTACAGCTGAAAAACTAAATCAAATGTTCTAAAACATGCTACATTAATTCCTAAACAACTAAAAGTAACAATAAAAGGTGATCAAACAGAAGCAACTCATAGATATATTTTAAAAACTGAAAATGGAAATTTAACTTAGATAGGATGAGTTTACCTCAAGTCAGTGACCTAAAGCTCATTTGAGCTTATCAACAAGCTTTTTAACCAGAAACCACTAACAAATCACCCCTGAGTCACCTTACCACAATCATGAACTTAATTTGACTTTTGTTGACCTAAGGAGATTTTTGAGCTAAAACTTGTTTAAAGCTTTCTGAGCTTATGCAAACTTATGAATGCCTTTAAATAAGCTTAATTAAACAATAAAGAGGGCATTTAACAACAATTAAACCAATATGACAATTTCACTAAGAAATTCGATTACTGAATTTAAACAGAAAGCTTGTGAGTTTGATTACACAATCCTTGAAATTGTACTACTGAAACTGAAATTACAATACTTAAATAAAAAGTTTACAATAATTTTAAACTACATTTTTGACCTAAATTATACTAAATAAAAATAAAACTAACTAACTGCATTCTTCTCTTCTTTCTTTTCTTTTTATAAGTCCCAGAAGGCATCTCTGACTTTTCCCACTTCAGTATAGCCGTTGGATGGCTTTGTTTTGATCTCAACCATTAAAAATGGTTTTTGGCGGGAAAGAAAATTTTGGCAGGTTGAGTGTATCTGGTGGGTACATTTATGAGGAGGAGGGTTTGGTGAGGTTGGTGAGTTAATATTAATGAGGTGGGTGAGTATTTTGTGGGAGAGAAGAGGGGGAGGTGAGACATGAACCTGGTAATTAGGGGGATAGGGAGGTTAGGGATGAACAGTAATCGGGGTTGAAGGTTTGACTGGGGTCAACGCCCAGGGGTGGGGGTTATTAGTTTTAGGAGTGGGCCGGATTTGGTGGGCTGAGGGGTTTCATGGATCAGGCCAAGGCTTGTTTGGTTTGCTTTTGTTTCAAAAATAATAACAATAGTCCTTTTGGTTTAATAAATTTCACAAGGACTAATTTTGTAATTTTCATAAACTTGAGGGCTGCAAAATGAAACTTTCCCAAGGTAACCATAAGGACCTATTTTGACAAACTTTTGAGAATTACAAGTACAAAGATTTATATTTTCCAAAATTAAAATACCCGGGGACCAAAATTGCAAATTTCCAAACTCCGGGGACTAAACTTGTAATTTTCTCAAAATTTTCATCCAGGGATTAAAAGTGATTTTTGTGAATTCCCAAGGACCAAAATTGATTTTTCATTCAAAATTATCCCACCAGGGACCAAATCTGCCAAAATTTGAAACTCCAGGGACCAAAAGTGTAAATTTCCAAAACTTTTCCAATTTTTCACCAAAGGACAAAATATGACAACTTATGATTGTAAAAGGACCTTTGGTGATAATTTTCCATATTTTGAATATCCAGGGACTAGTTTTGTAATTTTATGAAAGTTGGGGGACTGGAACTGTCAATTTTGCAAACTTTGTACGTTTTTCATCTGTTTTTGCTCATTTTGCATCTAAAACATATAAAACACGATTTTGAAATATTTTTGGTATTTTGATGCATTTCTGAGTGTTTTTGTATGTTTTGCAGTTCAGATTAGACCAAAAATGATGAGTGTTTGAGCATTCATCAATCCCCCACACTAAACTATTGCTAGTCCCTAGCAATACTGTTTTGAAAACTTGATGGATTTTAAACTCTTTACCAAAAGCCATCACTTCTGGAGTAGCCAGGTGTAAGAACTGTGGCACACCTGATAACCGTGTGATTTTGAGCAAACCACCAGCTATCAACGGATTTGAGTAGTCTTTACCAAAAGCCGTTTGCTTCTGGACTAGCCAGCTCTTGATGGAATAGTCAACATCTTGGTGAGCTGATTACCAATTATGGATTTTCCACTGCCTTTACCACAAGCCATAATCTTGCGGGCTAGCCAACTCATTTGTTTTTGGGGAGTTGAGGAACCATACAATTTTGGGCAAATTGCAAGCCATAAACGGATTTGAGATGTCTTTACCAAGAGCCGTTTGCTCCTGGACTAGCCAATCCCTTTTGTCGGTTAGACAAGGCGGACTGATTACCACAAAAATTTTGAAGCACCAGTGAAAATTTTTTGAATTTTTGGCTAAAAACGGGGGTATTATATAGTAAAATGTGATAAAATTCGCTAGAATAGCGAAATACCCCCCCCCCCCCCCCCAAACTTAGCATGAATATTGTCCTCAATATTCAAAATCCCAGCTATTATGCCGACATTTTGAACGTAAAAGGGCAACATTACAAGCTAAGCGTGGAAAACACCATTTTGTATTTTCACTTCCGTAATCATAGCATGGGGGACTCCCCCACACTTAGGGTGAAAACCCTATAAGCATGCTCTGTTTTTGTTTACCGAGTCGCTAGCGTGACTCGACCCCGAATTCATTTGTCCTTGGGGAAGCATGATGTGGAAGAAACAATCTCAATCGGACTTTCATTCAAGATGTTTGGATAAACATTTGAAGCACATGAAAGTTCCACACCGATGAGATAAATATCCGGCTCAAGATAATGATACATGAAAATGCCGGGATCAAATATACTGTCTTCATTCCCGAAGGAATGAAGAACAGGGGAAGTCACCCTGTAGGTGAAGAAAGGAAGAAAGATCTTGATGACAATCAAGATTGATTCATCATCATCAGAAAGAGAATTCATGATTGGTGTATCATGAATCTCATTAGTAAAGCTCGTGTGATCTAGACATATTATGGGTGGGAGGGTTGGGATTTTGATATTAATCAAATTCTCAAGGTTGAGAATATTTCCCTCCGGAAAACAAAGGTCAACTTTGTCTAGATCAAAGTGGAAGTTATCATACTCCGGTGGAGATATGATATGAGTGAGTTCACCGGAGAACTCCTCAAAAGTGAATGAATCATAATCGGGGAGAGAAATTTGAGAATGAGAAGTGGTAATGCCACTAATCTTCTCTCCCATATGATCAAAGGTAAAGGCTTCAAACTCCGGAATAGGATCATCGGAGACAATGTCACTATCCTTTATGGGGATAGGAGATGAAATAGGTTTCATATTGAAAGCCTCGATTTTAGAAATGAGGAGATCGACATTCAATAATGTTGCACGAAGTGCTTCATCCTTGATTTCAGTGTCAATCTCATCATTCTCTTCTTCTAAGCTAACTAGCTTAGAAGGTAATTCTTCCATAAAAACGATGTCTCCACAAGATAACGAATCGTCATCAGTAGAATCGGATAACATCTCAACATGATTAGTCGGGAAGATAAGAGGAGGAGGAATATCACACAAATGATCAAGAGTTCCCTGTGACTCTCTCGGGATTGGGACAAGGATCTCGACACTAGACTTTATTAATTCGTCCGATTCCTTATTAGGAACAATGCTAAGATGCTCATCCCCCATGATCAGAGAGTGAGTGTGAATCTCGGGTGTGATAAGAGTGGGTTGAGATGAAATCTCAACTGATGGAATTTCATCTGATGAACCTGATGAATCTTTATAAAATCCAAGGATATCAAGTGTATCCTCATCATCACTGTCATCAGGAATGAAACGAAATCGAGAGCTAGATCTGGCTGCTTTTTCTTTTGCTATTAATTCCCTAATAGATCTTTCGTAAGCATCTTGGGAATTTATTTTAGCAGCCTGTTCGTCAGCTAACAATTCTTCCATCGATTTGTGGTTTGGATTATTTGGGGTATGTGTTATTCCTCTCAAGTCTTTCACTAAATCCAAAAGATCAATGAGAAGACTTTGAGGAATTGGTGGAGATGGAGGTTCGTCATAATACGATGTGTCAAAATTGTCACAAGGATATGGATTACCCGTTTGACAATCTGAGCTGAAGTGTGGACCTCCACAATAATCACAACAGTAAAACTGATGTGGCTGTGGGTTGTATGTGCTAGAATTACAATTGCTATCAGGAGACTGCTCATAAATAAGCATGTTTCCCGATTGACAATCATAACTGTAGTGTGAACCACCACAGTACTCACAACAGTAAAACTGCTGAGTCTCATGGTGTGGTAACTGATGGAATGAATCAGTCGTGTCATGGTAAGAATAAGGATCCTGGTTATAGACAGACCCGTTTCCTGATTCTACCATGCCACAACTAGGGCAATTGCCACCATTATGAGGATTACCACACCATTGGCAAACCAGAAAGTGTGGATGAGACATAGAAAGAATCAAATGTGTATAGAGGGGTAGGGATGAAGAATCAAAGACGTGAGAGGGTAAAGGTGAATATTTTTGGGTTTTTGGAAAGACATTTTATACAAATGAAAAAGAAAATGTTTTTGTGTTTTTTGTGTTCGTTGAAAACTGAGTTTAAAATGTTTTCGGGAACGGTTTTGTTTTGATAAATAGAAAATATGAACAAAGGATGGATAAATGTACAATGGAACGAATTCCAAAAACACTAATCAGAAAAACCGTTTAGATACGCACACAACCTCCCCGGCAGCGGCGCCAAAATTTGATTGAGGCAAAAGCAGTCAACTAAAGTCAACCACGGATATGGTCAACATAGTCAAACTCCTTAGGCTCAATGCTCCGCGGAATATAGTGTTTCCCCGGGTCGTTATGTCCCGACGAGGTGTGGATTGTAATCAAAACGGTTTCGTGATCGGGTGAATCTGGATGGAAAGGGGTTTGAGTTTGAGTAAACTACTGATTTGTACAATGAAATAGCTTAAATAAGCTATATGAATAAGACGAGAAAGTTAGAAAAACCAGAAACGATTTAAACCTAAAAACGCGTACGTTACGTTTAAATAAAACGTAAACGTACGAAATAAAAAGTGAAAACGGAAATCTGAAAACACCCAGGGGGTGAAAATGACTTTTTTACAAACTACAAGATAAAAGAAAATTTTTAGAAAAATAAAATAGATTTTTACACTATTTAATTATTTAATATTAATTAAATACTATTTATTACTTATTATTAATATTTAAACAACTTAAATATAATATAATACTAATTAAATACTAAAAAGGTGAAAATAAAATTCCTAAAATTATAAAATAACTAAAAATAAGTTTTAAAAATAAAAATATGTATTTTTGTCTTTTTGTGAATTTTCTATTAATTAATTACTAATTACCTAATTAAACTATTTTAAATTAAGAAAAATAGTAAATGAATAGTAAAAATTCTAATAAAATTTTTAAAAATGTTTTATAACATATAAAAGCTATAAAAAATATAAAAACTAGGTTTTACTTAATAAAAACTAATTATGCTATTTTAAACTAATTATTAATTAATAATTAATAAAACTAAGATTAATTCTAATAAATACTTAATGACAAAATAAAAATCTGAAAAAATTATTATAAATACTTTAATATGAAAGGAAATTAAGAAAAATATAAAATAGCTAAGTACTTAATAAAAATTTAAAAATGAAAATTAAAATTAAATTACATTAAATAGAAACTATCACTTAATATTAAATTGTTTTTTCTTGATTTTTCTTTTACCAACCTATCTTATAACTAAAAATGAAAGACTTTTGTGAAAACAAACTTTTTGTAACTTAAAAATAAGCACAAATGAAAGCAAAAAGCCAACAGTTGACTTTTGTTGACCAAAATGGAAAATGAGCTAAAATGGCTTAAAGTGGGACCCACAATGGTTGAATCTGATTCAATTGAGTGTATTAGTCAAGTATAAGCCAAAAAAAAGCAGAGGTGGATCACACAATAAGCAATTAAGCTGAATAAGCACTCAACTTTTTGTTTCTTAACTGAAAACTGGGACAAGCTTTAAGGGCTAAATCAAGTGGGGTCCACAGGTCATGGGGTCAAACCATGAGTCAAAGGAGGAACCATACTAGGAGGGGGGTTGATAGGAACAAGTTTTGAGGGCTGGGGACCATTGAGGTGATCAGAAAACCACCACAAAGTGGTGGTGGTGGCCACTGATCTGCTGAGACAGAGCAGATTGCAGCCCTGCAGCTGTCTTTGGAGCTAAGTGGGGCCCAGGGAAAAATTCCCAAAAATCAAAGAGCTATTGGATCTTAAAGTAGAGCTGATACACTTTAACTAGAGACAAGTTTCACCCTCTAAATCACTGCACAAAATTTATTAAAATTCCTTGAAGTTTTGTAAAATTCTGAAAGATGCAACTTTTGACTTTTCATATGAACTAACACTTTGACTTTGATGAACTTTGGATGGTTTTAATTAACTGAAAATGAAATATTAAGCTATAGAGAAACTAATTAGATCTATTTTAACTAATTATGAATGAAAATGATGGGGTTTGGTGTTCTAAAATTCAACAGATGACAGATGAAGAGCATCAAGTAGTCATTTTGACTTTTTAGTGATAAGAGCCTAGGTTTTATGATGGAACTGAGCTCAAGTGACTATGTATTAGTTACAAGAACAGACAACAACAACCAAATTACCCTTGAATATCCTGAAACAACTAATGCCAAACACCCCTATAACAGTCAATGACATGAATTTTCACACTACCAAATGCTTGCTACAGCTGAAAAACTAAATCAAATGTTCTAAAACATGCTACATTAATTCCTAAACAACTAAAAGTAACAATAAAAGGTGATCAAACAGAAGCAACTCATAGATATATTTTAAAAACTGAAAATGGAAATTTAACTTAGATAGGATGAGTTTACCTCAAGTCAGTGACCTAAAGCTCATTTGAGCTTATCAACAAGCTTTTTAACCAGAAACCACCAACAAATCACCCCTGAGTCACCTTACCACAATCATGAACTTAATTTGACTTTTGTTGACCTAAGGAGATTTTTGAGCTAAAACTTGTTTAAAGCTTTCTGAGCTTATGCAAACTTATGAATGCCTTTAAATAAGCTTAATTAAACAATAAAGAGGGCATTTAACAACAATTAAACCAATATGACAATTTCACTAAGAAATTCGATTACTGAATTTAAACAGAAAGCTTGTGAGTTTGATTACACAATCCTTGAAATTGTACTACTGAAACTGAAATTACAATACTTAAATAAAAAGTTTACAATAATTTTAAACTACATTTTTGACCTAAATTATACTAAATAAAAATAAAACTAACTAACTGCATTCTTCTCTTCTTTCTTTTCTTTTTATAAGTCCCAGAAGGCATCTCTGACTTTTCCCACTTCAGTATAGCCGTTGGATGGCTTTGTTTTGATCTCAACCATTAAAAATGGTTTTTGGCGGGAAAGAAAATTTTGGCAGGTTGAGTGTATCTGGTGGGTACATTTATGAGGAGGAGGGTTTGGTGAGGTTGGTGAGTTAATATTAATGAGGTGGGTGAGTATTTTGTGGGAGAGAAGAGGGGGGAGGTGAGACATGAACCTGGTAATTAGGGGGATAGGGAGGTTAGGGATGAACAGTAATCGGGGTTGAAGGTTTGACTGGGGTCAACGCCCAGGGGTGGGGGTTATTAGTTTTAGGAGTGGGCCGGATTTGGTGGGCTGAGGGGTTTCATGGATCAGGCCAAGGCTTGTTTGGTTTGCTTTTGTTTCAAAAATAATAACAATAGTCCTTTTGGTTTAATAAATTTCACAAGGACCAATTTTGTAATTTTCATAAACTTGAGGGCTGCAAAATGAAACTTTCCCAAGGTAACCATAAGGACCTATTTTGACAAACTTTTGAGAATTACAAGTACAAAGATTTATATTTTCCAAAATTAAAATACCCGGGGACCAAAATTGCAAATTTCCAAACTCCGGGGACTAAACTTGTAATTTTCTCAAAATTTTCATCCAGGGATTAAAAGTGATTTTTGTGAATTCCCAAGGACCAAAATTGATTTTTCATTCAAAATTATCCCACCAGGGACCAAATCTGCCAAAATTTGAAACTCCAGGGACCAAAAGTGTAAATTTCCAAAACTTTTCCAATTTTTCACTAAAGGACAAAATATGACAACTTATGATTGTAAAAGGACCTTTGGTGATAATTTTCCATATTTTGAATATCCAGGGACTAGTTTTGTAATTTTATGAAAGTTGGGGGACTGGAACTGTCAATTTTGCAAACTTTGTACGTTTTTCATCTGTTTTTGCTCATTTTGCATCTAAAACATATAAAACACGATTTTGAAATATTTTTGGTATTTTGATGCATTTCTGAGTGTTTTTGTATGTTTTGCAGTTCAGATTAGACCAAAAATGATGAGTGTTTGAGCACTCATCAATCCTCCTACTAAAACTTCTAATCTCCGCACTCAAATCTTTCGATTCCAACAAGCTTTCGATGAATCATTTAGCGAAGCTTGGGATAGATTTAAAGAGTTGCTAAAAAAATCTGAATCACGGGTTTTCACCTTTGCATCAGATTGATACTTTCTACAATGGGTTGAGTCTTGCCGATCAAGACTCACTCAACTCTGCTGCGGGTGGAAACCTGTTGACTCGAAACACTCAGGACGCTTTCACAATAATTGAAAATAAAGCTCGAGTGAGGAGTTCGAGAAGCAAAACTCAAGTCTCAAGTGCTAGTAGCAAATCAAATGATGATGTTTTGGCTCATGTTCTCGATGCTAATAGCAAGACCAATGAGGTTCTTGTAACTCTCACTAAACAAATTGGGCTTCTTTTAAAAGATAAATCTTCTCATCAAGTCAATGTAGTGAACCAAAGTTGTGAAACTTATGGTGGTCCACATCCGTATTATGAGTGTCCGGCAACCAGTGCCTATGCTCACGAGAATGTGTATGCTGCAAACACGGGTGGTACGGTTACCAACCCTAAGGAGATCGAAATCTTCTCAGCTACTGTTCAAACAATTATCTTGGACCACCTGGTTTTAACAACCAACCTCAAAATCACAATGTGCAAAACCGTAACAATCAATTCAATCAAAATCAAAATCGAGCTAATCATGGTTTTCAAAATCAAAACCAAGGGTTTAATCAAAATCGGGGTTTTCAAGGGAATCAAAATCAAGGCCTAAATCAAGGGAATTTTCAGGGGAATTTTCAAAATGCTAACTATGGAAATGTTAATCAAATCAATGTTTCAACAACAACAACCGAGGGCAAATTTTAATCAAAATGAAAATGTTGTTCCGAATTCGTCGCCCTCAGATGAGATTCTTAAGCATTTAATGCTTCAAAATCAGAATTTTATGAAATCTCATGAATTTTTTACTAAGGAAATGAGTGAAATTAAGAAGCGTTTAAATGATCGACCCTCGGGCTCGGGTACTACTTCTCTCCCAAGCAACACGATCACTAACCCGAGGGGTGATGTTAAAGCGATCACAGCACGTAGTGGTGTTTCATACAATGGATCAACGGCTCCGACTACTTCTTCTTCTCTTCCTCCTAAGGTAGTCAACCGTGAAACTGAAGCTACAAAGGATACGGAACTTCCTACTGATAACGGAAGGACCGAAGACATCCAACCTCCGGTTGTCCAGCTGTCTAAAGAAAAGAAAAAGTTTTTTTTTTTTGAATCAGAAAAGGAAATTCCCATCAAGACCAAATTGCCTTATCCGTCTGGACTTAAGGATCAAAAGCACCGCGAGAAAGTTAATCATCAAATGGAAAAGTTCTATCAGATCTTTCAAGATTTACATTTTGATATTAGCTTCGCGGATGCTATTCTTCTTATGCCAAAATTTGCATCTATGATCAAGAATTTGTTGAATAATAAAGAGAAATTGTTTGAAATGGGAAAAACCCCATTGAATGAGAATTTCCTGGCGGTTCTCCTGAAAAAGCTTCCCGAAAAGCTCGGAGATCCCGGCAAGTTTCTTACTCCGTGTAATTTTCCGGAGATGATTCAATGCTTCGCCTTGGCCGATCTTGGTGCTAGCATTAACCTCATGCCATTATTCGTTTGGAAGAAATTGTCTCTTCCCGAACTGACTCCGACTTGTATGACCCTCGAGCTTGCCGATCGATCTACTTCTCTTCCTATGGGAATAGCCGAGGATGTCTTCGTTAATGTGGGAAAGTTCCATTCCCCTGCCGATTTTATGATTGTCAATTTTGATGTCGATCCATGGGTTCCTCTCATTCTCGGGAGAGGATTCCTAAGGACTGGCCGTGCTTTGATTGATGTTTACGACGAGGAGATTACCCTTCATGTTGGAAGTGAAGTTGTTACGTTCAACTTAGATCAAACATCGAGATACTCCTCAAATTATGATCATATCTCCGTTAATCGAATTGATGTTATTGACGTTGCTTCGAAGGAGTATTCTCAAGAGCTTCTCGGTTTTTCTAATAACGCTTCGAGTGGCAATCCCACTCCTTCTTCAGAACCAATTGTTTCCCACTATTCCCCGTCCCTCACTCCGTTTGAGGGAGGTGATTTCCTTTTGGAAGAGGTCGATGACTTTCTTGCTGTTGATACATCTTCTTCAACGGAAGTTGATGATTCTTATCTTGATCCGGAGGGAGATATCCTTTTTCTTGAGAAATTGTTAAACGATGAACCGTCAATCCCTCCGGAGAAAATTATCAAGGTAGTTGAGCCGTCTATTGAAGATCCTCCAGAGCTCGAGCTCGAGGAATATTTACCCGATTATGAATCTTTTTCCTTCGATACGGCATATGAGAGTAGTGGCAGTCCCACTTCTCATCCTGATTATCCGGCTTATGAAGCTTTTTACTTTGATATCAATCATATGGAAGAGACAAGTAGTGGCAGTACCACTTCTCTTGCTTATATCTCTCTTCTAAAGTATGATTCGTTTTGTTTTGATAAGATTGATCTAGATCCTGAGAAGTTCTCCGGTGAACTCTCTCATATCATATCTCATCTAGAGTATGATCATTTCTGCTTTGATCTCGAAAGTAATCATGACCCGGGTGGAGGCATTCTTAAACATGAGAATTTGCGTGAAAATATTATCCCAAAGGACATGCACATTAGAGTTAGAAAAGAAAGCAGTTGACATAGATGATTATACTATGCTTTTCTTACTGTTAGGCTCATAAATCTGATCAATAAGTTCCTCCTCATAATTGTATTTCCTATAAAGTGTGGCAAGGGTGTCATTTTTTATGGAATCATATATATGTATTCCAAGCGTCTTGCGTTATATGTGTGTCACCCTTAGGTCTCACACATAGTAAGCAATATAAGTTTGTATGTTTCGTCATATACACACAATACCAACAGTATACGCCATATCAACTTGAAGAATGATGACGTGGATAGGCTATTGGTACACACAATACCAATAGCCTATCATTACCTTTGGGCATTGGTTCAGTGGTATCACTTCTTCATCGTAAACGTGCAGTTGATCTGTTAAGGAAGATTTTTGGAGAAATATGTTTTGGTTTCGATCGCAACTTTTGGCTGAAGCTCACTGAGACAAATGTTCATTGTCTGAGGCTAGATCATTTGAAAAGAATCAGTCGGCACCCAACAAAGGTAACAAAGTCAAGATATTCTCACCAATTTAAACATTTAAAAGAAAAAAAAAAAAAAAAAAAAAAAAAAAAAAAGTAAAAGTGGGTACAAGGTATGTAAACGAACCAAACGAACATGGACGAAGCCTTATTCATGTTCGTTCGTTTAATTTTAACCGAACAGGTAAACGAAAACAGTCTCTTTAACTAACAAATTTTATTTTTCATGTTCATTTATTTAAAAAAATAAGGATGTTCCTGTCTGTTTATGTTCGTTCATTAAGCAACTAAACAAATATAAACTAACGAACTTAAATCAACGTAGAAAAATAAACATAAATTTATAAATATACATAATATTATGTTCAGTAAATTTTGTTTTGCTAAAGCAAACCAAATTTAAAAGTATATTAGAAAAAGATACAATAGACGAACATAACAAATAAATGAATGCATAATCAGACGTTACGAACATAAATAAACAGGCAAGACTTTTGTTCACGTTCGTTCATTTAACTAAATGAACGTAAAATGTTGTTCATGTTAGTTCATTTATTAAATGAACGAATGTAAATGAACTTTTTATCGAATGATTCATGAAATGTTCACTCAAACATTCAATTCGTTTACGGCCAGAATATCACTGTGATTATAAGCCGGACATGAATAGGATCGACCACTTGTTAAAAGGTAATCGAATGTTCTTTGGGTCATTTTTATGCCATTGAAATTAGATATCATTCTTTCGTTCTTTTTCGATTACCAAGTTTTAATATATGTTCAAAAATTGAACCTACGGTGATTTTATATGTATTTGTGTAAATCAACGTTTCTTATTGAATAACTTACAATATATTTAGGTCGTGATCTTTGTAGCAGAGATTACAAATATACCGGATCTTTTAAATAATCTCGAATGTATTGTTTTCTAAATAACAATATTTTAGTTTGCTGGTCAAACACTCTACTTCAAACGTAGTTGCCACGGAAGTCGAAAGTGATAGACATTTCAAATAATATAACACGAGTTTGACTTTTTTTATATAATATATTGTTTCATGTTTCATGTCTTTTATAAGAAATTTAACTTTGTTATGAGCTGTGATTAACCAAGCCCTTTCCATCTCTGTTTAAAAATTTGTAAATATGCAAAAAGGTATGATACTAAAACTATAGATCAAGGCAATTGATATGGATATGACGATATCATGATCAAGGTTAAACAAAATATTCATGTGCTAATCTATTAAACATATCCTTGAAGTATATATGTTTATCTATTAACTTTTTTTTTTTTTTTTTTTTTTTCTTATTATCTATATTTTTATTGAAAGGGATAGAGGTTGACTATCCAAAGGAAAAAAGAAATAGGAATCTTTTATATAATAAAAGAATTACATCATTTCGAAGTGTTTTTGCAAAACCCTTCTCAATGAAAAATAAATTAGACCAATAGGAGAGCTCTATTTTGTCACGTAGGCGAAATCGAGCAATATGATTGGTCAATAGAAAGTCAAAATTAAATTGATTTTGGTCAAACTTAATAAATTTGGTGGAGAAATTTGGTTAAAAAAAATGCATAAAAATATAGGTGTCAAATTTATGAAAACAAAAACTTAAAAAAAGAGAAAGTAATTAATAAAACTTTAGTGGTTGAATTTTAAATAAATTATATAGAGCTAAGTGTAAAATTACAAATTTCTATGTTTTTTAATAACTTTAGAAAAAACACAAATAACCCCTTACATTTTATACCCCATATACTTTATAATATTAAGTTTGTTTAAAATTACATGAGTATTAGTCTTAGTTTTTAGACTTTCATCAAATAAAATTACAAAATTTGGAAAATACGCAAATTAGTTTTAATATTGTTAGTTTTAGACTTTCATCCATTAGAATTTCTTTTTAAATAAGGACTCGTGTTATTCTATTTAAAAGTTTAATTTATGCATACACGGGTTTGAATATTAAATACGGCTAAATTATTAGTGACATGAATATAGATATCAAATGGTAAGCACGAGTTACTGTGATATGAAAATAAATATACGCGATTCTACTTATAACAACGACTCTTGAAATCAACATATTTTGCGCATCATATTTTAACTTCAATAACGCTCATTATGTGCTACTAAACTCGCACATTTTGTACAACATGATATTAATAGTTAAAGTTAAACAATAAAATCAACATTAACCTCATCATGTTTGTCAGTTAAAAACGTTATACATATCTAATTTACTCATTTTGACAAGTGATACGCTCTATTAGGCTGCACCTTCTATTTTTAATTACTTTAGCAGAAAGTGTATTTTGCGTGTTGTTAAGTCGGAAAGAAATGAAGAAAAAAAAGTATACGTTTTGTGCCAATAGTTTAAGTATTAGCTAATTGATGTTTCTTTCAGGATGTTTTATATACCAGTTGGTCCTTATCCGTTGTTTATTCGAACTTGACACATTAAGAGACCGGGAATACAAGTTAATCACCAAGTATGCTAAAGTAGGAACCATAAAAACCCCTGAAATTACACCTGATGCATCAACTACGGATTTACGTTGAAGGTTACTTAGAACATATATTTGGTATAATAATTTGCTTATATGGTATATGTGTTTATTGAATTTTAAAATCAAGATGTCTCTTGAATTTGCTTATATGGTATATGTTGCATTAACCTTATTCCAAAGTTGCAAAAATAAAAAATAAAAAATAAAAAATAATAATAATAATAAATAAAAATAAATAAATAAATAAAATATCACAAGTATTTGATGAGTTAATTGCTTTTGAATTTGTTGTAATATAGAATAATGATGATCTATAAAGAGATGTAACTAATGTGTTTTATCCATTTGAAAATCTCATGCGAAGAGAATGAGCCGGTTTACTAAAGTAGGACTTGCTTAAGTTATTGGAGTTTGGGACTGTTATATTCTACTAATTATAGTAAGTTTTTAAAAGGTTTTGAGACCGTCTTAATAGTTAGATTCAGTGGTGACTAGGATTGTTATAATGGTTGTCTTAGTGGTTATTAAAGGGTTTTTATGACAGTTTTAATTGCAGAATTCAAGGTGTTTGGGACTGTTTTTTATAGCTGAATTGATGGGTACTTGAAACTGCCTTGATAGCTAAATTCAAGGGTGTTTGAGACTATTTCAATTGCTAATTTTAGAGGTGTTTGGAATTGTAAAAATAGCCGAATACAATGGTGTTGTGACTATTTTTAATAAGCATTGTTATTGCAAAATAAATTTGACTTATACTAAATTAATAAATGTAAAGTTCAAAACATTTTAAGATAATATATTCGGTATTAAATACATGATAAAATTTTTATGTCAAAACCCCGTGCGTGCACGGGTATTATAACTAGTCTTAGTGTGATACAAAAAGACACAAACATTTCAATTTAGCTTGGTTAATTATCGGTTGACAACGTAAAGGAAATTAAAAGGAAGTTAATCGACAAATTTCATGACAACACAAACTAAGAAATAAACACCGATGCAACCAACTTTGCTAGTACCAAGAGCTTGAAATTTTTTTTTGGGTAAAGGGCTTCTTACCTCGATAAATATAAGAGCTTGAAATAAACACCAAATGAAATGCCTTTGTTAAAAATGTTCTGCCTAAATAAAAGAAACCAAAATAGTAAACAACATAATTCCAAAAAAAATCAATATCTCTATTTATTCTCCAATTTTCATAGCATTATATAGAAAGAAAAAAAAAGGTCATTTTTGTGGAAGGCTGCTAAATTTACTTGCAACTATGAAAAACATTGTTGAAAGTAAAAAGGTCAAGGGTGTACAGTGTAAAAACCAAACACAAATGCAAAGTTTGTGAATTGATAAACAAAGGAGATACATAAAAATTATACTTATTATTAAACCATATAGTAAACGGTGCCGTTTTTGGCCCGTTTTTGGCACCACAATTGCAGCCAGGGTTTCCCGCCAAAAGATGGCCCGATGGTTGCTAGCCCATGTTCCTTTTTTTGCACAAAGCCCCGTTTTTCTTATGGCCCAATAGGTTTGCATACATGTATAATACAAATACAACAACGTTTATATACATTGACCGTACATACGTGGCTAAAATAGAAGGCCTTATCCTCATTGTTAGGTGTACTATATATAATTTTTGTGGATACAATGTTTGTTCAAGTACAAAACACACGTGAGATTAGTACATTGCACGTGTGATTGTGAGTTGAGGTACAAAGAGAAGCTTCTCAAGTGTCTTCTTTTGCATTATCACTAAAACCATCAAAACCTGCTATACCCAGATCTGCTTAAATAAAAATCTGTCAAAACAAAGTTAAAAAAAAAACAGGAACAAAATGCAACAGCAAGGTATCTTGGAGGTTTGTATCATGTTTTCTGTGACCCATGCATGCTGATTTTGTTGTTTACTTTGATCTTTTGTGGTTTGCAGCAATGTTTGTTTCTCAGTTTAAACACATGCATGTACACTTAATGTATATATGATGCTATCAAATATAAGCTTGTATGATCTATATGCACTTTATGATGCCTTTGTTATCTTAGATCTGTGTATAATCAGTTATTCTTACATTCCCATAATATGAAGACTAAAAGAAGCGCCATACGTAGGGTTACTTCTGTTACTTCTTTAGGATCTACAAATATTAGTGATTTTATTCACAAGCAAAAACCTGATACTATAGATCTAGAATCAGAGAGTGTACCAGCTAATGTAGATGATATAGGCAGATGTTTAGCTTCAGTTATGGCCAATCCATGTGGTTTGTGCCATGCGACCATTGATATTTGCAACGGTAGCAGTTGTATGCAACATAACACTCCCGAAAGCGTACAAAATGCAATACCTTGGCTGTAGATTGTAAATGGACTGAGAATACGACCATGTTGTCGGATGAGGTGTTTCAAAATGTGGTGCCTGTCACCAATGAGAAAGGCTTGATAAGTAATGCACCGACAAAACATGAGAACCCATCAGGGTGCTTAGGACATAATACCTTAGTTGTGGATACTGAAGCCACTCAGCCGACTATAGTGCCTCTCACCAATGATAGATGCTTCGCAACGCGTGCACCTAACCTTGAACGTTATGCAAGTGATGTCCTGCACGATGTATCTGCAAACATAACAAGTAAGTATCATATTTTTTGCCATTACTCCTGTGTGTTCTAATATTACAGTATTTTAGCCTACTTACACTTTACAACTGATTTGTCTTACTTTATTTCAGATGTATTTACCTTTGTGCAAGCACATGACACAAATGAACCACCTTTAGATGTCCAACCTTTGAGTTATCGACAGCCTGCAACTTCCATGGATAAAGGAAAACGAAAATTGTGTGATGTTTCTAATCAAGAACAACCATTTGCACAGACACATGCGAGCGCGTCTTTTCCACAAATCAGCAAAGGCCCAGAATTGCTATGTAATTTACGTTGCTTCTCTTCATTCGTTATTTTCTATATTACTCTATGAATTCATAATGATGTTGTTCTCTTTCTTACAGGTTCTGAATATTTCTGTATGATGGATGACAGCTGCCAAACACTTGCAGCTGAGCAACATTCAGATCATACCGACCGCTTAACTTTAAGGTCCAATATAGATGGTGATGTGTTACCTTTAACGTCTAACATAGATGTTCCTATTCCTTCACCAACTGAAAGGCCTCACACCCGCCGTAGATTAGCAGCTACTGAAAATGTTAACCGACAAACAGCTGCCCAACGGCGAAGCTCTCAAGGTTTTTTCATTCCCTGTGAAACACAAAGAAGAAAAAATAAAAGAAAAAATGCATATATATATATATATATATATATATATATATATATATATATATATATATATATATATATATATATATATATATATATATATATATATATATATATATATATACACACTAATTAAAAAGCAGACAGGCAACAACCTGCTAACCGCAAATTATTTTGTCTATTCCAGTTACACTCCCTTCTTCTTCCAACAAAGGGCAACGTCGATCCGAATCACGAAAAAGGCCTAGAGAATCTCTGCAGGGTATGTTGGAATGTGTAATTCTGAAGTTAAAATATTTCTCAATTACCCTTTCAATAAATTCAGAACAATATTATGTTTCTTTCTTGCAGGTCCTCAACATTTACCTTTGATGTCCAATGTAGATGATGGTGTCTCACCTTTGACGTCCAGCATAGATGTTCCTGTTCCTTCACCAAGTGAAAGGCCTCGAACCCGCCGTAGATTAACAGCTAATGAAAATCTTGAATAGCCTTATTCCAGCAGAAGGCAACGTCGATGCAGGTCACAAAACACGCGTACAGGATCTATGCAAGGTATGCTATGATGTACAATTCTACAACAAAAATCTCTGTCAATTACCTTTTCACTAAATTCATAGCACTGTTCTGTTTGTTTGTTACAGGTACTCAGCATTTACCTTTGAGGTCCGATATAGATGTTGGTGGTGCTTCATCGAGTGAACCGCCTCAGACCACCTGTCAGTTAACAACTCCTGAAAATCTTAACCAACAAACACCTAACCAGCAACAACGACCTCAAGGTTTTCTCACTTCCTGCATGGCAAAAAAAAATACAAATATTTGTATATATACATATATGTACTAACAAAAAAGAAAATATAACAAACACTTATTTACCAATTTTTCTTTTGTCTATTCTAGTTACAATTCGTTTGGGTTCAAGCAGAAACCAACATCGATACAACCCGTACAACAGGGGTAACTGGCCTAGGAGATCTGGACTAGGTATCTTACAATCTATGGTTCTACAGTTTCATATGTAAACTAGAATAGGCACTTTTACCTTAATAAGGAATCTTTTATAGTTTTGACGGTTTAAAATTTCTATTACAATACAGGCCCGCCAAACTGAAATGACAACACCACCAAAAGAAACCATAGAATGCACAACACCACTCGACACACCAGAAAAAATCACTATTTCACACACCAATCCAACTGTGCCACTTGAAACCAAAGAAACTGACGCTACACCAACAGCAGAACAAACTTCCATGTCCGAAACATCAAAAGCCAAAAAAGAAATGGCCAGAAAAAGTTCCAACTAAGTAACAAATCGATTAAAATTGAAACGCAAAGGTATCAAATCGATTAAAACCTTGACCCTCTTGAAGAAGTTCCAACTATTTTTGCATTCTGCTCTGCACAACTTCACATTCATCTTCAAGAAGTGTAATAAAGCTCTCATTCTCATCAGCCAGTTGCATAAAGAAATACCGAAAACAATGTTCCAGCCTATCAGAGTTACACTCCTCTTTCAAGTCATCAAAGTTAGGGGTATGTGCCATTATGTTTCGGAAATTTTTTAAAAGTACAATAGAAAAATACAAGTGACAATGAGAAGCATACCCCTGCCATTTATATAGCAAATACATGTAACTACAAATAGTGAACCTAACTAAACTAGAACAGCTTCCCTTTACTTTATTTTGCACATGTAAAACAGTAATTCAAAAAACTAAACAAGGGCAAAAAAAAAAAAAAAAAAAAACCCGGTGAATCTACCCAGCTACTATCTAAATAGATCTCAAAGCTCTCCTACCCAAAAAAACTACAAGTATGCACCTACCAGTACTTTTGATTTGTAATAAATCAAATTTTCCACAGCAAAAACCATAAAAAAACTACAAGTATGCACCTACAAGTATTACTGCAGCATTTGTAAAAGCAGTAATACAAACATTTGCGTTTCAATTTTCCACAGCAAAAACCATAAAAATACTGAACAAAAAAAACACTTTAAAACGCATAATAAGTAACATTTTTATAAATAAGTGATTCCATACATAAAAGATATGATGCTCATACAAAATATGCCTAATCGCTATACAAAATTTGCCTAAAGACATGCATCATATCACATACTATACTTCTGATAAAGACACAAAAGATAACCAAAATATACAACAAAAAAAGTGGCCAGCCCATCACTTGAACCAGAAAAGATTGATATTGTTTTCTTCTCTTCCTTTACGAGTCGAATCCATAACCTTGATCAAGCCAGCAAGCACCTTCCTCTCTCTCTCTCTCTTCAGAATCTCTTTCAAACGGTCCAAACTAATATCACCGTTCTCATGTAACAGCAAGAAACCCTCCCCTTCTTCCACTAAATCCTCTAACCACTTAACCTTTGCAGCTAATTGATCATGCTTCTCACCGAGCACCATTAACAACGGATCATTCTTAGTGTAATCCTGGGTAAATGCCACATGCAAGCAGTCATCAACTTCATTTGAACAAGCAGCAAACTTTAACTTTTGGAAGTTAGGAGTGCGAGCAAGAGCATACGCAGATGTTCTTGGTGGTGTGGCCAAAGGGATTAGAGAGATGAAGATTGAAAGACAATAGAAGATAATTGGGCCGGGGTTTGAGTTTAGCTGAAAAGGGGGGGGGGGGGGGGGGGGGGGAGTAAAACGCCCTTTTATTAGCAAAGAAACGGCCCTAATAATAATTTGACCGGAACTACCACATTAAAACAATGTATTAGACTAAAAAAATTATATTAAAAAAAGAAAAAAAAATTTATTTACTAAAATTATTTACACATTAAAAAAAACCGCATGGGTAAAAGAAACTAAACGGATAAATATAAAGTGCATTATAAAAATTATAATAAGCGCAAAGTTTTTAAAAAATTTACGCATACATTTTGCGATACACGGATTTATATTTTTAAAAATATCATCAAAACGTCAACAAACTTAAAGATGCTACTTTCTAAAACGGCAAAATACTGTAATTTTAAACACGCTCGCCCGCAACACGAAAGGGGGAAAAGACGCTCACCCGCATCACTACCGATACACAGATATAAAATACAATGTCTGAATACAATATATATACGTAAATACTTAAATAAACTAAAATACAATGTATATGGTTAAATTAAATACCATCTACTAAACAACAATAACATCAACATCGGAAAAAAAAAAACAGGCGAGCCCTCAACGCGGCGTACGTACCTTTTCTCGTACTTACACATGACACAAAGGGTAAAACTCTAAAAACTAACAATGGGCTGGTGTGTCACTTATTGGCTAATACATGCTTAATATTATTAAGCTAACATCCCCATCAAACAAACAATGTTGCAGCAATAAACATCGAGAGTTTGTCGGTCAATAATCGAAAGCTTGGTCGACAGTGTTGCTTGAAAAATACATCTGAAGATGACGATTAATTAGTGAAATGACAATGTATCTCAATATGGTTGGTGGGTTCATGAAATACCGAGTTGCGAGCAATTTAAATGGCACTACGATTATCACAATGTAATGGAGTGGGACGGCTAATACGTGCTCCTAAACTATCGTAATTCCTAAACATCAAAGCAAAATAACCAAAAGTCAATATCCCAGTAACTTAAACATGCTTAAACATAAATTTAAAAAAGAAAATCAAATAAACCAAAAAACACATAATAAAAAAGACTCAAAAACCAAATGCCTCAATTTTGAATTTACAACACACATTCTGCAAAATATATTTTAACAATTTCTAATATGTTAAGAATTATCACGCCTCCGTATATCAAGTTTCTCTCTTTAAATATAAATTTCAATTCATTAGGCCAATAAACCCCAAAATTATTCAAAACTGTAATGAAAATCTTGAAAGCCAAGACTAAAACAATCGAAAATAGATCAATGCTTATTACTGTACTAAAGATTGAAACAGAGAGAACTCAATATACGTATGTGCAAAATTGCAAATTATGTTTGCTCAGATACAGTGGGAAACCTATACAAAGGTAACATCACTGAAGGATACACCACAATAACGCTTGAAATCATTGCCGACCCACAGTTCTCATCTGCAAAAATCATGAACACCAAATACAATTTAAAGCAAATGTACCGTAAATAGTTTCCTTCAGACTACCCTTCATATACAAGTTTTTAGCGGAGGGATTTTGCCTCCTTCAACCCTCCTCTTTTTTATCCGGGCTTGGGACCGGCTGAGTACACACTTAACCCAGGCAGAGTTAAAACTTGTATATATATACTATACCAATATTTAACAAAGAAACAATCAGAGCATATGCAGCAAAAACATCTTCCAAATAGTCATTAAACCACACACCATGCACGGATAACATTTTGCATTCTTCAACCATACTTCTATAACACAGTCACCCATATGAAACCAAACACCAGCAACTACTTGAGGACACTTAATTTATTCCTAGTCATTTGCAGACACAGCTGAACCAAAAAAGCATGCAACATCTCTTACGCAAGAGAGTCCAAAACATCCAGAAATATCCTCCATCAATTCCTACATGTTGCAATTAGCCATATCCATATTCTCACATGGTACAGATCACTTGCAGAAAAGTCTAACCATAATAGTATCGCTAAAACAATCCATTTAGCAGTCATACTTGAGCAACGCCAAACAAGGGAAAATAATCATGCATCATGAGCGTATCTAGTGATATCTAGTTTCTTACAAAGCTTATTGCAATTGTGTTTACCTAAATAAACTTCCACGAGCAAATAAACTAGTGGACAACAAGTCATATTTACTTTTCATCAGATAACTTATGCTTCGAGTTTAAAGATTACAAACAAATCAACTCCAACTTCCCACTTCCCACTTCCGGCACAAATAGCTTCCTTTTTAATCAAGTAGGGTACATGATATAGCTATCACTGTACAAAATTTGGAGACAGCAGAGCAAACTATATTTCATGTTTGTAAAAAGAGGCAGCCAATAAATCAAAAAGATCGCAATGGTTTCAACTAATCCATGTAAATGAGGGACACTATATTCATGTGGAAAAGCAGAGCACTATGACTGATGACTGTTACAACCAGTGCAAAATATAAGTATAAAAGATTTAACAGTCACCAGTAACAGCGGTATGATGATACTCAAACTGATAAGTCACTTTGTTCAAATTCAACCCTGTGATCCATTTAGAAGCTAGCAGCAAAACAACTAACCCAACCATCCAAACTATGAGATACCACTGCCTAGCCATCACTCCACAACCAACAGAGCCCTAGAAACACAAAAGAAATAGTCTAAAAGACTAAAATACTCGTGACTGTGATGACCAATAACAAATAGAGAAAATAGCAAGCACCAGAAAAGCCAAAATTTAAATCAAACATGTGGATAAGGGCCAGATATAATGAATTCCTGAGCACTTCCAGTCTTCCAAGTTCCAACAACAATTTCACACACCTGATATTAGCCAATCATCCACAGGAAAGAAAAAACGGAGCCAATCATATTCAATTATGTGTTGTACCCTTAAGCATCTAAGCCACACATAAGATAAAATAAAATATCATGGCATATAGCAGCTGAAAGTATGACAGAAAGATAGACATCACATAGTTTGACCGAGCAGCTAACAGAACTTCTCCATGGACAATCAAGTGGCAGGTACACAAAAGAAAAGTACAGCTACACAATCTGCAAGATGCAACCAATGAAAAATACATAATAATAAATGAGAAGGATGATCATATATACTGAAGAAAACCAGCAGAGAGACAATTAAAATGCTAGGCAAGTGTTGAGCACCAACAAACCTACAGACGGAACAAACCTACAGTGTAATCCACACACAAGCTCTCTTACACCTATAAGTGAGACAGGAACGAAATGCAGAAATTTTAATAATGAAGGTGTAGACAGAAAAAAGTAGGAAAGAGATTGTCATATAATAAATCAAATTAGAAACCAGCATATAACCATCATGAGCAAACCTACACACAAACAAGGTCATATTGAAAACAAATACTAAATGTTTGGCCTATAGGAAGGGGGAAAAAAAAAAAAAAAAAAAAAAAAAAACCCTAAACACACGGTTTAAAAAGCGATAGAACTTATTTTATAGTTTAGTCTGAAGTATCAAGGAGAACTCAAATTATGCATCCAGTCTGTTGACCTATCAGCAAAAGAGGAAGATACAAAGACCTCATATGATGACGACAGCTAGAAAACCATATTACTATACTGCAAATACTCATAAGAATTATAGAAAAAACCAGCACGTGGCGACCATTATGATGGGACTAGGATGTTTGATTCCACAGACCTACACACACAACATAATCTTGTCATGCAAACTTTAAGGGAAAGCAAAACCAGATGATAAAAGCATAATGACACAAGACAAGTGTTTATGATCCACCATATAGATTTGTGCCTAAGCATATGATGACAATTACTTGGCATCTAAGAATCAAGAACATAATGTTAAAATTATCTGACAGTAGAGAAAAAAACCCAAGACCTGAAAGGTCAATATCACACAAATTTGACCAAGAAATCTCCTAGCCCACCAAGCCAATCAAATTGCAGGTACACGTAAGAGGAGACAAGGAAGCATTAATATGGTAACTACAAAAAACTGCAAGATACAACCTGAACAAATCAGGAAAACTAAAAAATGCAGACACAGAAATTAGGAAAACCCACAAAGAACAGTTGTCTTTCTGAGAGAACTATCTATAGAACCATTAGCAACATATCATGAGCTAAAAATATGAGCAAGAGAGCGTTTTAAGTCAAGTGAAGAAGCAGAATAGATAGTCTTACAACAATATAGTACTTATTCAATAATTTGGTCTAAACTCTGAAGTATCATGAACCAATTTAAATATGAAGTCCACCACTGAACTTTCTCAACCTATTAACAGAAGGGCAAGGATAGAACGATCTCATGATGATGACATACTAATAAACCGATGATGCTAAAACTGAAAATAACCACAATAACTAAAGAAAACCAGAAGAGGGTGATGAACAAGGCTGTATGATACAACGCAAACCTACAAACAAAAGATAATAATGTAATGCAAGCTTACACAAGTGAAAACATGAGAAAATAATGAACAAAATAAGGGCAAAGAAGAAACAATGGTGCTACTGGTCCACCAGCCAAAAGAAGGTCCAATCATATATTCAGGAACCTCTAAGCCTGCGGCGACAACATATAATTACACATCAAATCCACACAAAAAGAAAAGAGGAAATAAATAAACCCCAACGGTAACTAAAACAACCAACATGTAAAAGGTACTGATGGTCCACCAGCAAAGAGCAATTCAATGATATTCTCAGTTATGTATAAACCTGCACCGACAACAACATATATAATTCAACATCTAATCCACACACACAAAATAAAGAATAAAACACTATCTAACAATGAAAACACCAAAGACGGATAGAACTCATCCAGCCAATATATAAGTGAAGCCCACAGGTCAATGTTCTAATCCAGACACAAGCTCTTCTAGACCTATCAGCAAGAGGGACAAAGAATTCTTCTAATCATATTGCATTTACAGAAATAAGTTAAAAATAAAAACGAAATGACCAGGAGTACGTCTTCGAGTGAAAAAAAAAACAGCATATAGTCATCACGAGCACCACACTTGCAACCAACACCTACGTCCTCATATTTATGATCTTATAAGCAATTCTTCAAAAAGGAAATAAAAACATAGAAAACAAAGAACTCTTCCAACCATATTGCAAATACGAAAAACAATTTTAAAATATAAATGAATTGACCATGAGTGTTGACTGAAAAAACAGCATATAGTGATCACATCACATTTGCAACGAACACACCTACATAATGAGAAGGCCTCATATTTATGATCTTATAACAGAAATTCTTGAAAAAAAGGACATAAAAACATAAGAAAGTTCAAAACAAATTAAGCTTATTCAATATTTTGGCCTGAAGTATCACGGAATAACTCAAATGAGAAGACCACCACACGAACAAACCTACAGACAGAACATATTCTTAATTTTAAGGAGTGTAATAGAAGTTGGCCAATTACTGAACAGAGAACAAAAACAAACAGAGAAACATTTTAATGACATGGCATTATAATGCTGCAAGGGTCCAACCAACCATCTAGTATCTTTCCACAACACCTGTATGAAAATTTATACCACATATCATGAGCAAGAGAGCAAGATACATAAATTAATCCAATGAAACAATGGAGTATGTAAACTATAAAAAGAAAAATAGTGCAAGTAGTCAAGTCAAGAAACAGGCATATTGATCATGACCACAGTATTTGGAAATCAACAGACCTATACACAAACATGGTCGTATTAGGAACATAGAATAGATGTTCCCTACTAAAGGAACTAAAAAAATAGGAAGAAGGCATGGTGCAATAGAGCTTATTTAGTAATGTAGTCTGAAGTCTCGAGCATAACTTAAATGGCACTTCCAGCACACGAACTACGATGACACGAACTACGATGACCTATTAAAAAAAAAGCGGTATACAAAGATCTTATGAGGATGACAGCGAGAAAACCAATAATCCTAATATTGAACATGATCTACTAATTATTATTAAAAATACAGCACATGGTGGCCATAATGATTGGTAAATGCTTTCTCGACTCACACAAACCTACAAAGAAGCAAAAACTTATGTCATGCAAGCTTTTACACAAAAGAAAACACAAACATAATAACACAAAGAAGAAGTAATGGTGCTAATGGTCTGCCAGCCAACAAGTAACCCGATTATATTTAAACATGTGGCAACAAGAACATATAAGTATGCATCTGATCCACATAAAAGGAAAGAATAAATAAACACATTCAACACTACCCCAAGTCATGAAAGGCTAAAATTTTGGGAGAAGCAGCAGATGTCATTTAGAGGCCAAAACAAGTGCTCAGCTAACAGCAAACTTACAGAAATAACAGTCCACATAATTCAAGAAGAAAACAGAAGTTGGCCAACAATCACACACACAGAAATAACAGGACCTAAGACATGACGCATTAGTGCAAGGGTGAAACCAACTATTGCCTTTCCGGATGACCCGTTTATAACCATTAGGAACACATTTTTATACCAAAGTATCTAACGGCACTAAGCAAGTGATTTAAAAAACAATGATACTGATCATATTGCAAAGGCAAAAAAAATTGATCACAAAGAGTCGGACAACAACCCAGCATGCCGGTCATCACGAACACCTCGATCATTTGGCAATAACAAACCTACACAAGAGACACAGTCGTCTTAATTAATGGCCTACAATGGAAACTGCGTAAAGAATAAGAACATTTAAAGAAGGTGTTGCGACAAAATAGAACTCATTCAATATGCTGGTCTAAGCTATCACGCGGTGACTCAAAGTAGTCCTCAACCAAATGAGCATCACTGAACTATATTAACAAAAGAGAGTAGATAGAAGAATCTCATCACAATAGATGGGAAAACAAATGATGCAAAAGTTAAATAGAAGCACAAGAAATCAAGAGAAACCAGCAGACGGTAAACATGATTGGATAGGGATGTTTGACACTACACAAACCTACAAACAGAACATAATCATGTCATGCAAGCTTACACACAATGGAAAAATAAAAAAGATAATGAACAGACTAATTGCAAGAACAGAGAACAAACGCCAGTTTTATGGGTCCGCCAGCAAAGAAGGTTAAATCATATCTGCAGTGACAACATAAATTTTAAATTTGCACATGTGATCCATATATAAACACAAATTTTCTTGATCTAAATACATCCATAAAAGAAAATAGAAGAGCCAACAGAATAGCGACAATGATGATTAGGCAAGCATGTTCAAAACCACGTAAGACCTACACACAAAACATAATGTCATGCAGCTTACACACAAGGGATGTCAAAAGATCAGATAATGAGATGACCAATTGCTAAGAGAAAACCAGTTAATGATTTGCAGGCAAAAACCAAGCCAATCATATTCACTTGTGTAGGCCTGCGATGAATCCAATGTATCCTTATGCATCTAAGCCACGCAACACGCAGATGACATAATAAAGTAAATCTAACTCAAGAAAAAACAACAGAAAGAAAGGTAATGTCACAAGTGTTTAACCGAATAGCTAACACAGTCTCCCCATGGCCATTTAAACTGCAAGACTCAGAATAGAAATGCAAGCAACACAATCTGCACCTATGAATAAGAGAGCATAATAAAAATTTCTGATCAAAATAGAGACGAAGAGAACTGCTAATGCTAGAAAGAAAATGATCATGAGTATTGAAGAAAAACCAGCAAATGGTCAATTAAGACGCCAGCACCGGTGTTCAGCACCGACCAACCCTTCAGACAAAAGAACATAGCGCTCTTAATTTTCAGAAGTAAAGGGGAACCTGGCCAATAAATGAAGCAGAAGAAAAAGAAACAAAGAAACAGTTTCAAAAATTGGCATGATCCTAAAAAAGCAGCAAGGATCCAGCCTTCTAGCATCTTGCCACAACACCTGTATGCACAATGTTTGATAGCAGATATCATGAGCAAGAGAGCACGACACAGTAATTCTCCAATGAAAAAAAAAATGGTATAAGTAGTCAAGTCAAGAAACCGGCATATTGTCATCATGACCATAGTGTTTGGAATTCAACAAACCTATACACAAACATTGGTCGTATTAGAAACATAAAACAGATGTTCTCTACCTAAGAAATTAAAAACATAGAAAGAAGGTATTATGACGCAATAGAGCTTAGTTAGTAATGTGGCTGAAGTATCGAGCAAAAATCGAATGACACCCCCAGAGCACATGAGCTCCCATAACCTATTAGCAAAAGAGTGATACAGGTATCTCATGAGGATGACAGCGAGAAAACCAATGATGATTGGTAATAGATGTTTCGACTCCACACACACCAAAATAGCCATGTAAGCTTACACACATATCATTATGATGACAGACTGATATACAGTAATGCTATCTACAAGTGCTACAGAATACCAGCAGACGATGATGGACAGGGATGAATGACACCACAGAGACCTACAAACAAGCACATAATCATGTTATGCAAGCTTTACACAAAAGAAAACAGAAACATGATCATGACAAAGAAGAAATAACGGTGCTAATGGTCTGCCAGCCAAAAAGTGCCCAAATATATAAAACCTGCTGCAAACAAGAAGCTTGCTTAGACCTATAATCAAGTGAGCTAAAAAGTATGATCCTAACACAAAAAAAGAAGAAAATAAAAACGATCATAAAAAATCAGAGAAAAATCTGGCAGCCTGTTTATCACAAACGCCTCATTTTTTTGAACAACAAACCTACAAAAAAAGGCATGGTCGTCTTGATTAATAGCCTATAATTGTGATTGCATGAGAAATTAAGCAAAGAGGATTAAATACGAGTATGACGGCGGCGGCGGCCAAAAAAAAAAAAAAAAAAAAAAAAAAAATCTAAAAATACTGAAAGCACCAAAGAGGCCATGACGAAAACTGTAGACATCGCACGCAAAGGAATAGCGCATATCCAGCTGATGATCAATGTTGTTCCCAAAACCTTTTGCCACATAAGTTTCAAGATGTTTAATGAAATCAATAAAAGGTTGTAGCTAGCTAGTCACCAATATCAACTATACCCTTAACAAAGAACTTGGCATATAACCATTTTCCACACCGACACATTGAAAATCAATAGAACTTGGTGATTAACTCGGTGACTTCTCGATGCAAAACAAAACCTCAAAGAATACGCTGCCCGATCCTAACACAACAAAAATTGAACAAAACATATAGTTCTAGTACAGTTTTTCACTTAACAAAAAACAAACAGATCAATGTATTATGTATCCCTCCAAGTCGACATAAATATACAGTATCTAAAGTAAGATAATCAAACAAGATCAAATGTACCCATTCAAACGCTAGTTAAACCAGTGACCAGCCGCTCTCTCAACAACCAGCTAAACCCTAGAAACACACAAGAGATAATTTCATCACTCTCGATTACGAATTGGAAAACAAATTGAATGTGAAGCTGATATAAGAGCAGCCAACTATCAAGTAAATCTCAGATTCTTATCCTTCGCAGAAAAACCAATCGAACAGATACGTGAGATTCCTAAAATGATGCTATCCGATCATAGTTGCCGACACCTACAAAACCATAACCAACAGTTCCGCCACAACACATGTATAGCTTTGCAAATAAAACGATCAATCTGTCCTAACAAATAGCTTCAAAACCGATATCAAACCGTCACTCGATCAAAATCATTTACATTCCCCGCTAACTTAGCAATGATTAATTCCTAGCAAAGAAACCAAAGTGATGAATCTGCCATTAAAAAAACATTCCAAATCGAAACCTAACCGTCATTAAATATACGAGTATAACCTGATTCGATCAAAACCTAATCCATATTCCGCGTAGATGTGAATCAACAACCTACTAGATCTGCCATAACAGAAAGATTTGCCATCGAAAAATAATCATCTCACTAAAATCCAGAAGATTCAAAATAATAAAGAACCTGTATTCAATTGTTAGGAGAGTAATTTTCTAACCATTAACCTATTGAATTAACAAACGGCTTTCAGGTCAAATTATCAAATTGATGGGTTATTTATCAACATATTTAAAAAATAAGATTTTATAGAAGTACATAAACTACAGAAAGCCTATAGGGCTGCTGAGAATAGGAGGGTGGTATCTATATACATAGAGGTGCATAAGTGTACATCAGTTTAAGTTGACGACGTAAATCAAACAAAATCAAATGTACCCATTTACATAACGATTCAACAGGTCCCAAGATATAGTGTACTCAACAACAAGCAGACTAGAAAGACACAAAAAATAACCTCGTGACTCTCGGTTGCGAAACAGAAATCAAAATTGAGTCGGAAATAAGCAGGCAAGATATCAAGTAAATCTTATCCTTTTGCATAATAAACCACTCAAACCGGTATAAGAGATTCCTAGAATGATGTTATCCGATTATAATCTCTGGCACTACAAAACTGAAACCAAACCATCTTATATCAGTTACTTGAGACCTTGAATCCATTACAAATAATTCATTTGATATCGAAATCAGATACGACGTAATAATACTAACATATGTGCCATAACATATAGGTCCTAGATTAAATCAAACGGTAGAATAACCTGATCGAAATTCATTACCAATTCCATGAAAACCTAATCCATATTCCATGCACCTACGAATCAGCAACTGATATCTACCACAAAATATATAGTTTCGCAACCGAATCCAGATATAATCATCGATAGGAGAATATTCAAAATAGAAGAACCTGGATTCCGTAACTAGAGAGCTATCCTATTAGGGAATAAAAAACAAATTTCATTTAGCAAAGAGATTTGAAAAATAACAAGTTATGAAAGAAGTAAAGAAATAACAGAAAACCTATGGGCTGTTATTTCAAAAGTGGAAAAAGTCAACTATTTGTTTTAAGTCAGTTTGACAGAAAGGTCGGTCCACTTTGATTAGTTTGAACACTACTTGTCTTAGACCAATTATCTTGCTACACATGCTAATAAAAGATTCATCCTTGTCGTTTATGACATGCTCCAGAAGTTGCATGTCCAAAATCAAATTAAAAGTTTCTAGGAAAGGAAAGATCAAACTATTTTATCTAAAAACAAAAATATACGTGTTTTAAGCCATATGATCACATCTATCATGACTCCAAAAATAAACTACTAGTATAGTTGTCTTATAAAATATATACTACGTAATATTTTTTTGAAAGATATCCCAATATAAGAGCCTGTTTGTTTGATGGGTTAACTTTAGGTCAAATGTAAGATAATCAAACAAGATCAAATGTACCCATGCATCCAAACGCTAGTTAAACCAGTGACCAGCCTTTCTCACAACATCCAGCAAAACCCTAGAAATACACAAGAGATAATCTCATCACTCTCGATTTCGAATTGGAAAACTGATTGAATATGAAGTTGATATCAGAACAACCATCAAGTATATCTCAGATTCTTATCCTTCACAGAACAAACTAATTGAACAGATTGTACATGAAATTCCTAAAATGATGCTACCCGATCATAGTTGCTGACACCTACAAAACCATAACCAACAGTTCTGCCACAACACATATACAGCTTTACAAATAGAACAATGAATCTGTCGTAACAAATAGCTTCAAAATCGATATCAAACCGTCACTAAATAAACGAGTAAAACCTGATTTGATCAAAACCTAATCCATATTCCGCGTAGATGTGAATCAACAACCTAATAGATCTGCCGTAACAGAAAGTTTTGCAATCGAAAAATAATCATCTCACTAAAAGCCAGAAGATTCAAAATAAAAAAGAACCTGTATTCCATTTTAGGAGAATAATTTCTAATGATTAACCTATAGAAACAACAAACGGCTTTCAGGTCGAACAATCAAATCGATGTGTTATTATTTATCAACATATTTAAAAAAGTAAGATTTTATAAAGGGAGGGTACGTAGTATATATATAGAGGTGCATAGTTGTATATTGGTTATGTTGACAACGTGTTAATGAAAATCAAACAAGATCAAATGTACCCATCTACAGAACGATTCAACAGGCCCCAAGATGCCGTGTACTCGACAACCAGCAGAACCCTAGAAATACACAAAATAGAGATAACCTCGTGACACTCGGTTTCGAAACATAAATCAAATCAATCAAGTATATATTGAGTCGGAAATAAGCAACCAAATATCAAGTAAATCTTATCCTTTTGCATAATAAACCAATCGATCCGTATATATAAGAGATTCCTAGAATGATTTTATCCGATCCTAATCTCTGGCACTACAAAACTGAAATCAAACCATCTTATATCAGTTACTTGAGAGTTGAGACCTTGAATCCATTACAAATAATTCATTCGATATCAAAATCAGATACGACGTAACAACTTAACCTCATATTCCATCAAACGTTAGAATAACCTGATAAAACTTCGTTACCAGTTCCCTGAAATCCTAATCGATCCATACTCCATGCACCTACGAATCAACAACAACCAGATAGATCTACCACAACATATATACTTTCGCAACCGACTCGAAATTAATCATCGATATGAGAATATTCAAGATAGAAGAACCTGGAATCCGTAATACTAGACAGCTAGCTAGGATGATAATATCCTATTAGTGAATAAAAAACAGATTTCAGATCGATTGATTATATTAGCAAATAGATTTGAAAAATAAGAAGGCATGAAAGAAGAAAAGAAATACAACAGAAAACCTATGGGCTGTAGATGGAAAGAGGGTAGATATAGGTATATATATAGAGGTGTTATGTCGGTTAAGTTGATGACGTGTGTTAGCGCGTATTTAAAAGTAAAGCCAACTGTTTGGTTTAAGGCGGTTTGACAAGGTCTGTCCACTTTGATTAGCTTGAACGCGTTAGACCAACTATCTTGCTACATGTGCTAACATACAAGATTCATCCTTATCGTTTGTGTCATGCTTTAGAATTGACCAGAAGAATCATTTTTATGTCAAAAATCAATATTAAGAATTTTTTTTTTCTTTTTTTTTTTTTTAACAGCATTACTAAGCCTTGTATAATATGATCATACTAATACACATATTAATAAGAGGCGAGTTATATTAAATATCAAACCTTTTTTACATACTAAGAGACTCATCTTTACCATTCATTTAAAAAGAAATCAATAGTTGAGATAAAAAAATATTTTAATATTTCACAAATTTTTTATAATTTAAATATCTTTTAAACTGTTAATCGTTAAGCGAAAATAATTACACAAAAAAAATCACATGTGATATATCACATGTGATTTTTCGTCCACGAAAAAAAAAACATGAAAAAAATGAAAAAAAAAATTGTTGAAAATATATCAAAATGCCTATCTATAGAAAGATAATTAAATGTTTGTCGTAACGGTATATTTTTTTGCTTAAGGATTAACGGTTTGAAATATATTAATATTTTGAAGAAAAAAAAAATTGAAAGTGGGTTTTTTAAATTGTTGGGATTAATTTTATCCATTAGATCAAATAAAGATGGAGGGTGGAGATTAGTCAATTGTAAATAAAATTTGGTCCTCAAATGATCTTAAATCTAAGACAAAAATACACCATTGGTCCCTAAACTTTCCACGAAACATCGCCATGGCCCTTAACTTTTCAAAATCGTCGCCAAGCGTCCAAAACTATGGATTTTGAGGCCGAATGCGTCCCTTGACTAGAAATGGGGAGGTCAACACTAAGTTTTGGTTATTTTTTCAAGGGCAATATATTCCAACCACATTTACAACTAGCGTATGATTTATATCTAACCCGACATTGTATTAAATTCTATAAAATCCTCAGCTATGAATAACGCAGCACACATGGATTCAATCAAAATAACTAAGAATGGCACAAAAAAGATAAGGGGAAAGGGTTTGTGCACTGGGTTGAGGAAAGAGGATTGCTCCAAGGAACATCGTTTGGGTGCTAAGAAGGAGAAGAAAGAGGCTGCCGACAATGTGTTACCAAAGTTTGATGATTTGAAAACAAGGATTACAAAACTTGAAGCTCTGTTTAAATATCTAAAGGAAATGAAGGAATTGAAGGAAAATGGTGATAAGGAAACTTGTAGGTCTAGCTAAGTGTATGTTTAGATGGTAGTGAAGTTTGTAATGGTTGTCAACATGAGATCAATCAATAAAAATCTGGGTTTTGAATAAATTATATTGTTTGGCAATCAATACTTTTCATGTTGTTGTTAATTCTTTAGTTTGAATGTTACAAGTCAATTTGGCAATTTGATTATTAGATGTCTAAGTAATTAAACGATTTGCCTTTTTAACCATAGTGGCTGTTTGGATTAGCAATTGCATATTGGAGTTACATCATAAAATATGTAAAGCATTTGCATTTTTAACACATGTAACCTTGTACAATTACAGGGTATGATTTGAACATAGGTTCATCAAATGTTAAGTGGCCACTGTGTTTGGTTTTGCTGATACAAAGGTGTGATCGATTGTGTTGCGTATACCATCACATTTAGCATTTGGTTAGTTTGACATTTTAAATGTCAACGAATAGCTAATATGTACAGCCATAAATTATACTCTGTTATGTATTAGACAACATGAGAATGACTTAACACATTCACTATTAAGCATTTAGCATATTTGGATAGTTTGCCTTATAGTAGTCAACTGGTCAAACAATGTTTGATACAACATGAAAATGACTTAAAACATTGTCTGATACAAGGTTCTACTGCTAATTAACACAAAATTAGAGAAGACAATGCGACCTCCACTGCACAGCCTTCACCTGATGAACCTTCTAACGATATACATACTGGAACTGGATTATCAACATACAAAAACATTCATCCTGTCACTGATGGACAAACTGCAAATGTGCCTGGAAAAACAAGTATTCAAACACCAAATATTCAAGTTATATAAGGTATAATTGGTGTAACGTAATATAAAACACAAGCCATGCAATTCAAAATTGAAAACTTACTTAGGATGGCTTGTTGGCACTAGGCACAACATTACAATCACCAGGACCATCAGCAATGTTTTCCCCATCAAAACCAGGAATTTCAACCATTATAGCCTTCCCGTTCCCATCAAAACCTCGCTTATAAGTTTTTACAACTTCCTCGCCCTTTTTCCTCTTGCAAATCATCCTCTTCCATAACCCTTTCCCTTATTTTTGATGCTTTTGTCATGGATAACATCTTTTTCCTGTTTGCTGGTTTTGTCATGGATAACATCCTTTCCCTCTTTGATAACAACACCAACCTTCAATTTGTTCTTATCTATACCCTTCCATTTACGGCAAGTCATAAAAGGTCTCCCACTTGACATTCTGAAGTTAGCATCTTCCTCTAACCAACCCACAACCTCAAAACCAATTTCCAAGTAAAATACTGCTAACATCTGGGGCCTATGTATAACAAAGATATCAACTGACTCATGTATTTCCGCAAAATCATATAGCTTAAGGACATCCTGGTCCCTATAAATAAAGTGCAACCCATTTTCTAGCGATTTATTTGGATGACAGAAAAACACCGCCCATTTTGGTTCCTTAATCTCTGATAATAGATTATCTAGGGTTGAACTAAAGATACCCCTATCATACCTAAAAGCATTAACATTAATAATGGATCTGCCTTCATACCTGAGTGGGGTATATTCAAATCTCCCATTTGTGTGAATCTGGAACAATACTTCACCTCCATCTTCTGATTCTGAACATTTAAATGTTTCCTTTCCATTAACTTGCATCAACGTTGTTTCTCACAATGTAGAATGACTGATTTTTCTATGTATTGGGTTATTATGAAACTTTTTAGGGTTAAGTTGGTCGGGTCATTGGGTCGGGTTTATTGGGGCGTTACCCAAACGAAAAACTTAAGCGTATTGAACAATTTTTGTCTAATTTCGCCCTTGGTCCCCAACCTTGCCAATGTTGACGTTTGTATACTTAAAATTCCCGCCATTTAATAGCTTTACTCTTTATGATATAGTAATATCAAATTTGGTCCCTGAATTTGTAACCTCATCAGTTCAGTTAGTATTTAAGGGCCCATACCCCAAAGGTTTTGCATACCAAACACACAATTAAGTTACTTCCCAAACATAAAACACCAAAAAAATGTCAGAATTCCCACGCCTACATGAACTTGCAACCACCACCGGTTCCCACGAACTTTTTGCTAGCTCTGTACTATCAACGCGAGAACGACAAGGATATAGAGCTTGCAAAAGGACTCCTCAAGTGTTATGTAGATTTGGTTCATGTGACCCATGAAACCCAAGAGTTTATGGCTGAACTAGAAGGATGGCGTACTTCCCTTATGTCATGGAGGCTTCTACAAGATCTTAAAAAGATTCAAAAGAAAAATGTCATCAAAGCTATGGAGATTAACAAGATGATTACTGAAACCCATGCTCAGGTGTGAGGCAGGAACAATTTCATTAATTTTCTTAGGAAAACTTGATTTTGTTGTTAATCAGTAATGGTGAAACATTTAGTGTGTAATGTTTGTTGTCTTTTGGGCCTTATGAATTATGTATTTTGCTTGATCATCTAGTATCACACTATCATGTACTTTTGATTTATGTTATCGAATGAAATAAAGATCTGTTTAGCTTAATCCGCTTTTGTTTTTGGTTTTTGTTTGTTGCTTGTATAGCTTAATCACTTATTGACATTGGTGTTATATGTTTGGTCCTTCGTGAAACAGTGTAAACATACAAATTTCGTATGTTTTGTCCCTTACCACGTCTTACGGTTACCATAAATCTTTATGAATGCTTTTATAAGTACGGTTGTATTTTGAGCATTAGTATCCCCAAATTCAAATTCAAAATAAGTCTAGTATTTCCCCCCTGAAATTGCTTATCAATGGGTAGATCTAGATCTCGTAAACAGATGAAATGCTCTAATTGTCAGACCATTGGACATAATAATAGAAGGTGTCACAAGGAACGATCTCCACAACCCCAAAACGAAAGTAACATACGAGGAAAAAAAGGCATGTGGATGGGAGAAGGTAGCAGGTATGCAAACATTCATCGTATGATTGACTGATGATCTATTGTGTTTAAATAGGATATGATGTATGCATATATTAATTTTCTTTCTTTTCTTTTCCTTTTTTTTATCAGTGGATGGATGAAGTGGAGATAAGGCAGGCTATGGAACAAGAGACTCTTGAATCTCTTTTTTTTACACGAAGAAGAATATAAAAGGTTGGATGAAGATGAGGAGCAGTTAAGCCTAGCAGAAAAAGCATTCCACCAGTTTTTGGAAGAAGAGAAAATGTACAAACAACTTGAACAGCAACAGGAACCTCATCTGGATAACTTTCTACTAAGCTTTGAGGAAAATGTGGCAGCTTATGAAGATGGCTGGAACTCTGACAAGGAGCGGGAGCTGAGCAGATTGGAAGCTCAGTTAGATGCATAGAGGTTTGCGAGCTTTGATACTTACGACGACGGTTACGACTCAAACAACTCTCAGACTTGGGATCACCCGGAATACAATTGAAGTTTAAGCTTGTGATGTTGGTACTTTGCTATAGTCAACAATTTAAAAAACTTGTAGTCTTTTGGCTGTATTGTATGCATTTACACGTCTTTCTAATACTACCTAATTGTTCAACAACCTCTTTGAACCTTTATCCTTTTTCCATCTATTATCATAAATCTTTAAGTATTCTATTGCTTTTCACAATGGATCTACAAAATGGTTGCCAATTGGTCTGTAATGACTGTTGGATTGAAAGGGAAAACAGGGCTGGATTGATGTTCTTTGCAAGGCGTCCCCCTTACAAAGATTTCATGTGGTATACTTGTCCATCGTGCCTTGAAAAAATGGGAACCCCATCTTACACCACAACAGCTGATGTTACAAGGGAAAAGACAACTACAACCGATCGTGGTGGGTATGTGATTGGCTTAGGTGTTAACTATTATAGCATAGGTCGTGCTAGCGTGGGCAGTGGTGATGAAAAAAGTTAAGCAACTACAACGACAACTACAACTAAAACAGCAAGTGGAGTATGCCCAAGTGAATCAGCTAGTGAAGAATCTGCAAGTGAAACACCTACTGAAGGACCTACAACTCATAAACCAACTGATGAAAGTGCTAGTCATTTACCCAAGTGAATGAGGAACAAGAAATTCTATGTTGTCTTTCAGTTTAATAAATGCAATTGAACTGATATGTTGTAATTCATATGTTATAACAATGCAGTTTGGTTACTATTTTGTTTTTTGGGTATATGTTGACTTTAATAGTCAAATTAAGTTATTCCAAACACTACAATATACTGCATATACGATTGCAAACTAAAAACCGTAAACAAGTAAAGCAAAAATGTAAAATCCAACTATTTCATTAGCCATCATCATTCCAAAAAATTAACATCTTCATTACATAAACCACTAAAAATAACAAGTGAACTTTTTGATGGAGGACTTGATATTCATAGTGGGACAGTTGAGGTCGTTAGGGGGAGGCACATACCAATGTTTCCTCTTATTGTTGCTGCTTACCTTTGCCGCAACAAGACCTAGTACAATATTTGTAACCATTTTACTTGGTTTTGGACTTTTATGAACAATGGTGCTAACAGTTTGTGCATTTGATGCATCAACCTCTTTTCCTTTTAGAATTGGTATTTGGAAATACAACAAAAACACAAGGATATCAGATTTTAACCATTACTACTATCCTACTTTTCAATCACTATGTCAATGACACAAATAGAGTAAACTAAACTAACCTTTGATCACTTTGGCTTCTTTGGCAAATCTGCATAAATCTTCATACATCTCATCAGACATTTCATCACTTTCTAACCAACTAACACCATATTTTGCCTTCACATACTCTACCATCTTATCCGTCACTTGTGGCTTACTAAGCTTCATGTCTCCCATTCTTTGGATTTTTTTTCCTTTTGTTTATGGAATAACTATGGGTAGCGTTGTTGAGGGTTGTTTTCAGTATATGTTGTAAGTTACAATGTTTATGGTACATCATCGGAACTTACTAAAAAATCAACGGTTAGTCATGGGTTTACTGGTTCCCGCAAAATAATTAATAAGCGTATCTGAAAAGTTATGGTCAAGTTGCATAGGCAAAAACTATATAAGAACACAGTTGGTCCCTTAAATACAATGTTGGGTTAGACATAAACCATACGCTAGTTGTAAATGTGGTTGGACTATATTGCCCTTGAAAAAATAACCAAAACTTAGCGTTGACCTCCCCATTTCTGGTCAAGGGACGCATTCGGCCTCAAAATCCATAGTTTTGGACGCCTGGCGATGATTTTGAAAAGCTAAGGGCCATGGCGATGTTTCGTGGAAAGTTTAGGGACCAACGGTGTATTTTTGTCTAAATCTAATAATATTATATATATTTTTTCACTCATTTTTTCTCTACATCCAAACCGTCTAACAATTGTTAATATCATATAAGTAGGAGAATAAATAAGAGATTTTGATAAAGGATTTAGCATTTTTCTTTTTGGAAACAAAATCAAACTACAGTTTAACTGACAAAAAAAATAGCTATGTTACATCATAAAAAAATCATAAAGAAACATTTGGCCTCCACATGAAATGGAAATAGTCATTTAAAAAAAACTCTCTCAAATAATGTGATTCCCTTAGAACCCTAATCTCGAAATCTGCTCAATAATTCTTGGTCTTGATTCATTTTTGATATTATGAGTGATTTAAACACTTGTGTTTTGTATTCTTATATCATTTAACGTATGATTGTCAAGGATTCATTGATTCTTTTTTCGTTTTTTCTAGGGTTTTATTGCAGCCATCCTTAATTCCACCCTAAAATCGACTTCTGATCTTTAATCCTTGTTTCTTGATTTCGTTAATGATCCTAGGAGTGATTTAAACATTTTTGTTTATCATTCTCAAATCGTTCACGTCTGATTGTCAAGGTCTTATTGCTTCTTTTCTCGTTTTTTGGGGTTTCTGCTACTGTTCGTCATTATAATAGGGTTTATTGCTGTTGGTCATAAATTTTCCATTGATCCGATAAGTTTATTATGGTGTATTTATTGTGCGCTAATGTATTATAAACCCTAGTTTTTGCTAGGGTTTCTCCCATTCGGTTTGAAGGCCGGCGATAATACCTTCTTGTCTATTCTAATCGTTTGCTCTTTGTTAAGCATGATCTCGTGGTTTTGGCTATACGATCTGGGTGCTAAGGGTTTTTGGGTTTGTTTTGATGTCGAAATTGGGAGAGGAGCAAAATACTTTGTCACGCCCTATGGCTGAAGATAACATTGCTACTGTTGATTTGTCGAAGGTGACTGTAAGGAAACATAAGAAGTCTCAACCTAAGGATGGTACAGGGTATGTGGAGCCGGTTCCACATGCTGATTATGATGTTCAGGTTGATGTTGAATCGTCCCATTTGTACGTGGATACTGGTCCTTCTATTGAGCTTAATTCCATCAAAAGCAAACATGATTTTATTAAATTGGTGTTTGGTGTATCGCTGAAATCAACCTTGGATATGGATTTATTCCTTAAGGAGCTTGAAGCTGGTAAATATCCAATATGGTCTAATTTGGATAATGATACTCGTTTAAAGGTGCATGAAGCTATGATTGGTTTACTTGAGTTTTATGAGATGAATACCAATGCAACAAATTCTAATTCTGATGAGAGTATCAAAGATACAACACCCAATGTTGTAATTGTGGATGCGAATACAAAGGATAAATCTATTCCAAATTCTACTTTTTGTCCTTTGGTTGTTGATTCAGTTTTTGAAGGAGTTAACGTTTCTATTCCATGTAGTGTGGTTGAAAAGGTTAGTGATCGTCTTGAACATACCCTATATGGCTACTTTATTGGTAATGGAATGGCGTTTTCAGTGGTTGAGTACTATGTTAAAAATAATTGGGCTAAATATGGTTTAAAAAAGATTATGATGAATGAAAAAGGCTTTTTATTTTTTAAATTTGATACTCAGTCTGGTTTATAAGCAGTTTTGGAAGGTGGCCCTTGAATGATATGAAAATCGCCGATCATTCAAAGAAATGGTCAATTGATACTAGGTTGTGTAAGGAAGAGCTGACTCGTATTCCAGTATGGGTTAAATTACATGATGTACCTATTCAAGTGTTTGAAGAGGATGGTATTAGCTTAATTGCTTCATTTATTGGCAAGCCTATTATGCTTGATTCATATACGAGCTCTATGTGTAAGGATTCTTGGGGTAGGAGTAGCTTTGCTCGATGCTTAATTGAGGTTAGTTCAGAGGCTGAACTCGTAGAGGTTGTTACTATTGGTGTCCCCTATCTTATAGGGGATGGTTTTACTAAAGATACTATTCGAGTTGAGTATGAATGGAGGCCTCCCAGGTGTACGTTATGCAAAATTTTTGGCCATATCCATGATCATTGCCCTAATAAAGTGGCCAATCATCTTGTTGCTACTACTTCAAATGTTGCTAATCCTTCTACTGTGCCGGCCAATGATGGTTTCCAAACGGTGAGTCATAAGAAGAAGAAAGGTAAAGCCTAGTCTGCTAAAGGTAGTCATTTTGCTAGTACTTCAATCAAACAGAAGTTTAGGTATGAGCCAAAGAAAACTACTAGTGAATTAAAGAAGGGAGCTGATACTCGGCTTAATGTGCATTCAACGTCGTCTGAGTTGAAGTCTACTGGGTCTACTTCTAAGGAAGGTATTGTTACTACATATAATTCTTATGCTGCATTGGTGAACGATGATGAAGAAGATGGAGAACATGTCACACATGTGAATGAAGATTTGGCTAATCCAAATACTGGTGGAAGTTCATCTTTCACGGTAGCTGCTAGTTAGCTTTTTTGTGTTATTTCTTGAGTTGTAAGTGCTTATGGCATATCATAAGCACGAGTTATTTTCAATCTTCTTAGCTGTCTACCTTGTTATGTAAACTTTATTGCCTATGTAATGGGCTGAAATATGGGATTTCACCCATATCCTTTGTACTTAAACATTTTTGGTTTATTATATTTACCAGGGTGCAGGATTACTCCCATTTACCAAAAAAATAAATAAACTGATATGTTTTAATCAGTGGCGGAGCCAACAAAGAAACTAAGATGATTCCTCAAATCTACGCCCAAAAAAGCTATCATATTTATGCATCGAGTCGGGTCGGGTAGGATACAATTTAACACAATTTTAAACAATATTAAAATGATAAAAGTACAAAAAAAAGAAAGAAAAAAAAACGGAAAAGAAAAAAACAATATCTTTTTTTTCCCCATCATGGTCATTTTTTAAGGTTATCTGTAAAATAGTCATGCTCAATTACTAACTCCAAAACTCCACCCGATGCTTGACATGTGTCTATTTTTTTATAATAAAAATACTTATTATTTGATATTTCATCTTATTATAAATAATGCAAAAGGTCTATAATGCCCTTAATCTAATATATTATTCATCTATCTTCTTCAATATATAAACCCACTTCATCACCACCACCCCATCACTATCACCAGCCACCACACCCCTTCACCACCAACAACCACCACTCTCTCTGCCCCGCCACTTGTCACCACCTTCAGCTGCTCACCACACCCCTGTTCGACTCCTCCACTCTCAACTGCTCACCACACCCATGTTCCGGTACCACGTCTATTCCGGCAAAGTAGTTAACATCTACTTTTTGTAACATTATTCAACATCATAAAATAATCCAACCCAAACCGACCTAAACATTTTTCTCAAAACCTCAAATCTCAGTATAATATCAAAACAAACCAATCTCAGATTTAACAAACCTATCTCAAATTTAACAAAAATATTAAAATTAGAACAAACCCATATTAGATTTAACATAAAGATGCTAACTTTATAAATCGATTCTTGTAATAATGGATTGACTCACACGCGCCATCGTCAAACGTCTCCACCACTTCAAAGATGACTCCGGAGATGACTCCGATCTTGGGATCAGATCTGATGAGGCGAAAAATGATCCATTTTTAGGGGGTCATTTAAGCCCGAATTCGAATTTATTTGATCAAATATTGCCCTAAATCATTTCTTTTGTGATTTTAGGTACTTTGGGAGAGAAATCTGGAAAAGGAAGCAATTCGGACGTTTTTGGAGCATAAAAGTGAAGAAAACGCCAAAGTCTTAATTTTCTATGCTTGGAACAGTAGGTGACGGCGTCAAGAGTAGTTCCCTGACGGCGTCAAAAGCAAAATTCCATGATGATCCAGAAGAGATTTGACAGCGTCATGAAGGTAGGGCGTCAAGAGTTAAAGTCATGACGGCCTGGAAATGATTTAGTCTTGACGGCGTCAAATGTAGATCAAGGCAGTCCGAGAATAGTTTTGGCGGCTAGGTGACGGCGTCACAAGGCTTGTCTTGACGCCGTCAGACCTCTTTTCCTATATACAGTTTTCTAATTTTTCACATTTAAAGAGAGAAGTTTTGGAGAAACCCTAGTACGAACTTGGTGCGAATTTTACAGGTTTTTCAAGGGTTCCAAGCCCTTGATACCTTTCATGTGTAATTAAGATAAGTGTTCTTTCAATTCAATCAATATGTCTATGTGTTGGTTGTCTATATCTTGTTCTTGTCTTAATTCCATCATGCTAGGCTAGATCTATCTTGTGTTTGCTTGGATCTAATGAAACATAGATTTTAATTATGTGTTGATTACTTGTTTATACTTGTTGTGGATGAATGATTTATATGTTAGGCTTAATAAAACTGGCAGATCTCCAATTGGTAACATGCTTGAACGTCTTAAGAAACATGAACCAACGCGCACTAGGTCTTTATTGGTTGTATTTAATGCATGAGCCACTGTTTACAATCCATATAGTTGTGCTGGGCATGGTGTAGGAGGAGATAAGAGCTCATAGAATTGGGGAGTTATGTGTGCCACCCCATGAATGGTATTAAGGAATACGATCCGTCATCCATGCATTTATAACAAGTAATTAACGTGTAAAAGATGTCTAGGGAGTAGTGAAATCTAAGTAAACACATTTTCTCCACTTACTGCTCACAACCTTAGTATAATTAGTTTATTTTCATTTTTAGTATTTTATTTTGATTGCATCTTAGTATTGGGTTAGTTGATTAGCAACTAATTCCGCCCAAATCCTTAAAACCCGAGAATTTTACTTGCTTTCCATAAAATATAAAAACACAAAAATAATCATCCCTCACCTTTAGAACTAGTATTTAGGCTTTCTAATCCTAGCGACACTATTCCTAAGCTGAACGATCAATCCCCCGATACTTGTCACTATACTACACTACAACGATCAGGTACACTGCCTGGTGGGGGTTGTAAGCTTCTCGAGATCCCTCGAGAGGTAAAGCCTGTTGTGATTCCCACGCATCAAGTTTTTGGCGCCGCTGCCGGGGAATAGTTATTGTCTAGGTTAGAATTTCTTTTTATTAGGTCTACTTGCTAGATTCCTTTCTAGTAAGATTTTATTTTTATTTTTTAGGTTTTCTTTAGTCTATCTTATTTCTTTGTGCCTTTGTTCGTAACCACCCGACATCATGGACAACGGGAACATCTTTGAACCCGTCATCCCAACACAACAAAACCCACCATTAGAACCCCTTAGGCCCCGAACCTTAGGAGAGTATTCCCGACCTAGCCACCAAGGCTACCGAAACACCATTGAGCTCACCGGAGCCAATGTGACCCCCTTGCGATCCGACACCATCCGGTTGGTGCAAAGCGGATGTGCATTCCATGGACTTCGTTCCGAAGATCCAAACCAACATCTTAAGGACTTCCTCAAAATCGTAGACTCCATAGACCTAGATGTTGACACTAGAGAGACAACTCGATTACGCCTATTCCAATTCTCTCTACGGGATCAAGCTAGTCAATGGCTTGAGCATTTACCCGCGGGATCCATCACCACATGGGATGATCTCACCACTCGTTTCCTTGCTCAATTTTTCCCACCGGGGAGAACTACTAAGCTTAGAAATGACATCTTGATGTTCCAACAACGTCAAAATGAATCTCTTTATGAAGCATGGACTCGTTTCAAGGACTTACTCCAAAAAGTCCCTCATCATGGCATAGATCTTTGGCTCCAAGTCCAAATCTTTTATGACCATATCGACATCTCCACGAGGCGAGCCATTGACCAATCGGCCGGTGGTAAGCTACGTGATCTTAGTGTGGAACAATCATGGGAACTCATAGAAGATCTTGCTCTCTATGACAACGAAAGTTGGAATGATCCCCGTGATTTGAACAAAACGGTCAAGGCAATATCTTTGCCTTCAAACAATTCTAGCACTCCCGACCGTAGGATCATGGAACTTGAAGGTCGAGTCAAGTCTCTCATGAAATCTTACGAAGCTCCAAAATCCTTAAGCCAAGTTAGCAGAATCGCTTCTGCATGTAAATTATGTAGTGGCCCTCACGAGACTCATAACTGCATAGAGCTTCCAAAACGTGCTTATAACGAATTCACGTCATCACACGTGGGTCAAGGTCCTCGAACTTCTGGCGAGGCCTATGAGGCATGGAAGGATAAACCTAATTTCAAAGGGTACCAAACGTGGAGCGTATCTTTCAATGACTCCTCACCACTCACTTGGTCCGAGCATTTTCCGTCACAAGGCATTCCCAGGCAAAGCTGTGAAGATGCCCTAAAAAAATTCATTCTATCTCAAGAATTACAGCTCTCTACGCTCGAGGCCAAATTTAGACAACAGCAGGCTGATGTGAACAACAAGATTAGTAATCTGTTAACTGCTATCAAAGAGCATGTTGTTAATAAGCCCGTTCACGTTGATGAGGTTAAGTCTGTGACCGTCATGAGCCCACCAACCTCTCCCGTGAAAATAAAAAGTCCTAGCAAGTTATTCAAACATCTATCCCCCAAAGGAAAAGAACCAGTCAACCCCCTAGGACTAATCCATTTTGTAAACACCATCACCACGATATCTGCTTCTACACCCAACCCAACCCAACAACAAACTGACAAATTCAGTCAGACAGCTAAAGATGAGACCTTCAGGATGAACCATGATTTGGCCAGAAAACTTACCAACTCATCCGAGCAGTACACCGCGCGAGAATCTGGCAAATCGAATGAAGGAAAAGAGAGATCGGAAGAGCATGAGAGAAACCCAACCATTTGGGGTAATTCTATTATAGAAGAGCCAGAGAGAAAAATGGAGGATATTACTGATGGGAGTAGCGATAGGACAAAGGAAAGTAATCCTAAAGTTTTCAAAATCTCCTGCACCATTAAGGAAAAGCTCTTAACCGATAGTCAAGTAGATCCTAGCTTCCCAGTCAACATAATTCCCCTTTCCCTATACCACGAAGCCTTCCCAGGACACATTGCATGCGAGAGAGTGATGAAAGATTTGTCAATCAGGATTGGAGAGCTTGTTTACAATACTGACCTCACCGTGGTCGATGATGTAGACCCTTTCACCAATCAAAAATTAACCAACCTCGTTCTTGGAAAACCATTTATCAATGAATCGGGAGTGATCCTTGATGAGAAAGATGGTAGTGCATTATTCACCAATGGTGTTAAGAAGGTAATCTTTCATAAGGGTAATGAGGAGGTGTACGAGTATCGTCCTTCCCTTGAAGGGAATTTATATGGGTTAAAGGATGGAGAGTCAAGGAAGATAAGACGACGTGATCCGAACAATCTCAAGATCCCCTGCATGATCGGCCATAAGTACTTTGATAACATCTACATTAACATATTCCTGCCAAAGAATTTTATGTCCTTATTCCATTATAACAATATCTGCAGATGGGGAATGATTTACAAAGGAGAGAAAGTGGTAGGTAAGGATCATGAGATTCAGGTGTTTGTAGGAAATATGGCATTTACTATGGAATTTACGATCATGGACAACATCGAAGACTATGTCGACCCTAGATTATCACAAGTTATTTTTGGGGCACCTTTTTGTGAGATTACTAATCTGATAATTAATGATCGGAACGGTATTATGACCTTCGCTGACGGAATCAGGAGGGTTTCATACCAAACGCCCTACAAGAGAAAAGACCTTAAGGAAATCGATTGTGACGGGCTTAATAAGATAAGCTCCCAACTTATTTTGTGCGATGAAGATGTTCGGAGAGGATGTAAGGACACTTCTGATCTATCATGTGGATTCTTTAAGGATGTTAGTAAGCTTGGTTCTAAGTATCGAAAAGATATCTTCGAGTTCGAAGACCCAAAGTACCTACACTATGAAAGCGATGCTGGTTTAGAAGACAACCTAGAGAGTGGAACCAATGATGAGATCACGTAGTAACCCATGACCTTGAGTCTAGCTACAAGACTCGTAAATAAAGAAAAGCGCTTCTTGGGAGGCAACCCATGTTTTGTGTGATTTTATTTGTTTGATTGTTATTTGCTTTCGTATGCATGTTTAATTTTTATTGTTGGTAGATCATGTTTCTAAACTAAATAGTAGAAATACTTTACTTTGTTGTTTCGGCTTAGTCTTAACTCCACCTAAAAGTATTTTTGCAAAAGATAAGTGTAAGGGAAAACCCCAAATATGTTTTCAAGAAACAAACCGATCATGATTCTCCACAATATTAAATGAACATGTATATTTGTATTTGTTAGAGTCAAATGCTTGTATTGAGTCATAATGAAGTTTTGCAGGATTTTCCAGGAAGTAGGACCAAGTTTTTCCAGAAATTTTCCGGAAACTTAACATAAGAATTTCTGCAGGTCACTTCTGACGGCGTCAAGAGTTTACTCTTGACGGCGTCAAGTGTAAAAATCTGGAAATTTTACCCGTTTTGTTTTTCTAACGGAGTCTTATGGTTTTTGTGAATTATTAAGTTTTATAATCTCCAGGAGATCTACAAACTTCATTCCACAAGCATTATATCTTATCTTGTTTTCTAGGATTTAGTAACTTATATAGGATGCCGCCGATTTTACGCGAGGTTGTCTTGTCTATTTTGTCAGGTTTTACAGGTTATGTATGACAAGAAGATGATTTATATTCTGGAAGGGAAGCTTTGATTGTTCATTTTCTTGGAGAAAGATTTAACCTGGCCACCTTATTATCCATACCGAGTGAATCAGGGGAGTATTTGATTTCATTCTCTTTACTTTTTCACTTTTACATTCTTTACTTGAACATTGGGGACAATGTTCATCTTAAGTGTAAGGAGAGGGTAAAAAGATGATACCTTACATATGCACTTTCGCTTGAGTTTGTTTTGTTTAATGGTAGATGTGTAATAAAACTATGAGAAATACTTGTTAGTGCAATTTTAGCGCCAAATTTAAAATTTTTTACAACATTTAGGAGTGAAACTTTAGCCATAGCAAGCGTCTCATGGATAGGAGATTGTATGACTAGCACATAACCGTATATTCAAAAAAATTTTCCACCCAAATATGTGAGGTTCGCCTTTAGATTTGATAGGAAAAACATTTACTATTAGTGCTTATGAGTGTACCGGTAGTATTTAGATTCTAGAACTTGCGTTAGTGATGCATCCCAAGACCGCTAGTGAGACTACATTCGTGTGGTAGGATTTACTACATGATAAGAGGCATTAGGATTACCCTTGTGTTAAACCTGTATTATGATTACTTGACCATTTAAGTCATATTACTTGGCAAGTTAAGTCAACTAATTTTTCCCACACCCTTAGCGTTGTACTCATTTTTAGTACACGATACCCCTAGTACACCCCTCCGAGCCTATCTTTTCGTTTCTAACTTTAAGCATCTTACTTAAAGGAAGAATTTGTTACACCCCACTTAAATGTACAACCAAATCGCCTTAGCCTTCCGTGTATGCGCTCATTTTTAGTGCATTATAGTTATTTGTTAAACCCTAAGTTAACTTTCTAATTGATTACATGGTTGCTAAGTCGAGTCATATCCTTGTACATATTGTTTTGGGACGATTGGGACTCATGGGTAAAGTACTTATTTATGGAGTAATGGGGAAGAACATTATATATTACCCCCATATGTACGTTAATCTTAAAAGTGCTCCAAGTGTTTTGATTTTCTTAATTCGAGTCATTAGATTAGTTAATTGTAAAGTATGTAAAAATTCAAGTGTAAGGGAAATGCTCAATCCCCTATGATGTATTATTTTGGATGGTAGGGTAAGAATGTCTAAAATATATATATATATATATATATATATATATATATATATATATATATATAAAGAAAAAGAAAAAAAGAGAAAAAACATACGGACTACCATCCCGTTTTTATTCTATGTTCATTTTATGTTTTTGTTATTTCTCATTTATTAGCTTAAGTCGAGTCTAGTCTTGGCTTAGCAACGCCATATTGTACATGTAATTAACCAAGAGTGTTAACTCGCCACCAGTAAAACTTCCTTTATCCAACAAAACCGTGTATTTCATATCCCTACACCTAACGTTACAACCCTTTAAAAGACCTCTTTGATAGTTTATCCTAGGTGCTTACGCCATGTGGTGGAGGTTTAATCCTTTCCCAAGCCTATGGTAATCTATTTTGCTATGACAGGTAGTGAGAGATATCTTCCGTTTCCATATTGTAATTTACACTTTATTACACCCCGAGAGATGTGAGTATCTAAACACTATTTGTGAGGTGCTTGTGTATGACCTCCGTGCTTGTCTATTGGTCTTTAGTGGAACGATTATTTGTTGTAATTACTTTTATATTAGTGTTAAATGACTCCTAACTTGTCTTTTGAGTAGAATAAAAGCGCATTTGCTTGAGGACAAGCAAATCTCAAGTGTAAGGGTATATGATGAGGCGAAAAATGATCCGTTTTAGGGGGTCATTTAAGCCCGAATTCAAATTTATTTGATCAAATATTGCCCTAAATCGTTTTTTTTTTTGTGATTTTAGGTACTTTGAGAGAGAAATCTGGAAAAGGAAGCAATTCGGACGTTTTTGGAGCATAAAAGTGAAGAAAACGCCAAAGTCTTAATTTTCCATGCTTGGAACAGTAGGTGACGGCGTCAAGAGTAGTTCCCTGACGGCGTCAAGAGCAAAATTCCATGACGATCCAGAAGAGATTTGACGGCGTCATGAAGGTAGGGCGTCAAGAGTTAAAGTCATGACGGCCTGGAAATGATTTAGTATTGACGGCGTCAAATGTAGATCAAGGCAGTCCGAGAATAGTTTTGGCGGCGAGGTGACGGCGTCACAAGGCTTGTCTTGACGCCGTCAGACCTCTTTTCCTATATATAGTTTTCTAATTTTTCACATTTAAAGAGAGAAGTTTTGGAGAAACCCTAGTACGAACTTGGTGCGAATTTTATAGGTTTTTCAAGGGTTCCAAGCCCTTGATACCTTTCATGTGTAATTAAGATAAGTGTTCTTTCAATTCAATCAATATGTCTATGTGTTGGTTGTGTATATCTTGTTCTTGTCTTAATTCCATCATGCTAGGCTAGATCTATCTTGTGTTTGCTTGGATCTAATGAAACCTAGATGTTAATTATGTGTTGATTACTTGTTTATACTTGTTGTGGATGAATGATTTATATGTTAGGCTTAAGAAAACTGGCAGATCTCCAATTGGTAACATGCTTGAACGTCTTAAGAAACATGAACCAACGCGCACTAGGTCTTTATTGGTTGTATTTAATGCATGAGCCACTGTTTACAATCCCAATAGTTGTGCTGGGCATGGTGTAGGAGGAGATAAGAGCTCATAGAATTGGGGAGTTATGTGTGCCACCCCATGAATGGTATTAAGGAATACGATCCGTCATCCATGCATTTATAACAAGTAATTAACGTGTAAAAGATGTCTAAGGAGTAGTGAAATCTAAGTAAACACATTTTCTCCACTTACTGCTCACAACCTTAGTATAATTAGTTTATTTTCATTTTTAGTATTTTATTTTGATTGCATCTTAGTATTAGGATAGTTGATTAGCAACTAATTCCGCCCAAATCCTTAAAACCCGAGAATTTTACTTGCTTTTCATAAAATATAAAAACACAAAAATAATCATCCCTCACCTTTAAAACTAGTATTTAGGCTTTCTAATCCTAGCGACACTATTCCTAAGCTGAACGATCAATCCCCCGGTACTTGTCACTATACTATACTACAACGATCAGGTACACTGCCTGGTGGGGGTTGTAAGCTTCTCGAGATCCCTCGAGAGGTAAAGCCTGTTGCGATTCCCACGCATCAAGATCGTTCCGGTGAAGTTTTGCAATCATCGGATGTGATAGACAAGATTATGAACGATCTATGTTTCTTCTCAGGCGAAGATCTGCGGCCATCTATCTTCTCCGGCGAACATGTGCGTATAAGATTACTTTCAGCTCTGTTTCTTCGTTTGGTGAAGTTACATACTATCTTTCCAAATGAAAGTATATAATTATTTTGAGCTCTGTTTCTTCATATATCGAAATGAAGATTTGAGAATGGCTTCATTTGGAAATGAAAAGGTTAATAATTATTATGAGCTCTGTTTCTTCATATAACTTTTTCATTTCAATACTTATTTTGAGCTCAATAATTATATTAAGTTACATACTATCTCTCGTTTGGGAAGATTTGAGAGTGGCTTCAATAATTAGAAGGGACGAATATTTTTAGATCTAGATTTTCTTCATATATTGAAATGAAAAGGTTTTAGTGGGATGCGTAGTTATTTGGAGTGGTGAGAGATGGGAATGTGATGAATTAATAGGTGAGAGAGAAAGAAAAGGTATATAAAAGATAAGGGTACCTTTGTCATTTAATACAGTTGGTAATAAGACACTCGTACTTTTATAATAAAAAAATGGACACATGTCGAGTATTAGGTGAAGTTGCGGAGTTGAGCGCTTGATTCAAAGGACACGTGTCAAGCACTTGGTGGGGTTGCGAAGTTAGCAGTTGAGCATGACCATTTTGGAGATAGTCTTAAAAAATGACCATTACGAAGACACAAAAAAGGATATTCTACCTTTTTGGTACTTACCTTTATTTAAATAAGTTCATTACCAGTATTAGCCAAAACATTAATAAATAAGTCCTCTTAGCTTCCTCTACCTTATAATAATTCATGCTTGTATCGTGAAATACCAATTCTATAGCGTATGTCATTTTCAATATACTACTAACACGAAGTGGACAAGCTTACGAGGATGGCTTAGATGTTAAACACTTGAAGCGTTTTAATGTTGGATATGAAACATATTTCAAACATCAAAAGGATGGAAATAAAAAGTAAAAACATAGAAAAGTGTACATAAAAATTTGGTGGACACGACCCAATCATGAGATCACGATGCATGATTTTGGCCCATTTAAAATTTACTAGGTTCAAAATAAAGTAATTAAGGGTATGTTTGGTTTGTAAGTGGGATTGTATTGGTATTTGGATTTGAGAATTGAGATTGGTTTGAAAGAAAAGGGGAAAAGAGAAAATTAATTATTATTTTTTAAAAAAATATATTTTATTATTTAATTAACATGTGGTATATTATCTTTTAATAAAATATACATAAGAAACAGAGAATCATTTCAATCATGTGGCTGTTAATTGTTTAGAAGTCAACAAACATTATTTACTGCTCTTTTTATGTGAAACCCACCAACATGAAGGGAAATGAAATTTAGTATTCAAAGTATTGCGTGAGTCATAAGAGAGTTTACCAAACAAATGATTTTAACTTTCTTTCAAACCAAACCCTCTCACACCCGCATACCAAACAGACCCTAAGATTGCTATGTCAGAAAAAGTCATTTTTGATTAAAATGTTTTTTGTCATTTTGTGTTATATAGCCTTTTATCTCACTATCTTCTTCACCAACTTCATCTTGTCGGAGACAGTTGATGAGGCGAAAAATGATCCGTTTTTAGGGGGTCATTTAAGTCCAAATCCGAATTTATTTGATCAAATATTGCCCTAAATCGTTCCTTTTGTGATTTTAGGTACTTTGGGAGTGAAATCTGGAAAAGGAAGCAATTCGGACGTTTTTGGAGCATAAAAGTGAAGAAAACGCCAAAGTCTTAATTTTCCATGCTGGGAACAGTGCATGACGGCGTCAAGAGTAAAATTCCATGACGATCCAGAAGAGTTTTGACGGCGTCATGAAGGTAGGGCGTCAAGAGTTAAAGTCATGACGGCCTGGAAATAAATTGTTCTTGACGGCGTCAAATGTAGATCTAGGCAGTCCGAGGATTGTTTTGGCGGCGAGGTGACGGCGTCACCTAATTGGTCTTGACGCCGTCAGACCCCTTTTCCTATATATAGTTTTCTAATTTTTCACATTTAAGAGAGAAGTTTAGGGGAGAAACCCTAAGTACGATTTTGGTGTAACTTTACAGGTTTTTCAAGGGTTCCAACCCCTTGATACCTTGCATGATTAATCAAGATAAGTGTTCTTCTAATTCAATCAATATGTCTATGTGTTGGTTGTCTATATCATGTTCTTGTCTTAATTCCATCATGCTAGGCTAGATCTATCTTGTGTTTGCTTAGATCTAATGAAACCTAGATATTGATTATGTGTTGATTACTTGTTTATTCTTGTCTTGGATGAATGATTTATATGTTAGGCTTAAGAAAACTGGCAGATCTCCAATTGGTAACATGCTTGAACGTCTTAAGAAACATGAACCAACGCGCACTAGGTCTTTATTGGTTGTATTTAATGCATGAGCCACTGTTTACAATCCCTATAGTTGTGTTGGGCATGGTGTAGGAGAAGATAAGAGCTCATAGAATTGGGGAGTTATGTGTGCCACCCATGAATGGTATTAAGGAATACGATCCGTCATCCATGCAATTATAACAAGTAATTAACGTGTAAAAGATATCTAGGGAGTAGTGAAATCTAAGTAAACATATTTTCTCCAATTACTGCTCACAACTTTAGTATAAATTAGTTTATTTTCATTTCTAGTATTTTATTTTGATTGCATCTTAGTATTGGGTTAGTTGATTAGCAACTAATTCCGCCCAAATCCTTCAAACCCGAGATTTTAATTTGCTTTCTATAAAATATAAAAACACAAAAATAATCATCCCTCACCTTTAGAACTAGTATTTAGGCTTTCTAATCCTAGCGACACTATTCCTAAGCTGAACGATCAATCCCCCGGTACTTGTCACTATACTATACTACAACGATCAGGTACACTGCCTGGTGGGGGTTGTAAGCTTCTCGAGATCCCTCGAGAGGTAAAGCCTGTTGCGATTCCCACGCATCAAGATCGTTCCGGTGAAGTTTTGCAATCATCGGATGTGATAGACAAGATTATGAACGATCTATGTTTCTTCTCAGGCGAAGATCTGCGGCCATCTATCTTCTCCGGCGAACATGTGCGTATAAGATTACTTTCAGCTCTGTTTCTTCGTTTGGTGAAGTTACATACTATCTTTCCAAATGAAAGTATATAATTATTTTGAGCTCTGTTTCTTCATATATCGAAATGAAGATTTGAGAATGGCTTCATTTGGAAATGAAAAGGTTACATAATTATTATGAGCTCTGTTTCTTCATATAACTTTTTCATTTCAATACTTATTTTGAGCTCAATAATTATATGAAGTTACATACTATCTCTCGTTTGGGAAGATTTGAGAGTGGCTTCAATAATTAGAAGGGACGAATATTTTTAGATCTAGATTTTCTTCATATATTGAAATGAAAAGGTTTTAGTGGGATGCGTAGTTATTTGGAGTGGTGAGAGATGGGAATGTGATGAATTAATAGGTGAGAGAGAAAGAAAAGGTATATAAAAGATAAGGGTACCTTTGTCATTTAATACAGTTGGTAATAAGACACTCGTACTTTTATAATAAAAAAATGGACACATGTCGAGTATTAGGTGAAGTTGCGGAGTTGAGCGCTTGATTCAAAGGACACGTGTCAAGCACTTGGTGGGGTTGCGAAGTTAGCAGTTGAGCATGACCATTTTGGAGATAGTCTTAAAAAATGACCATTACGAAGACACAAAAAAGGATATTCTACCTTTTTGGTACTTACCTTTATTTAAATAAGTTCATTACCAGTATTAGCCAAAACATTAATAAATAAGTCCTCTTAGCTTCCTCTACCTTATAATAATTCATGCTTGTATCGTGAAATACCAATTCTATAGCGTATGTCATTTTCAATATACTACTAACACGAAGTGGACAAGCTTACGAGGATGGCTTAGATGTTAAACACTTGAAGCGTTTTAATGTTGGATATGAAACATATTTCAAACATCAAAAGGATGGAAATAAAAAGTAAAAACATAGAAAAGTGTAAATAAAAATTTGGTGGACACGACCCAATCATGAGATCACGATGCATGATTTTGGCCCATTTAAAATTTACTAGGTTCAAAATAAAGTAATTAAGGGTATGTTTGGTTTGTAAGTGGGATTGTATTGGTATTTGGATTTAAGAATTGAGATTGGTTTGAAAGAAAAGGGGAAAAGAGAAAATTAATTATTATTTAAAAAAAATATATTTTATTATTTAATTAACATGTGGTATATTATCTTTTAATAAAATATACATAAGAAACAGAGAATCATTTCAATCATGTGGCTGTTAATTGTTTAGAAGTCAACAAACATTATTTACTGCTCTTTTTATGTGAAACCCACCAACATGAAGGGAAATGAAATTTAATATTCAAAGTAGTGCGTGAGTCATAAAAGAGTTTACCAAACAAATGATTTTAACTTTCTTTCAAACCAAACCCTCTCACACCCGCATACCAAACAGACCCTAAGATTGCTATGTCAGAAAAAGTCATTTTTGATTAAAATGTTTTTTGTCATTTTGTGTTATATAGCCTTTTATCTCACTATCTTCTTCACCAACTTCATCTTGTCGGAGACAGTTGATGAGGCGAAAAATGATCCGTTTTTAGGGGGTCATTTAAGCCCAAATCCGAATTTATTTGATCAAATATTGCCCTAAATCGTTCCTTTTGTGATTTTAGGTACTTTGGGAGTGAAATCTGGAAAAGGAAGCAATTCGGACGTTTTTGGAGCATAAAAGTGAAGAAAACGCCAAAGTCTTAATTTTCCATGCTGGGAACAGTGCATGACGGCGTCAAGAGTAAAATTCCATGACGATCCAGAAGAGTTTTGACGGCGTCATGAAGGTAGGGCGTCAAGAGTTAAAGTCATGACGGCCTGGAAATAAATTGTTCTTGACGGCGTCAAATGTAGATCTAGGCAGTCCGAGGATTGTTTTGGCGGCGAGGTGACGGCGTCACCTAATTGGTCTTGACGCCGTCAGACCCCTTTTCCTATATATAGTTTTCTAATTTTTCACATTTAAGAGAGAAGTTTAGGGGAGAAACCCTAAGTACGATTTTGGTGTAACTTTACAGGTTTTTCAAGGGTTCCAACCCCTTGATACCTTGCATGATTAATCAAGATAAGTGTTCTTCTAATTCAATCAATATGTCTATGTGTTGGTTGTCTATATCATGTTCTTGTCTTAATTCCATCATGCTAGGCTAGATCTATCTTGTGTTTGCTTAGATCTAATGAAACCTAGATATTGATTATGTGTTGATTACTTGTTTATTCTTGTCTTGGATGAATGATTTATATGTTAGGCTTAAGAAAACTGGCAGATCTCCAATTGGTAACATGCTTGAACGTCTTAAGAAACATGAACCAACGCGCACTAGGTCTTTATTGGTTGTATTTAATGCATGAGCCACTGTTTACAATCCCTATAGTTGTGTTGGGCATGGTGTAGGAGGAGATAAGAGCTCATAGAATTGGGGAGTTATGTGTGCCACCCATGAATGGTATTAAGGAATACGATCCGTCATCCATGCAATTATAACAAGTAATTAACGTGTAAAAGATATCTAGGGAGTAGTGAAATCTAAGTAAACACATTTTCTCCAATTACTGCTCACAACTTTAGTATAAATTAGTTTATTTTCATTTCTAGTATTTTATTTTGATTGCATCTTAGTATTGGGTTAGTTGATTAGCAACTAATTCCGCCCAAATCCTTCAAACCCGAGATTTTAATTTGCTTTCTATAAAATATAAAAACACAAAAATAATCATCCCTCACCTTTAGAACTAGTATTTAGGCTTTCTAATCCTAGCGACACTATTCCTAAGCTGAACGATCAATCCCCCGGTACTTGTCACTATACTATACTACAACGATCAGGTACACTGCCTGGTGGGGGTTGTAAGCTTCTCGAGATCCCTCGAGAGGTAAAGCCTGTTGCGATTCCCACGCATCAAGTTTTTGGCGCCGCTGCGGGGGAATAGTTATTGTCTAGGTTAGAATTTCTTTTTATTAGGTCTACTTGCTAGATTCCTTTCTAGTAAGATTTTATTTTTATTTTTTGGTTTTCTTTAGTCTATCTCATTTCTTTGTGTCTTTGTTCGTAAACTGTTTCGATGGATAACAATAACATTGATCGTTTGATTCCTGTTATTCGTGTTTTTCGTCGTAGGATTTTCCAAATGCCAGCCCCACTCCCTCTAGTGGAGAATGAGAACCCACCTAACCTCTCACCCAACCACCACTTTGACAATAATTCTGAGCTAGAAGAGTTTGATCATGATGATGACCGTAGGGCTAGTCCTTTTTACTATTCAGACTCCGATGAGGATCTTGATGACGGTGACGTGATTAATGAGGATAGAATGGAAGAGGAAATAAACCCTCTTAGGTATGTTGACCCTAGAACTAGGATTGAGTGCGATAGTTCATTTAACATACAATTCCCTTGTAAGATCGGATTTAAGAGCTTTAACGCCTATCTCAACTCATCTCTTCCAATGAACATAATCTCACGTAATGAATACAATAAAATCATGGTAGATGAGTTAGAATACAAAGGAGAAAACATTATTGCTAAGGCATTACCATTGCATGTGTTTGTAGGAAGGTTGGTTTATCCTGTTGAGTTCATGGTTATGGAGAATCTAGGAGAGTTTATTGATAATAAATTGACCCAAGTTGTGTTCGGAAAACCCTTCAAACGGTTGACCAAACTCGATGAAAAACTCATAGAAGGGCTAATCACATTCTCGGATGGGGATGAAGATTTTGTCTATCAAATGCCCCGCACACACCCTAGGTTCAAAGATTTTTCCATGGAAAAGTGTAGTAGGTATCCGCCCATGGAAATGCTAAGTGAGAATGATAAGAGAAAAGGACTTAAGTACACGCATGAAAAGAATAAAAAATACTATCGCGGGTGCTTGGAGTTAGGAGACGAGTATAAGAAAGATGAGGCGACTATTAGATGGCTCACACTTGGTTATGTGAGCATAAGCGATACACGATGACCCATGACCTTGAGTCTAGCTACAAGACTCGTAAATAAAGAAAAGCGCTTCTTGGGAGGCAACCCATGTTTTGTGTGATTTTATTTGTTTGTTTGTTATTTGCTTCCGTATGCATGCTTTATTTTTATTGTTGGTAGATCATGTTTCTAAACTAAAATGTGGAAATACTTTACTTTGTTGTTTTGGCCTAGTCTTAACTCCACCTAAAGGTATTTTTGCAAAAGATAAGTGTAAGGGGAAACCCCAAATATGTTTTTAAGAAACAAACCGATCATGATTCTCCACAATATTAAATGAACATGTATATTCGTATTTGTTAGAGTCAAATGCTTGTATTGAGTCATAATGAAGTTTTGCAGGATTTTCCAGGAAGTAGGACCAAGTTTTTCCAGAAATTTTCCGGAAACTTAACATAAGAATTTCTGCAGGTCAATTCTGATGGCGTCAGGAGTTTACTCTTGACGGCGTCAGGAGTTAAAATCTGGAAATTTTACCGGTTTTGTTTTTCTAACGGAGTCTTATGATTTTTGTGAATTATTAAGTTTTATAATCTCCAGGAGATCTGCAAACTTCATTCCACAAGCATTATATCTTATCTTGTTTTCTAGGATTTAGTAACTTATATAGGATGCCGCCGATTTTACACGAGGTTGTCTTGTCTATTTTGTCAGGTTTTACAGGTTATGTATGACAAGAAGATGATTTATATTCTGGAAGGGAAGCTTTGATTGTTCATTTTCTTGGAGGAAGATTTAACCTGGCCATCCTATTATCCATACCGAGCGAATCAGGGGAGTATTTGATTTCATTCTCTTTACTTTTTCACTTTTACATTCTTTACTTGAACATTGGGGACAATGTTCATCTTAAGTGTAAAGGGAGGGTAAAAAGATGATACCTTACATATGCACTTTCGCTTGAGTTTGTTTTGTTTAATGGTAGATGTGTAATAAAACTATGAGAAATACTTGTTAGTGCAATTTTAGCGCCAAATTTAAATTTTTTTACAACATTTAGGAGTGAAACTTTAGCCATAGCAAGCGTCTCATGGATAGGAGATTGTATGACTAGCACATAACCGTATATTCCGAAAAATTTTCCACCCAAATATGTGAGGTTCGCCTTTAGATTTGATAGGAAAAACATTTACTATTAGTGCTTATGAGTGTACCGGTAGCATTTAGATTTTAGAACTTGCGTTAGTGATGCATCCCGAGACCGCTAGTGAGACTACATTCATGTAGTAGGATTTACTACATGATAAGAGGCATTAGGATTACCCCTGTGTTAAACCCGTATCATAATTACTTGACCATTTAAGTCATATTACTTGGCTAGTTAAGTCAACTAATTTTTCCCACACCCTTAGCGTTGTACTCAATTTTAGTATACGAAACCCCTAGTACACCCCTCCGAGCCTATCTTTTCGTTTCTAACTTTAAGCATCTTACTTAAAGGAAGAATTTGTTACACCCCACTTAAATGTACAACCAAATCGCCTTAGCCTTCCGTGTATGCGCTCATTTTTAGTGCATTATTGTTATTTGTTAAACCCTAAGTTAACTTTCTAATTGATTACATGGTTGCTAAGTCGAGTCATATCCTTGTACATATTGTTTTGGGACGATTGGGACTCATGGGTAAAGTACTTATTTATGGAGTAATGGGGAAGAACATTATATATTACCCCCATATGTACGTTAATCTTAAAAGTGCTCCAAGTGTTTTGATTTTCTTAATTCGAGTCATTAGATTAGTTTAATGTAAAGTATGTAAAAATTCAAGTGTAAGGGGAATAATCATCCCCTATGATGTATTATTTTGGATGGTAGGGTAAGAGTGTATGCAAAAAAAAAAAAAAAAAAAAAAAAAAAAAAAAAAAAAAAAAAATCGAAAAATCAAGAAAAAGAAAAAAAATATAGAAAAAAAAAAGAGAAAAAAACATACGGACTACCATCCCGTTTCATTCTATGTTCATTTTATGTTTTTGTTATTTTTCATTTATTAGCTTAAGTCGAGTCTAGTCTTGGCTTAGCAAAGCCATATTGTACATGTAATTAACCAAGATTGTTAACTCGCCACCAGTAAAACTTCCTTTATCCAACAAAACCGTGTATTTCATATCCCTACACCTAACGTTACAACCCTTTAAAAGACCTCTTTGATAGTTTATCCTAGGTGCTTACGCCACGTGGTGGAGGTTTGATCCTTTCCCAAGCCTATGGTAATCTATTTTGCTATGACAGGTAGTGAGAGATATCTTCCGTTTCCATATTGTAATTTATACTTTATTACACCCGAGAGATGTGAGTATCTAAACACTATTTGTGAGGTGCTTGTGTATGACCTCCGTGCTTGTCTATCGGTCTTTAGTGGAACGATTATTTGTTGTAATTACTTTTATATTAGTGTTAAATGACCCATAACTTGTCTTTTGAGTAGAATAAAAGCGCATTTGCTTGAAGACAAGCAAATCTCAAGTGTAAGGGTATATGATGAGGTGAAAAATGATCCGTTTTTAGGGGGTCATTTAAGCCCAAATCCGAATTTATTTGATCAAATATTGCCCTAAATCGTTCCTTTAGTGATTTTAGGTACTTTGGGAGTGAAATCTGGAAAAGGAAGCAATTCGGACGTTTTTGGAGCATAAAAGTGAAGAAAATGCCAAAGTCTTAATTTTCCATGCTGGGAACAGTGCATGACGGCGTCAAGAGTAGTTCCCTGACGGCGTCAAGAGTAAAATTCCATGACGATCCAGAAGAGTTTTGACGGCGTCATGAAGGTGGGGCGTCAAGAGTTAAAGTCATGACGGCCTGGAAATAAATTGTTCTTGACGGCGTCAAATGTAGATCTAGGCAGTCCGAGGATTGTTTTGGCGGCGCACCTAATTGGTCTTGACGCCGTCAGACCCCTTTTCCTATATATAGTTTTCTAATTTTTCACATTTAAGAGAGAAGTTTTGGGGAGAAACCCTAAGTACGATTTTGGTGTAACTTTACAGGTTTTTCAATGGTTCCAACCCCTTGATACCTTGCATGATTAATCAAGATAAGTGTTCTTCTAATTCAATCAATATGTCTATGTGTTGGTTGTCTATATCATGTTCTTGTCTTAATTTCATCATGCTAGGATAGATCTATCTTGTGTTTGCTTAGATCTAATGAAACCTAGATATTGATTATGTGTTGATTACTTGTTTATTCTTGTCTTGGATGAATGATTTATATGTTAGGCTTAAGAAAACTGGCAGATCTCCAATTGGTAACATGCTTGAACGTCTTAAGAAACATGAACCAACGCGCACTAGGTCTTTATTGGTTGTATTTAATGCATGAGCCACTGTTTACAATCCCTATAGTTGTGCTGGGCATGGTGTAGGAGGAGATAAGAGCTCATAGAATTGGGGAGTTATGTGTGCCACCCCATGAATGGTATTAAGGAATACGATCCGTCATCCATGCAATTCGAACCTCCTTGATACTTTACAAAGTTAGTAGGAAGAGTTTTGAAATTATTTATCTCAAAAGCGTGAATTGATCACATTGCGTGAGGACACGACAATACTTTAGTCGGGGGGATTTTGGTGAGTGCTTATTCACTCATTATTATTTGACCAAAACCGGACTAAAAAGAACAAAAATCGAGCCAAATATGCCAAATATATGCGTTTTTGTGTTTTTGATTGTGCAGGTACGGATATTTTGAAAAGTGGACAAAAAGAAAGAAAAATGGATAAAACACGAGCACGAGATTGGAATGAGCACGAAATTACGAGATCAATTATAATTTTATTTGGTGCATCAAGGTAAAAGATAGAAGTTTAAAGATTAATAGCAGCTCCAAGTCCTACACCATTTTTGGCCCAGTTCAAACCCAAGAAATGAAATTGAAGAGCAGCCCAATGAAATTAAGCTGAAGTCCAAGTCCAGCATTTAAAAGAGATGCATTTTTTTATTGGAATAACATGGCATGAAAGAAATAAAAGAGACCATATTGCAAAAAAAAAAAAAATGAGATAGCAACTGATGGACCATGTGCTAGCCAAAATGACGTGAGCTCTATTTGCTTTGCATGCATGCCACAATTGAAGGAAAGAATGAAATGGAACTAAGGCCAGCGAATGAAATGGTGACAAAACAAATGAAGAATGAAAGTTATCACTTATCAAAGCCAAAGTGGTCCAAAGCTTTTTACTCTTATGCTGCTACAAAATAAAGAAAAGAGATGGTCCAGCTTTTTGTTTATATTAATTGGAGTGTGGTGGAGCATGTGAAGCCTCCTTGATTCCTGAGCATCAAATATATTTTTAAAGAGAACATCACATTGAATATTTTGCTCTTGAAGACTTTGCACGTGAAGTCTCATCCCCAAAATAAAATCAAGTGAGGCGCGTGAACTAGTCCTGCACCACCACTTTCTCTCGTCCAATTAGAATCCGCCATTTACTCTTTGATGACGCACCATACCCAATAAAACTTCGCCAAGTGGCATGTTTGTTAAAGATATTTTCAATGAATTTAGAGGCTATTGAGTCCAGATCCATCCCTTTCATAGTTGTCATGCATTGAGAGAAGGTTCGAGATCCCATAGAGGAGGGCTATAAATACTAATCATTGGGAGTAGCTTAAAAATCATTCTCTCCTCACCATTTTTTACATCACACACATTACTTTATATTTTTAGTAGTAGTTTTTAGTGTAGTTTTTAGATAATGGTTTTTAGTTTATTTTATTGTAATAGCTTTTTCAAATATTCATTGTATTAATATTTTTCAATTTTATCAATGAAGATGAAGATGTTTGATGTTACTTAGCTTACTTTTCTTTTCTATTCTCATCTCTTTCTTTTATTTTCATTCTCTTTTATCTAAAAGTATATTTTAGCTTAATAACTTTTAGTGGCTTATTAAATTAGCTTATTAAATAAAAACTTTTCTTTTATTTCTTAATCTCTTTTCATAACTTCTTTAGTATTATTAGATTTAATAATTTTTAGTTTATATCTCTTAATCTCTTTTTATTTTAAAAGCTTTTTCTTAAATAAATCAAATTAGCTTAATACTTTTCATCTAATTAGCTTATCTCTTATTTTCTTCTAATCAATCTAGCTTTTTAGCTTTGGTTGATTCATAACTAGTATAGATCTATTAGCTTTCTAGCTTTTTAGTTCTATTACTAGTTTGTCTAGATTTGATTAGCTTTTCTATAGCTTATTGAATCTAGATCTAGTTTATTCAAGAGCTTAATTGTACTAATGTTGCATAAAGTTGTGATCTTTCTTAGTTTCTCATCATTCTCTACATAAGGCGATGAGCTTATGGGTTTTATAAGCTTGCTTATTAATAAAGCTTATAGCTTTTCTAGTTTTTATAAAGCTAATTAGTGATTAAAGTCAAAAACTTTATTTACTATTTGGTGATATTAAAGCTATTAAAGAAATAAACTTTATAATTTGTCATGTTTATAAAATCGGGTGGTTTATTATTCTCGTCGCGTTAGATCAGGTTCTACTTTCTATTCCTTTTCACTTTTATATAATTAGTTTATTAATATGATCATGTTTGTTGGAATATTTATTTTTATTAGTTCAATTGGTATGCATAGCAAGTAGCTTATTAGTGTTTGTTAAGTGATATGAATTTGTGATTTAAGTGTGGATTAATAAGGGATTGTGATTAATAATTAGTGAGATTATTTAGATTTGTGATTTTATTATTTGAAGGGCAAAAGCCGGAGAATAATCAAATTACACATCTAGTAATTATTTTCTTTTTAAATGATTGTTTTCAAAATAAACCAACGTTGTGAGAAAATAGTCTCGTTTAAGGAATATAATTCGTCATCAAACCTTAGTCCACACTTAATGAATTTTTCACGTCACTTAGCAAACATATTTCACATTTATCTCTTTTAGATCATTTTATATGCTTGATTGTTGCCTTTTAGTTTACGTTTGCTATTGTAGTCTTAAAACTCCAAAAATCACTATTATAATTCCCATTCACTTCACGATTTACGAACCGAATTCGAAATTCCATTCTACCTTCGTTGGGAAAACGACTCGGGGAAATTCTTTCACCGGTATTTCTTCAGAATAATTATATACTACAAAAAGACTTTATCAAAATGGCGCCGCTGCCGGGGAAGGTTTGAAGTGAGTTTTGAAAAAAAAAATCGTGTTTTGGAAACCTTCCTCTTTTCTTGTATATATTTTCTATAAAAATATAAAAATTGAAAAATCAAAAACACTTTTCCTAAAGTGTTTTCAAAAATACCAAAAAAATAATAAAGTTACAGCCTCGACTCGACCGAAAGGAAGGGCGTTGTAAACCAAATAAGCCTTTCAACATAAGAAAAACGTGAAATTAGTTGTTTATCAGATTACTTCAATTCAACAACCGATTAAGCGGGAAAATTCTTTTCTCTCGTTTCGTCGCGAGTAGTTTTGAAGGAAACGATTACGATTAACGTAACGTTTTAAAAAAGAAAATAAAAAAGAAAAAAAAAGTTTGTGATTTGTTTTTCAAAAAAATAATAAAAATCCAAAAATATTTTTCTTTTTCATATTTGATTTTCGATTTTATTTTGATTTATTTTTATGATACGAAAAACCATAAATAATCTTGTTATCCTCTTATCGTTTGATTCTTCTTCTTTAATCCTCTAAACCGATAATCCTTTCTCTATCTCCTCTTATGTTTAATTCTTATGGCGGATACGCGAAGTATGGAGGAATTACTACGAATACCCGTACGTATTGAAAAGGCCATAGTTATTCCACCAATTCTTGCGGATGAATATCAAATAAACGTCGAGTTACTTAATTTCATCGATCCTTTCTTTGGTTTTGAAAACGATGATCCTTATTCCCACATCAGCAGATTTTACCTAATAACTGGAACTTTCAAAATAAATCAAGTGCCTGATGATGTGGTGAAATTAATCTTGTTTCTGTTAACCCTTAAAGGAGCAGCCAAAAGATGGCTTGATTTTGAACCTCCTAATTCAATCACCACTTGGGATGATTTGGCGTCAAAGTTTGTGAATCGATTTTATCCTCATTCCAAAACAATTGAGCTCAGAAAAGAAATAATTAATTTTCAACAATGTTTTGATGAGACTTTTGCCGAGGCTTGGGAGAGATTTAAAGATTTAATGAGAAAATGCCCACATCACGGTTTTTCGGAATTACACCAAGTCGATACGTTCTATAATTCTTTGACACCATCCGATCAAGATTCACTTAATACTGCCGCCGGTGGCAATATTATGACTCGAACGCCAAAAGATGTATTGACTATCATCGAGAATAAATCGCAAGTTCCCATTTCCCGAAACAAACCGTGGCTACCGGAGCCCGTGCAAGTCGTCAACCCAAGTTACGATAATTACGGTGATTCATATTCTTATTCCGAGTGTTCAGCCGCCGGTGGCTACACTTTAGAGAACATTTATGCTTATACTGGACTTACGATTCCTACTACTTCTTCTTCTTTTCCTAAAGTAGTGGAACGTGAAACCGAGGTGACAAAGGACATGGTTCTTCCTACCGATAAGGAAAGTATCAAAGACGTCCAACCTCCGGATGTCCAAGTTTCTAAACTTGAAGTTGCTTCTCTTGAGGAATCTTTAGATACCTTGTCAATGGGGGACAAAGAAGTCAAAGTCAATCCTCATGAGGATATTGATGACTTTGTTCCAATCCAAAGGGTATCTAAGAAACTTTTTGATTCAATTCATGAAAGCTTCAATTCGACCATCACTAATCCTTTATTTGATTTCGACTCAGAATATACTCTAATTTCAGATAATCAAATATTTGATGTTTACACTAAGGAAAGTGATGAGTCCGACACGGAAACCACAGTGGACGAGGTGCAAATTTATAGCTCACAAAGTATCGCACATGTCCCACCACCCAAAGACGTACTTCATAAGAATAATTATCTTCTTGAGGAGTTCGCCGATGAACTCACTCATATCATATCTCCACCGGAGTATGATCATTTTGAGGAAGATCCTGACCCAGGGGGAGGAGCACTCTATTATAAGAGTTTGTTTATTGAAGAAACAATCCCAACCCTCTCGAGGTGTTTGTTACAAAGAGCTTTAACAAGAATATTGAAATTAAAAAAATTATGAAATTTGCTTTTGAGGATGAAGAATGGATCTTCATTGTTATCAAGATCTTTCTTCCCTTCTTCACATTTTTTGTGATTTCTTATCTTCTTTATCACTCCACCGGGAGTGAGGATACCGTCTTTGACCCCGGCATCTCCGTTTTTTATGTCGGGTGTCCGTTCCATCTGCTCTCCCCAAGGACGAATTAATTCGGGGATCGAGTCAAGCTCATGTGACTCGGTAAACAAAAACAAGCGCTTCGTGGGAGGCACCCCATGCTTATCATTCATCTTCTTAAATTTCTTATTTCTTAATAACGTGACGTGAGGAGGGCTACCTCTTCCATTATCTTGTGTTTCATGGTTGTTTGTGCATGTCCAGGATTTGCCCGAATAATGTAGACTCTCGTGCTCGTTGTTTTGTCTCCTCTCGAGTTTCATCATTTGTTGCTTATCCATATATCCTAATCTTATCGACTAACATTTATCTTTTGGCATAATTAATAAACGGCCTTAGATTTATGTAGGAGAACCCTTACCTTTTAAACATTGAGGACAATGTTTCGTTTTAGTTTGGGGGGTGATCGTTCGATCTGATTTTTGCCTTGCACTTTGTCGTGAACTCTCGCAACTCCATTTTTCCTTAAAAAAATGAAAAAATTGAAAAAATTGAAAATTTCAAAAATTTTGAAGAAAAAGTCATGGAAAAGCACAAAAAAATGAGAAAAAGTTGAAAAAGTTGAGCAAAAATATAATAAAGTTTGAATAAGTGTTTTTGACACCTTGTTGACTTTCTTGCTGGCGAGAGTAGGAATAAATATTTTGACTTGACCGGGCGTGTTGAGCCCTAGCTTGTTCCCTTAACCAATGATAATCACATAAGCTTGTGCTAGTTTTGTACACAAGGAGCAATAAAATGCGAATTCTTTCTTAAGAATCTGCAAGTTCCCGTACTTGACTTTATACATGCGCAACTTAAAAGCTTTCGCTAGTCTTTTACATCAGGAGCTAGAAAACGCGAATTCTTCTTCTAGAATTTGCAAGTTTCCGTAACTGACTTTATATATGCGTGGCTGATTATCGGCTAAGTATTCGCGGGTTTCATTACTTGGAATCTTAAATTGCGAAGAGCGAGAAATGATAGAGTTTATTTAGAAGTTAGATGCTAAACGTGGAGTAGTGGTTCTCTTTAGAGCTCATAAAAGGTACTTGTGGCTTTTTACTCCCATCAGAAACGTCACCAATATATAATAGATGTTCTAGGTTAATTAGTGGTATTTCGGTTTGAATAATATTTAGTTCTTTGTTTTCTTAAGAGAATTTTTACTTTAGAAGTTGGGTACATATCAAGGAACATAAAAAATAAGAGCAAAAAGTGAAAAAAAAATCAAAAGTCAAAAGTTGATTATCTATGTGGTTTTGGAGCTACCCGATAAGCTTCCATTGATGTCAAGAAAGAAAGAAAAAAGTGAAAAGTATGAAAAAAGTGAAAAAGTGAAATGAAGAAAAGTGAAAGTTGAAAGTTGTATCGAATAAGAGCTTATGTGTAAATAAGTTGTTGGCGCGTGAGGTGCATGTGATTAGTGATTAGTAATCAGTCACATGAAGTGCACGTGATTGTACTCCGCAACTTATATCTTTGATATTGTATGTACCAAAAATTCCTTGATGTGGACCGAATTTCTATTGCAGTGGTTCTTAAGAGAAAATGAATAACTACTTATCGTTTTAACTTAGGTATCACTATCGGACTAAAAAATATTGAAACGAGAAAATATGAAGCAATTCATTTCTCAACAAAGTAAAATATTGAGATACAAAACCTAGGAAATGGGAGTAAGGAGTTTCCACAAGTAACTGTTATGAGTAGTGTTAGCATCTAATTTGTAGATAAGCTGTGATCTCGTTTGTACGCTTAGTTTGAGAGCTCGTGAAAAATCAAGGATGACGATTTTTATCCTTACGGTCACTTTTCTATGAAAAGTGTTTCTACTCGTTGACCCTAATAATTATTGCAAAATAATGAAAGTTCAATAAACCGTCACAAGTGTGAAGAATGAAAAATACAAAAATAGAAAGTGATAGTGGAATAAAGGAATAAAGGAAAATATTTTGGAAAATGGAGCGTTTTCGGGAATAAATGATTTTATTACTTCTTTCGAACCTCCTTGATACTTTACAAAGTTAGTAGGAAGAGTTTTGAAATTATTTATCTCAAAAGCGTGAATTGATCACATTGCGTGAGGACACGACAATACTTTAGTCGGGGGGATTTTGGTGAGTGCTTATTCACTCATTATTATTTGACCAAAACCGGACTAAAAAGAACAAAAATCGAGCCAAATATGCCAAATATATGCGTTTCTGTGTTTTTGATTGTGCAAGTACGGATATTTTGAAAAGTGGACAAAAAGAAAGAAAAATGGATAAAACACGAGCACGAGATTGGAATGAGCACGAAATTACGAGATCAATTATAATTTTATTTGGAGCATCAAGGTAAAAGATAGAAGTTTAAAGATTAATAGCAGCTCCAAGTCCTACACCATTTTTGGCCCAGTTCAAACCTAAGAAATGAAATTGAAGAGCAGCCCAATGAAATTAAACTGAAGTCCAAGTCCAGCATTTAAAAGAGATGCATTTTTTTATTGGAATAACATGGCATGAAAGAAATAAAAGAGACCATATTGCAAAATAAAAATAAAAAAATGAGATAGCAACTGATGGACCATGTGCTAGCCAAAATGACGTGAGCTCTATTTGCTTTGCATGCATGCCACAATTGAAGGAAAGAATGAAATGGAACTAAGGCCAGCGAATGAAATGGTGACAAAACAAATGAAGAATGAAAGTTATCACTTATCAAAGCCAAAGTGGTCCAAAGCTTTTTACTCTTATGCTGCTACAAAATAAAGAAAAGAGATGGTCCAGCTTTTTGTTTATATTAATTGGAGTGTGGTGGAGCATGTGAAGCCTCCTTGATTCCTGAGCATCAAATATATTTTTAAAGAGAACATCACATTGAATATTTTGCTCTTGAAGACTTTGCACGTGAAGTCTCATCCCCAAAATAAAATCAAGTGAGGCGCGTGAACTAGTCCTGCACCACCACTTTCTCTCGTCCAATTAGAATCCGCCATTTACTCTTTGATGACGCACCATACCCAATAAAACTTCGCCAAGTGGCATGTTTGTTAAAGATATTTTCAATGAATTTAGAGGCTATTGAGTCCAGATCCATCCCTTTCATAGTTGTCATGCATTGAGAGAAGGTTCGAGATCCCATAGAGGAGGGCTATAAATACTAATCATTGGGAGTAGCTTAAAAATCATTCTCTCCTCACCATTTTTTACATCACACACATTACTTTATATTTTTAGTAGTAGTTTTTAGTGTAGTTTTTAGATAATGGTTTTTAGTTTATTTTATTGTAATAGCTTTTTCAAATATTCATTGTATTAATATTTTTCAATTTTATCAATGAAGATGAAGATGTTTGATGTTACTTAGCTTACTTTTCTTTTCTATTCTCATCTCTTTCTTTTATTTTCATTCTCTTTTATCTAAAAGTATATTTTAGCTTAATAACTTTTAGTGGCTTATTAAATTAGCTTATTAAATAAAAACTTTTCTTTTATTTCTTAATCTCTTTTCATAACTTCTTTAGTATTATTAGATTTAATAATTTTTAGTTTATATCTCTTAATCTCTTTTTATTTTAAAAGCTTTTTCTTAAATAAATCAAATTAGCTTAATACTTTTCATCTAATTAGCTTATCTCTTATTTTCTTCTAATCAATCTAGCTTTTTAGCTTTGGTTGATTCATAACTAGTATAGATCTATTAGCTTTCTAGCTTTTTAGTTCTATTACTAGTTTGTCTAGATTTGATTAGCTTTTCTATAGCTTATTGAATCTAGATCTAGTTTATTCAAGAGCTTAATTGTACTAATGTTGCATAAAGTTGTGATCTTTCTTAGTTTCTCATCATTCTCTACATAAGGCGATGAGCTTATGGGTTTTATAAGCTTGCTTATTAATAAAGCTTATAGCTTTTCTAGTTTTTATAAAGCTAATTAGTGATTAAAGTCAAAAACTTTATTTACTATTTGGTGATATTAAAGCTATTAAAGAAATAAACTTTATAATTTGTCATGTTTATAAAATCGGGTGGTTTATTATTCTCGTCGCGTTAGATCGGGTTCTACTTTCTATTCCTTTTCACTTTTATATAATTAGTTTATTAATATGATCATGTTTGTTGGAATATTTGTTTTTATTAGTTCAATTGGTATGCATAGCAAGTAGCTTATTAGTGTTTGTTAAGTGATATGAATTTGTGATTTAAGTGTGGATTAATAAGGGATTGTGATTAATAATTAGTGAGATTATTTAGATTTGTGATTTTATTATTTGAAGGGCAAAAGCCGGAGAATAATCAAATTACACATCTAGTAATTATTTTCTTTTTAAATGATTGTTTTCAAAATAAACCAACGTTGTGAGAAAATAGTCTCGTTTAAGGAATATAATTCGTCATCAAACCTTAGTCCACACTTAATGAATTTTTCACGTCACTTAGCAAACATATTTCACATTTATCTCTTTTAGATCATTTTATATGCTTGATTGTTGCCTTTTAGTTTACGTTTGCTATTGTAGTCTTAAAACTCCAAAAATCACTATTATAATTCCCATTCACTTCACGATTTACGAACCGAATTCGAAATTCCATTCTACCTTCGTTGGGAAAATGACCCGGGGAAATTCTTTCACCGGTATTTCTTCGGAATAATTATATACTACAAAAAGACTTCATCAAACCCAATCAAAACATGCGACCTCATTTTTGTGGATGTTTCTTTGTGCTTCTTTTGTGGATGTAGCATAGCTCTAGCAAAAATACATTCATTTTACATCTACCTAGGGATGGCAATGGGGCGGAAAATGTGGGATCGTATTTCTCATTCCCATCCCCGCTCCCATCCCCATCAGGGAATAGTTTTACATCTCATACCCATCCCCAATGGGGATTGGGGATCCCCGCGAGTATTCGAGGATTTTCCATCCTTATGAAGAAACACACAAAATACCAACACACCCTTTTTGGTTTCTTACACTTTTGTTATACGAATTGAAATTAGAAACAAAAAGGTAGTCGCTTCAAGGACTCGCTCAAAAGGTAAGATATAATCATGTGTTCCTTTTGTCATCGATTGAGAGAAGAAATAATACCAATCTTGTAATTGTTTCTTTCTAAAAGTTATCGGATATTAAAAGTTTGAAGCTTGTCTTTAAAAAAAACATTAGATCGGTGATGATGTCATCTTATGTTTATTGGCAAACGTCCTATACTCGTATATCCTACATACCATAACGGTATTTAGTATCCTTGTTCTTGTAATACAACATGTCAATTCAAGTTAAGAAAAATTAATGTAACCATTGCTCATGCTTCAAGAAGCTTCAACTTAGAACTAAATATAAATATAACAAATAGCTAAGATCTAAACATAACATCTCATATTAGCTAAGATGGAAAAAAAATTAAAAATAAAACAAAAAATAAGAGTCTACCTTGGTAATCATTAATTGCCATAGATGAAGTGTCCGTTGAATTTGGAAATAAATTACGTTGTTAAAAGCCACTTGTATCTTACTTGCCTAATAAATCACTCCTTCTTCATCCACCTCAACCTCATTATTTCGGTATACCTCAAAGTTACATCCCAGATCTCCAATATACTACATATTAAGAAAATGTATTAGTATAAAAGTCAACAAACAGTCGTGTGCAAGTAATTGACCGCGTGAAATAGTTTAGAAGGAATTTGTGTTGTATATCTATAATAAATGTAAAGTGACCAGATAAAATCATGTCGTTGACTCATCTCCAAAAATAAAAGGATTATAATGTAACAAATCATGATTGAGACTCAAGCTTTTCACCATGGGACAATATTCTTATACATAAATAAAGAAGAGAGACGAACCTGGAAAATGTTATAAGTGAAGCTGTCATAATTGTCGATAACAATAATGAGACTACTATTTTTGGCCACGACACCCATTGATCCTAAAGATTCTTTCTAGAAAAGGTATTGTTGAATGGAAGACCACATTATTAGGTCTCATATTAGAAATGGCAATACATTTTTTTGCACATGCACTGATTGCAGTAGCATAAGCCAAGAGAGCGACAGCCAAAGCACATGGTGATGCTGCAACCATGAGCCCTAGTGTTCTTTAAAAGAGCCCCTGCAAGCGACAACTATATAACATTTAAAAAAAAGGCGTACTGATGATTTCACATACTAAGCGGAAAAGATCATTATTAGGGCAGATGAAAGTATGTTGTATGCGAGATCACATTTGGATTTGAGGACCACATACTATAATTATTAATATTTGCATGTATTAGATTCTGGCATCCAATAAACATCATTAATAAAAAATCAAACACACATGTATCATAAAAAGGGCATTACCACGTGTATCATAAAAACATCACTGTTAATTTAGTTTGTACATCACCATAACTCACAGTTAAACAAACAAAAGCACCACAATTGACCGGCTAGAAACACAATTACTTGAAACGAAAGTGAATAAATACAAACCTGTAATTCAACTAATACAACGGATGAATCATCATATATAACATCATCTCTTGGTTATATGAATCATCATGTGCTTCATTTTTGCCCTACAAATGACAATTACAAAAACACAATTTATCAACAATTGGTGTGCATAAAAAACACACATAGAACATAAACTACAAATAATCATTTTCATCAATCCATATCATATACTAAGAGTTAAATTGAAGAATGAAAATCGATAGAAACTTGTCAAACCTGGTTAATCTTCCCAAATCAAATTCTACCTACAAAAATAGATTATAACATAATAAATAAAAATATATTAAGATGATTTCCCCAAAAAAAATTTAGGGTTCTGATCATGCTGCCAATTTTATGATGACAGCATGAAAATCGATGGCAGAGTGATGTAACGAAGTCATTGCATATTTGAAATGGTTAGTGTTATGAGTTGGTTAAATCAAAAGAAAAATGATTTTTTTCAATGATTTATATAACCCGTTTTCATTAAATGTAACATTCAAACTGACGCTCTTCCCAAAAGGTTCGTATTTCGTGTTTCTAACGCTTCATTTGGTCATCTAAATCAAAATTTTAAGATATGATTAATGTACATATAGTGGATCAAGTCATTTCCGAGTTACATCTGTTCTAAGCATGATATAGAGATGCTACATCAGACTAGTTAATTAAACTTTTGACTTTAGGGGTGTTCTTTTGATTGTATGTCAAATTAAGATTTTTGGTTTGTGATTTTTTTTGTTAAACAACACTCAAAGGTCTCCAGTTTTTGTTTTGGTATTTTGTTTGGTAATGTTTGACTTTGACCTCCTTTTGGTCCAACTAAATCTTTGGGCATTTAGTAAATAAATTTTTTTCTCTTCGCATTCGGTTGTGTTATGAAACATTCGTATTATTGGTTTTTGGTTATTAAGTACCCTTTTGTCCACGATTTTTTTAGACCTAAAGTCGACTAAAGCTCGATCAGTTTTCATGTTTTTTTTTCAACATCAGTCTACTACTTTTTCCCTAAACTTTGACAACTATAGTCAAATTCTTTCTCAACCCTAACAAAGTCGATTGCTTGTTGATGCGTGGGACTTTCTTGAAACCCTTTTTTTTTTATAATAAACGAACTCGTGCTATCGCTTTAAAAGGTGAATTACGGGTCATACAACTTGGTAATTAAACTGTTGATGCTTACTTTCAAAAGATAGAATTCGTTGTTACGTTATTGATTATTTTTCCCCTAACACAAATACTGATATCAATTCAATACTAATACTACTCTAACACAAATACTAATACTAACCAAATACAAATAATTTTACTTAACATTAAAGGGGATCGTAGGTAGTTGGAGAAGAGGTAATGAATGCATGCATGTGTTGAAGTAAGTAAGAAATAAATAACTCATATTTAAGATTATTATTATTATTATTATTATTATTATTCATGAATGCATGTGTTGCATTCCAAAGAAACATGAATGCATTTAACAAGTTTAGGGAACATAACCAATGGGGTGACTCAGTGGTAATGGCTTAGCCTCTTAGGACGAAAGTGCCAAGAAGTTTTGGGTTCAAACCCTGAGGAGAAAATTAATCCCCCATTGGCAACGGAGGTTTACCTGCGACGACTGCGGGCTATCCAAAAGGATAGTTGCCCTTGGATTAGTCGGTTCACAATGTCGAATCGAAAACTCAGATATACCAAAAAAAAAAAAAAAAAAAAAAAAAATTAGGGAACATGTTACTTGAGGTATTCTAACCTGTTTAGACATAACCCGAACCTAACCCATTTAACCCGTATATATACTTGGGTTGGCGGGTTAAATAGGTTACATGGGTTGAATATGTTAAACGGGTTGAATCGGTTAAGCGGGTTTTAGGTTGACCCATTCAACCCTTTTTATATACAAAAGTTAACACATTACACGAGTTAACAGGTTAAACAGGTTGTCGGGTCGACCCATTTAACCCGCATAATAAAATATAAATAATTTTTAGTTTATGAAAAAAATCTTAAACGGATTGACGGGTCGACCTACTTATTTTATTCTCATCTTGAACCTAACCTGTTTTATAAATAGGTTAGATAAGTCGACCCAAACCTGACCTGTAATCTATTTAGCACAACCCAAACCTGTTGGTTTCAGGTCGGGTTCGGGTTTCGTGTAGGGTAAGAAATTGCCATCCTAACAGGAATCATGACACACACATACACACAAATTAAAAAAAAAAAAAAAAAAAAAAAAAAAAAATCTCTAAAAGTTCTGTGGATAGACACAGAAATTTATACCATTCTCTACTGTAGTCAAAATGATTACAAAGAAGAATTACAAGCACTAATTGAGTTAACACTTTAATCGGTCAAATGTAAACAAAATAGCCTATATGTATAAGAAATACACGTATACAAGTAATGGGAATGCCTAATGTATCTTGTCTTGGAGGGCTTTTATCTAAGCAAATGCTTTTCTCATATGATAGATCGATGGTGGTTTCGACTTATGCAAATTGTGTCGAAATAAGGTTTTAACGATTTACGGAGGGTGGAAAGTTCAACCCAGCTAGTCTACAATTGTCTTACATGTTGCTCGTAGCCGTGGTATACCATCCTTTATTGTAACCACTTACATGATTTAGACGATGCCAATTTGGGGATTGTTGTGGCTGTACAAAATGATGAAATGGAAAGAGCAATACATGCTTGTGTAAAATGACAAGACCTAAAAAATTTGAATGGGTCAACCCAAATAACAGATAGCAATGAAACACTCGATACAAATACTCGGATACTCACCCGTACTTCTCATCTACAAAAATCATGCACACCAAATACCATTCAAAGCGACTAAATGGTTCCCTTCAGAATACTATTCATAGAAGTACGAATACAAGTTTTTCACGGGAGGCATTTTACCTCCAACCCTCCTCTTTCTTATCCGGGCTTGGGACCGGCTGAGTACACACTAGACCCAGGCAGAGTTAAAACTTGTACACATACCATACCAATATTAAACAAAGAAACAATCAAAGCATAAACAGCAAAAGCAACATCTTCCAAATAGCCACTAAACCACACCATGCACAGATAACATTTTGCATTCTTCAGCCATACTTTTATATCAGCACACCCAAATTGAAACTTTTATTTAAAATCCATATCCAGTCTATCACAGTATAAACCACCCATAGTCCCATATGAAACCAAACACCACCTACTTAAAAAGGACTGATGAAACTTTCATTTATTCCTACTCATTTGCAGAAACAGCTGAACCAAAAAAGCATGTAGCATGCAATATCTCTTACTCAAGGATGTCCAAAACAACCAGCACTCTCCTCCATCAAATCCTACATGATTGCACCTAGCCATATCCATATTCTCACAAAGTGCAGATCACTTGCAGAAAGACTAGCCATAATAATATCGCTACGACTATCCATTTAGCAGTCATACTTGAGCAAGGTCAAATAAGGAAAACCAATCATGAATCATGAGTGCATCTAGTAATATCTAGTTTGTTACACATCGAATTACAATTGTGTTTTACCTCTAAACACTTCATTAAATTCACCTTCCATCAGATAACTTGTGCTTCCAGTTTAAAGAATACAAACAAACAGACTTCATTAAATTCCCACTTCCAGCACACAATTTCATTTTTCATCAGGTAGACTACCAGATATTATAGCCGTAAAAATTTTTGGAGACCACAGAACAAGTAAATTTTATGTTCGTCAAGAAGAACCAGCCAACAAAATCCAAAAGATAGCAATGACTCCAACCAATCCATGTGAAGGAGGGACACTATAGTCATGTAATTTAACACACTCGGAAAAAAAGAACACTGTCACTGTATAACCTGACCGATGACTGCAACAACCAGCGCATAAAGGAACTAAGAGAAAGATCAACAGCCACCAGTAACAGATGTACAATGATAATCAAACTGACAACCCCTCTGTTCAAATTAAATGTAATGAACCCTAGCAGCAAAAACAACTAACCCAACTTAACGATTGCAACAACAAATAAAAAACAACTAACCCAACCATCCAAGCTATGAAAAAACGAACCACTGCTGAGCCCGCTCCACAGCCAACAAAGATTCCTGATGGTGATGGCCAATAACAAATTGAATAGGCAAAAACAGATAACAGCAACCAACTTTCAAGTAACTCTTACTGCAAAAAAAGGAAAAAAAACAGCAAGCACCAGAAAAGCACAAAAAAATTCAATGTGGATGTATGGTCAAGGGCCTGATATAACCTGAGCACTTCAAACAACTGTTTTAGGGATATAAGCGAATGATTTGCAAGAAAAAAGAACCAGTCATATTCGGGGATGCGTAAGCCTACAATGACAATGGTATACCCTCATGCATTTAAGCCACATAAAAGGAAGATAAATGAAAGAGCATAACATAACTTCCAAGGCCAATTAAACAGCAGATACTCACATGAAACGTACAGCTACACAATCTGCAACCAATGAAGAATACATAACAATAAAAAAGTAAGATGATCATAGATACTGAAGAAAACCAGCAGATAGACAATTAAAATGCCAGGACAAGTGTAAAGTACCCAACAAACCTACACGCAGAACATATTCTATAGGGAAAGGTCAAGGCAGAAAAAAGTTGGAAAGAGGTTGTCATGTAAAATAATTTATAAACCAGCATATAGCCATCATGAGCACTGTGTTTGGAAATCAGTAAACCTACACACAAACAAGGTCATACTGAGAGCATATACTGAATGTTACATAAAAGGTTTTAAAAAGCGATAGAACCTAATATATAACTTGGTCTTAAGTATCGATAGCTCAAATAACGCATCCAGTCTGTTGACCTATTAGCAAAAGAGGAAGTTACAAAGGCCTCATACGATGACGACAGCTAGAAAACCATACTTGTAAGAATTATAGAAAAAACCAGAGCACATGGCGACCATTATGATTGGACAAGGATGTTTGATTCCACATAAACCTACACACGCAACAAAATCTTGTCATGCAAACTTAGAAGAAAGCAAAGAGATGTTAAAAGCATAAATGACAAAAGACCAGTGGGCATCTACAAAACAAGAAGATAATTTCAAAACTCAAAAGCATCTAAAAGCAGAGAAAAAAACCCAAGACCAGAACGTTGATATCACATAAATTTGACCAAGAAACCTCCTATTAAATTAGGCCCACCAAACCAATCAAATTGCAGGTAAACATAAGAGAAAGATGAGATACAAAAACTGCAAGATACAACCGATGAACAATTCAGGAAAACTAAAAAATGCAAAGACAGAAAATAAGAAAACAGATAAAGACCAGCAAATGACCGTTAAGAGATCAAGACAGGTGTACGGCAAGCAACAAACCTACAAATAGAACACAGTCCTCTTGATTAAAAAGGCAGAAAGACTGACACCCATTTAAAAAACCTAAAATAAAAGATTATGGTTTAAAACACAGCCTGGTATTACTCAGATTGCAAGGATCCAACCCTTAGGACCACATACTTCATTTCCCAACCACACATCTACTAATGGTCCACCAGCACAGAAGCAGTCCAATTTAGGTTGGTACCATCTTAACCTGCGCAAAAATATGAAGTATACTTACGCATCTAAGCATGTTTCTATCGACACTTATGTGATGCTTCTACTTCTACACTCTAAAAAGAATGTTTCTAATCATATCATAAAGACGGAACTAAGTACTTGAGAAAAGATCACACGAGTCAAACAAAAAAACAGAGGCTAGTTATCAGAATCACCGCATTTAGTAACACTAACAAACCTACACAAAAGGCAAAGGTCCTCTTATCTAAGAGCCTAAATATGGAGACCATCTAAAAAATAAATAAATAAATAAATAATAGAACTTATTCAGTATTTTGCCGTCTGGACTATCGCCTGCAACCTAATGGGCATCTGTGACTTATCAACAAAAAAGCGAGATAGAAAATCTATGATGATGACAGACAAGAAAACCAATAATTTCAAAAGAGCTTAAGAAGAACCAGAAATTAAAATGGTGACCAACTGATAATGATTACCAAAGTATGTTCGACACCAAATGAACCTACAAACAGAGCATAATCTTGTCATACAAGCTTACAAGGGGAAACTAAATACCAATTAAGGAACTGAGTAATGGCAAGAAATTAGCATATGACGGTGCCAGTGGTTCGCCAGCAGAAAAGCAGTCCAATCATATTCCTCGTAATGTCTAAACCTGTGGCGACAACACATAATTACACATCTAATTCAAACACACATACAAATAAAGAATAGAGCATGTTTAACACAGTAACAGTAACAAAAACACCCAAGATGAGAAAGCCAGACGTCACAGCAAAGAGTAGATCATATCCAGTTGATGCCTTAAACACCCTCATGGCACAACAAGCTGGTTCCTGAAAATCTACATCTCGCATATTTAGACACTGAAATTTAAGGACATAGTAAGTTAACAAAAGTTTGTAGTTGGCATGTTAGACTAGTCGTCAAAAGAAACCTTGACCAAATTAATACAGGTATTAAGCAAATCTACACTTCAACAACAAAAATCTTGACGACTAACCGAGTGACTTATCGATGCAAAATTTAACCTCCAAACAAGTGCTACATAACCTCATGAATGATCATCCAAGCACTGAAAATTGTAAAAACCCATAATTTTACTGCATCCATTAGCCAACAAACAAATCAAATCCTAAACCCGCAGGGCAACATAAACATATATGGTATTTAAGGGGAGGTAATCAAACAAGACCAAATGTACCCATCCAATAGCCACATAATGATATGTGAGCATGATCATAGTAATTCAAAGAAAAAACAGTTCATAATGACCATGATGTCTAGTAATAGATGTCCCGACTCAACACAAACCTACACACATATCAAAATAGTCACGCAAGATTACGCACATATCATTATGATGACAGACTGATATAGAGTAATGCTAGAACCGAATACTTCTACAAGTGCTACTGAATACAAGCAGACGATAATGGACAGGAATGAATGACACCACACAGACCTACAAACAAGCACATAATCATGTCATGCAAACTTGTTACACGAAAGAAAACAGAAACATAATAATGACAAAGAACAAATGACGGTGCTAATGATCTGCCAGCCAAAAAGTGACCCAAATATATAAAACATGTGGCAACAAGAAGCTTGCTAACACCTATAAGCAAGTGAGCTAAAAAGTAGAATCCTAAACATATTATTGCAAAGACACAATAATAATGGTAAATAAAAATGATCATAAAATATCAGAGAAAAACCCAGCAGCCGGTTATCACAAACACCTCATTTGGCAAACAACAAACCTACAAAAGAAGGCATGGTCATCTTAATTAAAAGCCTATAATTGAAATTTTATGAGAAATCAAGAACATAGGAATAAGGTGTTGCAACAAAAAAGAACTTATTTAATATGTTGGTCTAAGCTGACACGCGGTAACTCAAATTAGCCGTCAACCAAATGAACATCCTTGACCTATACCAAGGAAAGAGCGAGATAAAGAATCTCATCACAATGGACTGGAAAACAAATAATGCAGAAGATAAGTAGAAGCACAAGAAATCTAGAAAAACCAGCAGACGGTAAACATGATTGAACAAGGATGTTTGACACCACACAAACCTACAAACAGAACATAATCATGTCATGCAAGCTTCCACACAATGGAAAATTAAAAAAGATAATGAACAGACTAATGGCAATGAACAAAGAACAAACGACTGTATTATGGATCCGCCAGCAAAGAGGATTAAATCATATATTTTCAATAAAGTCTAGACCTGCGGTGACAACAAAAATAATAAATTTTACACATATAACCCATACATAAACACAAACCTAAAAAAATACATCTAAAAATACTGAAAGCACCCAAGAGGCCATGACGAAAACCGTAGACATCGCACGCAAACGAATAACACATATCCAGCTGATATTCAATGTTGTTCCCAAAACCTTTGGCCACTTAAGTTTCAATAGTTAGTTAGTCAATAAGATCCACTATACCCTTAACAAAGAATTTAGCATATAACCACTTTCCACACCAGCACATTGAAAATTGATGGAGTCTAAACTTTGGTGATCAACTCAGGGACATCTCGACGAAAAACTATACCTCAAAGAAAGCGCTGCCTGATCCAAACACAACAAAAATTGAACAAACCTATAGTTCTACTGCAGTTTACTACTTAACAAAAAACAAACTCCCTCCAAGGCGACATAAATATACAATATCTAAAGTAAGATAATCAAACAATCAAGTGTACCCATCCAAACGCTAGTTAAACCAGTGACCAGCCTTTCTCTTAACAACCAGCAAAACCCTAGAAACACACAAGAGATAACCTCATCACTCTCGATTTGAAATTGGAAAACAAATTGAATATGAAGCTGATATAAGAACAGCCAACTATCAAGTAAATCTCAGATTCTTATCCTTCACAAGAAACTCAATCGAACAGATACATGAAATTCCTAGAATGATGCTATCCGATCATAGCTGCTGGCACCTACAAAACCATAACCAACAGTTCTGCCACAACACGTATATAGCTTTGTAAAATAAAACGATGAATCTGTCCTATAAAATAGCTTCAAAATCGATATCAAACCATCACTAAATAAACGAGTGTAACCTGATTCAATCAAAACCTAATCCATACTCTGTGTAGATGTGAATCAACAACCTAATAGATCTGCCATAACAAATAGTTTTGCAATTGAAAAATAATCATCTCACTGAATACAGAAGATTCAAAATGATAAAGAATTGAAGAACCTGGATTCCATTGTAAGGAGAATAATTTTCTAACCGTTAACCTATTGAAATAACATACGGTTTTCAAGTCAGAATTATCAAATCGATGGATTATTTATCAACATATTTTAAAAATAAGATTTTATAGAAGTACATAAACTACAGAAAACCCATAGGGCTGCTGAGAATAGGAGGGTAGTATATATATAGAGGTGTATAGGTGTATACTGGTCATGTTGACAACGTGTGTTAACGATAAAACAGGCCGCAACTCCCATACTCATGTACCAGCAGAACCCTAGAAATACACAAAATAGAGATAACCTAGTGACTCAGTTGCAAAACAGAAATCAAATCAATAAAGTATATTTATAAGCAACCAAATATCAAGTAAATTTATCCTTATAGCATAATAAACCAATCAACCCGGTATATATAAGAGATTCCTATAATGATGTTATCCGATCCTAATCTCCGGCACTACAAAACTGAAATCAAACCATCTTATATCAGTAACTTGAGACCTTGAATCCATTACAAGTAATTCATTTGATATCGAATCAGATACGACATAATAACACCGACATATGTGCCATAACATATAGGCTCTAGATCGAATCAAACGGTAGAATAACCTGATCGAAATTCGTTACCAATTCCATGAAAACATAATCCATATTCGATGCACCTACGAATCAACAGCAACCAGACAGATCTACCACAGCATATGATTCACAACCGAATCCAAATATAATCATCAATAGGAGACTATCAAAGTAGAAGAACCTGGAATCCGTAATACTAGACAGCTATCCTATTAGAGAATAAAAACAGATTTCATTTAGCAAATAGATTTGAAAAATAAGAAGGTATGAAAGAAATAAAGAAATATAACAAAAAACCTATGGGCTGTCAATTGAAAGAAGCTAGATATAGGTAGATATAGAGGTATTATGACGTATGTTAGCGCGTATTCAAAAGTGGAAAAAGTCAACTATTTGTTTTAAGTAGGTTTGACAGAAAGGTCGGTCCACTTTGATTAGCTCGAACACTACTTGTCTGTTAGACCAATTATCTAATATATAAAATTCGTCCTTACCATTTATGACATGCTCCAGAAGTTTCATGTCCAAAATCAAATTATAAGTTTTTTTGGAAAGGAAAAAATCAAACTATTTTAACTAATAACGAAAATATATAATATTCGTTTTGAAAGATATCTGATCATGACCAAAAAAAACTATAACATTGTCTTATAAAATATATAATATTTGTTTTGAAAGATATCTCGATATAAAAGCCTGTTTGTTTAATGGGTTTAACTTTAGGTCAAATGTAAGATAATTAAACAAGATCAAATGTACCCATCCAAACGCTAGTTAAACCAGTGACCAGCCTTTCTCAAAACCCTAGAAAGACACAAAAGAATATCTCATCACTCTCGATTTCGAATTGGAAAAAAAATTGAATGTGAAGCTGATATATATAGGAATAGCCAACTATGAAGTAAATCTCAGATTCTTATCCTTCAGAGAAAACCCAATCAAACAGATATATGAAATTCCTAGAATGATGCTATCCGATCATAGCTGCTGGCACCTACAAAACCATAACCAACAGTTCTGCCACAACACGTATATAGCTTTACAAATAAAACAATGAATCTGTCATAACAAATAGCTTCAAAATCGATATCAAACCGTCACTAAATAAACGAGTAAACCTGATTAGATCAAATCCTAATCCATATTCGGCGTAGATGTGAATCAACAACCTAATAGATCTGCTGCCAATACAAATAGTTTTGCAATCGAAAAATAATCATCTCACTAAAACCCAGAAGATTCAAAATACAGTAATAAACAAGAACCTGGATTCCATTTTAGGAGGGTAATTTTCTAACCATTAACCTATTGAATTAAAAAACGGTTTTGAGGTCAAATTATCAAATCAATAGATAACAGAAAACTTATAGGCAGTTCAGAATAGAAGGGAGGGTAGTATATATACAGAGGTGCATAGGTATATTGGTTAATTTGACGATGTAAATCAAACAAGATCAAATGTACCCATCTACAGAACGATTCAACAGGCCCCAAGATGCCGTGTACTCGACAACCAGCAGAACCCTAGAAATACACAAAATAGAGATAACCTCGTGACTCTCGGTTTCGAAACAGAAATCAAATCAATCAAGTATATTTATAATCAACCAAATATCAAATAAATCTTATCCTTTTGCATAATAAACCAATCGATCCGGTGTATATAAGAGATTCCTAGAAAGATTTTATCCGATCCTAATCTGGCACTACAAAACTGAAATCAAACCATCTTATATCAGAGACCTGGCATCCATAATTCATTCGATATCCAAATCAGATACGACGTGATAATACCTAGCAAAAAACCCGACATATCTGCCATAATTAACAACCTGATATTCCATCAAACCGTAGAATAACCTGATCAAAACTCGTTACCAATTCCATGAAAACCTAATCCATATTCCATGCACCTACGAATCAACAACAATCAGATAGATCTACCAGACTACCACAACATATACTTTCGCAAACGAATCCAAATATAACCATCATATCGATCGGAGAATAATTAAAATAGAAGAACCTGGAATCCGTAATACTAACAGCTAGGTTGATAATATCTAACAACAATCCTATTAGAGAATAAAGAAAACATATTTCAGATCGATTGATTATTAGCAAATAGATTTAAAAATTAAGAAGGCATGAAAGAAGTAAAGAAATATAACAGAAATCCTATGGGCTGTTGATGGAAAGAGGGTAAGATATTGGTATACATATATAGAGGTTTTATGTCGGTTAAGTTGATGACGTGTTTTAGCGCATATTTAAAAGTAAGCCAACTGTTTGGTTTAAGGCGGTTTGACAAGGTCGGTCCACTATGATTAGCTTGAACGCGTTAGACCAACTATCTTGCTACACGTGCTGATATATTAGGGAAAAGCGGAAAAATCTGATTTCTCGAGATTTTGTTGCTTTGTAAATTGATTTACCCTCACTTAAGTGAAGAAATGGAGAGAATTGGATTTTGTTGCTTTGTAACTTGATTTAAAAAATAAGTTTATAATTTTTTTTTAAATACATATTTTTTAAAATTGTTATTTAGAAAAAATATATTTTTTTAAATAATTTTTTTTAAATAAATTTAAATTTTTTTTAAATAAATTTAAAAAAATATTTTTTTTTAAATAAATTTAAAAAAAATATTTTTTTAAAAATAAATTTAAAAAAAATATTTAAAAAAAAAATAAGTTTTTAAAAAAAATAAATTAAAAAAAAATATAATTAATTTTTTTTAATATATATTTTTTAGAATTGTTATTTAGAAAAAATAATTTATTTTAAATAATTTTTATAAAAAATAAATTTTAAAAAAAAATTAAAATTTTAAAAAACTATTTTTTTAAATATATATTTTTTAGAATTGTTATTTAGAAAAAATAATTTTTTTTAATAATTTTTATAAAAAAATTTTAAAAATTTTAAAAAACTATTTTTTTTAAAATATATATTTTTTAGAATTGTTATTTAGAAAAAATAATTTTTTTTAAAAAAAATAAACAAATATTTTTTTTTCAGTTCTCGGGTCAAGTCTCTGCTGTTACCAAACATTATAATTAAACAAAATTCTCTACTGATTTCTATTCTCTGAATTTCTATTCTCTACTTCATTTCTTTTCTCTGAAATTCTCTCTACCAAACGTGCCCTTAGTTTCGTGCTTATCGTGTATGACATGCTCTAGAACTGACCAGAAGAATCATTTTTATGTCAAAAATCATATTAAAAGCTTTTGAAAAAATTAATTTCATCAATCTTCAATGACTTCAAAAGAAAACATTATCTATGCTATTAATAATGAATGCATATATATTTTTTTAATTTAAAATATTTGAAATATATTACTGTAATTGTTTATATACAATGTGGAAGCGGCACGCGCTTTGTGGCAGGGCAACAATCTTTAGACGCTTTTGTTCTGTCGTGTACTTCTTCGGATATGATTTTTTTTCTTTCGAGTTTTATGTTTCGGGCTAAGGTGCAACAACAAATGATCTCAAGAAAGAAAGAAACTTTTAGAAACGACATATAATTTTTTAATAAGGTGTCAAAGAAAATGGTTTAAAAGAGTTAAAATATAAAGTTTAATGACTTTAGCAGTTTATTGTTTTTTATAATGCTAGCCTTAAAAGGATGTTAAATATAAAGTTTTGCAAATGAATACCGTTCATTTTGTAGCTAGATATAAAGTTCTAACAGTAATATGCTTTTTCAAAACACGTGTTAGCAATAATTAGAAAATGATGTAAAAGGAGTACACTAAATTAAAAGGAGTAAAAAAGTATCATTGAGTGAGTCAAGAAGTTAATTTGCTGTAATTTTAAACTCGGAAGTATGTTAAATTATGAAAGTATTGAGTTTAAGAGCTAATGTTGTGATCTATTAAACTTTGAGGGGGTGTTTTGCAATTCGGACAAACTAAATAGGCCAAGAAGGCAGGCCAAAATTAGCCCATGGCCCAAACGACAACTTATGTCATCATTTTGAAACGACAATTAGGATATTATAATATATACTAAAAATCATTGGGAATTGGGGCCCACCGCAAGGTTATTATCAAGTTGTTAGTGCATTAATCTATTTCTCCATTGGGCTTTGGAGTGTTAATGGCCCATGCGGCAACCTATGATTAGTCTCTTTTATTAAAACCGTTTAAACCAAACAGTGGCGATGAATAGTTGCATAAACTATACGCCTTAAACCGAAGTTGTGTGCACTGTTTTGCACTGTATTACACTGTTTGTCACTGTTATTTCTTCCCATTAACACACGCTCTCTCATATCTTCCACCCACACACAACCTCCTTTCTCAACACTTCCAGAAAACTCTCCTCACATTTCCAAGCAAAACCCTAAACAGCCTAAAAAATAAGACTGTAATACAGTGCAAACCAAATCAAAACCTATTTCCTAATAAAGTTTATTATGATTGAAACTAATTTGAAATCCGGTCAACACTGTAACTAAAAAATAACTCACCTATCAACACACTTCCTCCCCTGGCATTTCTTTGTCAAACTAAATCAAAACCCATTTCTAATACCAAAATAATCAAACGCTACAATATAATCTCATCATCTTCAATCCAAATCACTGGCGCGGCTTGGGTTTTATAATGTGAAAAATTGAGGGACAAATTGACGATTATAAATACAATGACACAGGTATGCTATTGATTTTTACAATTTTTTTATATCATGACCTGTTCTTGATTGATTTGCTTTTATGTAATTTGTGGTGAAAATATAATTTGGATTCATAATCAATTTCATGATAAGATTCAATGCACACCAAGTTTTTGATAAAATGTTTAACTTTGTAAAAAAAACTGATATTTGGATTTTATTCACAAATATCGGATGTTTGGTCGGAATTTTTTATTTTTTGTGTATCGAAAGCATTACTGACAGCTTAATATTTTGTGAATTATTCTTATTAGAATAAATGCAATCTGTGATGTTAACATTAAAGATGCCTGTTATTTAAGGTTTGGACAAACTGATATTATTGTAAAATGTTACTATAACATTATAATCATAATAAACTTTATTCTGGTTACAGGAACAAAACATTATATTTCATTTGTCATTACATCAGTGGGAAACATGATACCTCAGGTATTGCTTCCATGAACTCTAGATATTATTATTTTGCATTTTTTAAGCTTTTACTCATATATGCAGTGGCGGAACTAGAACATTTTTTTTTGGGGCCGAATTTATTTGGGGGGGGGGGGGGGGGGGGGGGGGCAAATAAAAGATTTGTTTGTAACCTCAACTAAATTACCAGTAAAACCTATAATATTTACGCTATGTGCTGCAAATTTTGGGGTAACCGCGACCCTCCCCTGCCACTTCATAGGTCCGCCATTGCATATATGCTTTTTTATACTTATTTATACTGTATTAAAGAAGTATATCTCCTTGAGCAATGAGCTGTTGTTGACAATGACGGAAGTGAAATTGCCTGTAATTTCATAACAAGATTACTTTTGGATCAATCTTTTAGGAAAATGAAATCCCTCTTTTACATGAATATAATGGCGTAACGAAAGAAATCAGTGCCTCTCTTGAGGTAAATATATAATCTCTTGAATAAAAATCAAATTTCGCAAATGCATTATAGCTAAAACTATTACTTCATGAAAATACCATCACACTTCTCTTCTTTGCACAATGGCAGAAGGAACGCCGCTTATTATAAGTGCCAATTACACAATGTGCAAATCTCACAGTTGGTGCATCATTTTGCAGTTCTTCAAGTTGACACCCGGAGAATCTTAAAAGGATCCTTTTGTACTTTATGTTGGTGAAACACTATAAAAGGTATGAAGACGCATCTTAGCAGTGTCATTAGTATCATACCAAACAACATGTTGAGTTATTTACCTTGCTTGTAATTACTGGTGTTTATATTGCTGATTATGTTGTCAAGCTGTAAATTACTAAATTACAGGTGAAATAAGTGCTTCTAAAGTATGATTATGTTGTGTTTTTACAGATGGGTTATTCGGGGCTGTTTGGATAGCTTATTTACAGCAGCCCTTAAAGGTGTCTTTACATCATAACAATGGCTGTTTGGATAAGCTACTTCAGCAGTGATTTCATGGCCACGACACGTTATTAGGTCGGTTTTGTAATTTTTGTAGACACCATGACAAGGAAATAATACGCAAGATCATCCTGCCATGATTCAGGTAAATTATCAATTTACTTTTTCCAACATTATAATTTTTCTTACTTTTAATACACTTTTCGTTTAAACTGCTATTCTTGACCATCTGCAAAACAAATGTTTTGATGTTCTTTTATTGACAGATGATATGGGTATTGAACGTGTACAATCAAGCCATGCCGATGTTCAAGGTAAATAAGATTTATGCATGATTGGGTGTATTTCAGTTATATGAGTTATTCCTCGCACATACCAAGGTAGTCAGTTACTTAAATAACATGTTCTCATACATGGAGAATAATCATCATGAAAGATACAAAGGTCATTGAAAAGATTTACATGATTTGCAAAGTTCTTTTACTTATGCTTTCTATTATCATTTTTTGATTAGTCTATTCTTATGCAGCACCCAAAACTGTTCATGTGCCTAAGAATAATATTCCTAAGCAAATGGTTGTTCTGCGTCAAACTACATGGCAGATTGGGCAACAAAAGTTTTTTTTTTTTTTTTTTTTTTTTTTTTTTTTTTTTTTTATACGGGTCAAAAGGGGCTGTTTTTAGTGCATGTCAAAATGGGTTGGTTGCAGACTTTATGAAGGACAACCTACTCAGCACTTCGATCATCTTTAAGGTAAATTTGTGTCATCATTTGCTTCTTTAAGAGTTTGCTATCGCTTTTAAGCATAGAATCATGGATTACAACTTTTTAAATGCATGAATAAAATATCAACTTATTTTTTAAAAGGAATAATCAATAATTATTTACATAATTCACCTTCGCTTTTGAAGTTTTACATTGTCTTAATTAACCGTCATATTGTTTCTTTCTTTGAGTGAGCCTAAATTCTTTAAAGATTTCTACAAATGGTCATATGTAGAACAACAACAACAAAAACAACAACAACAACAACAACAACAACAACAACAACAAAAGCATTTAACAGTGACATTATTATAGATGAGTAAAACATAAATTGTCAAGACTTTCAAACCAATTTTATATGCTTAAGTACCTTAATATTCATATAATTTTGTGGTAGCAGCCGTGTACTTTTATCCCGACCACACAACATGTATGCATTAAGGGATTTCGTGAATGATGTGTTTGTATCCCATCTAATTATTGACAAAAGTACATGATGCTTTTTTTTTGTCACATGTGTGCAGACGCTGCTGAAAATTGGCTACTTCACTTAATCATACGATGTCGATTGGCAATTTATGCATGGAAGAAGATTGTGCCTTTGTGAGTACTTGAACGATTAATTGCTGCTGAAAGATTTAGGCAATTAGTTCCGTTTAACCCCTACACAGTTTATATAGGCCTTCCCATTTACACTTTCCATAGTTTAAGGAAGTTATATGTAGCATAACTGTATGGTGTCATAGAATATGGTTACTTTATATAAACATTCAATACTTTCTTGCATAATTGTTATGATTTTAACATTTTTGCATAACTCTACAATACTACTTTTTTACTTTAAATAGTATTCCCGCAACAACGCGCGGGCTCACCCACTCTTTTATAAATTTAAATGTCAAGTTTTTAAATACTTTTAATTAAAAATTGTAACAATATCTATAACTAAATTAGCAGTTTAAATATTGTTTGATCCTCAAACTTTTTTCATTTTTTATTTATAACATATAGACATTTTTTCTCGCAATTACTACAAATTAAACTCGTAAGTATTGTATCAAAGGTCACATCAAAACATAAATTCGCTAGTATTATTATTTGTCTCTATACACTGTCGCTTTGCACGGATATTCATCTAGTCTTATAAAATAGATGAAATCATACATAACAATGTAGTCGATTTCCTACATTTTCTTTGAAAAAAGGGTAGGGACAAGGGGAAAATATGTATCAGAGACTTACTGTAGAGACTGAAGTGTACATTTAAAAAAAAAAAATTCAAATAAAATGTAAAGAATTACCTACATTGTAATGTAGGCAATGTTGCAAAACAAGGCTTACAAGGCCGATTAATCGCCGATTAGGTGCTAAAAGGCCACAAACCTTTCCGATTTGTGTAAATCGGTCAACCATGGTCAACGACAGTTAATGACGGTCAACGGTGGTCAAGCTTGCCCAAAACCTTCAAACCTTGCTGGAAATACCCAAAACTCAATGTAAAATGTTTAATAAGTTATACTTGTTGTTTATATCTATTTCAATATGTTTTTTTTAAGAAAAATCTTGCGAGTAATACCTAAAATTTGACAGAAATACCTAAAACTTGTCGAAAATACAGATTTTTTTTTGAAAATGCCAATCTGATTAATCACTGATTAATCCCGCCTAGACCGGTTACAAACTACAGGGAGGTCGACCGCCCGACTACCGATTCAAGATTTTTACAACCTTGAATGTTGGTATGATTTCCCCTTTAAAATATACAAAATATAATATCATTTGGAAACATTTCCCAATATAACTAAAATTAAAGACATTTACATATATAATTTGACAATAGAACTTTTAAGATTCGTAGGCAGCAATTGTCAAAAGAAGCATTTTTTTCCATTTTTGTCTTCAGGTGGGAAGCAGAAATAGAAGTATGTTTTATTTATTTTTTTTTATCTGCAGGCGTGAAGAGGAAATAAAAGAAGTATATTTGTTTAATTTTAGACATAAGAAGCAAAAAATGATTTTTTTCTTCTTCAATTTTGCATATTATTTATTTGTCTGATATCACTTATTGTATCATATAGACTTCAAATTCACCTCTTCTCTCGTAGACATGATCTTGCATATCAAACATAAAAAATCTAAAAAAGCAAAGCACATGAAGCTTGCGGTCGACCACCTTGTAGCTTGCAACCGGTCTAGGCCCGGATTAATTGGTGATTAATCGGATTGTCATTTTTGGTAAGTTTTAGGTATTTGAGGTGAGTTTTGGGTATTCCTGGAAAGATTTTCCTTAAAAATACCTTGTAATAGATATAAATTGGACTATAAGTGATTAAAACTAAATTGCGGCAAGTTTTGGGTATTTTCGGTAAGATTTGCAAGTTTCTGTCAAGTTTGACCATCGCTGACTACCATTGACCATGGTTGGCCGATTTACACAAATCAGAAATGTTGGTAGCCCAGTAACGCCTAGGAGGGGATTAGTCAGCCTGGTAGGCCTTTTTTGCAACACTGTTATTTTATTTTATTTTTGAACAACAATTGTCTTAACTAGCATGAAGCTAAAAAAAAAGAGAATTACAAGGTCGACGATAGAATGTTACAAGGATTACAAAACCATTCTATCCAACTGGACGTGATATTTATACTCCTAGCATAAATTCAATTGTACGACAATTGTTTTACATCATTAAAAAGCAGCTCCTTTTGAGGTCGTTTGAGGTTGAAGACAGTTTTGTTTCGATGATTCCATATAGCCCATATAGATGTGTTTACGATCACATTGAGAATTTCCTATGCTTGTGTGCCAGGGGAATCCGATCAGCTATGGTTAAGATATCTAGAAGGTTTGAGTTGTTGATTCTCGAAAATTGCCACCATGAGAATACGACCTTCCAAGTATCAATGGTTATGGGGCATTTGAAAAATATATTATCTTCCGTTTCAATGTCGTTGTTGCAAAGAGGGCATCTAACTGTATCGAGATCAATTCCACGCCTATCAAGATTAAATCTTGTAGGAAGTCTTTTGTTCAAAACACGCCAAGCAAGGATGTTTACCTTTGTGGGCAGTAGCTAATTTCATCTGGTGTGCTAAGAGTTATTGTCACTTGACATGGTGGAGATGAGCGTTCGCATGCTGTTAATAGAAAATCTTCCTGAGGCATCATAGGTGAATTCCCAAACATTGCAATCATTTGAGAGGTGTAAGTTTACTAGAAGATTAATGAGTTCAGTTTGTTCATTTAGGTCGTCTTCTGATCGAAAATTTCTTCTCTAGGTCCACGAAATAGAAAAGCTAAAAACATTAGACAAATTGTGGTTAATGGGCGTGTAAGTTTGTTGTGAGGTGGAAGTAACAGTAGGATTATTGTTTGATGAGGAATTGATGGTTCTCTCACAAACTAAACAATTCTTGTTTAGCTCAAGCCTATACAACAGTGGGAAAGATTCTTGAAGAGCCGTGCCACCTAAAAAATGATCATACCAAAAACTTGTACTTCTACCATTTCCAATATTTTTTGCAACACTGGTATTAGTTACAACTATGCCGTGTATAAACTCATACTTCGTAATAGTGAAAGTTATTAATATGTCAGGTTTCATGGTGATTTATAGAGTCCATACACGTTGGATCACCAAAAAATAACTGAGGAAAATCCTTGCACCAAAAATTTGTCATCTCGTGTACAATTACTTCTAAAAGTCGTCATCTCATATACTTTTACTTATGCGTGTTGTTTTATCTTTTTTAGAGTAAACGAGCTTGGGCACCCGCGCGTTGCTGCGAGAATGTTGTGTTTAATCAAAACTCGAAATAAAACGATCAAAATTTTATTATTATTATTATTATTATTTAAGGACTAAATTTGCAAAAAGGGGTGCACGCGCTCGTTAAAAAAATAAATTTTGATCGTTTTATTTATAACTCCGAATTTTGGTTTTATATATAATTTTGGTTTTTTGTAAAAAAAAATAAAAAATAAAAATGACTAAATTTGCAAAAGATCGCTAACGGGGGACTAACGGTGCGATTTATAGATAATTGAGGGACTGAAAGTGTAAATTCGTTAGCTACAGTGCAGGCACTATTCGGTACTGTGCTGCACTGTAGCAACCACTGTTTGGTACTGTAGCAACTTATTTTTCAGTTTTAGTCCCTTAACATGACATTCTTTGCAAAGTTAGTCCTTAGGGACTAACGGTGAAAAAAAAATAACGTTAGGGGCTGTTTATGTTTATTATTTGCACAGAAAAAGCCCCTAAAGTTATTGGTCTGCTGCAAATTTAATCCACGTCTGTTAGTTAGCAGTCGTTAAGGACTAACTTCGCAATTGGTCACTAACCTCAGGGGCTAAAAGTGGCAAACACGAAACTTGCAAAGTTATTGTTGCTACAGTAACAAAAACGCCTTTTAGTATATATATAAATTGCAAAAATTGTCGTTGTTTGGTCAAATTGCATGTTTTGTTCGTATGGTTTGAAAAGTGTAGCATTCCTGTGAAAAAACCTTGGGTCCGCTTTCATCCTTCAACTCAAAAAACGTTAGTTTAGGTCAGGTTCATATTGTCGATCGTTGTGATCTTCATTGAAGATGAACCACATTGATGCACGTTGTTGTTTTAGTCAGATTTATATTTGTATTTAGGTCTTATTAATTAGGCTTCTTTAATCTTTATCATTTTTCTCTAAATTAAGCCACAACCTATTTGTACTATCTTATTTGTACCAATTTTACTCATATATTGATGGCTATCCTTATTTATAGGAATCATGACACTTTTTTTTTTCTTCCTATTTTGTAAAAGTTTTGTGGATATAACATTTTATTTTAGACAAACAGAGAAATTTATAGCCTATATGTATGAGAAATACACAGTACATAAAGTAACGGGAACGCCTAATGTATCTTTCTTGGAGGGCTTTTATCTAGCAAATGCTTTTCTCATATGATAGATCGATGGTGGTTTCGACTTATGTAAATTGTGTAGAAATAAGGTTTAACGATTTAGGTAGGGTGGAAAGTTCAGCCAAACTAGTCTACAAGTTTCTCACATGTTGCTCGTAGCCGTGGTTCTTAGTTTTAGATATAATACCATCTTTAATTGTAACCACATACATGATTCAGACAGTACACTTACGCCAATTTGGGGATTGTTGTGGCTGTACAAAATGTTGAAATGGAAAGAGCTATACATGCTTATGTGTAAACTGATCAGAGACCTAAAATTTTTGACATATGAAGGTATATAAGTTGAACATCACCGATCATAGCCTAAAGAATAGATAGCAATGAAACACTCGATATAATTAATTACTCGGTACTCACCCGCACTTCTCATCTACAAAAATCATGCACACCAAATACCATTCAAAGCGACTAAATGGCTCCCTTCAGAATACTATTCATAGAAGCACGAATACAAGTTTTTCACGGGAGGCATTTTACCTCCAACCCTCCTCTTTCTTATCCGGGCTTGGGACCGGCTGAGTACACACTAGACCCAGGCAGAGTTAAAACTTGTACACACACCATACCAATATTAAACAAAGAAACAATCAAAGCATATACAGCAAAAGCAACATCTTCCAAATAGCCACTAAACCACACCATGCACAGATAACATTTTGCAGTCTTCAGCCTTACTTTTATATCAGCACCCAAATCAAAACTTTTATTTAAAATCCATATCTGGTCTATCACAGTATAAACCACCCATAGTCCCATATGAAACCAAACACCACCTACTCATTTGCAGAAACAGCTGAACCAGAAAAGCATGTAGCATGCAATCTCTCTTAATCAAGGACATCAAAACAACCAGCACTCTCCTCCATCAAATCCTACATGATTGCACACCTAGCCATATCCATATTCTCACAAAGTGCAGATCACTTGCAGAAAAGACTAGCCATAACAATATCGCTACGACTATCCATTTAGCAGTCATACTTGAGCAAGGACAAATAAGGAAAACCAATCATGAATCATGAGTGCATCTAGTAATATCTAGCTTCTTACACATCGAACTACAATTGTGTTTTACCTATCAAAACTTCATTAAATTCACCTTTCATCAGATAACTTGTCTTCCAGTTTAAAGAATACAAACAAACAGACTTCATTAAATTCCCACTTCCAGCACACATACTTTCATTTTTCATCAGGTAGGGTACAAGATATATCTATCGCTGTAAAAATTTTGGAGACCACAGAGCAAGTAAATTTTATGTTCATCAAGAAGAGCTGAAGAGCCAGCCAATAAAATCAAAAAGAAAGCACTGTTCCAACCAATCCATGTGAAGGAAGGACACTATAGTCATGTAATTTTGACACATTTAGTATATCCTGACCGATGACTGCAACAACCAGCGCATATAGGAACTGAGAAAAAGATTAACATCCAACAGTAACAGAGGTAAAATAATACTCAAACTGACAACCACTCCATTCAAATCAGATGTACCCTTTGATCCATTTAGTACCATAGCAGCAAAACAACTAACCCAACCTAACGATTGCAACAACAAATAAAAACAACTAACCCAACCATCCAAGCTATGAAATAGCGAACCACTGCTGAGCCCGCTCCCACAGCCAACAAAGATTCCTGACGGTGATGGCCAATAACAAATTGAATAGGCAAACATCCAAGTTTCAAGTAACTCTTACTGCAAAAAAAGGAAAAAACAGCAAGCACCAGAAAAGCACAAAAAAATTCAATGTGGATGTATGGTCAAGGGCCTGATATAACCTGAGCACTTCAAACAACAATTTTAGGGATATAAGTGAATGATTTGCATGAAAAAAAGAACCAGTCATATTCGGGGATGCATAAGCCTATGATGACAATAGTATACTCATGCATTTAAGCCACATAAAAGGAAGATAAATGGAAGAGCATAACATAACTATTCCAAGGCCAATTAAACAGCAGATACTCGCATGAAACGTACAGCTACACAATCTGCAAGATGCAACAAATGAAGAATACATAACAATAAAAAAGTAAGATGATCATATATACGGAAGAAAACCAGCAGACAAACAATTAAAATGCCAGGACATGTGTAAAGTACCTAACAAACCTACAGGCAGAACATATTCTATAGGGTAATCCACCAACAAGCTTTCTTACGCCTATAAGTGAGAGAGAGGAAAGAGTGGGATGCAGCAATTTAATAACAAGGTAAAGACAGAAAAAAGTAGGAAAGAGGTCATGTAAATTAAATTAGAAACCAGCATATAGCCATCATGAGCACTGTGTTTGGAAATCAGCAAACCTACACACAAACAAGGTTATTTTGAGAGCATATACTAAATGTTTGCCACTATGGGAGATAAAGAACCTAAATACAAGGTTTTAAAAAGCAATAGAACTTAATTTATAACTTAGTCTTAAGTATCGAGGAGAACTCAAATGACGCATCCAGTCTGTTGACCTATTAGCAAAAGAGGAAGATACAAGGACCTCATATGATGACGACAGCTAGAAAACCATGTAAGGCAAATACTTGTAAGAATTATAGAAAAAACCAGCACAAGGCGACCATTATCATTGGACAAGGATGTTTGATTCCACATAAACCTACACACGCAACATAATCTTGTCATGCAAACTTAGAAGAAAGCAAAGAGATGTTAAAAGCATAAATGACAAAAGCAAGTGGGCATCTACGAAACAAGAAGATAATTTCAAAACTCAAAAGCATCTGAAGGCAGAAAAAAAAAAAAAACCCCAAGACCAGAACGTTGATATCACACAAATTGACCAAGAAACCTCCTATTAAATTAGGCCCACCAAACCAATCAAATTGCAGGTACACGTAAGAGAAAGACAAGCTACAAAAACTGCAAGATACAACCGATGAACAATTCAGGAAAACTAGAAAATGCAAAGACAGAAAATAAGAAAACCGATAAAGACCAGCAAATGGCCATTAAGAGATCAAGACAGGTGTACGGCAAGCAACAAACCTACAAATAGAAACGGTCCTCTTGATTAAAAGGCAGAAAGAATGACAGCCAGTTAACATCCTAAAATAAAAGATTATGGTTTTAAACACAGCCTGGTATTACTCAGATTGCAAGGATCCAACCCTTAGGACCACATATATCATATCCCAACCACACATTTACTAATGGTCCACCAGCACAGAAGCAGTCCAATTTAGGTTGGTACCATCTTAACCTGCGGCAATAATATGAAGTATACTTACGCATCTAAGCTACACAAAAGAAAGAAATAAAACACATGTAACAAAAACAGGAACACCCAAAAAGAGAGGTAGAGTTCACACAAAAATTGGACCAAGACACGCTCATCAGCCAACTCAGATACATTCCATATGGATTAAAGAGTAATTTCACTTTGAAGTACCCCACACAGACTCGGGACCAATCAACAGAAGATATATGCAATTGAAGACCTATCATAATAGAGGACAGAGCATAAAAAAGGTTTAGAAAAATCAGTAGATAGCGCCCATAATGATCGACACCACATAAACCAACACACAGAACATGCAAGCTTACACAAGGAAAATCAAAGAAACGAGTTAACCAACAGAACAATGGCAAAGAAAAAATGACAGGTGGTAGACAGCAAAAAAAACATCTTAATCACATTCAATTATTCAATTATATCATATACATTAAAACTACAGAGAAACCATCACATGAGGCCAGGACTGTGGTTCAGCATACGACAAACCTACATAAAAACATAGTCCTCTCAAGAAAAAAATAAAAATAAAATAAAATAAAATAAAAAAACAACATTGGCAAAAAAGCGAACTAAAAATAAGTAAAATTACGCATCACAATACTAAAAGATCTGCAACGGTCAAACCAACAGTTGTCTTTCTGAGAGAACTCTCTATCGAACCATTAGCAACATATCATGAACTGAAAGTATGAGCAAGAGAGCGACAAATAATGATTCTAATGATATTTTTAAGAGAATAAATTTCCAAAGAAAAAAAAATAATAATAATTGAACGTCAAGTCAAGTGAAGAACCAGAACAGATACCCTTAGAACAACATAAACGAACTTAAATATGAAGTCCACCACAAACCATTCTCAACCTATAAACAAAAGAGCAAAATAGAATGATCTCACAATGATGCTAAAAAAACTTAAATAACCACAAGAACTAAAGAAAACCAGAAGAGGGTGATGGACAACGTTGTATGATACCACGCAAACCTACAAACAAAACATAATAATGTAATGCAAGCTTACACAAGTGAAAACATGAGATCAAATAATGAACAAAATAAAGGAAAAAGGGAAATAATAGTACTACTGGTCCAACTGCCAAAAGACGGTCCAATCATATTCAGGAATCTCTAAGCCTGCCGCGACAACATATAATTATGCATCAAATCCCCCCCCCCCCCCCCCCCCCCCCCCAACACACACACACACACACACACAGAGACAAATAAATAAAGAGAGGGTCCAATCGAAACACATGCTCTTCCAAGCCTATCAGCAAAAGAGGGACAAAGAATTCTTCTAATCATATAGCACACGCAAATAATTTCAAATAGAAAAAGAAATGACCAGGAGTCTTTGAGAGAGAAAAAACAGCATATTGACATCACTAGGACCACTTTTGCAACCAGCACACCTACATAATGAGAAATTGAGAAGTCCTCATAATTAAGACCTCATAAAAGTGATTTTCCATTAAAGAAAATAAAAGCATAGAAAGAAAGTTTAGAACAAATTGAGCTTATTCAATATTTTGGCCTAAAGTATCACACAATAACTCATATGAGAAGTCCACCACACGAACTCTCTCAACCTATCAACAAAAGAGCGAAGAGAAGGATCTCATGATGACGAAAATAAACCAATAAAACTAAAAAACTATATATGCCCATAAGGGTGATAGAAAACCAGTAAATCGTGATTGCCCAGGATGTATGACACCACAGACACCTACAAATAGAATACAATTGTGTCATGCAAGCTTATGCAATGATAAACAAGAAAGCAGAACAGAATAACAGAAATAAAGATTGAAAAATGTGATCCAATCATATTTGGTAATTCTCTATACCTGTGTCGACAAAACGTCATCTAATAAAACACACACACACACACACACACACAAAAGATCTAACACTAAGACACTCAAGACGTGAAAGGTATGAATTTTGGGGAAACCAGCAGATGTTCATTAGGAGGCCAGGACAAGAGCTCAGCAAATAAAAGACCTATAGACAAAACAATTCTCTTATTTCATGAAACAAAGCACAAAGAAACAAAAGACATGATACATGATTTGGGACACAAGAACAATACTAAATTAACACAAAGGTCAAACCATTATCTTCCTGCAGGATCTGTCTATATACAACCAAAAGAAGCACATTTTCTATACTAAAACTAAAGTATCTATCGACATTTATGTGATGCTTCTACTTCTACACTCTAAAAAGAATGACTCTAATCATATCATAAGGACAGAATTAAGTACTTAAGAAAAGATCACAAGAGTCAAAAAAGAAAAAGAAAAACAGAGGCTAGTTATCAGAATCACCACATTTAGTAACTAACAAACCAACAAAGAAGGCAAAGGTCCTCTTGTTTAAGAGCCTAAATATGGAGCCTATGTATTAAGATAGAAAGAAGGTTTTAGAACAAAATAGAACTTATTCAGTATTTTGCATTCTGGACTATCGTCTGCAACCAAATGAGCATCTGTAACATATCAACAAAAGAGAGAGAGAGAAAAATCTATAATGATGACGGACAAGAAACCAATAATTTCAAAAGAGCTCAAGAAGAACCAGCAAATGGTGACCAACTGATCATGATTGCCGAAGTATGTTTGACACCAAATGAACCTACAAACAGAGCATAATCTTGTCATGCAAGCTTACACAAAAGGGGAAACTAAACCAATTAATGAACTGAGTAATGGCAAGGAATTAGCATATGACATGGCCAGCAGTTAGCCAGCAGAATAGCAGTCCAATCATATTCTTAGTAATGGCCAAACCTGTGGTGACAACAACACATAATTACACATCTAATCCACATGCACATACAAATAAAGAATAGATCATGCTTAACACAGTAACGGTAACAAAAACACCCAGGAGGAGAAAGGCAGACGTCACAGCAAAGATAGACACGTCTAGCCAATGCCTTGAACACCCTCACGGCACAACAAGGTTCCTTATCAATGAACAACTTGCATATTTAGACACTGAGATTTAAGAGGACATAGGAAGTTAATAAAAGTTTGTAGTTGGCATGTTAGCCTAGTTATCAAAAGAAACCTTGACCAAATTAATACAGGCATAACCATATATACACTTAAACAACAGAAATCTTGACGACTAACTGAGTGACTTATGCAAAACTTAACCTCAAAACAAACGCTACATAACCTCATTAATGATCATCCAAGCACTGAAAATTGTAAAAATCCGTAAATTCACTGCAACCATTAGCCAACAAACAAATCAAATGACTCCCTAAACCCACAGGGCAACATAAACATATATGGTATTTAAGGGGAGGTAATCTTGTAATGTACCCATCCAATAGCTACATAATGATAAGCGAGTCCCCAACTCAAACCAAAAACAAACCTAATATAAAGCATCAGATATAAGCAACAAATAACAAGTAGATCTTATCCTTTGCAGAAGAACGACAAACTAATCGAACCAAATATATAAAATTCAAATATATAAAACTCATTCAATCGAGATCAGATACCTTGCAGCAAAAACATAGCCATAATTAATACCTAGCAAAGAAAAACCGACGGATCTGACATAACAAACAAGTTACTGATCGAAAACAAGCCGTAACTAAGTGTAGAATAACCTTTAAACCCATTATCAGTAACTAACCCGTCATGGCCTATAACCAGTGCACCTATGAATCAACAACCTGATAGATCTGCCACAACAGATAGAGATAGAAATATATCGAAAGAAGGAACCTGAAATCCGTCAATTAACAGCCAAGATGCGAAACTAAGCCCCAAAAAAAGGCTACCTGACTACGTGAATGATCATCAATTCAAAACAAAATTTGAGCAAACCTATAATTTATATGCATTTTACCACTTAACGAACAACAAACAAATCAACTTAGCCTGTAACCTTCGAAGGCAGCATATATATGCAGTAACTAATGTAAGAATATAAAAAAAAGATCATTTATACCCATCCAGTTGCTACTCGATGATAAACAGGTCCCCAGTCTATCTCTCAAATTAAAACCAACAGATCCCTAGAAAATACACAAGAGATGCCCGTGATATTCGATTGCAAATCTGAAAACATATTAAATATAAAGCAACAGATACAAATTTTCAAGTAAACTTTACGCTTTGCAGACCAAAACAATCGATTGATCTGATTAAGAATCCTAGAATGATGCTATCTTATCCTAATCTCTGTCCACCTACAAAACCATAACCAATATATTTCTGCCACAACACATAGCTTTGCTAATAAACCTATGAATCTATTTGGAACAATTATAGCTTCAAAACAGATAACAAACCATCATTAATTGTAGAAGATCCATTCAATCAAAATTGGATACCTTCATAGCCTATCAAAGAAACTGATGATCTGCCATAACAATATATATAAGCTTCTATATCGAAACCAAACCATCATAAAAGATGCCAGTATATCCTGAATTGATCAAAACCTAATCCAGATTTATCTGCCATAACAAATAGTTTTGCATCGATAGTAGAAGATGCATCGTTAGGGGGAAAATTCTCTAAAAATTAACCTATTGAAAATAACAAACACCTTTCTTATCAATTAACCTGGAATCCATAGTTATGCAACATGTGGTGTACTCAACAGCCAGCAGAACCCTAGAAATACACAAGAGGTAACCACGTGACTCTCGGTTGCAAAATGGAAACGGAAATCATATCAAATATAAGCAACCAAATACCAAGTAAATCTTATCCTTCTTTGCAAAATAAACAAACCAACTCGGTATAAAAGTTCCTAGAATGATGCTATTGGATTCTAATCTCTGGCACCTACAAAACCAATAACAAGTATCTCCCAATTTAAAATCAAAACCATCTTATATCAGTTTCATGAGACCTGTAATCCATTATGAATAATTCATTCGATATCGAAATATTATACCTAGCATAGGAAAACCAAAGATCTACCAAGAACTCATTCCATCAAAACTTAATCCATATTCCATGCACCTACGAATATAATCATCTCATAAAATAACCCATATTGAAAAACCTGGAATCCGTTGTGCTCAGATGATAATATAAGATAACCAACTGATTCTTAAAAAGATTAAAAAATAATAATAATAAGAAGTCAAGAAAGAAGAAGAGAAATAACAGAAAACCTATCGGGGTGTTGAGAAAGAGGGAGGGTAGGGGTATTTATAGGAGTATGTAGATCGTTTGGGCATGTTTGGTGACGTGTGTTAACGCGTTTAAGGCGGTTTCACATATAAGGTCGGTCAATTTGATTGCTTAAATGGTTGTTGTCTTTTGATCAATTAGCTTGTTACACGTGACTCTGGATAAGATTCTTCCGTTCAGGCTGGTTTTAGTGGCCTTCCTTTCCAACGGATACTTGTGATAGAGTGAGTTAAACTACTCCTAATTGTCACATTACAAATTTTTACCTTGCCGTCGTATTAATTTTCTTGCTCAATTCACTTTCTCTTACTTTTTACCCCTAATGAGATACTTATATGCACACGTACAGACAATCATCACATATGTAAAAGAATTTCCTAATTCAATTCTTGAAATAAGTATTTCTCAAAAAAAAAAAAAAAAAAAAATTGAAATAAGTATTACTAAATTAAAATTTCGAAAAATCAAAACTTAGTTGAATTTAATGAAATATGTGCCTTGTCATCCAATGGCGCAGCTATATAGGGGCCGGGGGCGTCCGACTCTCTGAATTTTTTTTTGCGATGTAGGGGGTATATACTTTTCGTGAAGAAAAATTTCGGTATATTCGATTTCGACCCTCTAAAATTTCGGTATTACCCGAAAAATAGCCTTAGGAAAAAAAAAATTAGATCCCGACCCCCCACTGAAAATTTTCTAGCTTCGCCACTGTTGTCATCAAGTACGATCAATATTATCTTGAGGCATGAATTTTCAACTAGGATTATCATGCTTTGATTTAATGTAGTATTTGGATAAGGGATGTTAAACGATTTTTGTTTATACAATGAATTAATATACGTGGTATTTGTTATTTCATTTAATATTAATTGTATCTTATTTTTGCATGTTTAAATCTGCGAATAATTTATATTATTATAAAATTGTCCATTGTCGATCAACAATATGGGAGTGTAATTGAATTAAGACAAATCTGCGTAATTGTTAATATCTTGGAATATTAAAAGATCTTTCCACCAAACTCACATGATATTCACAAGTTTCCATATGGACTACCCCAACTAACAAGATTACCACTTTATCGATCGTTGTCATCAAGTGTGTTGGAAAATTTAGTGCACTTGAGGGATTAATTCACACATGGTAATGGGTTTGGAGGTACGGAGTGTACACTCATTTGATCATTGAATTCCCTGACTCAATAGTGGTTACTAGTAGTTTCTGTTTCTGCTAGTAGAATCTGTTTCTGCTAGTAGAATTTGTTTCTGCTATAGTTGAATCTGTTTCTGCTGATGGTGGATTCTGCTGATTGTGGATTCTGCTAGTAGATTCTGCAGCTAGAATGATTCTGCTGATAGCATCAGTTTATTCTGGTGCTCGTTTTTAACCACTGATTCCTACTATTATGGAAAATATTATGATATAATTAATGGGCCGTTAATTATCCATAATTCCATGGGTTAGGGTTTGAGTATTCTCTATTATAAATAGAGGTCATAACATTCATGGATACGATTATCAACACAAACCCTAAACACTTGAATACAATTCTGTTCTTGATTTGTGCCTAAAACAAGAACATCACTTGGTCTTATCCCATAGAGATATTCGTGTAACCCAGGCATAGGTTTGAATAGTTTCTATTGGAAAGTGATAACACGATTTCAAGTGAATATCCGGTACTCATTGATTATCTTAACCATAATCTGGTAACACTCAAACATATAATAACCAACAAAGTGAATCTTATAAGTGATTTTCTTTGCTAATCCTTAGACTTGATATGCAAGTAGGTCTTGCATGTATGAATCTCATTTTTTGTTATAGTTTAATGATATCCTGAATAAGGTAGTTATAAAGGCTATTTTAAGAAGTGTTGTGAAGCACATAAATGACACGTGCAATCAATACATAATTGGTTCCTTCAACTAGATATTGAAGTATTATACCACTGGGCCTCTCGTTGGGTTGAACAGATATTTGCATGACCATGCCCAAAAGTAGTCTAGATAGTCTCGATACATTTTGTAATATAATTCATAGAAGCGGGAAACAAAATCGTTATAATGTAATGACATAGATTTATATCCATATTTAACACGGTATCGGAAACAAAGGATGGTGAATGACTAAATCATTTAACTGAGACTTTACAAAACTACACTTAGGTATTTTTTGGCGCATTGAAGTGTTCCTAGATGCTTACCAATGTTATTATATTTATTTGGGACATGTCCAAGTCGGAGCTGTTGGGATATGTCCATGTCACAAATAAATATATGTCTGAAAAATACGTAAGCCTATGGGGTCGTTAACACGTAGATACAATTATAATGTAATTAATATATATAATGTATTATATTAATTATATTAGTTAAATAACTAATATTTTTTATTGTAGTATATTAATCGTATAAACATTTCACGACAAGTACTTAACGGGCGTTATTTAACTGTTACTTAATGGTCATTAGCTAAGGCATTTAATTAATTAAGTTGGCACTTAAGATTATTTAAAATAAACCTTAAAAACAATTCTAGAGCCTTCCCTTAAGGAGGTTTGGTCGAAATTATAAAGGGGAGGAGGTTAGGTTTTGTGAAAACCTAGCAAACCTAATTTCTCTTTTCTTCTCCTCTTTTTGTAAACCGATCGTGCAATCCCCCCCCCCCTCCCCCACCGCGCGGGCAAGGGTTTTCGATTTTGATCAAGCAAACAAAGTGTTTGGTTTGTTATCGTGATCCAAGAACTAGCATCCTAATTGTTATTGCTAGATAACGTGTTGTGTCTGAGACCATAGAGGGCTTTAACTTTAAAACCTATATAGTTATTCGTGTGGTCTCTTGGGGAAATTAGTACCCACGTTTGTGAATCCATTCCTTATTCGATCTACAATAAGTAAACTTAAACAAGGTAATTAGTTATGTTAATTAATTATATACTATACTTGATCATATATCCACTGCGTTTACTCGTGTTATATTACATGTCTAATATGTTAAATTCCAACGCTATTGCTATTGCGACTAACCCAGCAGGGTCTAGTGCTGCATTGGATGTGAGCTTGCCTGCAAATTTTTAGAAATTAAACATTTTTAGCACAAAAAATTGTTCCATAGCATTGCTTGATCATTAACACTTTTTCAGTTTGTTTGTAGTTCAACTTATCTTATATAGACTTATAGGAAATGGCGCTTTTATGTAAACATGAAGTCTCAATGCTAAGTTAGTTCAAACATAGCTCAATAAATACTAGAACATGTTTATCAAATTGGAACATGCATGTGTTGGTCATTTTCCTATGTTGTAAGATAGCTCAATTTATCTTAAACATTTGTGCAGGTATTAGAGTACGCTAGACACAATTTAGAACTGAGTGGGTATACAAATACTCAAAATTCGGCTCGCTTCAAAACTACTAGCAAACAGTAGTTTATACATGTTTCTCAGGTCTGTTTAAGTATTTACTAGATTAATATGTCACTTCTAAACTTCAGAGCTAGCTACATAATTTAACACAATAATATCTCTAATAAGGAAACCCAACATACCATACGCAATTGCTGACCCGACACCAGCAAAAACGAAAAGAAGAGTGGCAATGACCAAGTAAGACTTGATTGAAGCACCATTCAAAGAGTCACCAATGCGATGGTTGACTTGATAAAGTTGTGATTACTCGGTGCTTCAATAAAGGTTTATATAGTGCATGATGTTAAATTTATTTATATAAAGTGGGGTTGATACATATATCATGTCACTGTTAAGGGACCCATGCATGTATAGAGAATTAGTGTTGGCGCCGACCGTGGAGGCGGGATGGCTGATTCCTAACTATTAATTAGCTCGACCCACTGGGCTTTAGTTGAATATATGAGTGAAGACATTATAATTTGCTTTACCAAAAAAAGACATTATAATTGGGAATAATATATCATTTAAAGTCATTAGAACTGCCAAATGATGGATGTTTTGTTAATGTCACGACCAAAAAGCTCCATTTGACCAACTAAAACGCCTTCTTTTGCGTTAAAAAATGTTGAATGAATAGATAAATATTTAAAACAAATATCAGTAAAATCTTTAAGCACTAGTTGTTCGATTTCACAAAAGGTTGGGTTTGTTACTATCATCACCACGTATATATGTGAAGTCACAAATTAAAATCATTTTTTCTTTAAAAAAAGAAGAGTTTTACCTAATTTAAGTCTGTGTGATAGTGAATTTTAACCCCGTCGATTCATCGGTCAAGAAAAGACCACGGTTACTCAAGAATAACAAATAAAGCAATTTGCATCACAGACGCGTAATAGACTTAGGCTAGGTACAACAAGGGCACTTGCGCACGCTTGGTCTCCCATCTTTTTCCCACTTCATACGTAAAGCAACATTACAGTGAGTCGAGGTTGACGCGTGGTGAATGAAAAAAGAAGGTAATCAGTGGTACAACCAATTGAATTCAAGTTGTTTTTTTTTTTTTTTTTTTTTTTTTTTTTTTGTTTTTTTTTTTTTTTTTTTAATAGTTTGAGTGTTTTGTGTGGTATTTGTGTGTATAAGCATGGTATAGGTAAATGGTAAGAAATGTGCTAAACACTACAGGTGAAAAGTGGTATAACACGGTGGACAGAGATGATGTAGCGATAATGTGGAAATGGTGGTAACAACCACCATTACACCCAAGTTTGTCTCATTGATTTTGGAGACCCTTTGCAATGTTCACAAGCACCAACTAATACAAACATTTATGAGTTTGCACACTATGTTATAAGTTTAGAAAACAACCGTCAGTTAAACATGTCAAAGTTAATGCCAATGATATTATTATAGACAATCGAATCTATTTATACAATATATAACTCTTATATCAAATTTGGCCATTGATAATAAACGAGGATGTAAGCCGCGCGTTGCCGCGGGCATTATACAATATTACATTGTATTTATAAGAACTAAATTTGCAATGAACCTCTAAGATGGAGGACGAAATTCGTATGGATTTTTTTTAATGTTAAAGATAACGATCGTTAGTTAACAGTCGTTAAGTAACTAACGACCGTTAGTTACTATAGCAGAAATTATTATTTTAAAGATTTACTATTCACTCATTCACAAAATCACTATAGCCGAAATTATTATTTTAAGTTGGGACACCCACGCTAAATGTAATATATATATAATTTGTTAAACATAAGGGTTAAAACTGTTAACTATATAAACAATTTTTCACCGTCGTTTGCAGTATCAAACATTTACTCATCCAGATATTTCTTATGTAGTAACTGTTGTGCCTTCGTATGGATGATCCTCGACAGCCTCATTTTTCAGCCCTCAAGCGAGCTCTTTGGCATGTTGGACTTTGGACTCTAACTTTATGCATCCTGTACTGGTTTCTGTTGTTGCTTATTCTGATGTTGATTGAGATGGTTGTCCTTCTACTAGGCGTTCTACTTCTGGTTACTGTGTTTTCTTGGGGGATATTATCCTCTCATGGTCCTCAAAGCGGCAACATGCACTATCTAAATCGAATGTTGAGGCTGAGTACATAGGTTTTGCTAATGCTAATGTTGAAACTGCTTGGCTACGTAATCTTCTTCGTGAGCTTCATATACCACTATTGTCTGCCACACCTCTCTATTATGACAATGTTAGTGCCATTTATATGACTGTTAATCATGTTCAACATCAACGGACCAAACACATGGAGACTGTATATATTTTGTTCGTGATATGGTTGCACGAGGAGAGGTTTATGTACTTCATGTGCCATCTCGTTACCAGTATGCTGACATCTTTACCAAGGGTTTGCCGTTTACACTTTTTGAGGAGTTTCGTACCAGTTTGAGTGTTCGGTTCTCTTCCAATCAAACTGCGACGAAGTGTTAGACGTACATAATTAAGCCACTGGGATTTATTATTAGTAGATAGGCCTAACCCGGTTTATGATTTATATCTAGAATTATCATAAGGGATTATATATTGTGATCATGTATTAATTAATAAACAAGTCAAAATATACTTCTAATAGAATCAATACTAGAAATAGTGATTAATGATTAACAACACATGAGACTTAATTGATTGACCAGCTTGGTTTACAGCCATTTGTAGATACATAACGAACCAAAGGATACTTATATAATAGATAACTAATTGTTCGACAAAAATGGAAGTCCATTCCAATTTTGAAAACTATGTATATATCAAACAATTAAGATCTTAACAAAACAACGTTACCTTGATTGTTCGACAATACCAATCAAGGACCGGTGATTGTGACCTTTCTTTTCTAGATAAGACGATCTCAATTAATCCTACAACACCCAAATTAGTAGTTTCATACAAAAAAATTGACTAACATATCGATCACTGCAAGAACTATAACGCCAATCTTTTTTTAGTGCGTTGATGAAATTATGTGAACAATCGATTGAGATATCAAGCTTTCCATATGTAACATCCCGCCTAATGATACACAGTATTGTCCGCTTTGCTCTGACGGCTCACGACTTTGCTTTTGTGGCCCTCGTGTGAGACTTCCGGTAGGTCACCCATACCAGTGCTACTCTCACACGAGCACGCTTAGCTGCGTCGTTCCTGAGAAATCTACTCACAGCAGAACACAAAACGCGTTGTGTCTGATAAGACAAATGTTATTCTTATATACACAGTATCTCTATAGGCCTCTGTCGATGTGTGATTTTCCTAGAGTGTTACAATCACCCCCCTAGGGACTCATCGTCCTCGATGAGGTTTGCCCCACCATCCTGAATGGGTCTGGAATGGCTTTGATACCTCTTGTAACATCCCGCCTACTGATACACAATATTGTCCACTTTGCCCTGACGGCTCACGGCTTTGCTTTATGTCCCACGTTCCTAGCAAATGAAATACGTACACTCGCATCACACTCTTTTTATTAAGGGATTATATATTGTGATCATGTATTAATTAATAAACAAGTCAAAATATACTTCTAATAGAATCAATACTAGAAATAGTGATTAATGATTAACAACACATGAGACTTAATTGATTGAACAGCTTGGTTTACAGCCATTTGTAGATACATAACGAACCAAAGGATACTTATATAATAGATAACTAATTGTTCGACAAAAATGGAAGTCCATTCCAGTTTTGAAAACTATGTATATATCAAACAATTAAGATCTTAACAAAACAACGTTACCTTGATTGTTCGACAATACCAATCAAGGACCGGTGATTGTGACCTTTCTTTTCTAGATAAGACGATCTCAATTAATCCTACAACACCCAAATTAGTAGTTTCATACAAAAAAATTGACTAACATATCGATCACTGCAAGAACTATAACGCCAATCTTTTTTTAGTGCGTTGATGAAATTATGTGAACAATCGATTGAGATATCAAGCTTTCCATATGTAACATCCCGCCTAATGATACACAGTATTGTCCGCTTTGCTCTGACGGCTCACGACTTTGCTTTTGTGGCCCTCGTGTGAGACTTCCGGTAGGTCACCCATACCAGTGCTACTCTCACACGAGCACGCTTAGCTGCGTCGTTCCTGAGAAATCTACTCACAGCAGAACACAAAACGCGTTGTGTCTGATAAGACAAATGTTATTCTTATATACACAGTATCTCTATAGGCCTCTGTCGATGTGTGATTTTCCTAGAGTGTTACAATCACCCCCCTAGGGACTCATCGTCCTCGATGAGGTTTGCCCCACCATCCTGAATGGGTCTGGAATGGCTTTGATACCTCTTGTAACATCCCGCCTACTGATACACAATATTGTCCACTTTGCCCTGACGGCTCACGGCTTTGCTTTATGTCCCACGTTCCTAGCAAATGAAATACGTACACTCGCATCACACTCTTTTTATTAAAAAAAAAAAAAAAAAAAGAAAAAAAAGACAACATATTATTAGATATCTTCAAATACATAAAAATCCACGTGTCGTTGAATTTTGATATAATAATAATAACGAGCAAGTTTGCCCGCACGTTGCTGTGGAGATGCTTTATCGATGCATAGAACATTTGTGCTAATGCATATGTAGGTTCAATTGTTGTCAAATGAATAGTTTTGGAGTTATATATGGAGACACCTACAAATGAATCTAGTTATAATGTCTAAAGATATCGTATTGTCAGACAATTTGTACTTATTTTACAACTTTTTTTATTTATTTAAAGAATTGCAACAAATTATTCCCCTCATGCCTACATATTCCTTTTAGACTATTACTGTATTAAGTTACTTTGTATTATGATTTTGAATGTACGATGAAATTATGCTTCCATTTATGGCATATATAAGTTTTAAAGTTGATTGGATTAATACCTAAACTTTTTGAAAAATAAGTTAACCAAGTAGGATTCATATGAAAAATTGCTTTTTATTTTTTGAATTTATAAATCATTTTTTATCCCAAAAATTTCAAAGAATCAAAATAAGATTTTTTAAATATAAATTATCTATACTTCTGAAACATTTAAAAGTATAAAAAAAACCTACATGTGAGTAAAGATACTACAATTTGAGGGTCAAGAAAGAAGACTTATGGGTTATTGATAAAAAAAAAATTCGAATATATTCTTTTTATAATACTGTAATACGTAACATTAAGGTTTGTGCATGTAAGTGAGCTAACAAGTTTTTACAAAATGATAGGTGATTAAGGAATGCATATTTCTATGATGCTCTCTTTAAATAATTATAATATAAAAGAGTTTTTATATCAATAGAAAAACACAAAGTAACAAATACATAAGGCATGAAATTTGACTAAAAAAAAACCCTTGTCATTTGGCTGAGCACATCCCAAAATACATGTATTTTCTGATCCTGAACAACAATGGGGTAATAGGGATTCTTTAAAAAAAAAGTAACATGTTTTTGTTTTTTTGGAAATTAATATTGGTCCCCTTATCATATATTTTTTATTATTATATAAATGTCAATGGGAATTTCATTTGATCATATCTTCGAGCGTGTTGTATGGATAAAGATTCGTGTAGACATGTGTATAATTTCTTTGACTTTATTACTTAGGACAATACTATATATCAGTAGGCGGTATGTAACAAGTGGTATCAAAGCCACTCCAGAGCCGTTCAAGATAGTGGGGCAAACCTCGTCGAGGACGATAATTCCCTAAAGGGGGGGGGGATTGTAACACCCTAGGCAAATCTTAGATCGACACAGGCCTAGAGAGATGCTAGGTATATAAGAATAACATTCGCCTTATCAGCCACAAAACATTTTATGGCTGATAAGGCGAATGTTATTCTTATATACCTAGCATCTCTTCAGGCCTCTGTCGATATAGGATTTGCCTGAGGTGTTACAATCACCCCACCACCTTAGAGACTTATCGTCCTCGATGAGGTTTGCCCCACCATCTTGAACGGCTCTGGAGTAGCTTTTATTAATACAAATATCGCCTAAAAATGTTATTTATATTTTACGATCTTTGCTAAATTTTGTTAACGACAAAGTGTAAACTTTATTTTTAGCAAAACATAAATATAGTTAAAGCCTTTTACTTATAAACTTTTATTTAAAAGTAAAAATCACTTTTGTTACATTTACATTTTAAAAAAAACATAGCATTTTCATATTTCTAATAACAGAAATATACTATGACATCATGGCATACATCATGTGTAAATCTTTGAAAGATTTATAGAATCTCTAAGTTGAATTTGATAGATCTTGTATACATTTTGGTTAGATTGTTACTCAAAGTATCATGGTAAGATTTTGTTGACATAAATAATGCCTAAAAACATTATTAACATATTATCAATATCTCTATGTTTTGATTATTACAAAACATAAACTCATTGAACTAAAATTTATGACATAAACAAGTATTTAGTGATTAACATTATCTTTACATCCAAATCAATTAAGGTATGAATAAACAAAGTGTTTAGTGCAATTTATGATCAAAGGGGTATTTAATTAATTATTACAAAGTTTATTTAATTATATAAACATATTATATATTTTTGAAAAACACTTTTGGTAATAAAGAAAAATGTTTTATTCATACTAAATATATGAATTCAAAATTTTTAACCAAAATTAGTTAGTTTTTCACCAAATAAACTTTCCCCACTAAAAGACAAAGATTCTGGCCGTTACAGCTGGGCAGCCCACTTAACTATAAGGGGCAGTCCCCTTAAAATTAAGGGGACCGGCCATGATTTAAGGGGACCGGCACGCTCCTGTTGTCAGAAATTTTTGCCTATAAATACCACCTTAAATCTAAAATTTTTCCCCACCTTTTGCACTCCTAAACTTTCTGTTCTAGATCTCAATTTCCATTCTCTTAATCCTTTGATCATACATTCATAAACCTTTGTTTCAAAGTGATTCAAACTTTATCCTCTCAAGTGCAAGAGAAGAATACTTCTATCCCTCAAGACAAGAAGTATTACAACTTGTTGTGATCTCCACATCCAAGTTGGTAGAGCATTATCCATTGTATCTATCTCTTTGTGAAATTAGTTGTGAATATTTGATAGAAGATAGTTTAGCTAGGTATATATATATATATATATATATATATATATATATATATATATATATATATATATATATATATATATATATATATATATATATATATATATATATATATATATATAGTGTGATTGGTTAGTAGTTAGTTGTGAAGAAGAAGAGTTAGAAAGTAGATTGGTGTGAAGAAAATTGATGTGAAGAATATTGGTGTGAAGAAGATAGGTGTGAAGAAGATTAGTGTGAAGTAGATAGGTGTGAAGTAGATAGGTGTGAAGTAGTGTTGTGATTAAGTAGTGACTAGGTGTGAAGAAGTTGTGTAGAAGGTGTGAATAAGTTGTGACGTATTTGTGGTGTGTACATTGGTGTGTAAGGTTTTCTCCGCCATAAGGGAGCTTGTTGACATAGTGAAGAAAACTCTCGAGTTATGTGCTCGGGGAGTGGAGTAGGGCAAGGAAGGTGACCTTGTAGCCGACCCACTATAAATCTCTTGTCTCGCGGTTCGATCTTTCCAACTCTCATCTATTTCTTTATTTACATTATTATTGCTTTATCATACATATTTAGTATTGTTCATATTGTGCATGACTTGATATCACATAACATCGAAACTAAATTTTTGAAAACAAAGAAAATTTCAAACAATCTTTTGTAACAAATTAAAAAGACGTAAAACTATTCAACCCCCCTTCTAGTTTTCCACAATTGGTATCAGAGCCAGGTTTAGCAAGACTTTTTAAAATATATTGTATTTTAAAACTTGTAACGATCTATGGAATCTATAAATATTTAGAAGGGCAATCTACGCAAAAACCACCACTATTTGAAAGTGATGGATTTTTATATTGGAAAAATAGATTCGAAACTTATGTGAAATCAAAAGATCTTGATCTTTGGCATGTCATTACCTTTGGTGATTTTCCCGCTATTCAATATAATGTTGAAACTAAAATGGATGAAATTGTATCTTTTGAAAAAGAAAATGATGATTTGAAAAAGAAACTAGCAAAAAATAATGAGGCTAAAATGGTTATTTATAATGCGTTACCACGCAATGAATATGAAAGAATTTTTATGTGTAAAACCGCAAAAGAAATTTGGGATTCTTTACTAGTTACTCACCAAGGTAATAGTCAAGTTAAAGATAACAAAATAGATCTTCTTGTACAACAATATGAACAATTTACGATTCCGGAAGAGGAATCAATTGATAATGCTTTTGCTAAATTTAACACTATTATCACAAGTTTAAAAGCACTTGATGAGACATTTTCTAGTAAAAATTGTGTTAGGAAATTTCTTAGGGCATTGCATCTGAAATGGCGAGCTAAGGTCACGGAAATTGAAGAATCAAAGAATTTGATGACGTTGTCATTAGATGAACTAATTGGCAACTTGAAGGTCCATGAAGAAATTATAAGAAGAGATTCGGAAACGGTCAAAGTCAAGAAAGAACAAACCAAATCCATTGCTCTAAAAGCCAATAAGGAACCTAATGACGATGATGATTCAAGTGACGAGAGTGAAGACGAAGAATATGCAATGGCCGTAAGAGAATTCAAGAAATTCTTTAAGAGACGAGGAAGATTCACTAGATCACCACGAGACGAAAGAAAACCGTTCCAAAGAAATAGAAGTGATAACTACGGGAAAAGAAAGTGCTTTAGATGTGGGAGTCCAAATCATCTCATTGGCGAATGTCTAAAGCCGCCGGGTTATGAAAATCAAGGCGCCTTTGTTAGTGGAACATGGAGTGATAGTGACAAAGAAGAAGTGGAAAAACCAAGAGACGAAAAGTGTTTTATGTCAAAAGGAACCGACGAAATATGTTTAGGAATTGACTTGGAGCCTGACGAATGGATCAAAGATAGCGGATGTTCGAGGCACATGACGGGGAACCGCAAGCTATTCTCTACACACAAGGCATACAATGGAGTTAACGTTATTTTCGGTAGTGACTTACGTGGAAAAATCATTAGCAAAGGTACGATTTCTCAAGACTCACTTACTATTGAAAAAGTAGAGCATGTAGATAATTTAACATATAAGTTGTTTAGTATAGGACAAATAGGCGATAATAAATGTAGAGTTACCTTTACCGAAGAGGATAGCGAAATATTTAAGAATGAAAAAACTATAGGTAGAGGAATTAGGAAAGGATGCATATATGTTATGAAACTAGGAAACAAACCTGAGGATAGGATATGCCTAACGACCCTAGACGAAAACTCCACATTGTGGCATAGGAGATTATGACACGCTAACATGCAACAAATACAATCTTTGGCCTCTAAAGAACTAGTTAGAAACTTGCCTAATCTAAAATATGACAAGCATTTTTGTGATGCATGTAAAATTGGAAAACAAGTTCATGCTAGTCACAAAGCTAAGAATATAGTATCGACTACTAGGTGCCTAGAACTACATATGGATCTTTTTGGTCCATCCGCTGTGCGGAGCTATGGAGGAAACAAATATACTTTAGTAATAGTAGATGACTACTCACGATACACGTGGACTAGGTTTTTAAGTGACAAGACCCAAGCCTTTGAAAAATTCGAAATATTTAGTAAAATGATTCAAAATAAATTAGGATGCACAATAGTAGCCATTAGGACGGACCATGGTAGGGAATTTGACAACGAAGTACAATTCAGAAAATAGATTTAAATGGAATATCTCACAATTTCTCCGCTTCTCGTACTTCTCAATCAAATGGCGTAGTAGAAAGAAAAATAGATCACTACAAGAAATGAGTAGAACAATGTTAAAAGAACAATCCATCCCACAAAAATTTTGGTGTCACGCTGTAGATACATCAACATATATTATTAGTAGTGTATCAATTAGGAGGATTATAGGAAAAACTCCTTATGAGTTACTAAGAGGTAGAAAACCAAGCTTAAGCTACTTTAGGGTATTTGGAAGTAAATGTTACATTCTAAACACTAAGGATTACCTCACTAAGTTTGATCCAAAATCATATGAAGGAATATTTTTAGGATACTCACAAAATAGTAAAGCATATATAATACTTAACAAATACTCCATGAAAGTAGAAGAATCACTAATTGTAACATTTGATGAAACACCACCACCTCCTAAAACTTTACCTTTAGAAGATGATGACTTAGTCGAAGATGAAGCTATTGAGGTTAGTAAAACAAAACCCATAGGAAATGATAATGAAGACATTAACTTAGGAAATAACGAAATTGTAAATGTTAAAGAATCTAGATCACATCCATTGGATAATATAATAGGACATCTTAACCAAAGAACCCTTAGGTCACAAGCCCAAGATAAAAATAATTTCTTTTGTTTCCTCTCAGCAATAGAACCTAAGAATATTAATGAGGCTTTAAAAGATGAAAGTTGGGTTATAGCTATGCAAGAAGAATTAAATCAATTTAAGGCAAACGATGTTTGGGAATTAGTCCCAAATCCAATGAATATGACTATCATAGGAACTAAATGGGTATATAGGAATAAGTTAGATGAAAATGGAATAGTTACTAGGAATAAAGCAAGGTTAGTTGCCCAAGGTTATAATCAACAAGAAGGAATTGTGATGAGGCGAAAAATGAACCACTTTTAGGGGATCATTTAAGCCCGGAATTGAATTTATTTGATCAAATATTGCCCTAAATCGTTCCTTTTGTGATTTTAGGTACTTTGGGAGTGAATTCTGGAAAAGGAAGCAATTCAGACGTTTTTGGAGCATAAAAGTGAAGAAAACGACAAAGACTTAATTTTCCATGCTGAGAATAGTACCTGATGGCGTCAAGAAGAAAATTATGACGGCGTTAAGAGTAAAATCCATGACGACCCAGTGAAAACCTGAAGGTGTCAAAACAAGGGCGTCAAGACTATTTTTGGTGACGGCCTGCATAAGGAGTACACATGACGGCGTCAGACCCAGATCTAGGCAGTCCGAGAAACTATTTGGCGGCGAGATGACGGCGTCAGAACTTTGTTCTTGACGCCGTCACCTATCAGAATCTATATATAGTTTTCTATTTTTCATTCATAGGGAGGAACTTGTGTGGAGAATACTAGGGCCGAACTTTGTAAACCCTAGGTCGTATTTTACAGTATTTTCAAGGGTTTTCACCCCTTGAATCCCTTCATGTTCAATTGAGATAAGTCTTCTTTTAATTCAATCAATATGTCTATATGTTGTTTGAATATATCTTATGCTTGTCTTGATTTCAACATGCTAGGTTAGATCTATCTTGTGTTTACTTAGATGTAATGAAACCTAGATGTTAATTATATGTTGATTACTTGTTTATGGTTGTAATGGATGAATGATTTCAATGTTAGGCTTAAGAAAACTGGCAGATCTCCATTGTGTAACATGCTTGAACGTCTTAGGAAACATGAACCGATGTGTACTAGGTTTTATTGGTTGTATTTAATGCATGAGCAAATTCTAGTGATCCCATGTTAGGAGCTTCTTAGCCGGCTCGACATAGGAGTGAAGTAGGGGCTCATAGGATTGGGGACGTAAGTACGCCACCCCATGAATGGTATTAAGGAATACAATCCATCATCCACGCAACTATAACAAGTAATTAACCTGTAAAAGATATCTAGGGAGTAGTGAAATCTAAGTAAACATAATTCTCCCATATATTGCTCACACCTCTAGTATAATTTAGTTTATTTTCATTTTCAGTATTTTATTTTGATTGCATCTTTAGCATTGGGTTAGTTGACTAGCAACTAATTCGGCCCAACTCCTTCAAACCCGAGATTTATATTTGCTTTTATAAAAACTAAAAAATACAAAAAGAATCATCCCTCATATCTAGACCTAGTCTTTAGGTTTTCTAATCCTAGCGACACTATTCCTAGCTGAACGATCAACCCCCCGGTACTTGTCATTATACTATACTACATCGATCAGGTACACTACCTGGTGGGGGTTGTAAGCTTCTCGAGATCCCTCGAGAGGTAAAGCCTGGTGCAATCCCTACGCATCAAATTGATTATGACGAAACTTATGCCCCCGTAGCTAGACTAGAATCTATTAGGATATTACTTGCCTACGCATGCGCCTTAGATTTTAAGTTATTCCAAATGGACATGAAAAGTGCATTCCTTAACGGTTTTATCAATGAGGAGGTATGTGTGGCACAACCTCCAGGATTCATTGACTTCGCAAAACCTGATTATGTTTATAAGTTAAAGAAAGCTTTGTATGGACTCAAACAAGCTCCCAAAGCTTGGCATGATCGATTAAAAGCTTTCGTTATTAAACATGATTATTCCATGGGAATGGTAGATAACACTCTTTTCACTAAAAGGAAAGACCCAAATCTCATCATTGTTCAAATATATGTTGATGACATTATATTTGGATCGACTTGTCAAGACATGTGTGATGAATTTGCCAAAATCATGCATGATGAGTTTGAGATGAGTATGATGGGTGAACTTAACTTCTTCCTAGGATTACAAATAAAACAATTAGAAGATGGAATATTCTTTAACCAATCTAAGTACATTAAGGAAATGCTTAAGAAATTTGGCCTAGAAGACTCAAAACCCATGAAAACTCCCATGTCTACGGAAGTGAAACTCACAAAGGATGATGAAGGTGAGTCCGTAGAGAACACCAAGTATAGAGGAATGATAGGTAGTTTACTATACTTGACGCCAAGTAGACCCGATATCATGTTTAGTGTCTGCCTTTGTGCCCATTTTCAAGAGGATCCCAAAACCTCTCACCTAGAAGCGGTTAAGCATATCTTCTGATACATTAAATGCACTATACACTTAGGATTATGGTATCCTAAGGGATCCGGCATAGAAACCATCGTCTATGCGGATTCCGATCATGCGGGAGACTACATAGTTAGAAAAAGCACTAGCGGTATTTGCATGTTTATGGGATGTTGTCTAACATATTGGTTTTCGAAAAAGCAAACCGCTCTTGCTATTTCTACCACCGAAGCCGAATATGTAAGCGCTGGAAAGGCATGTCAACAAGCACTACGGATGAAACAAGCTCTTATAGACTATGGCATTAGGTTAGAAAATGTTCCCATTATGTGCGATAACAAAGGTGCGATAGATTTAAGTAAAAATCCGGTGCAACACTCTAGGACTAAACATATAGAAATACGCCACCACTTTCTTGGGGATAATGTACAAAAGGGAACGTATCTACAGAAAAAGTTGCATCGGAAGATAACATTGCGGATATATTCACTAAACCCCTTAAGCGTGAATTGTTCAATCACTTGCGTTTAGGATTAGGAATGATGGAACAAGTTGACTAAATTCTATTGAATTTAGACAATTTTTTTTTTTGCATAAAGTTTATATAAGATTTACTTTTCTTCCACTTCTCCAATTCTGAGTCTAGGATTCTATTTCGCACAAAATTAAAGATTGGGAAATATTACTTTCTTTGCATATACTCTTTTGTATAAACCCAATCAATTTTTTTAACTACTCTCACATCTAGGAATTACATGAACATCATTTTCCTTGCATTGTTGACAAACGCTAAAAACCTTTTTTCGAAATCATGCATAAACTCTCACATAAATTGTCAAAGTATATAATCTAATATATATCTTTGACATTCATGATCGAGCAAAAATCGAATCAAGGAGACTTTGGATTGTTTCTTAAGAATTTTTTTCTTTGCATTTAGGAGTCGAAACAAGCACAACTCCACATTTGTTGCATATAGGCACACACTAGGACAAAATCACTCATAATGTTGTCATCTTGTTTCATCACTAGATTTTTGACTCACTAGTTACCTTTGCCTTTGATCTAAGATAGTTGCCTTAGGAAGATTAAGTGTTCTTGCCTTTACTTGTCTCCTCTAGCTTATTATTTGTTGCTTGTTTGCTCTGTTACTTAAGTGTTTTTGCATGCATGCTATATCATGATTAGATTAGATGCTATATTGCCTAAAGGAATTGAACTTACTTGAATCCAAATCCAAAAACACAACCTTTCTGCAAATTTTCTGCCAAAAACCCAATTCTGGCAATCTAGGAATCATCAGATGGGCGGCCCCCTTAATTTTAAGGGGACCGCCCCCTAATTAAGGGGACCGGCCATCTGCTAGACGGGTTTACAGAATCTTTTCTGCTTTTTAGCTCATTTCAACCTACATTTCTCAATTTTCACCAACATATTTTGTCCTAATCTCCCAAACAAACTTTATCCATCCATAAACACACAAATCTTACACTATAAATATCCCCAATCTTCAACACTCTCCATTCATCCCTTCATGACTTCTCCAAACAAACCAAAACCAAAAGCCTCAAAGCTAGCAAGGATGACGGAAAAACCCATTTGGCGACGAAAAAGCCCTCGAAACAAATCCATCATAACCAATGAAGTTGGAAATCACTCAACACTTCCAACCACTTACTTCCCAAATTTTATACCAAATTCACAAGGACATTCATTTAATCCTCTTTACAAACCATACAACATTGGCCAAACATCGTTTTTCATGCCAAACTACACATCTCATCCACCAACCACTTGCAATGATCCATACACGTTTGATCAACCATCAAACTTCAATTCCAACTACACAAACCCTATTCATCCATATCAACACAATGATTCTCTCCACATTGCCACGGAAAGGCAAAAGTTCCGTGATGAAATAACCCAAATCCATGATCTTAGTGATCTCCTTGCTATGCATCGTGCACAACGCAACAAAGGGCAACCTCCATCATCATCCTATGACAATTGCCTACCCCACTCTCTCAACTTGGATCAAGTTACAAACCACACTCACTATTGCCCTTGTTGCATCTTTCTTCAAAAACAAATTCTCTACTTGAGTGAAGATATTTCTTGGATTGAATATCTTCTCACTCATCCTCATCCAATACCACCCTTAACTCGATACAACATCGTAAGATCCACCTCTTCCGCTCCATATCCCACTCCATATCCCTCTCCATCTAACAACTAAGCTCTATGCTTATGTTCTCCTTCAAGCAAATAAAACAATCAACCATGGGTTGCAAGCAAGTCCAAGTGCTCTCTTAGGCAATATAGGACTATGTCTTTTCTTTTGTGTTATTGTAATCAATATGCTTCAAGCATATTGAATGTTGTAATGCTAATCATTTCTATGATTATATATGCTTGAATGAATCTATTTTTATTTGCATAATTGTTGCTTTGCATATATATGTCTTGTTCTCTTCACATATTTTTTGTAGCCAAGCTTTCCATAGCTCGTTTCCTTGATGCTCTCAAATGAGGGGGAGCATACACCAAGGGGGAGCATTCTACCCGTTTAACTTCTTCTATGAAGCTTAATCGGTTTAACCTTTTTGATTTTACAAAAAGGGGGAGAAGAGAATAGTAAACTCTAAAATACTTGTCTAAAAATAAATTTTAGACCTATTGATAAGGTTTTGTAATAATCAAAAAGGGGGAGATTGTTGACATAAATAATGCCTAAAAACATTATTAACATATTATCAATATCTCTATATTTTGATTATTACAAAACATAAACTCATTGAACTAAAATTTATGACATAAACAAGTATTTAGTGATTAACATTCTCTTTACATCCAAATCACTTAAGGTATGAATAAACAAAGTGTTTAGTGCAATTTATGATCAAATGGGTATTTAATTAATTATTACGAAGTTTATTTAATTATATAAATATATTATATATTTTTGAAAAACACTTTTGGTAATAAAGAAAAATGTTTTATTCATACTAAATATATGAATTCAAATTTTTAACCAAAATCAGTTAGTTTTTCACCAAATAAACTTTTCCCACTAAAAGGGAAAGATTCTGGCCGTTACAGCTGGGCGGCCCCCTTAATTATAAGGGGCGGTCCCCTTAAAATTAAGGGGACCGACCATGATTTAAGGGGACCGGCACACTCCTGTTGTCAGAAATCTTTGCGTATAAATACCACCTTAAATCTGGAATTTTTCCCCACCTTTTGCACTCCTAAACTTTCTGTTCTAGATCTCAATTTCCATTCTCTTAATCATTTGATCATACATTCATAAACCTTTGTTTCAAAGTGATTCAAACTTCATCCTCTCAAGTGCAAGAGAAGAATACTTCTATCCCTCAAGACAAGAAGTATTACAACTTGTTGTGATCTCCACATCTAAGTTGGTAGAGCATTATCCATTGTATCTATCTCTTTGTGAAATTAGTTGTGAATATTTGATAGAAGATAGTTTAGCTAGGTGTGTGTATATATATATATATATATATATATATATATATATATATATATATATATATATATATATATATATATATATATATATATATATATATATATATATATATATATATATATATATAGTGTGATTGGTTAGTAGTTAGTTGTGAAGAAGAAGAGTTAGGAAGTAGATTGGTGTGAAGAAAATTGATGTGAAGAAGATTGGTGTGAAGAAGATAGGTGTGAAGTAGATAGGTGTGAAGTAGTGTTGTGAAGAAGTTGTGTAGAAGGTGTGAATAAGTTGTGACGTAGTTGTGGTGTGTACATTGGTGTGTAAGGTTTTCTCCGCCATAAGGGAGCTTGTTGACATAGTGAAGAAAACTCTCGAGTTAGGTGCTCGGGGAGTGGAGTAGGGCAAGGAAGGTGACCTTGTAGCCGAACCACTATAAATCTCTTGTCTCGCGGTTCGATCTTTCCAACTCTCATCTATTTCTTTATTTACAATATTATTGCTTTATCGTACATATTTAGTATTGTTCATATTGTGCATGACTTGATATCACATAGCATCAAATCTAAATTTTTGAAAACAAAGAAAACTTTCAAACAATCTTTTGTAACAAATTAAATATATGTAAAACTATTCAACCTCCCCTTATAGTTTTCCACAGATTTGGTGAATATATTGTTTAGATTTGGAAAGATTTTCTTGGATTTTCTGTTAGGCTCTGGCGGAACCAATTGGGACAACGGACTGAACCATCAAAAGGGTTCCGCCGTATCCGTGGTTTGTTGGCACATTTTGCCTATAAATAACATGCCACACCCAAGTCTTTCAATACAACTTACAATCATACATTAGCACATATACTCTCATTTCTTATATCTAACTTATTCATACTTCATCTTTGTGAGATTCTTTTGTAGCAAGAAGATCACAACTTCATTCGAAAGTCTTACAAGTTTCAACGTCGTTGCAAGACTTTTTATCCTAGCATTGTGTGAACTCTTGTTGTTCATACATCTATTTGATTGTATTTATTCAATAGTGATTGGTAAGTATTTTAGTCCTTAACATACATAGAGTGATGGGAGTGGTTGTACCCTTGTAAAAGAACTCGACATCTACCTTTGTGTCGGTAATCTTGTGTAAGCGACGTGTAAGGTTTTCTCCGCCGGTGAAAGGAGCTTGTTGACTAGTGAAGGAAAATCTCAAGTTGGATACTCGAGGTGTGGAGTAAGGCAAGGAAAAAGAGTCCTTGTAGCCGAACCACTATAAACATCCGTGTTGTAGTTTGATCACTTCTCACTTTATCTTGCACTTTACTTATTGTCTATTATTTGCAATTGTCGATTATACGTATAGATTTCAAAGCTAATTAAATTTAAAAACAGTAAAACTATTCAACCCTCCTTCTAGTTTTCCACAGCTCTGATACCACTTGTAAGATCCCGCCTACTGATACATAATATTGTCCGCTTTGCCCTGATGGCTTACGGCTTTGCTTTTGTGGCCCTCGTGTGAGACTTCCCGATAGGTCACCCATACCAGTGCTACTCTCACACGAGCACGCTTAACTGCGTAGTTCCTGAGAACTCTACTCGCAGAAGACCACAAAACACGTTATGTCTGATAAGGTGAATGTTATTCTTATATATCCAACATCTCTCCAGGCCTCTGTCGATCTGGGATTTTCCTAGGGTGTTACAATCACCCCCTTAGGGACTCATCATTCTCGATGAGGTTTGCTCCACCATCCATAACGGCTTTGCGGTGGCTCTGATACCACTTGTAACATCCCGTCTACTGATGAACAATATTGTCCGCTTTGCCCTGACGGCTCACGACTTTACTTTTGTAGCCCTCGTGTGAGACTTCCCAGTAGGTCACCATACCGGTGCTACTCTCATACGAGCACGCTTAACTGTGTAGTTCCTGAGAACCCTACTCGTAGTAGACCACAAAACGTGTTATGTATGATAAGGCGAATGTTATTGTTATATACCCAGCAACTCTCCAGGCCTCTGTCGATATGGGATTTTCCTAGGGTGTTACAACATAGACCAACCCACGTATGTCTAAAAGACCATAAATAATTCTTAGTTTCATTCATTAGATTGAAATGTGATTTGAGTTTGATGACGTATAATGCAGATAGCAGGTCTGTTGGGCCTGGACTGCACTATACACATCTGGGCTCCAGCCCAATGCAACAAAACAGAACAAACAAATGGGAATGGCCCAGACCTACAAAGACGCACACAGATCATCCAAGCAACACCCCCGCGGTACGCATGCGGACCCGCTCATGGCCGCGGAAGATGATCTGTATCCGCAACCATGATTAAGCTGCGGATCCTTGCCCGATAAGGGTCCCACTCTGGCCACTACAGTAATAGACGAAATACTAGGAAACCATAATATTTCGCTCACCTATAAAAGGCAACCTTAAAAAACATTTATAAGATATGACTTTCTGACACATCCCAATACATATACATTCTCTGACAAAAACATGGATACTTACTCTCATGCCGACGCTTAATCATGGGGTCCGTCTCCACGGTAAGGCTAACGATTTACTTTCATTTGTGCAGGGAATCAATCCATTACTTGAATTAGTGTAGATTTCGCTCGTTTGGCAGTCCACTTAGGCTGCCCAATACGTAAACTTAGCCCAATCCATACTCATCTCATTTTTTGCACTAACAAGTTGGCGCCATTCGTGGGACCCAGTGCACAACTGCGTTCCAAAAAATACTCACCATGAGCCGTCATTCATGCCCTGACCTATCTGTACCCACGTCCGCTGTGCAAAATATGGTAGTAAAGGAAAAAGAAACAGCATTGAGAGATGAAGGTGGGCCCATGCCTGATACAGCTCTCCAAGATTATTGTGACAAGCATTACCACCAAATATTGCCAATAATTGATGAGAAATACCATCAAGAGAATAGGCAGTAACAGAAGCTCAAAGGAATAAAAGCTCGTATTTCCTTCGAAGAAACGTCACAACATTCCGAATCCAGAACACCTGGCCGGGGAAAAGATCTCAAAAATAAAACCGATGTTAAGCGACCCCGAAGCATGTCCGAAAACCCTGAGCTGAGGAATGATTGGTCGAGGTCACTAAGGGGAAGGGAGCCGGAAAGGAACACGATGTTCAAAATGTTGGAAAAGGGTGTGTTCAATAGGCTGGGAGGTAGAGAAAAAAGTGCATCCGTGTACTCACAAGATTCCCGATACTAATCCTACCATAGCGGTGGGGGAAGGGAAGAAAGCTGCTACCAGAGTTTCTGTTCTCGCGACTCCGGAAGGCATCACAACCACGGGGCATCTTCCAGATGGAGGGATGATCCATCCAAAAGAGAAGACCGAAGTTACAGAAATTGGAGGTCAAGGTCAAGAAGGCAGAAATCGAGCGCTAAAGATGATGACCTAGCGCAGCCATGGGTGTGCAAGGGAAACGATCTGTTCACTCCTCGTATCTGCTACTTTGAACTGCCAAAAAGAACTCATTTGCCAACTCAGGTCAAGATATACGATGGAAGCGAGGACCCAGAAGATAATCTTAAGATCTTTCAGTCAACAGCCAAAGTCGAACACTGGGCCATGCCTATCTGGTGCTACATGCTCAATTCTACACTAACCGGGTCTGCCAGAGTGTGGTTCGATGACCTCCCGCCAAAAACCATAGATAGCTATGATGAGCTTAAAGAAGCATGCCTGGAAAACTTTCTCTAGCAGAAGAAGTACATTAAGGATCCTGTAGAGCTTCATCACATCAAGCAAAGGGAAGGAGAATCTATAGAGGATTTCGTAGAAAGATTTAAAAAAGAAAGCGAAGATGTGGAAGGGGCACCGGAAGTGTTAAAAATATCAGTATTGATGCATGGAATAACTAACCCATAGTTGATTAAACGTCTACATGATAACATTCTTAAGTCCGTTGATGAAATGATGAGGAAAACCACGTCCTTCCTCAGGGGAGAAGTGGCGGCCGGAAATCAGGAACGGAAGAAATCCTTTTCACCATGGAAGCAACAGGACGGAAGCCAAAAGCAAAATTTTCAGAAATGGGGGTTTAAGAGTCAACAAAGAATAGAAAGAAAGCAAGATAGATTCACTCTCCTCTCTAAATCCCCAAAGGAAATTTTAGCTTTGGAAAAGGTAAAGTTGAAACCCCCACCCCGATGAAAACTCCGGTGGAAAAAAGGAATGTCAATAAATTTCGCGAGTTCCATGGGGAGGTAGGGCATAACACGGACGAATGTATGCACTTAAGAAGATAGATAGAAGAACTGCTAAGAAATGGAAAGTTGTCGCATGCGATCAAGGAGCTGAAGCAGAATAGCGGAAAAGATCTACCAAAGATAGCTAAAAAGGGGGAAACATCGAATAAGGACAAGGCACCGTCCATTCTAATGATACAAACATGGCAAAAATCAGCCAGAAAAAGAGTTACACAAAGTTTTTCTCCCGACCCAGAGTATCATTCTCACCTTTAGGGAATGATGAAGGAGTCGAAGGCGTAATTATCTTCAAAGCAGAAATCGGGGGTCATTATGTATACCACATGTATGTGGATGGAGGCTGAGCTTCTGAATATTGTATGAACATTGTTTTAAAAGGCTCCGGCCTGAGATAAGAAGTCAATGGTCCCAGCCACGGCACTTCTTATCGGGTTCAGTGGTGAAGTCATATGGACAATAGGACAAATAACACTTCTAGAAAAGATAGGCGATGAAGAACACGCCACTACCGCATGGATGAAATTCCTCATATTAAGTTCATAATCACCTTAAAACGGAATTATAAGGTTATCGGGGGTTCGAAAAATACAAGCGGTGCCATCGATAGCTCATTGTATGTTGAAGTTCCCAGTTGAGGGAGAGATACTCACACTGCGAAGCAGCAAGGTTATCCTGCTTGAATGCAAAATGTATTCCGAACCAGAAGAACAAACTCCCACTGTCAATTAGCCTGCTTGAATACCAGGAGCAAACAGTAGCCATAGGCTCTACCCTATCGGAGGGATGTCAAAAGAAATTATATGACTTACTTAGAAACAACCTGGATGTGTTTGCCTGGTGCCCGGAAGACATGATGGGTGTTTCGCGGCATATAGCGGATCATCACTTAAACTTCCGTGAAGGGTGCACCCCTATAAGACAAAAGAAGCAAGGCCATGCACCAGAAAGAAGCAAGACATTACTTGAAGATGTAAAAAAACTTGTTGAAGCTGGTATTATGAAAGAAGTACACCACCATAGTTGGTTAGCCAATCCAGTAATGGTAAAGAAGCATGACGACAGCTGGAGAATGTGCGTCAACTTCAAGGATCTAAACAAAGCGTGTCAAGACTGCTATCCGCTTCCAGAAATAGACTGGAAAGTGGAATTTCTCTGTGAATACCGCTTCAAATGTTTTTTGAATGCATACAAAGGCTACCATGAAATACAAATGGCAAAAGACGACGAAGAGAAAACAATATTCATAGCAAGTTAGGGTATATTCTTCTACTCCTAATTGTCGTTCGGGCTCAAAAATAAAGTAGCAACATACCAGTCGCTGGTGGATTAGGCTTTCTACAAACAAATTGGCATATATGGACGACTTGGTAATAAAAAGCCGCACGGGAGAGGAGATAATAAGAGATGTTGAAGAGACATTCCGAACATTGAGGAAAATAAACATGAAACTAAATCCTATGAAATGTACTTTCGGAATGGAAGAAGGAACGTTCTTGGGTTACACTATCAGCATTAAAGGCATAAAAGCCTGCCCGGATAAGGCAAAAGCTGTTATACACCTCCCATCCCCCAAGTGTTTAAAAGATGTACAAAATTCAAATGGAAAGCTAGCTAGCCTAAATAGATTCCTTGCTAAATCAGCAGAGAAATCATTGATGTTCTTCAAAACACTTAAAACGTGTAGGAAAAAGAGCGATTTCCAGTGGATCAAGGAGGCAGAGAAGGCGTTTCAGCAAATGAAGAAGATAATAGTGGACCTCCCGATGTTAACAGCGCCAATCAAAGGAGAAGAACTCATTATCTACCTTGCGGCAGCAAAGGAAGCAGTAAGTGCAGTGCTAACGACGGAAAGGGAAGCTAAAGAAATACCAATCTACATTGTAAGTCGTGCCTTGAGAGGACCGAGAATCAACTATACCCCAATGGAAAAGCCAGTGTTTGCCTTGGTATACGCAAGCAAGCACCTGAAAAGATATTTTCAAGCACATACCGTAATTGTAATCACGGACCAGCCGATCAAACAAATACTGTCAAAACTTGAAGTAGCAGGCAGACTGAAAAAATGAGCATAGAATTGGGAGAATACGACATAGAATACAGGCTAAGGATATCAATCCAAGGACAAATCTTGGAAAATTTCATAGTAGAGCGTCTGGAAGATGAACCCATAAATGAACTAATAGAAGAAGAAGAAAGACTACCGGAACCATGGACATAGTTCACGGATGGATCATCGTGCGTGGATGGCTCTAGGGCTGGGTTGATACTTACTAACCCAGAAGCAATGGAGTTCACCTATGCTCTAAGGTTTGCTTTTGATGCAACCAACAATGAGGCAGAAAACAAAGCTCTAATAGTGGGGTTGAGAATAGCAGAAAAAATGGGTGTTAAAAACCTCCAGGCAAACGTAGATTCACGACTCGTGGCAAATCAAGTCAATAGATCGTACGTAACAAAAGAGACGGAAATGATGCAATAATTAGAGAAAGTAAAGGCACTCGTAAGCTACTTTAAAATGTTTTCACTAAAACAGATTCCCCGGAGTGAAAATAAAAAAAGCCGATGCCCTGAGCAAAATAACGTCCACTACCTTTGCATACCTAAGCAAGCAAGTGCTGGTGGAAAAGTTAATGCAAAAATCAATAGAAGAAACACAAGTATTGGCCGTAGTAGAAGAAAAAGGAGACCAATTTACGAATACTTAACAAAAGTATTTACTACACGCGGAACAAAAGAAAGCAACCACGGTCAAACGAAAGTCACAACGGTTTGCCATTATTAACGGAATTCTCTACAAGAAATCCTTCCTTGGACCTTGGTTGCGATGTGTCGGACCACTCCAAGCAGACTATGTGCTAAGGGAGATTCATGAGGGCTCTTGCAGTATGCACGCTGGCACAAGATATGTGGTGGCGAAAGCTTTGCGAACGGGTGTACTATCGGCCTACAATGCATAAGGATGCAAGAAAACTGATAATCGCATGCCAAGATTGCCAAGTACAAAAACTTGTTTTGAGAAACCGACAACAAAAGCTAACCCCCAATTACTTCGCCATGGCCATTCTACAATTGGGGTATCGACATAGCGGACCCTTCCCGGAGGGACCGGGCAAAGTCAAATTCCTAATAGTAGCTATCAACTACTTTACTAAGTGGATAGAAACAAAGCCAATTGCGACTATCACAGGTCACCAGGAAAAGAAATTTGTGTGGGATAACATAGTATGCAAATTCGGACTCACATGAGAAATCATATCTGATAACGGAAAATAATTCTGAGATAACCCATTCAAGGACTGGTGTAAAAAGCTATGTATCAAGCAACGCTTTGCTTCCGTCAAACATCCACAAGATAATGAATAGGTTGAAAGAGCAATTTGAATCCTTGGGGAAGGAATCAAAGCCCGTTTAGAAGAAAGAAGTAAGAATTGGATAGAAGGGTTATTGCATGTCATGTAGGCACACCGCACAATGATTAAATCTAGCAATGGGAACACCCCGTTCACATTAACATACGGAACAGAGGCTGTCATTCCAGCCGAAATAGGCATGCCCACATGGAGGACGACGGAAGTAGATGTAACACAAATGATGAAGCTTTGGAAATCAACTTGGATATTTTGGAAGAAAGAAGAGAGCAAGCAGCAATCCATGAAGCAAAAAGCAAAGCGAAATGGAAAAATATTAAAACTCTAAGGTCCGCAACACGAGCTTCAAACCTGGAGACTTGGTGTACCCCAACAACGATGCAAGCCATGCCAAAGAAAGTGGAAAGTTGGGACCCAAATGGGAAGGACCGTATGAAGTCACGAAAGCATTAGGGAAAGGCGCATACAAGCTAAATGATCAAGAAGTGATAAGGATTTATTTGATGCGTTTTTAGGGGGTCATTTAAGCCTCAAGTCATGAATTTATGATCAAATATAGCCTTAAATCGTTTCTTTTCTCATTTTAGGTACTTGGGACATGATTTCTGGAATATGGAGTATTTTGGAGCATTTTGGACGTTTTATGCTCAAGAATGAAGAAAACAAGCAAGTCAAGAAAAGTCAGGATTTTACACCTGACGGCGTCAAGCTTAGATACTGACGCCGTCACTTGAAGACAAGAAGGGTGGAATTTTTACACGTGACGCCCTAGAAAGAAATTGGAAGTTTACACTTGACGGCGTCAGGTGCATTTTTGGTGAGGCCGTCTGGCTTTGCAACTACACGAGACGGCCTAGAAAGGCTAACAAGTGACGATGTCAGAAGATCTCTTGGGCGATACGAAACCCTAAAGAGCGGTGTTCTGACGATGTCAGGACCTATAACTTGACGCCGTCAGCTTGTAAAATCTATATATAGTTTGGAATTTTCATTCACAAGGGTGGTGTAACTTTGTGCAAAACCCTAGAGACGAATTTCCAGAGATTTCAAGGGTTCCCAAACCCTCTTTTCTCTCATGATAAGTAATCTTTTAATCATTCATCATGTCTATATGTTGTTTGATTTCTTGTTTATCTTTTCTTCTTTTTAACATGCTAGCTTAGGTTGTTTTGTGTTTGCTTAGATCTAATTAAACCTAGTTATTAATTTTGGTGAGTTGTTTATTGTTTGGTTGATTGATTCTCTGTAGGCTTAAGAAAACTGGCTAATCTCCTATACGGTAACAAGCTTGAATGTCTAAAGAAACGTAATCGGATGTGCACTACGATTTTATTGGTTGTATTTAATGCATGAGTAGATGTTAGTGATTATATGATAGGTGATGAGGCAAAAAATGAACCACTTTTAGGGGGTCATTTAAGCCCGGAATTGAATTTATTTGATCAAATATTGCCCTAAATCGTTCCTTTTGTGATTTTAGGTACTTTAGGAGAGAAATCTGGAAAAGGAAGCAATTCGGACGTTTTTGGAGCATAAAAGTGAAGAAAATGCCAAAGTCTTAATTTTCCTTGCTGGGAACAGTAGGTGACGGCGTCAAGAAGGAATTTCTGACGGCGTCAAGAGTAATTTCCATGACGACCCAGTACAGATTTGACGGCGTCACGAAGTAGGGCGTCAAGAGTAAAATTCATGACAGCCTGGAAATGCATAACACATGACGGCGTCAAAAGTAGATCAAGGCAGTCCGAGAAGTATTTTGGCTGCGAGATGACGGCGTCACAAGATTTGTCTTGACGCCGTCAGACCCTATTTCCTATATATAGTTTTCTAATTTTCACATTAAAAAAGGAGAGAAGTTTTGGAGAAACCCTAAGTACGAACTTGGTACGAATTTTACAGGTTTTTCAAGGGTTCTAAGCCCTTGATACCTTTCATGTGTAATTGAGATAAGTATTCTTTTAATTCAATCAATATGTCTATGTGTTGGTTGTCTATATCTTGTTCTTGTCTTAATTCCATCATGCTAGGCTAGATCTATCTTGTGTTTGTTTGGATCTAATGAAACCTAGATGTTAATTATGTGTTGATTACTTGTTTATAGTTGTATTGGATGAATGAATTCGATGTTAGGCTTAAGAAAACTGGCAGATCTCCAAATGGTAACATGCTTGAACGTCTTAGGAAACATGAACTGACGTGCACTAGGTTTTATTGGTTGTATTTAATGCATGAGTAAATTTTAATGATCCCATGTTAGGAGTTTTTTAGCTGGCTCGACATAGGAGTGAAGTAGGCACTCATAGGATTGGGGAATTAAGTGCGCCACCCCATGAATGGTATTAAGAAATACAATCTGTCATCCACGCAACTATAACAAGTAATTAACGTGTAAAAGATATCTAGGGAGTAGTGAAATCTAAGTAAACACATTTTCTCTACTTATTGTTCACAACCTTAGTATAATTTAGTTTATTTTCATTTTTAGTATTTTATTTTGATTGCATCTTTAGTCTTGGGTTAGTTGACTAGCAACTAATTCCGCCCAAATTCTTCAAACCCGAGATTTTTATTTGCTTTCTAAAAAATATAAAAAATACAAAAATAATCATCCCTCACCTTTAGAACTAGTATTTAGGTTTTCTAATCCTAGCGACATTATTCCTAGCTGAACGATCAATCCCCCGGTACTTGTCACTATACTATACTACAACGATCAGGTACGCTGCCTGGTGGGGGTTGTAAACTTCTCAAGATCCCTTGAGAGGTAAAGCCTGGTGCGATTCCCACGTATCAAGTTTTTGGCGCCGCAGCCCGGGGAATAGTTGTTGTCTAGGTTAGAATTTCTTTTTATTAGGTCTACTTGCTAGATTCCTTTCTAGTAAGATTTCATTTTTTATTTTTAGGTTTTCTTTAGTCTATCTTATTTCTTTGTGTCTTTGTTCGTAACTCTTCACCACCCGACATCATGGACAACGGGAACATCCTTGAACCCGTCATCCCACCACAACAAAACCCACCACTAGAACCCCTTAGGCCCCGAACCTTAGGAGAGTATTCCCGACCTAGCCACCAAGGCTACCGAAACACCATTGAGCTTACCGGAGCCAATGTGACCCCCTTGCGATCCGACACCATCCAGTTGGTGCAAAGCGGATGTGCATTCCATGGACTTCGTTCCAAAGATCCAAACCAACATCTTAAGGACTTCCTCAAAATCGTAGATTCCATAGACCTAGGTGTTGAAACTAGAGAGACAACCCGATTACGCCTATTCCAATTCTCTCTACGGGATCAAGCTAGTCAATGGCTTGAGCGTTTACCCGCGGGATCCATCACCGCTTGGGATGATCTCACCACTCGTTTCCTTGCTCAATTTTTCCGTCCGGGGAGAACTACTAAGCTTAGAAATGACATCTTGATGTTCCAACAACGTCAAAATGAATCTCTTTATAAAGCATGGACTCGTTTCAAGGACTTACTCCAAAAAGTCCCTCATCATGGCATAGATCTTTGGCTCCAAGTCCAAATCTTTTATGACCATATCGATATCTCCACGAGGCGAGCCATTGACCAATCGGCCGGTGGTAAGCTACGTGATCTAAGTGCGTAACAATCATTGGAACTCATAGAAGATCTTCCTCTCTATGACAACGAAAGTTGGAATGATCCTCGTGATTTGAACAAAACGGTCAAGGCAATATCTTTGCCTTCAAACAATTCTAGCACTCCCGACCGTAGGATCATGGAACTTGAGGACCAAGTCAAGTTTCTCATGAAATCTTACGAAGCTCCTAAAGCTTCAAGCCAAGTGAACAAAATCACTTCTTCATGCGAATTATGTAGTGGTCCCCACGGCACTCGTGATTGTGTGGAACTCCCCAGAACAGCTTTTGCGGACTACGCATCCATGCGTACCGACGAAGCGGGAGATAAGTGGTACACTTTCAAGCCCGAGCCAAACACTTACGGTGATTCATACAACCCCTCTTGGAAAAATCACCCAAACCTTAGGTGGAAACAAAATCAACCAAATTCTTCTAATCCGCCTAATCGTTACCAACCAAACGGTCCACCATCCAACCGTACTTTCAACAACAATCCTTCTAACAATTATGGTAGTACCAACAATCTTGAAGGATTGATGTCAAATTTTATGGCATCTCAAGAAGCTCGCATAGCTAGGTTTGAAACCGAATTCAACCAACAACAAACAGAGATGACCAACAAGATTGACAACTTGTTGAAAGCCCTCAACAACCAAGCGTTAACTACACCAAGGAAGGACACTAGGGACACCAATAATGGAATCCAAATTAAGGACCTCTCATCATCCAAACATGTCCACTTTGTCAATGTTGTCACCATTAAGCCAATAGATAAGGAGATAGAAGAGAGTGACAAGGATGAAGTTAGAGTAGAAGCCGAGACTAAGGATGAGAGTAGGGAAGTTGAGGTTAATAGGGGAGAGGAATTAGAGGAGGTAGAGCCTGTAGAAAAGTACTTTGATAAGTTGCCCACCAAGGAAGAACGGGAATACCATAAGGATTTATTCGATAGTCCCGAGAGACCATATATACATGGCACCCCCCTTATCAAAATGGGAGACCCCTCTAACATTAACATACCATGCAATATCGGGCACATGCATATATGGAAAGCTTACATCGACCCTAGATCCCCCGTGAACATCATGACTAGGACTTATTACAATTGGGTGATGATGAAGCAACTTGATTTTAGGATGATGCCTAATAAGAATCTGATAAGTAATTTTGCAGGAAGAGTGAAGGGATTGCATGTGATTATAGGGAATCTCACCTATGAGATCGATTTTATGAGAGTTGAAGACACTTGTCAGGTGATAGATGCTTGCCTAAGCCAAATAATATTTGGAAAACCATTTTTTGAGGCCACTAGGATGAGTTATGATCCGACTTTAGGAATAGTTAGATTCAAAGAAGAGAATGATGAGGTTGCCTATCAAATGCCCTACAAGATTGAGCAATACCGCTTTCTCTCTAATTTCGAAAAAGAACACAAGCAAGCGGCTTATTATAGGAATGAGGAGGATAAACGTAGAGGAGTAGAGTATGTAAAGAATAGGATGCTTGGTTTCTACAAAGAATGCTTGCAACTAGGTCCGGAATACAAAACTGGTTTAGAAGACGACCTAGAGAGTGGAACCAATGATGAGGTCACGTAGTAATCCATGACCTTGAGTCTAGCTACAAGACTCGTAAATAAAGAAAAGCGCTTCTTGGGAGGCAACCCATGTTTTGTGTGATTTTATTTTGTTTGTTTGTTATTTGCTTCCGTATGCATGCTTTATTTTTATTGTTGGTAGATCATGTTTCTAAACTAAATAGTGGAAATACTTTACTTTGTTGTTTTGGCCTAGTCTTAACTCCATCTAAAAGTATTTTTGCAAAAGATAAGTGTAAGGGGAAACCCCAAATATGTTTTTAAGAAACAAACTGATCATGATTCTCCACAATATTAAATGAACATGTATATTCGTATTTGTTAGAGTCAAATGCTTGTATTGAGTCATAATGAAGTTTTGCAGGATTTTTCAGGAAGTAGGACCAAGTTTTTCCAGAAATTTTCCGAAAACTTAACATAAGAATTTCTGCAGGTCACTTCTGACGGCGTCACGAGTTAACTCTTGACGGCGTCACGTGTAAAAATCTGGAAATTTTACAGGTTTTGTTTTTCTAACGGAGTCTTATGGTTTTTGTGAATTATTAAGTTTTATAATCTCCAGGAAATCTGCAAACTTCATTCCACAAGCATTATATCTTATCTTGTTTTCTAGGATTTAGTAACTTATATAGGATGCCGCCGATTTTATGCGAGGTTGTTTTTATTTGTTTTCTGAGATTTACAGGTTATGTATGACAAGAAGATGATTTATATTCTGGAAGGGAAGCTTTGATTGTTCATTTTCTTGGAGGAAGATCTAACCTGGCCACCTTATTATCCATACCGAGCGAATCAGGGGAGTATTTGATTTCATTCTTTTTACTTTTTAACTTTTACATTCTTTACTTGAACATTGGGGACAATGTTCATCTTAAGTGTAAGGGGAGGGTAAAAAGATGATACCTTACATATGCACTTTCGCTTGAGTTTGTTTTGTCTAATGGTAGATGTGTAATAAAACTATGAGAAATACTTGTTAGTGTAATTTTAGAGCCAAATTTAAAATTTTTTACAACATTTAGGAGTGAAACTTTAGCCATAGCAAGCGTCTCATGGATAGGAGATTGTATGACTAGCACATAACCGTATATTCAGAAAAATTTTCCACCCAAATATGTGAGGTTCGCCTTTAGACTTGATAGGAAAAGCATTTACTATTAGTGCTTATGAGTGTACCGGTAGCATTTAGATTCTAGAACTTGCGTTAGTGATGCATCCTGAGACCGCTAGTGAGACTACATTCGTGTGGTAGGATTTACTACATGATAAGAGGCATTAGGATCACCCTTGTGTTAAACCCGTATCATAATTACTTGACCATTTAAAGTCATATTACTTGGCTAGTTAAGTCAACTAATTTTTCCCACACCTTAGCGTTGTACTCATTTTTAGTACACGAAACCCCTAGTACACCCCTCCGAGCCTATCTTTCCGTTTCTAACTTTAAGCATTTTACTTAAAGGAAGAATTTGTTACACCCCACTTAAATGTACACCCAAATCGCCTTAGCCTTCCGTGTATGCGCTCATTTTTAGTGCATTATTGTTATTTGTTAAACCCTAAGTTAACTATCTAATTGATTACATGGTTGCTAAGTCGAGTCATATCCTTGTACATATTGTTTTGGGACGATTGAGACTCATGGGTAAAGTACTTATTTTATGGAGTAATGGGGAAGAACATCATTTATTACCCCCGTATGTACGTTAATCTTAAAAGTACTCCAAGTGTTTTGATTATCTTAATTCGAGTCACAAGATTAGTTTATTGTAAAGTATGTAAAGATTCAAGTGTAAGGGGAACGTTTATTCCCTATGATGTATTATTTTGGATGGTAGGGTAAGAGTGTATGCAAAAAAAAAAAAAAAAAATCGAAAAAGTCAAGAACAAAGAAAAGAAAAAAATAGAAAAAAGAAAAAGAGAAAAAACATACGGACTACTATCCCTTTTCATTCTATGTTCATTTTATGTTTTTGTTATTTTTCATTTATTAGCTTAAGTCGAGTCTAGTCTTGGCTTAGCAATGCCATATTGTACATGTAATTAACCAAGATTGTTAACTCGCCACCAGTAAAACTTCCTTTATCCAACCAAACCGTGTATTTCATATCCCTACACCTAACGTTACAACCCTTTAAAAGACCTCTTTGATAGTTTATCCTAGGTGCTTACGCCATGTGGTGGAGGTTTGATCCTTTCCCAAGCCTATGGTAATCTATTTTGCTATGACAGGTAGTGAGTGATATCTTCCGTTTCCATATTGTACTTTATTACACCCGAGAGATGTGAGTATCTAAACACTATTTGTGAGGTGCTAGTGTATGACCTCCGTTCTTGTCTATTGGTCTTTAGTGGAACGATTATTTGTTGTAATTACTTTTATATTAGTGTTAAATGACCCCTAACTTGTATTTTGAGTAGAATAAAAGCGCATTTGCTTGAGGACAAGCAAATCTCAAGTGTAAGGGTATATGATGAGGCGAAAAATGAACCACTTTTAGGGGGTCATTTAAGCCCGAAATTGAATTTATTTGATCAAATATTGCCCTAAATCGTTCCTTTTGTGATTTTAGGTACTTTGGGTGAGAAATCTGGACAAGGAAGCAATTCGGACGTTTTTGGAGCATAAAAGTGAAGAAAACGCCAAAGTTTTAATTTTCCTTGCTGGGAACAGTAGGTGACGGCGTCAAGAAGGAATTTCTGATGGCGTCAAGAGTAATTTCCATGACGACCCAGTACAGATTTGACGGCGTCACGAAGTAGGGCGTCAAGAGTAAAATTCATGACGGCCTGGAAATGCATAACACATGATGGCGTCAAAAGTAGATCAAGGCAGTCCGAGAAGTATTTTGGCGGCGAGATGACGGCGTCACAAGATTTGTCTTGACGCCGTCAGACCCTATTTCCTATATATAGTTTTCTATTTTTCACATTAAAAAAGGAGAAAAGTTTTGGAGAAACCCTAAGTACGAACTTGGTACGAATTTTACAGGTTTTTCAAGGGTTCTAAGCCCTTGATACCTTTCATGTGTAATTGAGATAAGTATTCTTTTAATTCAATCAATATGTCTATGTGTTGGTTGTCTATATCTTGTTCTTGTCTTAATTCCATCATGCTAGGCTAGATCTATCTTGTGTTTGCTTGGATCTAATGAAACCTAGATGTTAATTATGTGTTGATTACTTGTTTATAGTTGTATTGGATGAATGAATTCGATGTTAGGCTTAAGAAAACTAGCAGATCTCCAAATGGTAACATGCTTGAACGTCTTAGGAAACATGAACTGACGTGCACTAGGTTTTATTGGTTGTATTTAATGCATGAGTAAATTCTAATTATCCCATGTTAGGAGCTTCTTAGCCGGCTCGACATAGGAGTGAAGTAGGCACTCATAGGATTGGGGAATTAAGTGCGCCACCCCATGAATGGTATTAAGGAATACAATCCGTCATCCACGCAACTATAACAAGTAATTAACGTGTAAAAGATATCTAGGGAGTAGTGAAATCTAAGTAAACACATTTTCTCTACTTATTGTTCACAATCTTAGTATAATTTAGTTTATTTTCATTTTTAGTATTTTATTTTGATTGCATCTTTAGTATTGGGTTAGTTGACTAGCAACTAATTCCGCCCAAATCCTTCAAACCCGAGATTTTTATTTGCTTTCTAAAAAATATAAAAAATACAAAAATAATCATCCCTCACCTTTAGAACTAGTATTTGGGTTTTCTAATCCTAGCGACACTATTCCTAGCTGAACGATCAATCCCCCGGTACTTGTCACTATACTATACCACAACGATCAGGTACACTGCTGGTGGGGGTTTTAAGCTTCTCAAGATCCCTTGAGAGGTAAAGCCTGGTGCGATTCCCACGTATCAATAGGGTACTAAACGTGTCGTCATAAGCAGAAATAGATATTCATACAGTTGGGGAAGGTTGTGCACACCCCCACGACTGGTATTATGGAATACAACCCTTTAACTAAACAAATGCACTGTGACACTCAACTAACCACAAGAGATAACTAGGGAGTAAGGAAATCTAAGTGAACACATTTGTCTCATATAAGTAGTCCACCACATTTATTTTTCTTGTTATTTTTATTTTATTGTTTTTAGTTTAATTCATAGTTTTGGGTTAGTTGACTAGCAACTAATTCCGTCCACTCTTTCAATACCCGAGATTTTAATTGCTTTTATAAAATATAAAAGACCAAAAAGAATCATCCCTCACCTTTAGACCTAGTTGACCTACACTTCAATCCTAACGACACTATTCCTCTAGAGAATGATCAATCCCTCGGACCTACCATATACTACACTTCAACGGTCAGGTACACTGCCTGGAGGATTGCAGGCTTCTCAAGATCCCTTGAGAAGTAAAACCTTTTGTGAGGTTGTAAAATCCCGCATCAAAAAGGAAATCAGCTACCACGGACATGGAATGTTTGTAACCTTAAGAGGTGCTATTTAAACCAAATTTAGGCAAACCACTCATGCGGACTCCACAGTGGTCATTTACATCTTCAAATTATCCTATCTATTATACTATGTTCTCTTTAAAATTTTAATACAAAGGGGAAGACTAGCTACTTTCACCAAGTTTACTTTAATAAGTGTTTATCTTTTTTACTTTGCAAAGTCATTAACACATGTGAGTAAGACGCGCACACATTCGGGAATAACCCATGAATGTTATTCCGCATAACAAAGCATAAGTAACCTCACAATTTACTCAAAGTACATAAGAAGTATTGCAAACCCAGTACCGGGAGAATAACCCAAAAATATTTAAAAAAGACTATTAGATAAGCGTACCAGTACGAGCTTAGGAAAATAGCAAAAAACAAAAATCATGATAAAAAGATCGTAAACAATTACGATAAACACCAGACGCACATAAACAAAGAAAAACAACATAAAAATTGTTTGACAAGTACATAAGATACAAAGATAATCATATATGGTTATAATACAAATCTAACTAAGCACGCTCCTGCACTAGAACAGCTTCAATTTCCTTTTCAACAGAATAGAGAATAGAAGAACTATCTTCAACTAAAGTTGGGTCGTCCCCATGGGCAGCTTGGGCATCCATGTCCGCTGTATCACAAAATTCTGTCAAGATTGGAAAGGAGGATATAGGAGACAATGCAGTAGTGGCTGCAGCAACAATGGAGTCACCACCCAAAGGAGCCGCTATGCTCATTAAAACAAGAATGGAGAGAAGCTCAACTAACAGATCATAAACACCAGCAAGCGCAGACTCATTAGCAGCAATGCTTTCCTTAATCTTATCAACCTTTCGTTGAGCATTTTCCAGAGCAAAAGATAAGGACTGGCCACCAACAACCACATTATCCTCCAGGTTATGCACTAGAATAAAAAGCTGTTCCGGATCTGGTTGCAAATCAGCCATGCCAGGAGCATCCACAAGCAGACCTTCAAGGCGAAGAACATCCATAATATCTGTAACACTGGCATCCTTGTGAGCTGATAAAGTAGCCACAAGGGAAATTCAAACTCACGAAGAGTTCTCAATGCGGACTCATAATCTGCTTCCGCCGAAGGACAGTAGGCGGCAACACCTGAGAGATCTGTGCCCACCTGGTATCAACAATACTAACCACCAGCCCTTCTTGCATTCCCGTGACAATGGCACAACTCATAACCCTCCCGGACGCTGCAAGATACTCTAGAGAATTTAAACACTTGATGATAGCAAGCTTCACGCCATGTGTTAACAACCACCGTCGACTAGATATAATAGTAAGCATGCGAGGGTAGAATGTCTCATGAAGGTGTAAAGTCAGCCCTTCAAAGTCAATATCCAGCTTGGCCAATCTACGGACAATCTCATCCACCTGAGCATCCTGAACCTTTTCAAATTGCTCTCTCAAATTATTAAAGGCCGATAATTTAGTACGAAGATCAAAGCATGTAGTCTCCAGTTCACGTACCTATGATCAAAAATAGATCAAAGTAATAAAAAAATGATAGGGAAAGAGAAAGAAGAATGAACAGAAAACCAAACTCAAAAGGATATACCTGACCCACAAGAGCATCATTACGAGACACTAACTCATGTTCTTCGCCCGAGGCAGAAGACTGAAGCTCCGACACCCGCATATAAAGGGAATCCCGTTCCGCTTGGAGCATGCAATTTGTTCCTTCAAGGACTTTCCCGAAGATTCCAACGTAGAAACTCGAACGCGAAGACGAATTGCTTCCTTGGCCTCAGCCTCGACCAAGGAAAGTTTTGCCTTCAGTTTTCCCACTTCTTAATTTTTGACCTTTAGCAAGCGTAATTGTTCATCACATTGATCAGACAAACTCCTTTTCTCCTTGAGAAATGCCTCATCGCGCATCCGCACCTCCGCATTCAATACCGTTTGATGTGATGTACCAATATTAAATGCAGAAAATAATCGATCATGGTCCATGTCACAAACAGAAGCGAAAAAACGAGGAGGAGCAAACCCGTTAATCATCTCACGACACTTCATAGGATCATTAAGATTAGAGCCATTGGTCGCACTCCACTTCGGAACGTAGATACTTCCCAAATGGTCAGAATCAACGTCAACCATTTTACCTTTTGAAGTTACGGCAACCGCGACAGAAGCAGTAGCAGCAGTGGTTGTCACCGATAGCGTGTTGTGCATTTAATAAAGGAGCCTACCTCTGCATCAGAAGCATAGGTACTTGATTTAGGAAACGAACACGAAGAGATAACAAACCCCCCGAAAGGATGGATGCCGCGGAAGCTAGACCCATAAATAGATAGAGAGGCAGAAACCAAAGTTTGGGTTGACAAAACATTAGCGCCAACCTCAGGATTGCCAACACTGCCGGCTAATAACCGTTTGTTAACGGTCATAGACTCACTGCTGGAAGGAAGCTTGCCGGAAGCTCCGACGTCCCTCTTCAACTTTTTAGTAGGTGGGGAAAACTCATCAGCAGGAGCTTCCCCCTCTTTCCCTTTTAACTTAGACACCATGAAAAAACCCCTCGGCTCAACGTTTCCAGTTACTATGGCGACCGGGAGCTCAGCATCATTGCCGCCACTTGCACCAGGACTACAAGACTCCGTACCACCAGAAGTAGAATCGTGTTGATCTACACCTTTAACCTCAAAGGATGACCCATCAAGAATAATAATCAAATCATCACGAGAAGGAACAACAGGCGAAGGAGAAACCACTTGTCCAACAGTACTTTCTAGTTGTTTTGATTCACTTTCCAATTGCTTTTTCCTAGCAGGAGTGACATGGAAAAGATCTAGAATCTTAACAAACTTGGACACATCCATTGCTGCATAATCCAAGAAAGGAATTACAAAGAAAAAGTATAGAGATCTGACCCGAAGTTTGGAAGAATTTCAAACGCAATAACCCGCAAAAAGTGGAAGAAACAACAAATTGCAGAAAATGAGGGAGAAGAAAAAAGAAATAGTAAAAACCGAACCAAGTATTTATACCCATGGTACAATCAATTCAAGATACACGTGGTAAAAACGGCCCAGTCAATGGTTGGGATTAAAAATAAACGATGAAGACTAATAGTCCAGTAGGCCAAGTCAGTCAGAAGACGAATGGCTAAAAATAATACACGTGCCCCACGATCCCAACTACTAAATGGAAAAAGATAGTCAATTATGGAGCGGAATTGCAATAGAGCCCGTAGTCTAGCAACATTCACCTTACGCTACGCAAAGGACGCGTGCAATAAACGCACTAGACTAGGGGGACTTGATGACATATAATGTATATAGCAGGCCTATTGGGCTTGGACTGCATTATACACATCTGGGCTCCGGCCCAATGCAACAAAATAGAAAAAAAAAATGAGAATGACCCAGACCTACAAAGACGCATACAGATCATCTAAGCAACGACCCCACGGTACGCCTGCGAACCAGCTCATGGCCGCGGAATATGACATGTATCCGCAACAATGATTAAGCTGCGGATCCTTACCCGACAAGAGTCCCACTTTGGCCACTACAGTAACTGGTGAAATACTAGGAAACCCTAGTATTTCGCTCACATATAAAAGGCAACTTTAAAACACATTTATGAGGTATGACTTTCTTACACATCCTAATACATATACATTCTCTGACAAAAATATGGATACTTACTCTCACGCTGGAGCTTAATCGTGGGATCCATCTCCACGGTAAGGCTAACAGTTTACTTTCATTTGTGCAGTGAATCAATCCATTACTTGAATTAGTGCAGATTTCGATCGTTTAGCAGTCTACTCAGGCAGCCGAATACGTAAACTAGGCCCAATCCATACTCATCACACTTTTTGCACTAACAGAATTCATAATTGAGCATATACATACATGAATTAGTTTCCTTCATTAGATTTGACAAAAGTGGGAAGAAGCTTCTTTGAGTAAGACGATGTCTTCAAATAGCAAAGAGTGTCTAACACTAAAGAGTGCAACATGATATATTGAAATTATTTGTGCATAGTGATTGTGAAAACGTGATGTAAATAAGGGATAAGTTAACAATCAAATTTGCGTCAATTAAAAATGCTGCGAACTCACCAGGATGAGGCAAGCCCAAACCTGAATATAAACAAATTTCAACCAACAAAACAATTTCGGGCAAAAAATAGTAACCAAGTCAACCAGGCGAACAACAATGTTGGACATGATAGTGCAGTGTTTGTGTGTTCTCCTTTAATGCATTTCAAGTAATTCACTTCAATACATCTCAATCAAAGGTCCTTAAATAATGTGTTCCAAGTAATTTGTTTCATGAACTCTTCAATGATTTAGGCAAACGAAGAGGAACTCAAGACTAAAAGTGGGAACAAAAGATACGTACAGCTTGAATGAGATGAAATAAGTTTAAGATTTCTTGTTTCAAGCTAGCCACAACCTATATTAACACTAGTTCTACGACTATCCTCATTTACCTAAACATCACACAAATAGATTGGATAGGTTAGAATAACACGGACAATTTTACAGTTCTGTACATATGCATTAGTAGAAGCTAAAATTAAAACGGATGTAGAGACTGACTCGAGGTGCATTAAACTACTTACACTGCGTTCTCTAGTTTTTTTTCCTAAAGAAAGGAAAGGAACATGAAGGGAAACATAAACAAATGGTGTTCTTAAGTTTTTTTTTGAAAGGGAGGGAAGTAGGAGGGGAAGGGGAAATGAAGGGACCTTCAATGTATTTTGTTCTAAACATGATCCGTCCAAAATTGGGGGGTAAGGTGGGGAAAGAGTTTTGTAACAGTTAAAAGTTTTTCAAAATTACAAATTCAACCCTATTGACATAAGCTCTTCTTCTTCCTATTCTTCTAACACAGATCACGCAACTTTTAACTTTTTAAGAAAATTGATTTTTCAATCTATTCATCATCTCATAAATGATAGTAATGTTTAGTAATCATACTTTATTAATTTTGTTAAAGTATAATAGTGTTATACGCTTATGTGTAAATTAACAGATATCATGTTCTTCACGTGTAAAAGGCAAACCATGAATGATGGTTTCACGTAATAATGTTTCATATCAATTTTTTATGATTATTAAATGAATTTGTATATGTTTAATTTATAAATTTATGATTTAGCAATTAACAGTTACCTTTAAATTCGTATAAGAATTTCGGCTGTGTTATTATAAAAGGGTATGTATGTAAATTTTATCTCTCTTGTTCTTCTTTTCCTTATAACTAGAAAACACAAGATAAAGTAACAACTTTCCTTTATCATCTCTTCTCTTTCTCTTCCTTACTTTACCATACCCTTCCTTTCTTTTAAAAATCAACTTGAGAACACATCGTTAAGAATCATCATCAAGTAAATCATTGAATAGTAAAACTAGACTTATATGATTTCTTATATTTTGCTAGCTTTAAGATATTTATACTACATATAAAGCATGGATGACTCTTTTTCCAAAATTTAAGACTTACAAGAAATTAAGTATGGTTACAACACTTTAATGCACACAATTTTTAGACTTACAACAAAATAAGCATAATGTACAACAAAATAAGCTTGGTGTAATTTTTAGACTTACAACATTAATGCTATTAAAGTGGTGAATGTTATTAATGACTATAATGACTACTACTTACAAGAAAAGTAACATAGTGTACAACACTTTAATGCAAATAATTTTCAGATGTACAAGACAAGAATCATAGTGTACAACAAAACACCACATTAATACAACAAAACACCACATTAATACTATTTAATGTAGTCAATTAATTAACTAGTCAATAAATACAATTAATACAGTTATTAAAACACCAATTACATAGAAATAGTACAAATTATCAAGCATATTGTACAACCAAATTAAACACAATTCCTGCATTAAATTTCACTAATACAAATAATAAAACACATTACACAAATATTCAAGCCCGAACGGGCAACGGGCCAAATGGGCTTGAGCCCGAACGGGCTCGAGCCAGAACAGGTACCAGGCAACGGGTTCGAGCCCAAACAGGCACGGGCTATACAAAATTCTTGATATCTGTAAATTTATTATCAAAAAGAACATAATAAACTAAAATACATAATTTACCGAAAATTTTTATTTCAGGGTACCCGCTGCCGCAATGCGCGGGTACCCTCCTAGTATACTGGGAATCATTAATAAGTTATCAACTTTTTATGAGCCAATGCGATAATGAAAAAAAAAATAATAATAAAAAAAAATAAAAAATAAAGGTAAGAATGCAACTAGTTGATCATTTGAACACTTCTATTCGTTCACATTTCCAAATTACAGTTTTCAAAGGAGGAAATTAAGAATACAGAATACACGTTCAATCTTACAGGGGTTTATAAGTCATAAAACAAATACGGAAAACAAAGTGAAACAAAAGAGGTTCTTAAGCATAGTCTCCGGCAGCTGGAAGTGCCTCGTATGATCCAATGAAAATATCACCATAGATTAAACCAGCTAAGCCACCACCGATCAATGGACCGACCCAGTAAATCCAGTTTTGAGAGAAGTCTCCACTAACCACAGCAGGTCCAAACGATCGAGCTGGGTTCATTGATCCACCGCTAAATGGTCCAGCGGCCAAAATGTTGGCTCCAACAATGAACCCAATAGCAATTGGTGCAATGGTTCCAAGAGATCCCTTCTTAGGGTCGGCTGCGGTTGCATATACGGTGTAAACTAGAGCAAAAGTTATGATGATCTCAAACACAACTCCTTGAAGACCACTCATGCCATCTGCAACTCCGTGTGTTGGGACAGCCTGTCGAGTACCAAATATGTAAGTAGGCATCCAAGATTTTGAACCAAATGCTCGTATTTAGCACTAATGTTATAAAAACATAAGCAATAGGCTCTTATAAAAAATTGAAACAATTTATGTGTCGTTTACAAATGAAAAGATAAGAGAACTGACCAAGCCACCGGTAACAAATTGTAGGAGGAAGCATGCAGCAGTTGAACCAAGCAATTGGGCAATCCAGTAAAATAGACCGGTAATGATGGTGATGTTACCACCAATAGCCAAACCGAAGGTGACAGCAGGGTTCAAATGTCCACCAGAGATGTTGGCTGCCATGGAGACACCAACAAAAAGTGCAAGTGCATGGGCTATTGCTATTGCGACTAGCCCAGCTGGGTCTAGTGCTGCATCGGATGTGAGCTTGCCTGCATGTTTATAAAAGTTAGATGTTATATTCACACAGAAATTAAAGTTGTTGCATAAGTTGGCTTAATCATTAACACTTTTTTAGTTATAGCTCAATAAATACTAGCCCTGGTTGTTCAAACTGGAAAATGTGTTGTTCTATTTCCCATGTTGTAAAGCAGCTGAATTATCTTAAACATTTGTGCGGCTATTAGAATGCCCCAAGCACAATTTTGAAATACTAAGACTAGAACCGAGTGGGTATATAAATACGCCAAGCTCACTCTAAAACCACTGAGACTAGTTTACACAAGTTTCTCGGGTATGTTTAACTTTCTTCTTAGAATATCTTGTAATGTTTTAGCTCAAAGACAATCTATAAAAGAAAAACCATCATACCAAAAGCGATAGCTGACCCGACACCAGCAAACACGAAAAGAAGTGTAGCAATGAACTCAGCCAAGTAAGACTTGATCGAAGCACCACTAAATGAGTCACCGATGCTACCAAATGCCAACTTCACCATTTTTCAGAACTCCTTTTTTTTTTTTTCCTTAGAGAAAGAGGCACTAAAAGTCAAAAGAAATGTAATGATTGACTTTGCTTAAGTTGTGATTAGTTGATGCTTCAGTAATGGTTTATATAGTGCATGATTCGAATTTTATATTATGAAAATTTTATATAAGTGGGGCTGATAATTTGATATAATATGTGGCTATCAAGGGGCCAATGCATAGAGAATTTATGCTGGCACCGTCCTTGAGCCAGGATGGCTGATTCCTAGCCATTGATTGGCTCAACCCACCGGCCTTTATTTAAATATACGTATTCAATATTGAGTGATGACATAACTTGGAATAGTGGATAGTTTAAAGTCACGACCAAATTATGGATGTTTTGTTGATGTCATGACCACCAAAAAGCTCCAATTGATCAATAAAAAACCTCTCTTCCTATGGTTGAATGTATAGATAAATATATGCTTAAAGAAAGTATAAATGATACAATGAAATTTGCATCATACATGCATATAAAAATTTTAAACTGCCCATGTAACACATGTACCTTTTAATGTAAAAAATTTGCTATGATAAGTATGGGATCTCGTGAAATTTTCACTGGTGAGATTAGTCAACTAATAATTTGAGCTATAAAAATGAGAATAACACATGGGAGCTAAGTCAGCAAACTGATTTGACCAGCTGCTTGTTTTACAGCTTATTTGTAGCTACAACCGGAGGATATATATAGAAGCGGTGACTCGATCATTGGTTTCTGGCTCAACAAAATTGGAAAGTCCAGTCCAGTAAAGATTTTAACAAAACAACGATACTTGAACTGTTCGACGATGCAAATCAAGCCTTTCTAGCTTTTCTAGATAAGACGATCTCAGACATCCCTTGAACACCCAAATTAAGTAGTTATGTACTTACGTTGCAATGCATATAACAGAAATGACAAATCACTGCAAGAACTATATATATATAAAATAGACCGGTAAATGGTGATGTTACCATCAACAGCCAAACTGAAGGTGACAGCGGGGTTCAGGTGTCCACCAGAGATGTTTGGCTGCCATTGACACACCAAACTGAAGGTGACTGCGTCGTGTACGTGTGAGCTTGAGTGCAAGTTTCTTTTAGAAAAAATTCTATGTCCATATGAAACTTTAGTATAGCTTAATTATCTTAACCAATACTATCACTTTATATATTTTGTTTGTAATTATCTGTCACTTATAAGAAAATGATACTTTTTAGGTAAATATGTTCTTTCAAAATCTAAATTGGTTTAAAGATAACTCATAAAGTAGTAGAACATGCATATGTGTATTACTCCATTAGAACATTTCGCTTGTGAAAATATGTCATCTTTTTCTCCATGTTGAAAAGTAGTTGGATTCATCTTAAACTTGTGTGCTGAACTAGCTATACTGGAGTGGGTATACAACTACGCCTAACTCGACTATGAATCATTGAGACTAGCATATATAATACTAAACCATACATACGTCAAACTCGCTCTAAAACCACCGAGACTAGTTTACACAAGTTTCTCACGCATGTCTAACTTTTTCTTAGAATTGATTGTAACGATTTAACTCAACGACAAAATAAACAAACATAATTAGAACTTAGATAAAATATACAGCACACCGAGATTACAGCTTCAAAAGGATGTTCTTGTACTCTTCAGAGGCAATATAGTAGTTTCTATCTCATATGCGTCAGCTGCTTCGCCCTGGGTCTGCTTGTGCCAGAATATGGGTTATAGAAGTCCTAAGCACTAGTATTACTCTCGACCCTACGCACCATCTCTCTATAATCATTGTGAGGAACAGACCAGCCAGCTGGATTAGTCTTTCGATTGCAATCTGGTGGAAGAGCCGCTTAGTGTTACAATGAAGAAGTTCACGAAGTTCTTCCATTGCTTTATCATGGAATTCCACAAGGCGACAAATCTCATCAGCCCCTATGGCTTCGTCTGGGCCTTCTAAACAAGGGAGTAATGCTTCCAGCCTCACATATTTCTCCTCATATAAATCGTCGATCAAGAGTCTTGCATAAAGCTTCCAATGTAGGCAAGTAAAATAATGAAGTTGCTTTTGTTCCAAATGGTTTGTGATCGGTAAGAGCAAACTTCCACAGTGCTCTTGCACCGTCAATGCTGTTACAAATGACTTCAGCTATATACATGCCAAGATTTCCTACTTCGATGCCCTCTATGGCAATGTAGAAACGATACAAATTAATAAATTTTAAGTATTTGCACTCCATAAATTCGAAATTATGGAGGTTGTTGTGTTCCCCCTTCTTAACATGCATCTCACAGGCGATTGAAGGTATTAATGTCAAATCTACCAGCAACATCAACAATCGGATGTGCAAGATGAACTGGCCTTGCTTTTTCAGCGACCAACTTTGGATTTATTACTCCAGGATCATAAGTCTTCGCATCATACTCTTTAAACATCCGCCAGGCCATCTCCTCATCCCCATTTGAGAGTTTGCTCACATATAGGGACGGAACTACATTGATTCCGGGTGTGGCACTCGCCCGATTTTAGTTTACGAAGTGCAAAAAAAATTAAAAATTTTCGATTTTTGTTATGGGCAACCTTGGATAATTTTTTTGCTACTTTCGTTTTTTTATGGTGCAACTTTAGTTAACCTAAATGGTAATTGTGCAACACTCTCTTGAAAATCCTGAGTCCGTCCCCAGTCACATATCTTATAAATACGAAGAAAAAAAGATGTTACGGGTCCTCAACTTAAAGATTTCCCGCATAAAAAAGCTAAATATGAAACTAACATTTTTATACAATAATGCTCAAGATATAAAATTTTATTTAAATTGTTTCTACACTATGTTTTAAAAAGATAGGCACTTTTCATTTAGCATTTACTTTGATACCCCGTTTTCAGTTCTCGACATAAGCCTCCAAAAACTGAAGAACGAAGTGGTTCCTGAATCCCCTATGCCTACTGTGTATATATAGCATTTTCTTGTTTATTTGGCCTTTTAAATTGAATAAATCGTGGTTGAGAAGAAATTATGGTCAAAATAGAGAAACAATGCCGCCGATACTTGCCATAATTCTTTTAATTGAGCTCCAAATCTTTCATATTTCATCGAGTTCTTTCTTTTAGCCTACAAAACACAGGTCTAACACTTGAGTTGCTTGAAATACTTTATAGCAAGGCATACAATTATATAAGCTAGAGATACCTTGTCTCAAACTTAGCCACAAGCCCACAACATATTTACATTACTTCTACTCATATATTGATGGCTAACCTTATTTATAAGTGTCACGCAGATGATTTGGATACTTATAAAAGGCTTGTACACTCTCTTTTTCGGAAAGGCATAATTTTATTAACAGCATGTACACTCTTTGTAATGCTAGAACAACATAAATACTTTTATAGTTCTCTACATAGGCATTGGTACTCTTTGACTTGAGTGAAATTCTCCAAAATCCCAATTATACAATATGCAAACGAGTAAAATAACAAAAAAGTTTAAAATGGACCAAATTGGTAGAGACTTGAACAAAGTGTATTAAACCACTTACGAATTACAATTAGCTAAATCATTTACTAGTAAAACTAGATTATTGTGATTTCTTATATTAAGCTTGCTTTAAGATGTATTATTACAATCACTAATAAGTTCTAAATTGTTTTGACTCAAAAAGATGATGACTAAAATAAATAAGAACATTACTATTTGATCATATGAACACTTCTTTTCATTTCGAAATTGCAAGCATATTCTCAAAGGAGAAAACCAAAAAGACAGAATACGTACAAGCTAGTTCAAACAATAAGTATATTACACCCTCGACCCTTAGGCACAATTCACGTAACTTAGAAAACAAGCGAAACAGAAAAGAGGTTCTTAAGCATAATCTTCAGCGGCTGGAAGTGCCTCGTATGATCCAATGAAAACATCACCATAGATTAAACCAGCTAAGCCACCACCGATCAATGGACCAACCCAGTAAATCCAGTTTTGTGAGAAATCTCCACTAACAACAGCGGGACCAAATGATCGAGCTGGGTTCATTGATCCACCACTAAATGGTCCAGCAGCCAAAATGTTGGCTCCAACAATGAATCCAATGGCAATTGGTGCAATGGTTCCAAGAGCTCCCTTCTTAGGGTCAGCTGCGGTTGCATAAACTGTGTATACTAGAGCGAAAGTTATGATGATCTCAAACACGACTCCTTGAAGACCACTCATGCCATCAGCAACTCCGTGTGTTGGGACAGCCTGTTAAATACCATATATATAAGTAGGCATCCAAGATTATGAACTAAACGCTCCTTTATAGCAGTCATATACAGTAATATTTTATCACTATGCTTATATGAATAACTTACCAAGCCACCGGTAACGAATTGTAGGAGGAAGCATGCAACAGTTGAACCAAGCAACTGGGCAATCCAGTAAAATAGACCCGTAATTATGGTGATATTACCACCAATAGCCAAACCGAAGGTAACAGCGGGGTTCAAATGTCCACCAGAGATGTTGGCCGCCATGGACACACCAACGAAAAGTGCAAGTGCATGGGCTATTGCTATTGCGACTAGCCCAGCAGGGTCTAGTGCTGCATCGGATGTGAGCTTGCCTGCAAGATTTTAAAATTTAGATGCTATATTCATAAAGTAAGTTGTTGCTTAAGCTGTCTTAATTATATGTAGTTATTTATATTGTTAAAGAAACTTTTAGGTAAACAGTAATTTTTCAGAGCTAAATTTGTTCAAACATGATTCAATAAAATACTAAAACATGTGTATCAAGTCCGAACACTTACGTGTTGTCATTTTTCCTATGTTTTAAAACAGCTGATCAATTTATTCTAACATTTTTGTGTTTGAATATGTCAAGCATGATTTAGAACCACTGAGACTTGTATAGAACCGAGAGGGTATACAAATACGCCAAACTCGCTTGAAAACTACCAGGACTAGTTTATACAAGTTCTCGGGTCTGTTTAAGTGTTTATTAGATTCAATGTAACTTCTAAACGTTAGAGCCACATAATTTTACAAACCAAAAACTGAACATACCATAAGCAATAGCTGAGCCGACACCTGCAAACACGAAAAGAAGAGTGGCAATGAACTCAGCCAAGTAAGACTTGATTGAAGCACCACTCAAAGAGTCACCAATGCTACCAACAGCCAACTTCACCATTTTTTTAGTAAGAACTTTTTATTTTTTAGAGTAATAATACTAGAAGTCAAAAGAAATTGGATAAGGGACTTGTTAAAGTTGTGATTGGTTGATGCTTCAACAAAGGCTTATATAGTGCATGATCTCCAACTTTATAAATATAATATACTTCTATATAAGTGGGGTTGATATACTATGTCGCTATTAATGGACCCATGTATAGATAATTTGAGGTGGCACCGTCCATGAAGCCAGGATGGCCATTAATTGGCTCCTTCCCCCGGCCTTAATCTGAATATATTAATTGAATATGAGTGAAGACATTATAACTTGGAATAGTAGGTAACTTAAAACATTAAAAATACCAAATTATGGATTTTGTGTTGATGTCAGGACCAAGAACCTCCAATTGAAAATTTAAAAGCCTTTACTTTCTTTAAAGTTTTTCAAACGTCATAAACAGTGCAAGACAAAAGACCAGGGGCGGAGCCATTTATTCAAGACGGGGGGCGTTGCCCCCGACGAATCTCTTGCGGATACCCAAAATACATAAGAATTTTGTTTTAATTGGCAATAAATATGACCAGTGCCCTCAGGCAAATCATCCGAGTGCCCTCGACATTTTCAAGCTATTTAACATCCAAATGTACTTTAATGTCGAAACTATGTTTCTGTCTTCGGTTCACCGGAAAAAATGGAGTAAACTGTAAAAGGGTAAGTGGGTTGGGAAGTGAGAAAGCAAATGGTGGTGAAATGGTAGTTAGTCACGTGATAGTGTTTGTTGAATATATGAAAATAGTGACATAATATATTTATATATTTAATAATTTTTTTTTTTATTTTTTTTACAATGTAATTAATTGGGTTAGAAAGAGTCACTGGCCTTCGCAATTAGTTTGTATGTTCCGTATTGTTACAATTTATTATTTTTAAGTTAATTTGGTTTTGTTTCTTTACTTGTTTGTAGTTTGCTCAAAGGTAAGCTAGCTTTTATTGTTGTTATATTTATGCTCAAACAAGATTTTTAAAGACAACAACACTCAATTTCGTTGAAACAAATTATGGGAGAAGAGATATACACCGTCACACCATTACCCGAAAGTAAAGAGATTACTTTTAGAAAGACCTCCGACAAGTGTGTGTACGCAAGCAAATAGACCTTATACATTTTGATAAATATAAAATGATTTTTTGCCATGTATAAGCTTTTTTTTTTTTTTTTTTTTTTTTTTTTTTTTTTTTTTTTTGCATGCTAAAAACTTAATTTTGTTGTTGTTTTTGGTGTTGCTTTGGGCTATTTTTTGTGATGTTTGGATGTTATTCGAGGCTGATGTTTGGTTGTTGTTTTGCCATTAGTAAAAGTTGTTTTTCTCGGCAATATACTTTTCGTGTTGTTTTTGCGCGCATTAAGCTTCGTTTAGTTGTTTTAGCACAATGTAAGGAGCTTTCTTATGCAATATTAAGTCGCTCAAAAAAAATTTTAATGACTTCTATGAGAGTAATATATTTTTGCCCCCTATATGCTAATTTCCTGGCTCCGCCACTGCAAAAGACTCGTAGTTAGCTACTACGTACTATACTAAATAGTTTCTAAATTTCAATTTTCTTGTGCTTTATGTGCATGCATGTGTTGACACGCGGTAACATAAAGGAAAAAACTAAATTATTACTATGGGATCTTTAACTTATAAGATTATGAAATAGAGCCCTAAAAAGGAATGAAAAAAAATCATTTTAAGAAATTTGAAATCGATTTGGTTCAATCTATTACTCTTTCAGAGGCATTTTATTTTGCAAACTCAAAAACCCTCACATATCAATTAACCAATCAGAAACCTCCATTAAAAAAACAATATTTAATAATAAAAAATACGGAGGGACCATTTTTGCCAACTCATCAAACTTACCAACCCCACCCCCTACCTCTCACTTTCCACACATCAGATATCACAAAAAACCCACTTTTTCTCTCTAACCATCATCAAAAACCACCATAACAAATAAAAAATAACCACTTTTTAACCGTTCAAATCATCAATAAAACACAAAAATGGAAAAATCATCGAGTGCACAAGCAGATCCACGAACAAACCGGTTCAAAATGAACCTACTGAATCTCGGGATGAATGTATGATGCTTCTGACTAATTATTTAGTTGTTTTATTGGTTGTGTTTTTTAGTGTTTACATTTGGTTGAGTTTCTGAGTAAAAAACTTTGTATACATGGATGCACACCAAGTGTTTGATGAAATGTGTGACTGAAAAGTATCATACGTGTGTATCACCAGTGATATTTGAAGTTGAACTGTATATGTGCATTATCACTAGTGATATTTGTATTTGAGTTAACTGTGCAAATCACATAAAGCACACAGAAAATGAAACAATCGACATCTAAAACAATGAATACTTTAGTTTTTACTGTTATAGAATCATTATTAGTGTGTTTTACTAGTTAATTTTCGATAATTTGTGATGTTGTGATGATTTATGTGATAATATGAGAGATTAAAAGTTAGGTTTAACAGAACAAAAGATATGTTGTGATGCTTTTGTTTGATTTGTAGTGGATTTGTATGTTTAATGATTGTGCATGTTTCAAAAGTTTTACCGCGGTATTTGAAAACAATATTGACTGGAAGTGTATCACATGTGATATAAAAGTTAAATTATTGTTGATTGGTAGAATATCTATTGTGATAACAAATAGTTATTTGTTTGACATATAATATTAAAAACAAATGAACTATTCGTACACTAACAAAAATTATGAAAATATTTTGATGCGAATTTGAATGAGACCTGTGCAAAAAACAACCTCATCAAATGAAAAGAATCAACAACAAGTGCAATTGTCGTTGAAGAAAGCACAACATCTCCACAACCAAATTGAAAAAGCTCAAACACTTGTGATATCACAAGTTCCTCCATCACCACAATTGATTCAACAAATATAAGAGAGCTGACACACAAGTGATATCACATGATATCACCTGTGATATCACTTGATATCACCTGTGATATCACCAGTGATATCACATGTGATATGTGATCACATGTGATATCAAACGTTCCCCCGAAAGCATCTGGGAATAAAATGAAGGTGTTGATTGATGAACCAATGAAGAGGACGATTGTTGAAGAACAAAAGTAAATAAAACAAGTTGATGAAAACAGTTGCGTTGTTATGTTTTAATCTATACGGTTATAATAAATGTGTATAGTTGACAAGTTGGAAGTCAATAGTAGGTATTTAGTTTGACTGAATCATGTTATTTGTCACAAGAGATTCAAACTCATAGAAATGGGCCATAGCGAGCAATTGTTTAATCCATCTTGATTTGTGAATATTTGTTTGATAAAGTTTTGAGTGGTATTTAGTTTAATATGGTAATGCGAAAAGCGAAAAGTGTCCTACCTGTAGTATCACCAGTGATATTTGAAGTTGAACTGTATATGTGTATTATCACTTGTGAAATTTTGTATATTTAATAGGTTTTTTTGTTTACTTGTTAAGCTTTATTTTACTAGTGCTATTGAGTAAACCTAACAATTCAGGGAAAAAAATAGTATCACAAATGATATACAAGTTCAGGATAAAATTAGCAATGCTATTAAATAAACCTAACAATTCAGTAAAAAAAATTAATCAATCAACAAACTAATACTTCAATTGCAGCAACTGAGAAACCGCCTCCACTTTCAACTACGTCGCCGCCCCATTGACATTTGAAACTTTTCCCTTGTTTTGATAAGTATGTCTATTATGATTAATTAAACTACAAATATTACAACCCTTCTTTTGGTACTTTTCTCAATAACTTTCTCACGTCCACCCTTAAGACGATCATTCTTATGTCCTTTAAGAGGATTCTTTATACCCATAAAATCTTGAACAATATCACAAACTTTTCGGGGTAGAAGAGTTGGCAAATCAGTCTCAACTTTTGACTTTAACTCTCTTAGGTTGTCTACAAAAGAAGTCAAGTATCATAGACAGCTTATCAGTAATTACAACAATAAGAGACAAATTATCAAACATATCACTGGTGATACTACATATATATCAAGCATATTACTGATGATACTACACATATATCAAACATATCAGTGGTGATACTACACATATATCAAGCATATCACTGGTGATACGACACATATATCAAACATATCACTAGTGATACTACATATATACCATCATAAAAAACATTTATTGTGTTTGTCTATTACAATGAAAGGCACAAAAACTATCTTGTACATAAAAAGTACGTAATTAATACCTTGTTGTAAAATCTAATAATGATCTTCATTACATACTCAACATTAAACTCAAAAACAACACGAAAAATGCCAAGAACTCCATAAGCTTTTTTGGTAGCCGTGCAAGCATTTAAATAGAGCACAACAGAAAAGACTTCAAAATACTGTAAGCTACACCTTAATTAATAAATAATAAGCAATATTACACTATAATTAATAACTTATCAGTAACTTATACTCACAGCTTATCCCTACAAACTTATATTTTCATCCTCATCAAAATGTCAAAAATATTATATAAGAAAATTATACATCTTAACATAAACAACTTATAAATAAACAGACTAACAATTATCACTAGTGATACTAAACGTATATCACTGGTAATACTAAACCAGCTTATAATTATCAACTTCAAATATCACTGGTGATACTAAACGTATGCTACAGAGCATATTCAAAACCACAATTAGACACAAAAACAGCATTCAAATGTAGTTAAAAACATAAATTCAACTAACAACTTAATTAATAAGCAAAATTACAAAATTAGATAACAAAATTATCAAATATTTTTTACTTACACATTTCATCAAACACTTGGTGTGCAACTTGATAAGAAGAAATGTTAACAACTTGATTCACATAATTATCAACTGATTCAATAACATTATCAACCGCAACAATATCAATCAAATCTGCTTTTGAAACAAACACTTATTTCAGATCAAAAGAAGCCATAAAAAATGATGATAATGATCGGAACGGTGATGGTGATCGGAGTGGTGCTGGTGATGGTGATCGGAATGGTGATGATGAAAGACACGGAAATTGTCGATCGGAACAGTGATGGTAATTGGAGTGGTGATCGGAACATTGATAGTGATGATGAGATAATGATCGGAATAGTGATGGTGATCGGAATAGTGATGGTGATGATGATCGGAACGATGATGATGATCGGAATGGTAATAACTGATTTATGAATGGAAGGAATGAGAGCAGAGGAAACACACGAAGTGTGTGTAAAAAATAAAGCGAATGAAAAAAAGAAAGAAAAGAAAAGGCTTTATATAGTTGGGAGTATTAATGTTAAACATATTAAATCTTAGATTAATCTAGGCTATTAGATCAAAAAGGATAGAGGGTGGGGATTTGTCCATTGGTATGCAAAAAAAAATTGGTATGCATTTGAATTTTCCTCTACTCTTTCATAGTTACATTTGAAAAGAACGCTAATAGTGTCAACCATTTATAAGCTTACAACCTCAAAAAACCTAGGACGTGTGCTTGGTCCATCAGGTCAAAGAATCATCTAAAGACCAAATTAATTTTCTTGTGGCCACGGAAGTTCATTTTCGCCGACTCTGGGCTATTCAAAAGAGTAGTTGCATTGGGATTAGTCGGCTCGCAATGTCGAGTCGAAAAAAAAAAAAAAAAAAAAAAAAAAAAAAGCTTGAGTAACTATTGAGAGGTCTCAAGTTTAAGTCTTGCGCGCTAAGTGGCCACGCCAACCTTCCTGAAAAAAGGAGGGTTTTACCCTGTTTGAGTCTATGTGGTGATGGGCTCAAATTTCGTAGATTAATCGCCTAAAAGATCGGAAACTATGATTACCAAAAAAAAAATTAAAAAATAAAGCTTGACCGAAGGAGGTTTTTAACAAATGTCTATTCGAAGAGAAAAATAAATAAATAAATTAAGGATATGACCAAGATAAGCTAGTCTCAATCATTTCAAGGAGAGAATTTGTCACAGATAGCTCCTTCAACTCTAATTCATGCCATGAATTGTTTATTAGTCTAGCTATTGCCTCTCCTCTAACTCCCCTAGAGTCTATTGAAGAAATAACCGAGGCTCAACTCGCTGCCCTAAGCCCTATAGTTTCTTCCCTTACTGCCTAAGATGAATCTATTGCCTTTCCTCACTCCACGAGTAGATATTTAGTATTGATTAGTGTTGGAGCTGCCTACAACACTTGCTAGACCTGAGGAAAGTTTCACCTAGTAAAAGTGTGTATATATCGGGAGACAATTGCGTATGGAAAATTATCCTTCATTCTCCTTAAAAAAAGTGTTTGTAGCAAGATCATAAGCTTTAAGAGTATAAAGTTCAAAGAAGAAACACATGCATGACCCAAAATATATTAAATTGTGAGTAAGGCTCATAATAGGTGGTACAACATTAGATAAGGAATAATCACAACCAAATTATGTCCAAGATTTTCATAGTTCATACAGAAACAAGAGAGACAACTCACACAATGCAAATGACTTTTTAGAAGGCTCAAAACAACCACAACAAGTTTTCAAATGGCGAGGTAAATAAATCTATAGGAATAATAGAATGACACAATGAGGAACTAGAATGAGGCAAGTACAGCCTAAAATATGAATTATAAACAGATTTCAACCAACAAACCAATTTCACAAGCAAATATAGAGAGGCAAAGTTCATAACCAAGTCAACCAGAGGCAAACAAAGATGTTTGACACATAACATGTCCATTAATGTTTTCCATGTAATTTGCTTCAATTCTGCACATGTCCAAAGGACCTACAATAATGTATTCCAAGTAATTTGCTCCATAAACAAAACATGTTTAATTTATAATGGGAACAAAAGTCACTTGAATTGCTTTAAAATACTTTATAGTAGAGTATACAAGATAGGTTGGAGATGCCGTGTCTCAAACATATATAGCCATAACATTTGTCTACTAGTTATATGAGGTTTTGTTGAATGCACAATATCCGAGATTTACTTAAAATCGGTTGATTATGGGCTAACTGTTTAAATGAGTCCTAAAATACCAAGATGCGAAAGATGGACCAAATATCCAATGCGGAGAGTGTCTCAATGTTTATGGAACTATATATATACTTACAATCTACTGCATAAAATTGAATGATTTATTAGGCAAACTATATTTATGTGATTCCTTTTATTTATTAGCTAGCTTTAAGAACTAAAATAGTCATCAAAAAGTTACTCGTATTAAATTATATTGAGAAAATAAGGTAATGACAAAATTAATAAGAACATTACTAGTTGATCATATGAACACTTCTTCTCATTTCGAAATTGCAAGCATGGCATATTCACAAAGGAGAAAACAAAGAAGACAGAATACAAGTTCAAACCATGGGCCCTTAAGCATGATTCATGAAACAAATATAAAATAGAGGGAAAAGAGAATCGAGGCTTTTAAGCATAGTCTCCAGCGGCTGGAAGTGCCTCATATGATCCAATGAAAACATCACCATAGATGAGTCCAGCCAACCCACCACCGATCAATGGGCCGACCCAGTAAATCCAGTTTTGTGAGAAGTCTCCACTAACCACAGCGGGACCAAAGGATCGAGCTGGGTTCATTGATCCACCACTGAAAGGTCCAGCAGCCAAAATGTTAGCTCCAACAATGAACCCAATGGCAATTGGTGCAATGGTTCCAAGAGCTCCCTTCTTAGGGTCGGCTGCTGTAGCGTACACTGTGTATACTAGAGCAAAACTTATGATGATCTCAAAAACAACTCCTTGAAGACCACTCATGCCATCTGCAACTCCATGTGTTGGGACGGCCTGTTAAACACCGAATATGTAAGTAGGCATCCAAGATTTTAAATCAAACGCTCCGTTATAGCAGTCATATGGTACTTTATCACTATGCTTTTATGAATAACTTACCAAACCACCAGTAACGAATTGTAGGAGGAAGCATGCAACAATGGAACCAAGCAGTTGGGCAATCCAGTAAAATAGACCAGTAATGATGGTGATGTTACCACCAACAGCCAAACCGAAGGTGACAGCGGGGTTCAAATGTCCACCAGAGATGTTGGCTGCCATTGACACACCAACAAATAGTGCGAGTGCATGGGCTATGGCTATGGCGACAAGCCCAGCAGGGTCTAGTGCTGCATCGGATGTTAGCTTGCCTGCAAATTTTTACAAATTAGATGCTATATTCACAAAGTAATAAGTTGTTGCATAACTTGTCTTGATCATCAACACTTTTATATTTTGTATTCAGTTATTTATATAGAAAATGGCACTTTTAGGTAAACAAGAAATTTTCCAAGCTAAATTTGTTGAAACCGGCCGGATTCAATAAATACTAGAATATGTTTATCAAACCAGAACATGTGTACGTGTTGTCATTTTACCTATGTTGTAAAACAGCTGAGTTTATCTTAAACATTTTTGTATTTGAATACGTCAAGCATGATTTAGAACCACTGAGACTATACTAGTATAGAACTGAGTGGGCATACATATACACCAAACTCATGTCAAAACTGCTAAAACTAGTTTGATTATACAGGTTTTTCGAGTCTGTATTAACGTTTACTAGACTATTTTGTAACTTTTAAACTTTAGAGCTAGCTAGGTAATTCCGCAAACCCAAAACTCAATGATAAAATTTCAACACAATATGTGGGTTAAGAAAAGTAGAAAACCGAACATACCATAAGCAATTGCTGACCCGACACCAGCAAACACAAAAAGAAGAGTGGCAATGAACTCAGCCAAGTAAGACTTAACTGAAGCACCACTCAAAGAGTCACCAATGCTACCAACTGCCAACTTCACCATTTTTAAGAACTCTTTTTTTTCTTAGAGAAAGAGGCACTAAAAGTCAAAAGAAATGTGATGATTGACTTTGCTTTAGTTGTGATTAGTTGATGCTTCAGTAAAGGTTTATATAGTGCATGATTCAAATTTTATAACATAAACTTCCATATAAGTGGGGTTGATATACTCATATACTATGTCACTATTAACCATTAAGGGGCCCATGCATGCATAGATAATTTGTGCTGGCACCGTCCATGGAGCCAGGATGGCTGATTCCTGGCCATTAATTGGCTCCACTCCCCGGCCTTTATTTGAATATACTCATGAAATATGAGTGAAGACATGATAACTAGCTACTAAATTATTGGATAATCGAAAGTCATTAGAACTACCAAATTATTCGCGTTGTGTTGATGTCATAAACATTGTATTATGATGTAAGGCAAGACATTTCATCATATCACGAAAGACGGCAAATGGCGATGAGCAAAATTCGTTGTTCAACGGCCATTTTTCGTTGCTAGATGGTGTTAGCAACAATATTAACAACCAACACGGTTTGTTGCAATATAGCCGGTTGAATTATGAAATGTCGTTGCTAATGTCATCACGTTGTTTCTAATTTGCAATGAAAACTAATGTCGTTTGTAACTTCATCTAAGTGCCAAATCGTTGCTAATTGTCCGTTTAGTAAGATCATTGCTATTTTAGCGACAAACATGACTTTAGAAATGACTTCTTAGTTAGGTATTTCACCGTTTGAAAAAGGTTGTAAATTTAGTGACCATTCGAGTCATTGCTATATAGTTATTGGTCTACTATAATCTAGAAAGGCTGTATACAAATGTGAATATACTCCGTAGTACGTAGAATATACATTTCCATATCAACCCCATGATATATACGAACCAAAAGACATAATTAATTCTAAAATGATAATGTACCGAAAATTATACATTCTACTTTTATATGCTTAATCAAACACTAAAATAAAACAAAAAAACAGAAAACAAAAACTGGCAAAGTACAATAATATTATTGAGAATTTGAACGAAAACAACAGTTTTGACTTCTGCATATGCTTCCAAAATCTATAGCTTCGAGCAAGGATCCACCATCAATCCGAGGAGATTTCATGCATGTTTAACTGTGTAGCCACACAAAAAAATACATCAGTTTAAGACATGTATGTTTGTATATGATAGTACGTAATCAAATAATTAGGCAAGTAAAAAATTGTGAGGTTTGTTTACTTATCTTGGATATACTATAGTCCAACCTTGTAATGTAGACCAACACATAAAATTGAAGTCTTAGTGAGACACCTACAAGCTGAACTGAAAGAAGCTCAAGATCTTCAACATATAAATGTAAACCGTGAATTTTCAGATCGAGTGCGCAAATCTCTGTTGATTTTTAATTTTGAGACATCACAAAAAGATTTCAGTGGAGTTATCAAGATCGATGGAGTACAATAAAGATTGGAAGTTTGAAATACAGAAACATACTCAGTCTTGATTACAAAATTACAGTTATATGATTAAGAAGCCATGATAATCATACATTCTTACAAAGTTACGATTACTACATTACACCTTAGTTTCCAAGTGAAATACAAGAAATACAAGCAACACTTTTCTGAGAAACAAAAGGAAATAAGGCTCCAAGAAGCAAATATGAAAAAAGAAAATAAAATATAAATAAGGATAAAAATCAACATCAAAGGAAAGCAAAAGCAATCACCGAATTTTACCTAAACAAATAAAGTAAAGACAAATACCCAATTACCTAAATACAAAAGAACACTATAATAAACATTTTGATAACTAGAATAACACTACACATTTACTTTATCTCATTGAGGTCATTGTGCAATTAAAGCAATTCCTATAGTGAAACCATTATTGCAAAACAGAGGGTCATACGTTCTAACCAACTATTTTTCATAATCTAAAAACAACTTTAGCAACGATGGTGTCATTGCTATTTAAGGATACATTTAACAACCAAGAAATTGGTTGTGAACGTATAATGGTCGTTGCTAATGCCGTTGACTTTGTTTGCCAAAAAAAAAAAAAAAAAGTTGTTGCTAATTATTTGTATAAGTTTTAACATTATTCTGTTGGAAAAATAATCCATTAATCTTTGTTTACAAGAAAAGGCCGCATATTTTCTGTCATGGGCCGCAAATTTGCAGGCCTACAAAACCCAATAGATGGCAGTTAGGTTACAACGGTTATTTAAGTTTATAAACATTGCAACGTTTACTTTTATTGAAACGGTGTGACTATTCATGAAAGCACCGATTCATCTTGTATATATAGAATAGGAATTCGTTGTAAACATATAACCCATTCATTTATCAATATAAAGTTTATTATGGGTTCATCCCAATCTTCCTGTTTCTATTTTATTTCGATTCTATATGATGAATACATGTTGCTGTTATGATCATTCGATCTTGGAATCCTCCCATAAAACCTGTGGAACATTGGTATCAGAGCTTCAAGTGATCTAACAACATCAAATCATGTCTTACAATCATCATTCAAAAGAGTCTTACATCGATGCCAATTGAAAGAAGAAACTGCCCAAAAGTCAGATGGTGGATTTAACCAGACAAATACGATCAACATGGACATAATGAAGATCACAGCAGTAAAGGTGGAAGTAACCGAAGGAAATTGATCTACCTTGATATAAGGATGATCACAAAAGAAGATTTTGGCATCTCGAAATTGAAGGAACATGAAGATTGAAGAAGAAACAAAGATTAATAGATTAGGGAGGAATATGTTGGAAAAATAATCCATTAATCTTTTTTTACAAGAAAAGGCCGCATATTTTCTGTCATGGGCCGCAAATTCCCAGGCATACAAAACCCAATAGATGGCAGTTAGGTTACAACGGTTATTTAGGTTTATAAACATTGCAACGTTTACTTTTATTGAAACGGTGTGACTATTCATGAAAGCACCGATTCATCTTGTATATACAGAATCGGAATTCGTTGTAAACATATAACCCATTCATTTATCAATATCAAGTTTATTATGGGTTCATCCCAATCTTCCTGTTTCTATTTTATTTCGATTCTATATGATTGTTACATGAGTTGTTATGATCATTCGATCCTGAATCCTCCCAAACAACCTGTGAAACATAATCATGATTTCATGGCTAAAAGTTGACGGGAAATTTCCCTCCAAATTTTTTGAAACTAGCAACAAAGTTAGAATAAGTCATTGCTAGAAAAATAGCATGGTATTCCTATTCGTACATACGTGTGCTTGCTCCATCAAGTAAAAAAACATCGCAAAAGCAAAGCATGACCAAAGGAGGTTTAATAACATGTGTCAATTCAAAAAGAAAAAAAAAGGATAATGATCGTACATAAGCTCGTATGTACGAATGATAGGACGTAGGTGCATAAACCTGTGTTAGGGTTGTAGTGATTGGGATCATGAGCTAGTCTCAACCATGCCAAAAAGAGAATTTGTCACGAAGAACGAGATAAAAAAAGCCCGTTAGAAACAACTTCCTTTAATAGTAGTGTGGGGAGCTGCCTCTGACGCAAGAAGCACACTTCACCTAGTAAGTGTGTGTATGTGACAATGTGTGTATCTGTGATGCACGTGTTTATGAAAATATAAGTTTCCTCATTCTGTGTACAAATATAGTGTAGCAAGACCATAAGCTTTCAGAGTTTGCAATCAAAAGATCAGGCACATGACGGGAAGTATACTAAATGGTGTCCAAGGCTGAAAGTATATCAAGTTATCGACCATCCTGGTTGCCTAGTGGTAAAAATCTTGTAATTACCATCATCAAAAGGTCTCAGGTTCAATTTCAGCTAGCTAGGTGGTGCAAACAGAAGTGGTCACATCAACCTTCCCGAAAAGGGAGAGCTTAACCCAGTTTGAGTCTGTGTGACGGTGGGCTCAATCCCCATGGATTAGTCGGCCAAAAAGGTCGTAAACCATTGTTACGAGGAAAAAAAACCTAATAACCACGACCAGAAAATGAACAAGCTAAGATTTTCATATTTCATACTATCACCAGCTTTCCTAATGCCATTTTAGAAGACTCAAAACAACCGTCGTTATAGAAGATAGTGCTCACACATTCCCAAAAAAGGAACAAGATAGTACTCACACATTCCGAATGTCGCTATACAAGCCTCAAAACAACTAACTGCACCAGCTTTTCTAACGGCCAGATGAATAACTCTATGCATAAAATCAGGCGAATTCCCAAATATGAAGCATAAACAAAATTCAACTAAGAAAACAATTTCGAAATGACAAAAAGATAAAAAGAGAGGAAAAAAAATAGTAACCAAGCCAACCGATGGTAGACATGACAGACTACATTAATCTTTGTTGATCATCCACTAATGTATTCCAAGTATTTTTCTTCAGCACATCTCAACCAAGGTCCTACAATAGTAATTTGGTTCAATAGCATAACTGATGTAGATTGAAAGTGGCAAGTGGCAACAAAGACACTTGAAATAATTTATTGGTAGACCATACAAGATAAGTTGGAGATGCTCATATGCCCTGTCTCAAACCTAGCCATAACAGCATGCCATAGCATATTTATAATCCTACTTTCAACATCATGCAAAAGATTTAGATATTTACAAAGTGCTTGTACTTATCATCAACTATCAGTACTTAAAATCGACTAGTAATTATCGGCTAACTGTTTAGATGAATACTGAAATACAAAGATGTTAAACATGGACCGGATGTCCAATTGTAGAGAGTGACCCTAATTTTATGAAACTATATACTTATGATCTACTAAATCAGTTATTAGTCATCAAAAGGTTATTAAATTATTCTTACATGGAGATATAGTTCATCGAATCTACTTGATGAAATCGCAGATTTTTCTGGATGTGCGTTCGGTTTTGTCTGTGTGGTTCATTAGATAAGTTTGTGTTTTCATTAGTTTGTTGATCTGTTTTGCTGGTTGGATGAGTTTGTTATTTCCTCTGGTTTTAAGATGAGCTAAAATAGTCATCAAAAGGTTAATGACAAAATAAAACACTGCTAGTTGATCATATGAACACTTTTTCTCATTTTGAAATTGCAAGCATGGCATATTCTCAAAGGAAAAGACCAATAAGACAGAGTACAAGTTCAAACCATGAGGATATTACACCCTCGACCCTTAAGCATGATTGATGAAACAAAAGAAACAAAGCGAAACAGTAAAGAGGTTCTTAAGCATAGTCTCCAGCGGCTGGAAGTGCCTCGTATGATCCAATGAAAACATCACCATAGATGAGTCCAGCCAAACCACCACCAATCAATGGGCCGACCCAGTAGATCCAAATTTGGGAGAAGTCTCCACTAACAACGGCAGGTCCAAATGATCGAGCTGGGTTCATTGATCCACCACTGAAAGGTCCAGCAGCCAAAATGTTGGCTCCAACAATGAACCCAATAGCAATTGGTGCAATGGTTCCAAGAGCACCCTTCTTAGGGTCAGCTGCGGTGGCATATACTGTGTAAACTAGAGCAAAAGTTATGATGATCTCGAATACGACTCCTTGAAGACCATTCATGCCATCAGCAACTCCGTGTGTTGGGACAGCCTGTCAAGTACAAAATTTGTAAGTAGGCATCCAACTATCCAAGATATTAAACCAAACACTCGTTTTAGAAATTTTATTTTAAATAAATGGATACCACTTTGCTTTTATAAAAAATTTGACAAGTTTATGTGTTTTTTACAAATGAAAATATAAGAAAACTTACCAAGCCACCAGTAACGAATTGTAGGAGGAAGCATGCAACAATGGAACCAAGCAATTGGGCAATCCAGTAGAATAGACCGGTAATGATAGTGATGTTACCACCAATAGCCAAACCGAAGGTAACAGCGGGGTTCAAATGTCCACCAGAGATGTTGGCTGCCATGGACACACCAACAAAAAGTGCAAGTGCATGGGCTATAGCTATTGCGACTAACCCAGCAGGGTCTAGTGCTGCATCGGATGTGAGCTTGCCTGCAAAAGAATTATGAAAATCATTATATGTCTGAACAGAATTGTTTAACTTTCTTAACCATTAATAACACTTCTTTTTATTTTGTTTGTGCTTATCTATCATTCATATGAAAATGACACTTTTTAGGTAAACATGATCTTTCTAAAGCTTAACTTGTTCATAGATAACATAATAACTACATGAACATTTTGTATCGATGGGATCATGTCCCATATTAAATATATGTCATCATTTTTTCCATGTTGTAAATTATTGAAATTATGTTGAACGTATGTGGTGAAGTGGGTATACAAATACGCCAAACTCGATTTAGAACCATTGAGACTAGTCTTATATAGAACCGAGCGGGTATATAAATACGCCAAACTCACTCTAAAACCACTGAGAATAGTTTACACAAGTTTCTCGGGTACGTTTAACCTTTTTAGTAGAGTATTTTGTAACGTTTTAGCTCAAAAACAAACATCTATCAAAGAAAAACCATCATACCAAAAGCAATAGCTGACCCGACACCAGCAAAGACGAAAAGAAGAGTGGCAATGAACTCAGCCAAGTAAGATTTAACTGAAGCACCACTGAAAGAGTCACCAATGCTACCAACTGCCAACTTCACCATTTTTTAGAACTCTTTGTTGTTAGAGAAAGAAGCAGTCAAAAGAAATGTGATGGTTGACTTGCTAAATTAAGTTGTGACTTGTTGATGCTTCATCAAAGGCTTATATAGTGCAAAATTTCAAATTTTAAATGTAACTTTTTGTTTTATTTATTAAGATGGTTGATTTAGTATGCGGCTAAAAATGGAATTATGTATAGAGAATTTGAGGTGGCACCGTCCATGGGGCCAAGATGGCTAATCCCTGGCTTTTGATTGGTCCGTCCCACCGGCCACTATTTGAAAATATTTGTTGAATATGATTAATGTGAGTGAGGACACTATAACTAACTTTTAAATTGGCCGGAATTAGTAAATGAAATAGTTAGAAAGTCGAAATTTGAGAGAGAAAATAAGCTTTCCATTGTATGTAACGAAGTCCTAATCTTTCTTGTAAGAAAATGTTATAGTCCATGATGTTGACCGTCGTATATTTCATCTCACTTACTGTGAAAGATAATGTTAAGACTGTATGGGTATTAACGGGTTGTGACAAAATATAAGTTTACTAAATATATTGGTAAAAACAGCCAATTACAGAAAGATAGCCAGATTTCCTTAACTTTCTTCTAAGTTAACAAATTATAGAAATTAACAAAATGGGATATGTTTTTGTTACCCTCCTCACCCCACATGTTATGTACTTTTCAACAATCGCACACCTTTCTTGTACATAATTTTTTATCAGTTTATATTCCGTACTTTTTGACAGTTTTATATTTTTATACTTGATAGTCTTAACTCCCAAAAACATAATAGTATGAGTAGACGGGTTAGGTTTAGACGTAGAAGTATATGTGTTTATGTTATCTGCGAATTCGAGCAGTTTTAGTTTTGATGTACATAATTTGGCCATTATTCTCTAGCCGCTTCTGAACTCTTCCTTGAATCCTGAGATGCTCAATCAGCAATGTTTGAAACTTTTTTTTTTTTTTTGCTAACATATTTTAAATGTATCTTACTTGCACAAATTCCAGTTTTGTGTAACAAACTTTTTTTTTTTTTTTTTTTTTTTTTTTTTTTTTTTTTTTTTTTTTTTTGTGCGCAAATTCATGTACTAAACTTTCAAATTCCATCACTCTAGTGTATTTTCAGACCATTTTACCCTTCAATTTATAAAAACTCCTTATATTGGGGAGGGGTAAAATGGTTCAAAAATACACTAAAGTTACGAAAATTGAAAGTTTAGTACATAAATTTAAAATAAAATAAAAATTTACACAAAACTGAAATTTTGACAAGATACATTTTAAATACATTAGCCCTTTCTTTTCTTTTTTTTCAAAAACTTGAAAACGCCTTATCTAAGCCACGTTGGAGATGGAATCAAAACCAAAACATGATAACTAACTATGGTTATGGCATGCTTATCTTAAACCATTTTTAAATTTGTGGATGACCAAATGATTGTTTGGGTGGTTTATGCTTTAATTATAATCAAATATTTAAATCTAAAAGTACCATTAATCAATAGTTTAATAGTACTTTATTAACAATGATTGAATGACAATTATGGCGCGATTAGTATTTAAAACCAGAGTTAGTAATCGGGCAATGGTTGTCATGTTTTAAGTAAGTACGTACATGCCAACAAACCTTAAATTGTTTAAAGGATTTATAAGTTCGTAAATGATAATTATTTTGTTAAGAATTACTGATAATTGTTGGTAGTAAGTGTTAATTAGAGGTGTAAATAAGTCGAGATACTCATGAGCTACTCGACTTATTTACACCTCTAATATTATTACAAAGGAGGAGGTTCCAACAAGGTGGGTTAAGGTGATCCTCATTAAGGTTAACATTTTTGCTCGGAAAGTTCGCTCGGATAAGCTTCCTACCCGGTTGAATATCTCTTTAAGAGGAGTCGAGCTCAACTTTATTATTTACCCCTTTGGCAATGCGGGAGTGGAATCCACTTCTCATCTCTTCTTCTCTTGTTCGATAGCTTGTAATTTGAGAAAATTGGTTTTTTGTTAGTGGGAACTTGAAGATTCAAATCTCTCTTCTTATGATGATTGGCTCGCTTGGCTCATCATTGTTAGGAAGCCTAATCATTTGAAGGAGATCATTGAAGGCGTTTGTTATGTCACCTGGTGGCTTCTACGGAGATTCATAAATTAGTTTATTTTCGACAATCGTCAGCTCCTAGAAGGGATTCTCTTTTTGATGATATTGTTCAAACGTATTTTACTTGGTGTTCTCGTCGTAGTTAGTCCAAACTCATATGGGTTACTTGGTTGCAAAATCCCAGTTTACTTAATTTATGATTTCTTCTAACTCATTGCTAGTTTATAAATTTGTCATTCAAAAAAAGACAGAAGTCTAAACTTAGGTAGAGCTGATTTTCAAAAAGAACCTTTTATGATATGACTCACGTGTTTAGACATTGGGCCAAATAAGTGTGCTTTTTTTTTTTTCGTTTTGATGCGGTAAGAAGCTCAAACCTTTTAACCAATTAGATGTGGAATGGGTATCTTAATAATGTCTCCTCACTTTTTAATTCTTTTTTCTTTGTGTTTTTTTTTTTTTATTTGGTTTTTTTCTCGACTTTTCTTTTATTATTGATGGTACGTCAAAAAGAATTATTATTTTTTTTTATTTTTTTTTATTTTTTTTTTGCTAAACAAACAATGTTCAAAATAATAATGATGATGATGCTCAAACACTTAAGAGTTTTTCATACAAAGTAATATATAACTAGATTGTGAAATTAAATTGTAGCACTGTAGTTTGAACATAAGCTTAAATTATTTCATTAAAAAATAGTTTAATCAATTGACAATGTCAAGTATACTGTGATTTTTTTTTCGCAATCTTATAATTGTAAAGTAAATGATAGTGACAATTTGTAAAATTATGAAGATGTTCAACCACATGGGCTACACTACATCAACAATATATGACTACTTTACGAGATTAAGCTACGACACAATGTCCCTGAATTTTTTATTTAAGACATTTTATTCCCACGTTGCTAAACTTTTTAATTTTATGACTCAAATGCTCCATATGATGTGTAAACACGTTTATGTTTTGTAAGAATAAAACTAATTTGTACTTATATTAGTGAGACATTTAAAAAGTAAAAAGCAAACAATATCATTTGATTCAGTTTCAAACATTTACTTCTCATATTCAGATACAAATATACAAGTCAGATTTAAATTCAAAGTCTCTTAATAAACAAATAACACGTTAAGTTAATTGTTAACTCTTTGAGAAGTTGAAAATCATGTGTTGAACATTTCAAACTTTTTGTTAAAATTTTTAATATGGCATTAAATATGAAATTATTATTTTTTATCATTTCTTCTTTTGATTTTTTCTATGTCAAACAATATTCCCAACATATTTTTTTGATAGATTTCTTTTATGGTATACTTAATATAAGTTTATTTCTTTTTTTTATGTTTTTTTATATACTATATGTGGCATTTATATCTTAAATGAGTTACTTCCTTCTCTTTTCTTTTTAGTGGATAATATATAAAAGTGAAATATTCTGTAAAACATGTCGTTAACAAAACTATAGCTAGCGGGTCATTGTTTTTCATGGTATAAGTTAAACTTATAATTCTCATGTTAAAAGAATTGAAACATATGAAAGATATAAACCCATAACGAGTTGTGGTGATATTAATATGGAAACATCGGTTCATTTTTTGTGGATGAGTACATAGTAACTGGCATGCGGATTTGCAACGAAGCGTGAACTGGTACACCTCGTTGATAATAATTAACTTAAAGCACCAATAATCTAATTACTTCACTTATATAATTAGTGACAGTCTTACTGAACTATCTAGCTGCATATTCTAGTTAAAAATGAAGCAAGTAATCTACTAGATAGGATTGGTTACCATAGTTGATCAAGTGATCGAAGCACATGCTAACAAGACAAGTACTCAAGTATTTAAAGGATTCAAGATTATATTCGCATTGTTCCTTGATTTTCTGCAATAAATGTGCATATAATTATGTTGAATAATTTTAAGATAATTAAGTTGAGATTCAACTTGAAAGATTAAGTAAACGATTTTGTAAAAGATAATGGGTTGTGAATCAAACGAGCCACTTCAAGTAACGGTGATTGCCATGTTGAAATCAGACCGGAACAAATATTTTTCACCAAAAACTGTACAGTATATTGCTTGGTTTCGGTTTGTGACAGTTTTTTCTCTGATTGTATATTTGTATACCTATCCTTGTTTAAACTTGAAGTAACAATTTTTCGCTGATAGGTAATCTTTGATACTCGATACCACTAAGTACTAACAAATGTTAGTATGTATCTTGTTTCTGCTTGATTCAATAAAATTAAGTGATACAGATAACAAATTACAGGATAGTTAAAACGAGTAATGTTTTCTTCTAAATCCAGAAAAATGCTCATTCATTCCTTGGTTAAAAGAAATCTAAACCTAAATTACATAGCATTAAACTATAGTTTAATAAGTTTAAAGATCGAATAGTATAGTCATCTTCTCGCGCTTTCTATTTTTAGATGGAGCAAGTAATAATGGATTGGTTGTCATGTTTCAGTGAAACTAAATGCCAACGAGTTGAATAGTATTTTAAAGGGTTTCGAGATCGTATTTTGCATCCAATCTTGATTATTTTGTCATAATTACGGGAAAGTAAGCATATGGATGTGCTGGATGACATTTTTTAATGAGTTAAGATCTAATTAGGAATATCACGTTTTACCGTTTATTGATTGGTAGCGAGTCATACGAATATGGTCAAGTAAAGGGTGTTCATTAGGAGGAAAAAAAAAGCGCTGTATCGAACTAAATCAAGTTGGTATTTTTTTCCGTTTTTATAGTTGTTTGTGTTTGTTAAAATTGCGTAAGGTGTGTGATGATAATTTTAGGCATTCTAAGATAACCTTGTGAATTCATTTCCGAACTTTCGACCTTTTATATATCTCGGTTTCATGAAATCCTTACTTTAATAATTTAAGAGAATCATTTCATTTCTAGCCACAAGATAACTAAAAAAACAAAGAGCGATTGATGGTTTTCGTGTGTTCATATAGACCTGATACGTAAAACAGACATCTTGATAGTTGTTTAGTGGTTAATACACCAACAGTCGCAATTGTATGTTCACCAACAATCAAGTTGGTTATGTTTTGTCGGTAAAATTAGTTAAGTCCTTTAACAAAGCGAGACCACAACTAGGGGTGCTGCCCCTAAGACCTTGCAAATATTACATTTTATGTATTTACATCCAAAGCTGGAATTAAATCATCTTTACATATTCTAGGAACTCTTTTATAATGCCATGTCCTGAACGAGCATGTTATAATTAATGACGAATTAACAACATTAAAACAAGTCATATCAACATAAGGGCATCCATTATGGTAGAATATTATAAAGCTTTATAAATTAATTTTTTCATGCCACATCAATATTTTATAGACCTTTTGAGTTAATAAACCTATTTCCACTATGACATAAACAACTTAAAGCTTTATAATTGTTTCTCACAACACATGCATTAAATATTTTGAGATTATGAAGAGGTCTAACATTTAGGGCCTTTTCATGCCACATGTGTAAAATAAAGCTCTACTATGGCTAATATAAAACATAAACCTTTTCAAGTTTTTTAGACCTATTCTTAGACATCTCATAGTGGATGCTTTAACTAGAAGCAACACGAACTTTAATCAAATTTAACATTAACATTCCATTGTTATAATAACTAAATCCTACAAATACACTGGACTTCGATAATATATACTTATCGGATTCATACACTTTTTTGAATTCACTCTATTTGATACAAGACCATAAATAAATTCTTATGAAGTTTCAGTAAACACAACACATCAAACAAAGTAATAGCTTTTTTAGAACTTAATTCCAACAACACACTTCCTTTTTTCCATAAATAGAGTGAACTGTCATCACCATGTAACGAACGTATTCGTCTTTCACCGATTTATATGTATTAATTTGCTCGTAGGTATGCTTCCGAGAAAGTAGCGAAACAAATTTTTTAATAAAATTGTTCCAACCATGTACTAAATTCTAACCTTGGTCATGGGAATGGTCCTCATACCCCCTTTTTCGAGTCACAAGTGCTTGTGTCATCCCTCTTGTTTCCCGCACACCATTCCTTCTTAAAGTAATTAGATTTGCTACACTTACAACATGTCATTTTAGGCTTCTTGTTGGAACCACCATTCTTATCATTGAAACTGTGCGCTAGCCCATGCAGCCTCTGCCCAAAACCGGGCATGACTGGTCCTATTTTGATTCAGGTGTATTTGAAACCTCACTCAAGTCCAAATCAAAAACATAAAAAGATGTAAAACTGCAAGTTTAAATAAACCATTCACCAGTTGAATGAAATCTTTAATACAATATAAGAAAACACGTCAAAAAAAATTCAAATATTGACTAATATAAGAGCTCAATTTTGACACATTAACAAAATAAAGACCCTTTATTTCTTAATAAATATCAAAATTGAATAAACCATGGTCAACATAATCTAAAAAATTGCATCATTTCGTCCAAACATATGTACTTGAGGGTTAATATTGCATATATTGTGTAGCAAAGTTCAATCTAAGAAAATAATAATAATAAAGAAATGATGTGAATGTGTTTTGTTAGTATGAGAAAGAAAAAGCTTAATATCTTACTGTATCAATTTGGTGGGCTTGACATTGGGCCAAGATGGAGAAAAAAAGTAAAAAACGGATCCAAATTGGCTTTCAATAGCATAAAGAAACATGCTTTTTGTTTATTGTCCATTTGTCCGACTGTTCCCACTTTCAGCTTTTTTACTTCTAACAGCCTTCAACAACTTAGAAAAAAAAATCAAATGTAGTAATTGATATTAAGAGGTAAAAAGAAACATATTTGATATGTGAAGAATAAAACTCAATACGATTTGGTTTTGTTACCAGACCATCGTACTCAATAGAATCTACTATTAATTTGAACGAATAGTCAAGTTAAAAACTGGTTTTTTTAACTCTTGAAAAATGGAAAACAATGTTAATTGATGTTATGGTTTTCCAACCTTGTCATTCAGGTCCATAACATTTAAAACAATAAACTCTTATCACAATGTTTGTACTTCGTACATACAGTGAGTAAACAAATTACTTCCTCCGTCCCATAATTATAATTCACAGTTGATTTTTTAAGTCTTTAGTTTTCAACTTTGATTTTAAATATTTTTATTTGTGTTATATATTACTTGGTGTAAAATATATGAATTGATTGAAATTTAAATGTATTTTTTATTGGTATAATTTTTATCAAGTACTATTATATAATACAAATAAAAATATATAAGGTCAAAGTTGTAAAACGAAGAATTAAAAAGTCAACAGTGTACTATAATTATTGAACGGATGGAGTATTAAAGATATGAAGTTGGTTTCATACTTCACGACGTGCCTCTAACCTAAAAGAAACGATGGTAAGTTTTTGTTTATCGATGTGGAGAACCGTTTTAACAAACAACACATAAAACCGTTTTCTCAAAAATTAAATGAAACGTCTTTTCTGTATTATTTTTTTATTATTATTATTTTTCATTTTATTTTTTTTGGCATCATTTTTGTTATTTGTTGAGTTTAAATAGGTTTCAATTGTTTATGTCTTCATTATTAGGATCCTTAGGTTTTTAATTAACCTGCAATTGAATTTATAAAGAAGTGTTATAAGAAAGTTCTCTTAACACTTTAATGTTCATCGTCCGTTATATGATATTACGCCCATTATGCATAGGCCATAACACATAATTATCACCATGTACGTACTAAATTTTCTACTTGTAGCATCTCGCTACATCACCACCTTTCAAGACGGTAATGGAAGAGGATTGAGAGATCTTAAAGGAAAAAGATATTGAAAAGTGTGGAATGTTATATACTTGGTTATACATACAGTAGAATTGTGTAAAGAGTAAATCATAGTCATTAAATTACTTTAATTATGGCGATCCATTTGAGACTAGACACGCAATATAAGTACATGAGTGTCGTCAATATCAATAAAAAAACATTTGAAAACACTTATAGCACTTTTTTACACAAATGAAGCCAATGAACATTAACTTTTTTGCATCGTTATGACATCCAATTGTATTTTCTTGCACCATTATACTATTTTTTTCTAGATTGTCAATAGATAATAACCTAACCTTGCAATCCTTCGCCCACATTGTCGCTCTGGCAATCAACCCGAGTCTATATGATCCATATTAGCGCTAGAGTTGGTTCCAAATTTTAATATGGAATTACCATCCATGTAGGGGTTCAATCTTTGTACATTAACTACCATCCATCAACACGTTCTTATCATTGTAGTAATACCCAACATGATAGAAAAACAAATACAGTGGAATGTAAACAAGGTTCAAACTCGTTCCATTACCTAGTCATTCTTAGTGTATAAATGAGTTGAGTTGCGCTTGAGCTCCTTGAGCTCAAGTTAACGATCTCGAGTTTAAGTTGAAGGTCATTTAGTAAACAAGCTCAAGCATGAGTTTCAGACATACAACTTGATTAGGCTTACAAACCTAATCGAACTTCTATATATAAAATATATAAATATGGTATAAATATTTATCACATGGTTAACTAATAAAGATGCGTAAATGAGATACATTAGTCGATACTAGACGAGTATCCGTGCATAGCAACGAGATTTTATAGCGACAGATAGTTTATCGATAAAAAAAAGTTTATAGGTTATAAACGAAAAATAATAAAAGTTTGAAGATTTGGGAGTTAAACATAATGTTTTGAAACCCGGTTCGACCCAGGTGATTCAATCGGTTGAACCTTTCCGGTCGAAAAATGGGTTGATTTAAACCGGGTCAACTTGCTAGGTTGGGTCGAAAACGGGCCCCTACTTCAATTAAAGCTAGCTCCTACTCCTCCTTCATCGTCGTTGGTCCTTTTTTGACATTTATCCGTTCGCCTTCTCTTTTAGGCTTTCTCTCGTTGGTCCTTTTTTGACATTTATCCGTTTGCCTTCTCTTTTAGGCAAAGAAAGCTCACGCTCAAGAAAGGAGGGAGATCGAGACAGGCAGTAAATAGGCTGACTCGAGTCATTTGGGTCAACCCGTCGGGTTTGAAGCGTCACGGGTCAACCCGGTTTGTATTTTAATTGGTTGTATTTAATTTGGTAGATATGTTTTCAATTGGTTGTATAAGGTGAATAAATCATTGTGTCTTTAAGTAATGGGGTGTTTTAATAAAAGTATTAATTACATTATTTTTCTCTCTCATATGACCAAGTGTTGAAAACTCAACTTTTCACTTTTGACTATTTTTCCTTTATAAATAGTATAGATAAGAGTGCCAAGTAAATTTATTTTAAAAGAAACGGAATAAAATGAGTCGGACTTAAGCCTTTTTGAACTCGGGCTATGTTCAACTTGTTTACACGCGTAATTATCCGTGTCATCGATCTTTCTTGTTATTACAGTTGTTGCACGAAACACATATTATACAAAATCACAATTATTTTAAAGATCACTCAATACTACAACAAGGAAGGTTTTTGTGTCGTTAACTTCTTAAAGAATATATATAATATGTCGTTAACTTCTTAAAGATTAAAACTGTTAGATTATGGACATTATTTTAGTAGTCGTATGTTAGGATCGAACTCGAGATCACGGGATTGCACACAATACGTATGAAGAGAAAAAGAAATAATTATTTATAAATGTTATAAGTAATTATTAATAAACACAAAACTAATAATAGTAATTAGTATTTAATGATAAATGACTAATGACCTATTGACGAAGATTAGGAAAGTAATACTAATGAATATTTGGAAACAAGGGAAGGTTCTAGAATCCCTAGGGGATTCTCCAAACCGATTGGCCAAGGAAGTTTCCACACCTCCTTTGTGCCTTGAGCTCCAAGTTTCAATTAGTATATATACAAACACAAGATGTATTGTTTTCTCATAACTTGTACACACACATCTTGGTGTTTTCTCTCCTTCTTTTTGTCCCTAGTCGATCCATCAAAACTAATCCCTAAGGGATTTGATTTTATTGATCAAACAAAGTTTTGTGTTTCATTTACTTGCATAAACTTTTTCTTGAATTAGTACGTGTGTACAAGAACGTGATTCAAACACATTATTGTTTGATTCTTGGATTGAATTACAAAAGAGGTAAGGGGTAATTCTTATAATCCACATAAACCCTAATTAGGGTTCTTGATTTGAAGATTGCAATTGATTCTTGTTCGGGCTAGAATCACAAAGGTATGTTTACTATTTAATATTTGATTAATTAATTACATGTTATATGATCTTGTTATAATTGCTTCCGCTATGCTCATTTGATGTGTTTGGTTTATTTTATATGATTGTCATGATATTATAATTCCAACAGTGGCATCTAGAGCCGTTATAATGTATAATTAATTATCGAAACGCATAAAAATTGGATCTTGATTCGTTTAGTTACATGTTTTTAGGGTTTATTTGTTAGATTCCTAATCCTAAATTTTTTTTTGGTCGATTGACCTTAAGGGTTTTTAGGGTTTTGGTTTTGTTTTTTTAATATGATTAGAAACCCTAGGATGTCATGTAATTGTTATGCATTTTAGTAAACAATCTTGGTGCAATATGTTAATTGTTAAGCAAAATCCATGAAAAAGTGCATATTTGCATGAATTTTTATATTATGTGACAATTTAAATGGTTTAAATTGTTTATATGAATTAATGGTTAAGTTATATCGAAACATGTAAATTTATTAATAGATGTCGAATTGGGGAAGACTCCAATATTAAGTAATCAATTATGTACTATATGGTATTTATTTAATTTTGGCTTACGCAATCGATTTATCGATGCATGTGGCTCTTTTTCCTAGAAGAAGAAAGCCTTAATTGAATTAATACGTTGTACACCTAGATTTGATTATTAATAGGACTATTGAATAAGATTTGCATGTGGCTACATGTTTTATACATATTTAATTGTTATGATTATGTATATTTGTTTATTTAGTTGTTTTATTTTTTATTGTACATTACTTGTTTTTGTTTATTAATTGTGTTAGACATGTTTATAAACGAAAAGGGTAATTTTTGAATAGAAAAATAATACGGACTAAATAATGGCGAAATTGTTTTGGTTTTTAAGAATAAATCTCAAAGGATTGGTTGATTGATGTTTTTGTACGTAATGGTTAAATAGGCTCGACCGAAGTTTACACACTATAAGATGGGTATAAGGATGGCTTCGCATTAAATTGTGGCCTTAGAGAGACAACATTCTGTCTTAACGCTCGTTTGTGTGTAAATTAGACTTACCGAACAACCATTACATGTACACTGTCATCTTAAGGGTGAATTAACCACAATTCCACAATGATTATCCGAAACAGTAAGCTTTCGGGCTTATGCAAAAGTACGATATAGTGGACGATAATTGATGGTAATTCTTTAATTGGTGAACCCGATACCTCAATCAAAACTTTGTTGTTTTACTCTTAGCAAATTGGTAATAAAAATGTTTTGTAAAACCAATGTTATGAAGTTGTATGCATGCTTCTTCATACATTATTTTGATCACATCAAAATATTAATACCCTTATAAAATTAAGTCGAATGCCATCTAATTAAGAACACTTGAAGTTGTAATTTACGTCATGTGAGAACTTGGCGAGATTGCAATGGAGAGGTAAATTTCATGAATTCATTGCTAGCAGATCAACTGATGTGATGGATTTGTGAGTTTACAGTTTTTAAGTTAGACGACTTAAATTGAGTAGGAAGTGAGATCTTGGACTCAAGGCATTAAGACGGGGATCAAATATGCTTACATTACAAAAGTTTTGTGATTGTAAATCCCATAAATCTAGGAATTGCAATATGATATTGGCACTTATTGTACGACAATTACCTTGTTGAATACTATCATTACTAGCAGATCAACTGATGTAATGGTACTATGTCAATTAGGATCCTAGCTTTAAGAAAATACTATGGTTTATATGAATATTTACCAATGGGTATTTTATTTTCTTAAAGATCTAATTATCGAAAATACTGAAATTGAATTTTGTAATTCGTTTTAATGTATTAATGCAACGTTCAAACCGTAAACGCACTTTGGGCTTTGATAAATTGATCTCATTCTGTTTTCAAACAAATGTTTGATTAAGAATAATTTACTTAAAAGACAAATGAAGTCTCCTTTCTATGAAAGAAGAGTGAGACACAATCCTATTCCTTTTCATGAATGAGAAAGGATAATAGGAGTATTAGATATGTCTAAATTCTAATATAACTCATAGCAAATTTTTAATAGTTAAGAAAATTGCGAAAATTTTTCATAGGGATTTTATCATCCTCATTTGGTCAACAAATTCTTAGTAACAAATATGATATTTGGTTAACAAAAAATTATGTATGACATTTTATGAGTTATTATAATTAGAAGCTAGACTAATTACTGCAAAATGTTTAAAGACAAACTAGTTGTTTTGACTATTTTAAAGGTGCTACATACATTGTAGGATGGTAGACCTGTTAAGGAAGAAATTGCATGCCCAATTTTTCAAGTTAAAAGCATTTGGTGGATAGTCCATCATTCACGTAGTAGAATACACTCTTTAGTGCATAAGTAATTGTTACGTATGGACATTTAAAGGTGTAGGAAAGTTAAAAGCACAATATTTGTTTTCACTGGATATGAAACATTTTAAATGTTGTCAAATTCAGTGGGAGTATTTTGTCCTTATTACTGAATAAGAAATTATTGTAATGATCTTTAATTCAGTGGGAGTTACAAGCTTTGATATCTTGGTAGCTAAAGATAATTACTTTCCAAGTGTAGACACTCATTCTTTTAAGGATAAGTATTGTACGTTTCCTTACTAGACATTGTTGTTCTACATCTACTTGTTATGCCAAAATCTATGACACAATTATATTGACCACATAAACAAGTGCATGGCATGTTGTTTATCAACTATATGAGGTTGTTCCATGCACAAGTGGGAGAAATGTTATCTTTAATGTGTGCAAGAAACAACTCATAAAGATATGATTTAATGGATTCTCTTGACTACAAAGTAAGAGAATAAGGTTCTAATATTAATTCTAGAAACACTTGGTGTTACAATTTATGTTATGTGAGAGCTTAGCTAGATTGCAACAACAAGGTGAATTTCATATTTCATTACCAGCAGATCAACTGATGTAATTGAACTATGAGAATTTGCAGTTTCTAAATTAGAATAATGTTCTGATATGAATTATACTAGGCTAATTCAAGAAACACTTGGTGTTACAATTTATGTTATGTGAGAGCTTAGCTAGATTGTAACAACAAGGTGAATTTCATATTTCATTACTAGCAGATCAACTGACGTAATTGAACTATGAGAATTTGCAGTTTCTAAATTAGATACCTATTAGAACATGTGTCAATATGATATCAAGACTACTTTAATTTATAGATTTATGAATTCATGAAATGACATAAATTAATTAAGTAATCTAATGCTACTTCAATCTGAATATTTATGTGTTCTTGGAATGACATAAATAAATGAAGAAATAATGTTATTTACATTATTGTGAAGTAATAAATTAACTTGAAATTACTATTGAAACCAAAAGATGGTGTTCTTAATTACTTTAGTTAAACATGTTTATGTTTCATTGTAAAGATATAAACATAAAGTCTTTTAATTGTTACAAGACTTATAATAAAGTAAGACGTTATCTTGTTGTGTCTTTTAATTAAGACATATACATGAAGTTATTAAATTGTTAAATGACTTATAACGTATAGTGGGATTATAACAGTTTATGTTTTTCTTGTAAAGACATGGACATGAAGTAACTTTGTAAAAAGTACTTGTATTATAAGGCATGTAATAGGCTTGAAAATTATTATACCATTAAAATGAATTTGTTGGTAAATAGACAAGTCAAAAGGAATATGTTTATCTTTAATATTGTTAGATTGTTTTACAATATTAATACTAATGAAATATCAAATGTTTATGGTATGTTCAGTTAGGAAAATCAAACTCTTGTTATATTGTTTGATTAAAGATAACTATGGCTTCTTTTCTTCCAAAAGTTATCAAGGTTAGAATGTTGAGTATGACTTGGACATATTTAATAAAACTCTAACATAGAAGATTAATAAAACATTATCATATGATGGAATGTGATGAATGTGATGAATCACATTAAGTCTTAAATTGAAGTTCTAAATTTGTTTAACTGCTTATGAAGAGGTTATTAACAAAGTTAAGTCAGGAACTATCAATAAGTATTTGTAATATCCCAAAAGAGAACATTGTATTAGTTCTTTATTTGCTAAGTATTTAAAGATAGTCTTTAAATTGCTAAAAGCAAGTGAGAGTGTTGATCTTTAAAAGATAAAATTACAAGATACATAATCTTCTAAAATACACTAGTAAATATCATGATGAAGTTTGACATTTAAATGTTAAATCTCAAGATGATGATGAAGTTTGATATTTAAATGTTAAATCTCAATATGATGGAATTATCATTCATAGAATAGCAATATATCTCAGATATTTGATTAATATGTTGAGGGCTATGATTTACAGGATTATTGTAAACCTGATAATCATTATGATACATTACCAAATATGAAACTGGGTAAAGTATACATGATATGAATGATTAAGATACTGTCCATAAAGATAATCAATTTTAGAAACTTGGTTTATCTTAATAGTTAGACTAGAAAATGAAGATGAGTTTCTTCAAAGATTAGGTAACTCTTGTGGTTTGAATCTTTGTATAGAAATCATATGGACAATATTGTGCATGTATTTAATGCATGTCTTATAACAAGATTATTAATCACACTTAAGCAATTAACTGTGATTGAATATTCTTTTCTAAGCACATTAATATATAAAGATTATGATTGTCACATTTATGAAATTGACAATAGAATATCAAAACTCTTTCTTGAGTGATTACTTGAGCAAGGACGATAAGTAATCAAAAGGATTTTATGAATTCAAATAAATCTTTGGAAGTGTACAAAGTGCAATAATCCATGGATGGATAAATGCATGCATCTAGAAGATTACTCTTATGTTTAATTATTAAATTCATGTTTTGATTTATAATTGAAATAAGATAATTTCTAAGTATTCCTAAAAGCTAGTGGGAGTATTATGTTTAATTTCTTAAATCATATATGTTCTAGAACATATGAAAAGTAATATTCCATATAAGTAAATGTTAAGTCTTAGAATAGAATGAAATTTTACTTGTAAGATTTAGGAAATAAGACATATAACCTTGGAATCAATGTTTATTGTTGAAATATGTGCGGTAAATAAATCTAATATAACATGATATATCATTTAGAAAGTCTAAATAGATATGTATGACATGAATAAAATCTAAGTATGACTCATAGATTTTTCATGAACATCATGTTTTGTTTTATCATGCTTGATTACAAGATGATTTGGCAATATTAATATCTAATTAAAAAGTTATTAGATAACTTGTGTAATATTCTAAAAAGAATATGTTTGATTATAGAATTACATCCTAAATCTGGAAAAGCTTCCAAATTCTATAGATGAACAATTTTTTCAATTGTTGTGAAAATTGTCATAGCCAACAAACTTGAAAGTTTAAAGGGCATCAAAAATTACACAATAGATATTATGGTTTACGGAAAGTTTTAATAGCATATTGTTGTTTGCATACAATGATGCTAATAAAATTGAGATGACACTCATTACTAGTTATGGTAAGGATTTCATCATTGGCTATTACTAGTTATGCTTACTAAAAACATAGTTGCATTATACATTAAGAGAATAAGAATACTTTAAGCTTTAAAATGTTTGCAAGTTTAATTATCATAAATTGGTGGTTAAGGATGTCACACATTTTATGAAATATTATATGGCATTGTCAAAATAGTTGAGTATGCACATACAAGAACTTCACTAGTTGAATTCTTGAAATAAGTATTCTTAAAATTCCGATAGATCAAAGTTGGATGATTTATGTTTTGTCAACAAGTAGGAATGTTATTACTTGAGACATAATTCATCAACAAGAGTTATCATGCATTGATCTATTTAGTATTTGGAAAAGGGATGTTAAACAATTATTATAATAAATTTAAATACATGGTATGTTTAATTTATAATACATTGTGTCCTATTTTTGCATGTTTAAATCCATGAATAAAGGTTATTCTAAATTGTCCATTGTCAGTTAATAATATGGGAATATTATTAAATCAAGACCAATCTGAAGGCTGGTATAATATATTTAAAGTATATTGATGCGTAGTCATGCCATTTCAGATGATATTCAGTGATACCGAATATAGGACTTATCCCAACTACATGATGTTACTTTATGGATTTTGTTATTAAGTAAATCATGAGAAGTTATCCTCAGACTTGAGATGCAAGATAAGTGTCATGAATGTAGTACATTTTTGTGGAACAACTTAACGCTATACGTAACTGGTAGTCATAAGGGTTGTTTTCGGAAGTGTTACAAAGTTTGTGGGTTTTGCTTGTAGTCAAGATAGAATTTGTTCCTTCAAATTTATTTTTTGGAGTTTAATACTGCTGGGCCCCTCGTAGGGTTGGTAAGATGTATGTGTGGCCACACCCAAGATCTCCCCTGAATATGTTCAGAAGATTTGGTAATCTTGATCAATCACAAACAACGAGAAACAGAATGGTTAATTAAGGAATGACTTTAATCCATATCCTTATTAACATGGTATTAGAAACAAAAGGATAATAATAATGAGAAATCATTAAAAGGTTTTTCCAGGAGCCTTACTCGAGATCGTACTAGAGGCATCGGCGTGTTGCAAGACGCTAACCGATGTGATTACACTATTAAAATATGTCCAAGTGGGAGCTGTTAGATTATGGACATTATTTTAGTAGTCGTATGTTAGGATCGAACTCGAGATCATGGGATTGCACACAATACGTATGAAGAGAAAAAGAAATAATTATTTATAAATGTTATAAGTAATTATTAATAAACACAAAACTAATAATAGTAATTAGTATTTAATGATAAATGACTAATGACCTATTGACGAAGATTAGGAAAGTAATACTAATGAATATTTGGAAACAAGGGAAGGTTCTAGAATCCCTAGGGGATTCTCCAAACCGATTGGCCAAGGAAGTTTCCACACCTCCTTTATGCCTTGAGCTCCAAGTTTCAATTAGTATATATACAAACACAAGATGTATTGTTTTCTCATAACTTGTACACACACATCTTGGTGTTTTCTCTCCTTCTTTTTGTCCCTAGTCGATCAATCAAAACTAATCCCTAAAGGATTTGATTTTATTGATCAAACAAAGTTTTGTGTTTCATTTACTTGCATAAACTTTTTCTTGAATTAGTACGTGTGTACAAGAACGTGATTCAAACACATTATTGTTTGATTCTTGGATTGAATTACAAAAGAGGTAAGGGGTAATTCTTATAATCCACATAAACCCTAATTAGGGTTCTTGATTTGAAGATTGCAATTGATTCTTGTTCGGGCTAGAATCACAAAGGTATGTTTACTATTTAATATTTGATTAATTAATTACATGTTATATGATCTTGTTATAATTGCTTCCGCTATACTCACTTGATGTGTTTGGTTTATTTTATATGATTGTCATGATATTATAATTCCAACAAAAACTTTAAACAAGAATAATGATGTATAGACTCTTGTAGTATAGAGTCTTTGGTATTTACAACTTACATAGAATATGGGCACGATTAGTATTTGAAATTAGCAGTTTTTGAAAAATCATAATGCATACCAGTTTAAACACTTACAAGAATATTCATTTAAACGCTTACAACTTACAAGAATATTGATTTAAGGTATAAAGTTTAAAAAAAGAAATAACCTATAAACAAGAAACCAAGCATAAAGGGAAAAAAAAACTTTAATTTATGGCAAAAAACAAAGTAGTATTTAAACAATAATTAACCTATAAACAATAAACCAAGCATAAAGATTAACCTGGTATAAACAAAGCAAGCTCTTTCGCACACGATCGTTATAAACAAGAAACCAAACATAAAGATTAACCTTGTTGTTGGTATATGCAAAGCAAGCTCTCTCACACATGATCGTGCCCCTTTATGTAACCACCCATAAGCATCAACCGCCACCAGACAACCGTCAAGATCCAGTAGGTGGGAATCTTTCATGTAATCTTGTGAATTCATATCCGAACTTTTGGCCTTTTATATGTCTCGGTTCTATGAAACCCTTACTGTAACAATTTAAGAGAATCATTTAAAGGGCATACATAAAGAATTTAAATCAATCGCCACTACACAGATTGTTGATATAGTGTGTTTTTTGTTAATTATGCATACATCCATCCATGATTTCCGGAATATATGTTGGGCATTGGATTCTAGAGAATTAATCTTCGCCATATAAGTAGAGTAACTGCATAATGATAAACAAGATGGGTGAATATTCACAAAATTACAAGTAACACCAATTCGCCAAATACAGTAAAACCTCTATAAATTAATACTCGATAAATTAATAATTTGTCGAGTCCCAACTTAGGACCAGTACAAATTTGGACTCAAATCGATAAAATAATAAGATAATATATATATATATATATATATATATATATATATATATATATATATATATATATATATATATATATATATATATATATATATATGTCCCATCGAAACTATAAATTAATAATTACTAAAATATTTCATATATATATATATATATATATATATATATATATATATATATATATATATATATATATATATATATATATATATATATTAAGTCATATGTAATTGGAACTTGAACAAAGTCAATTAATTCAGTTAAGGCAATACGTAATCGGAACTTGTCCCAACAAAACTAACTTTTTACTTATTCAAAAACAATGAACTTGACAAATTTAATTAATTTGTGAATTTGAATTTATAAAATGTTAATTGGATTTTTTTTTATCTCTAACTAGTATACATTGTAACTACTATATTGGACATGAAAATTAAAAGACTATACGTAAAAAAAAAAATTAATTAATGAATTATTAATTTATCAATATAATAATATATCGCTAAATTAATAAAATATTTCGGTCCCAACATAATTAATTTATATCGTGTATATTGAAAAGTAAGTGCATTGGCTTTTAATGCCATTTATTAGCATAAAAGAAGCTACTTCATTTTTTACTTATTTTTTCAGAAGACAAGAATAAATAACTCCAAGGCTATTAAAAACTCAAAGAGTTTTTTTTAACGGCTTTACCCAAAACGTTGTTATTTAAAAAAAAAAATTAAAATTAAAATTAAAATATTGTAGTATTTGAATCCGTGCGTTTTCATCCCCCCCCCCCTGGCCATTAAATATTTTTTTCATTGCTCTGCAACATGAAGATACTCTGGCACTTTGAAGGTCAGATTTCGTACTATGGAATAGTTGACGTCATTGTTTTCGCTGATATCATTCGAGTTTAAGTTAGACAGATTTATATTATTCGAGTTTAAAATTTACAATTTTGTACTTTTTTGTCAAAAGACATAGACAATTTACTCACTTTTTTATCTTAGTCTTAAAAAATTATTTACATTTAATTCATATATGTATCTTAACGAGGATGTTCACCCGCGCGTTGCCGCAGGGCGTCTATATAACGATCGTATTGCACGCAGTATCTTCATATCATAAGCTGTTAAGAAAAGTTTGTGTTACAAAACAGGAATGAAATGGGTCAACTCATGATCATAATGAGATAAACATAACCAAAAAAAAGGGAAAAAACTTGGTTTCCATTAGTTTGTAAGTCAAATGAAAGCACCACTTTCTGAGCAACACCACACATCAAAAAAACATCACTAACACCATAGCTATTACTCATCATACAACTGAAAAAAAAATTATCACGCCCAAAATCGTTTGAAATATACATAATCCAGAACAATAAAGCTTGGAGCAACTATTTTTTATGTTGGATACAACTTTAGACTAATTTCATTTAATACTTCTTGCACATTTTCCATGTGATTTGCTTCTCTTGTGATGGCTCAACGCTTCTTGCAGCTCTCTTTAGCTAACACCTCATTTGTCTTGCCCGCGCAGATGTGCAATGGTAATACTACCCCCCTTCAAGAAAGGCTGTGACTGCAGAATCACAAAAAAATAATAATAAATAAATAAATAAATAAATAAATAAAGACCCGTTTTAAAATAGTGGGTCGCATGCAGTTTTGTTCTAAACGCGTTTCCTGGGAGGCGTACTTCCTGGCCTCTTTGGTGTACCAACAGGTAGCATAGTTTGTGAAGAAGACCGTGTTTCTAAGACCAGAACAATTCAATATCCCCTCTTCTAGCACAATCTGCAATCAAACTAAGACCGCATCATCAATCTCATAATGATACCAGCTCAATAAAAACAGAAGATTTGAATTCTGCATTTAAAAAAAAAAAAAAAAAAGAAAAAAAAAAAAAAAAGGAAAAAAACCCATTTTTTTCACCCGTTGCACAACCTTGTAGGTCAACCTATGTCAATCCCTGTTAGAACAGTCAGCCAGTGTAATGAACCTGCGAGAAATATAGTGAAGGTTTAGAGGGAAGCACAGAAAAGTATGGATCAGAGTAAATAAGATTTTAGACACAACCAATGTTAATACATCTCCATTTCATTTCATATTTTATTCTAAAGAGCAGAACGCATGAACACGTAAACTCAGCTAAACTCTTCTAGTAAGATTATACATAATTCCGTCAGGGGTGGAGCCAAGACTTACAATTGAGGGGAGCCGAACTCCGTTACAAAATGATGACGGTAAATGTGAAGAATGTAATATATTATGGATTAATATATCAACTTTCGATGTTACATTTCCTTTTAAAAGAAGTTTGTTTCGTTTTGACACATCTAAATTTTACAATCAAGTATGTAATGGGTTTACAGATTCAAGTGAACTTTACCTAGAAAACTATTAATAGCTAAGCACAACCATAAATCTTCAAAAGGCATACACTTTCTAGTTAAACCGCCAAAGACATGAACAATCTAGTATTCAATGGTGATCATATGTTTATCAACGCAAAACACAAATAACAGTCACTATTGGATATGTAAGGAAAAATCAATGGGAAAAATTAATTATAATTATCAATGACAAAAAATACAAAAAGGCATCTGAAATACTAAATGAAAGTAACCTACAAAAGATGTAGAGAAAGAACAATTTTAGATTAAATTATAGACACTAAGGAAAAAAAAAGAAAGAACTTGACGATAGAAATAGATAATGTTTCTTTGATAGGCAGCAGGCACAGAAGAAGATATTCCCAAAGCATTCACGTAAGTTGTTTCCCATTTATATTGTGTAAGTTTTTTTTTTTTTTTTTTTTTTTTTTGGGGGGGGGGGGGGGGGGGGGGGGGGGTGGTGGTGGTATTGCATATCATAGCTAAATTATGGGCTGAAAGTTAATGCATTAATACTACTATTCGGCTTATTAGAGGGGGCCTATTATATGCTAGTCACCCCCTCCCTCCGCTTCTGAATTCTGTAATATTTTTCAGTTTCGTACCTAAACTTATCGAAGGGGTTGTTTGCCATTTTGCTTTAGATCGTTAGTAAGCAGTTATTAAATCCTAAATCAGTAGCAACAGGACCTTGATTTATTAGTGAAAATATGAGCTTTACCTCTCAAGCCTTTGCTTGACACCTTCAAAAGTCGTCCCAGCATAAAAAGTAGCTCATGTGCACCAACGTAATAAATCTAGCTTCACGATACAATATGACATATAGCCTTTCGTGATTAATAAATTGATTCATGTTAGAACCTACACCACTTTTATAAGCTAGTGTTGCTTCTTTACACACAGCATCTGCAAGTGACACAAAAAAGACAACATGGTTTAGCATACTTTCTGGAAAACAAAGTTTTACCAACATAAGTTTTGGCATAAAGTCATTGTTAAAATATACAAATTGAGGTTTATTTAAGGTCACCTTCACCAAGATTCCATCTTCACCATTTACAATCTCTTTTAAGCTCTTTACCATCACCACCTCAGCAAAAACGGGGTTGGCATGTTCACACCTAACCGTATTCGTAATCTGGAAAAAAAATTGATACCTGATAAATAATCACCGTCCGAATCTAAAGGTGTCCAAGTTTGTGTCGTTTTGTTGCAGCAATGATGGTTACATTTAAGCCTTTCAAGAGAATAGTGAAAAGCGATTAAAAGGAGCTCATACGTACCTTCTAGTATCGAGAATAAAGCAATTGACTTCCTTGTCGCTTACGAAAAAGGCTGTCAAAGTATTTCCTCTGACAGAAGGATCTGGTACATTGCTGACAAATCATGTAGAAAATTAACACAATATTATAAACTAACCTGATCGATATTAGAAACTAACAAACCTGATCAATATTAGAAAAATAATAGTATTTTTTTTTTTAAATAAGCACTTTGAAAAAAACAGCTTCCATGCTTAGCAGAAACTACTTATTTTAACTAAAAATACAACAAAGCATTTGGATAACATCAATATGCTTTTCTTAATAAGAAATAAAGCAGAAAAAATAAGCACTCCCAAGAAGTCCATGTTGATAGTTATATGCTTTATACACCTACGGTCATGTTGTTTAGTAGGTCAAAATGAGGTACAGCCATTGAAAAAAAATCTGTGCCCGAAGCTGTAAAAAACAGCAAAAAAAAACTGTTAAAAAACAGAATACGGAGCTGTAAAATCTATGTCCAAACACCCCAGTTTCATACAAAGCTGTTCAAAACAACATAAAAATCTGCTAGAAACAGCATATGAATAAGGAGCGTTTGGGAATACATTTATTTCCTACTTTTCTACTTAGGTACCAAGTAAGAAGGAGCGTTTGGGATTACCTATATTTCTACTTTTGTAAAGTTTTTTATAACTGCAACCAATAAGGGGTTGTGTGCAAGCAATTCTTTTTTATACTTTTCTAACCCATTTGGACAATCAGTTTGCTAACCTTAACCCGTTTACCCAACCCATCATTTTACCACACTTGAGCAACACAGATTGGAATAAATCATATAAAAGTTACTAACCTTGGCTTGCTGATATTTTAGAACCATGTGTCTGTATTGCCGGCGTCGTTGAGATCATCATAGGCAGGTGCGAAAATGTTTGCTTAAATCACTCCACTTTTTAGTTGGCCACTTAAATTTTGTGTCACTCTTTTATCATGTCCTTAGACGCAACAGTCTCATACCAAAATAAAACACGAACGTTTTCTCGAATCCATTGGCTTAGGTGTCACAGACAGTTCTTTGGCCAAGGTTATGAAGCTAGGTTTGCAGTCTTGAAAGACTGATTTACTTGTGATTGCGTAACTTCTAATGTGATACCTGAAAAATAATGATACCAAGTTAGTTATAACTCAACTACAAAGTCTTCTCACTATGACAACTTCATATTCAGGTTTGCGTAATCACAAAATCCTATTGTTGTACTACCTATTCAGCCCCCATTTCAACACCCCTAACCCAACCATGCATCACCCAAACGCACCCATTTTAGTCCCTGTTTCAGCACCCAAACCCACCCGTTTCAAACCCAAATGTTATACTCCTTATAAACAAATTTTATAATAAATAACATTTAACTGTAAATGGATTTTAATTTTTAGTTTGGCATCACTAAAGAAATCTAAGTATATAAGTATCAGCCTCATTTAATATGTCATTTACTGATATATCATAAAGTTGACAACTTCAAGAAGTGAAAAAATAAGTGGAGCCAATTACCACACCAACAAAAATCTGGAAGCATTTAACCAAGAAGCTCATTAAATTGCTCATTTATCCTAACAACCTAATCACCCTAAATCCCTAAGAATTAATTTCATAATCAATAAGTCATGAACATAAATGACTATTAATTTTGACTTTGCCATGCCTAAAAAAACCAAGGACATAAGTATTAGCCTCATTTATTGGCTCATTAACTGCTGTATCTTCTATTCCATACTTAAATCTTGACAAATGCATTTATTCTAAGAATCTAAGTACTGTAAGTTAAAAAAAAAATTGGAAACATACCAAAAGATAAGTAAAGAGGGATTTGTGGCTGGAAATTAAAAGAAAGCAGATCTAGAATATCAGATAAAACTAAAATGATGCAAATGAGAGATTAAAAGATAAGTAAAGAGGGATTTGTGGCTGGAAATTAAGCATGACCATACCTACCAACCAATGGCACAAATCTATCCACAAAACACAATAAAAAAAATTGACCCTTGTACTGGAATAGATAACCCATCTCACAAACGAACAGTAAATCCATTAAAATATTGGTTGGACTGTAGCCACTCTCACAAAAGAACTGTAGCAAAGCTAAAATTGGATCGGGCTGGTGTTCGCCGGTCGGGTATTTTTGTCCGACTTAATCTACCGATGGCACTCAGGAGGCGGTACCTCTTGTGAGAGATGAGATGGTCAGATCAAAATAAACCAAAGCCGGGTATGGGCCTCCGATCCCCAAAGTATCCAAAAAAAAAGCACAGTACCCTACGGGTATTGTAATATTGTATAATTCATAAAGTAAACAATTGTTTATAGTATCATAAATTTATGGCAAAATGATCCCTGCTGTAACAGCAGGGAAGTTATCTACTTTTTGTATTATAGCCAAGGATGATTTACATATAATTCAAATATTGAAGGACTAAAAGTGTAAATATTAAAAAGATAATTGTTCCTTGCAGCAGGGAGTTTATATGCTGTACACAGCAGTGATGCGAAGCCCTAAATTTATTCTCTTTTGTTCAAACCTATACCAAACCCACTAACTAACTAATCAAATGCTACCTGAACTACCCTCGTTGCATTGCATAGGTAAAACACTTGTTTAGCTATGTTAAAATATAATTAGTTATAAATAATCAAACATTCATTATGCTAAAACGGAAAAGTCTCTTGGTTTGGACCAACATGATCTTCTCGTTGTACTTTTTTTTTTTTTTTTTTTTTTTTTTTTTTTTTTTTTTTTTGTGGGAACGGCTCTCGTTGTACTTATTTATCTACTTTTTGAATCACAAATCAAAGTGAACACAAAGGCCTTTAAAAAATACCGTTAAACTATATAATTAAAAGTGAAATGATGTTTGTATGGATAGCAAGCATGCTCAATATCTATACAAGGAACCTCAATTCCACTTCCACCCTACAATAAGCATACATTTTTATTTTATTTTATTTTTTTCTTTTTGGAAAAGCTACAATATGCATACTTATTAGAAAGGTTAGTATATTCTTGGAATATAATCCTTTTAGCGCCTAACCATAGCATAAAAATGTGTATTTCTGTTTCCATTATACTTCAAGTAGTAACTAGTCCATTATCTGTTGGACAATTTTAAATTGATATAACACTTGCTCACACCAGCAAGGCTTTTATATATGCAGCGTGGAAGAAATTTATAATCGTGTTAGTTAACAATTATATACATAAACACAATCTCTATGTTTGCTTGAAAAGCTAATGGCAATTGGCAAATATCAAAATCTTGCCAAATTCGACATGAAGACAATGCTAGAAAATTTGCAAAAGTGTATGTTAAAGAACTTCACTGCATTTTACAATTTAACAAACTAGACGCGTACCCGTGCATAGCAACGAAATTTTATAGCTGTGGACGTATGGTCCGGACCCTACATGGGCCAGGCCCGGCAGACAGCGGCTCACTCTACGCCTAAACCCTAATTTCATGCCTTATAAATATAGGGCTGGGGTTCTATTCACCACAGAACATAACAGGTTATCCTAAACCTAATTCTCATATATGCTACTACGCATCGACACTAACTTGACCGTCGGAGGTGGATCCCGGGGCTACGGCCTCGGGTCTACTCCTAACGGGTTCTCTTTGTTGACAGGTCTATTTAGGGCTTGAGAAGACGACTAACGGCCCAAGAAGAGTCGTTGAATCAGTTCGTGCCAGATTATGCATCAACAAGTTGGCGCCATCCGTGGGACATGGCTACAACAAGTGTCGTGCTCTCACATCGAGTTCAAAAGCCGTACACGGCAAAACGGATTTCTTTATTCACCTGTACAAGGTTTGAATCTCGTACGAATTGATTAAAGATATTCGGTTGTGATATTTTTAAATTAACGGTACGAATTGATTATGAGTATTGTACGAATCTTGACCTCACTATTTAAATTATTATTCAAAACTGATGTCACAAAACCTTTAACATGTGCTTCACTGAGTCTCGTATGATATTTTTGTGTATATTTAAATCGGTAAGATATATTACCTTTTAAATATTAAAAAAGATTTTACATAAATCTTTTAAACTTGGTAAACACGATTTTACCTAAAGTCGCATTATGTCCGCACGATCGGACATACTTTATATTTTAGCCGCGAACAACGCAGTCAGGATAAATCTACCCGCGTTAGGCCATGCGTTCGGAAATCTTCGCAGATTGGCGCCATGCGCGCACTGTCACGTACAGGCACCACGATGCTAATCGATCGCCATGAGAGCACGAAGACAAAAAGCCGTGGTCCTCTGCGATTATCCACAAAACGTTAGAGTCTATGCGGTCACGGTAAATCTATATGCGTCTGTACGTGCGATTAAAACTATTAGTCGCGGTCACGGTATATCCATCCGCGCCATTGTTTTTATTATAATAAAAAAGGAAAAGATCAATCAATCGCCATGCGCGCACTGTTTTTATTATTAGCTATGTGCTACTTCTCTTATATAGTTTGTAAAACCTCACGATAGGTGTAATTTGCACTACTACTTCTTTTATATATTAATTATATATGCTATGTGCTATACTTTTGCTATGCGCTAATCTTTTACCTCATTAGGTTTTATAAGTCGCGATTCGCGGCATATACTTTTAATATTTGCATTAAGTGTTTTTCAGGATTTGAATAACTAAGTTAAATGCTCCTACAAGAGTAGCACCATCCAACTTGGGGGGCTACCAGCGTATAAGATACCACTGTTTCCGTACAAGTCACGCAGGCATATTTGGAAGCAGATCGTACGTAAGAGGTATTGCAAGCCCGGTACAAAGACGGATTTAAATATTCGCACTATCTTGCCGCAGGGGAGACGTTCTTTGTCGGTTGTAAAGACGAATGTAATGTTCGCACACAACGCGCACCTCTGTCGCACACAACGCACATCCTTTTCACGCACAGCGCGCATTTCTGCCACAGAAGTACGTCTTCTGTCGCACCATGTTGCATCGCTACTGGTAGAAAAGGTACGCCCTTACCCAGGATGCAGCATACGAGATCCACCTTCACCATTGTGAGACAATCAAAATCGCAATGCCAGTGCGCACTGTCGCATTTGGGCTGCGCAGTATGGTCCGTCCCATGCGCACACCTTAGTTGCGCACGCGTGGGTCATGCCGTCATGGTTGATTGGGCCTACGCGGCCATGAACAAAACTTAAGTTTAGCATAACATAGCCACGCACTATGTCATACTAAACTTGGGGGGCTTGTGGACGTATGGTCCGGACTGGACCCTACATGGGCCAGGCCCGGCAGACAGCGGCTCACTCTACGCCTAAACCCTAATTCCATGCCTTATAAATATAGGGCTGGGGTTCCATTCACCACAGAACATAACAGGTTATCCTAAACCTAATTCTCATATATGCTACTACGCATCGACACTAACTTGACCGTCGGAGGTGGATCCCGGGGCTACGGCCTCGGGTCCACTCCTAACGGGTTCTCTTTGTTGACAGGTTTATTTAGGGCTTGAGAAGATGACTAACGGCCCAAGGAGAGTCGTTGAATCAGTCCGCGCCAGATTATGCATCAACAATAGCTGCATATAGTTAAAGTGATATCTCTTTGCTATGCGCAAGTACTCGTCTAGTATTTATAACGTTGGGAAATTCTTTTCAAGTGATGGTCGTTATGTTTAGCGGTGATAGTAAAGTGTTCACGCATAGCTATGTGTGCATACAATTACTAAGTCCCATGGAGTATTTGTTTTCAACGATGTACATAAAATTATAATGAAGTCTTAATGGTTCTTTAGAAAGACGTTCATCCTTATGATAAAGTGATCCAATGAGATATTAATGTTTTTTATTTCTACTCCGTTGAAGTTTAATCCTTTAAAATTGATTATCACTTTTTAACATTTTTCTTACATAGTCTCAGTCCCTATACAATGTCATGTAACATCCAAAAGAAAAACATCCCATCTTTTTAAACCTATTTGAATTGTTTAGTTTAAAATTTTCGAACAAATATTTTCAAATTTGTTTGAATATTATCCAATAAATTTTGTACTTTAACCAGTGCAACTTTCAAACTTGTGTAGAATTGTGATAGAGTTATGTATTGGACAACTCTCCAACCAACCATGGTGTAATAGCAAACAATAAAATCGCTAGCTAACCATGTTTTTGAAAACCACGAAACATCAAAACCAACTACTCCATACAAAGGAGAATCAAACCTGCCAACTCAAAAACCAATTTCTTTCTGTCTCAACACCAAAAGGGTGAACACATGAAACTCTTTAAATTCCCAAAAGCAACATATGGGAGCAAACAGTTCCGAACAGATTTAGCAAACAAAGTAAATATTAAGAACTAAAAGCAAGGACTCAAATTACACCCAAAGATACCTTTGATGGTTGTCGGTATTAGCAACATTATAACAAACTCAAACTTAAAACATCAAAAAAAGAACCATCAAACAAACGGAAACCACCAAACCTATAAGATCATGGTACATTCAGTCATATCTAGTAAAAAAAAGCCACACACCAAAACTAACAGATCTTAGAATATCACCCTCCAATTTATAACTCATTAGATATAAAAACAAAAAATAAAACTCACAAAAGCAGCCTCTATGAATCTTTCATTTTTTGTGTTTAAACTTCCTAAATCCGACTCAGATCTAAGCCAAAAACTAACTCAAACTTACAAATATTATTACCATATTACATAAACTTCAAACAAACTACCTCCAACAACTTTACCAGCACCAACAACTATTTCTAATAGGACACGGCTGCAACTTTTCTGGCATCCCAACGGCGGCTATACAAATTCTGGCAGCGGCTACACAGATTCCCACGGGATCTACAAAAAAACACATAGAAATACAAAAAAAACGCATACATCTATAAAAAAAATCAAAATGGGAAAAAAAATAGACAAACCTAAAATCTGGCGGCGGCTACACAAATTCCGGCGAGATCTACAAAAATAGAAATAAATCTATTAAAAACCTTCAATACTAAAAAGAAAAAACCTATTTGTGATATAGATCCGGCGGCGGAGATTTGGTGGTTGTTGGTCTCGGTGGAGAGGGGAGTTATGATGGTGGTGGCAGTGTCTATGGCGGCGGCGGCGGTCTAAGCGAGCCTTTGGGACTGTCAAAAAACAGTTTTTTTTTTTTTTTTTTTTTTTTTTTTTTTTTTTTTTTTTTTATAAATTTAGATCTAAACATAAAAATACAGATCTATAAAAAAGAACACTCAAAACTTAATTAATAGTCATATATCTATTAAAACTCAAAAAATACCTCAGAAACTTAAAAAAACTCTTTTGGTGTCTGTTGGTTTTGGTGGTGACGTCTGGTGGAGGTGACGTCCGGTGGTGGCGACTCCGATGGTTTTGACGTCCGGTGAAGGTGAGGTCCGGTGGTATTGAGATCCTGTGGTGGTGGTGAGAGTTTTGTGGTATGTATGTTTGTATAATTTGATATGAGAGAGATATGGTGTTTATATAAATTGTGTGCTTTGATATAAGTTTCTCTTGCAATATGAGGTGTTTCCAGCTGTGTTTCCTAAATTAGTTGCAGTTTCGGTTGACATTAATTCACCAGGCATTTAAGTTTCAGTTTCAATGTTTAATTGGTCAAACACCATTAAGTCAGCAGGCCATAAATTTCGTTTCACATGTGCAGGGGCAAAATCGGTGTTGAGGGAACATGATCAAGATCTCTTTATGTTTTAATGATGACAAACAAACCATCGAAACACATAAAATAACAAACGTTAGCTCAAAATCACCAGAGCCAATGTCTGCTCCTGGCGCACTGCCCGCGCGTCAACGTGGGTGACGCGCCAGGAGTCTGTATGATTCCGGGCGAATTTTGAAAGTCGTCTTTCCCCTACCCGACAAATGTGGATCTTTCAATACAAGTATGAATATGTTATGTGCTTAATTGAGAACACTCGAAACGAGTTTTGAGACTTGAGAGATCCCACTTTTAGAACACCCATTTACGGGAAAACGCCAACTCATGTTTTCTAACTATCGCCTCTAGCCAAGGCTTTTCTAATCTTAGGGAGCTTCTATATTTCACGTGACATCGTGTTGAAGCATCCATATGCGCATATCCCGTGCTTACGTCTTCTCTAATTACGTAACGGGTTTACTCCCTTATTGGTCAAACTAAGTCAAAGGTCACTTTGCGTAAACGCATCATTTCCCACTTGGGTTATGCTTTACATCAAGGCAAAGCACTTAACTTGTCTGAACCAAGGTATTGGTTGAGAACGTCGAGTTGTGGAAAGTCACGAGATATGAAACTATGGATCGACGTTGTGTTACTTGAACTTATAAGTAACCTATGATTTTCTCAACTTATAATCTTAATTGTCTAAACCTTTTCTTCTTAATGACAATTAGATGATGCCTTAATCCTCTCCTAATCCCATTTATACATAAGACAAAACCAATCATATCCAATCATATCCAAATCAAATATTCTCTTACACAATCTCTTACACCCTTACATATTCCCTTACACACTACATCCTAGCCATCCATTCCCTTACAACACATCCTAACCCTTTATTTTCAACACATGTGTAATTGTTTGAAACCCTAGTATGGCTCCTCTCATCCTAGCCATTGATTTCAAATTACAACACATCACAACCATCCATCCAACCCTTCATCTCTATATCATCACATGTGCTTAATCTCAACCATTGAATTCTAACTAAACTCATCTCAACCATCCATTCAATCTCTCCTATCTATGCCACCACATGTGTTTAATCTCCACCAACTATTTCAAATGAAACCATCTCAACCCTTTATTTCTCCTTTCCCCCCAAGCAAAGCATATTCCTTTGGAATATTCTTTCTCAACCCTAACCTAGGCTTGATCTTAACCATCCATTTCAATTGAACTCATCTCAACCATCCACATTCCACACATGCCAAATTATTTGAAAACCAAGGGAGGCTCCCTTTGATCCTAGCCATCCAATTTAAACCATTTCATCTCAACCCTCCATCTCATTCTTCCCCCCAAGCATTGGAATATTCCTTGGCATATTATTTCTCTCTTTTCTATGCCATGTGAGGATATACACTTCTACCCCTTCCAAATTACCCTATCTACACTTTAAACCCTTGGTAATTTGGTTTCTCTTTAAACACTTCACAAAACATTTTCCAAATTGGCTATTTGAGTTGGCAAACCTTAAAATGATTAATGTTAAGGTTTAGTGTGAAGTACAATTAGGGGTTTAGCAAGGATAGGTATTTACAAGGTCCAACACCCAAGACAGAGTTCTGGCGCGCTGCTCGCGCGTTGACGCGCGGGTGACGCGCCGGCCTCGGTAAAATTTTCCCAAGTTTGGGTCTTGGCCTATAAATACCACCCTTGCCTCTTGTATTCCTTACCCCTTTCCATTATTCTTTCTCTCATTTTTTCTCTCTAAACACTCTTAAATCTCTCTATCTCTCTATCTCTAATCTTGTGTTCTTGATTTTCACACTAACATCTTTGGAAGAACACATATCTTTACAAGAGAAGAATCACAAGAACCTAATCCACTCTTGTGATTGTGTCAAGGGTCTTCTTTCTTATACCCTTTCTATTACAATCGATTCACTATGTTAGGTTAGGACTTGGTTGAACAAACATTCATTCATTCATTCATTCAATTGTTTGTAAGGGAAGTCTTGCGTCTTGGTGACCAAGCCTAGATCATTGGGGTTCTAGTTGGGGTTTGATACTTCCGGTGGGAAGTCTTGGTAGAGATCTTTGTGATCCTTAGGTAAAGTCGAATCGTGAGATTCTTTTGGGTGGTTTCTGAGAGCGGAATACCGTGTGAGTAACTCCTTCTTTGTGATCATCGATATTGGTGAATATCGGTGGAGTGAATTGTAACGGTTTGTAGTCCACCGAAAGGATTATACTAGTGAATAGTATCGGAGTCGCGGATTCGTAACTAGACGTATGGATGGTATAAACCCCCCATCCCGAACCAGTATATATCGTGGTGTCTCTCTTTACTCGCTTTATATAATTTGATTGTGCTTGTGGTTGTTTGGATTGATTATACAACCACTTGGTTTTCTTTGAGGCTTAAAGTTTTTAAACGTCTTAAAAGCCTAAGAAACCGTATTCACCCCCCCCCCCCCCTCTACGGTTCTACAATTGGTATCAGAGCGGTATACTTTAGTTTTTTAGCGTTAAAGCCTTCCCGAGAAGTAGTTTTAAGTCAAAAACTTCTTTCCCAAAAATCTAAAATCCTAATTAAGATTTTTGGTAAAGCAGAGTATAGATCCATGGCTCAAGAGAACTATGTAGAGGGTGTTCTATGCAAAGACCACCTTTGCTAGAAACCGAAGTGTAAAAACGTAGAGGGGGGTGAATACGTTACCATTTAAAAACTTTAAACTTGTTGTTTCAAATGTCCATTTTTAGCTTGTTCTAATATGAAAGATGTTACTTGTAGTTTATGACTAACATAACTTAAAACATGTTATCACACAAGTACAATCAACAAGTCACAACACAAACAATCACATAATGTAAACATTAAAGTAAGGCAATAAGTAAAAGGAAAGTGCAAACCGAACACGAGGATTTATAGTGGTTCGGTCACGGATCTCCTCTCCACCCTACTTCACTCCTCGAGTGCCCAACTCGAGAGTTACTTCACTAGATCAACAACCTCCCTTTTCGGCGGAGAAAACCTTACAATCGTCGCTTACACTTTTACCGACACTAAGCTAGATGTCGAGTTCTTTTACAAGGGTACAACCACTCCCGTTCGTCGCTTACACTTTTACCGACACTAAGCTAGATGTCGAGTTCTTTTACAAGGGTACAACCACTCCCGCTCGTCGCTTACACTTTTACTGACACTAAGCTAGATGTCGAGTTCTTTACCAAGGGTACAACCACTCCTGCTATGTTTTGTGGCCCAACATAAAAACCTTGTGTTTTATGGCACAAACACATAAACCATCTAATCTATATTGTTATGATACAATGATGATCCAAGACATAAAAGTCTAATGGATATGCATGCCTAATCTACATGAACTTCTTGAATAAGAAGTCTTCAACCATTGAGGATGTCAAGTGCCCTTGAATCTTCATATGTTAGAATGCTTTAATGAATGATGACTTCAAGATCTTGTAACCTTCTTGGTGGATCATGAAGTATGATATGCTTACAACAAAGATGAATGTTAGAAGCATTATGATCATTTTGGAAAGGGTGACTCATGTGTGTTTCTACATGGTTTCCTATATAACTATGTGTGTGTGGTTTTTCATCAAATTTGCAAGTAAACTATAAACTCCTATTTATAGGCAAACTTACAAAGGGGTTTTCCAAAACCATGTTCCAAAACTAACAAAGACAAACCATGTTCTAAAACCATGTTCCAAGTATCTTTCACAATGTCACATCAAGTTACTTCTAGTCAAACACACAATAGATAAATTCAAAATGTGTAAGAGGTCTTATGGAAAGTCAAACACTCAACTTTTCCATAAATGCACATGATGTGATGTATATATATTTCTATTTAAAGATTAAGATATATATGAAAGTAAACTTGTATATATTACCTAAGTAATGTTGTTATAGTAAGTTAATGAGTTACTAAAAATGTTGAATTCCTAATGTCATCACATTTTTATCATTTGTAAAACTTACTAATATTACTTTAACACCAAAAGTGGCACTTATTCTATTTGACACCTAAAGTGCACTTTGACACCTAAAATACTTAAAGACCCTAAAAGTATTTTAGTCATTCTAAATGGTTGGTCAAGGGGTTTGATCATAATACTACATAACAAACATGTACGAACCTGTGTTGTAGCATACGATGACTCGAGACGTTGAGAGGTGTTGAATGTTTGTTGACACAAAGTATGATTACAAGTAACTTGTACATTTAACGTTATGTATCAAATTATATGTTTGTTATCAATCAAAACAAACGAGACTGTATAGATTAAATATCGCAATATTTGCACTAACAATCTCCCCCTTTTTGATGATGACAAAATATGTAAACGTGATAGAACGTAAAATGTAAAAAGTTACTTGTGTCCGTATTACTTACTTGTATCTGCAACACACCTTCTACATTTCCTTCTCCGTTTACACTCTTCTCCCCCTTTTGTCGAAACAAAAAAAGGGTGTGTCCTTGGAGTTAACTTAATTTCTCCCCGAAATGGCGAGCTTGCATCATCCCTAGTAAAGTTAATTCTTCATCTCCAATTTTCTAAGGTTGTTGCGTCCCTTAGGTTGTTAGCGGATCCATGGAAATTAAGTTCCTTGACCTACATCAAGGTTAGTGTTTTGCAACATAAAAATTATACAAAAAAAATGCATGATGAATAAAATTCATTTTGGACTATGTTGACTTATCTACTTCTTTTTGTCGAAACACAAAAGTGTGTCGAAGAATGAGAATAAAGAAAAATGCGTGCATGCTTCCCCTAGATTGTAGCTCCCCCTTGATCAATACTCCCCATTGTTAGGGTCCCAACGTATATGACACAAGAAATAAGAAAGCTACAAAAACAAAGGTTAGTGCATGATTAGCTCCCCCTTGATCAATACTCCCCGTTGCTAGGGTACCAACGTATATGATACAAGGATAAGAAAGCTACAAAAGAAACAAAGGTTAGTGTATGATTAGCTTCCCCTTGATTAATACTCCCCGTTGCTAGGGTACCTACGTGTATGATACAAGGATAAGAAAGCTACAAAAGAAATAAAGGTTAGTGTATGATTGACTCCCCCTTGATCAATACTCCCCGTTGCTAGGGTACCAACGTATGTGATGCAAGGATGAAGAACCCTACAAAATAAAGGTTAGTATAAGACAATGATTTTCCTATGCTTGACGGAAGCTCCCCTTGTTAAAGGGCGTCAATATGAACCTACAAAACAAAAGTTAGTATAGTGGAAGTTTTGTCTTTAGACAGGCATGTTCTCTACAACAACGTGTATAGAAGATGCAATATGAGTGCTTGATGGATATTCCTCGTACGTCAAGAAGCACTTATAATGAAAGAAGGAAAATATTCGATGCAAACATCATCCTTAGATGATTATGCTATATACGATCGAGCGTATATAATGGTGAACCTACAATGAAAGAGTTAGTGCAATATATTTCATCTCAAAGAAAAGTAAGATGAAAATATATAAATGATATAAGCGACTCAAAGTAGAGAACCATGAAAAAAAAATGCTAAATACCTATATGAGGATCAGAATGCCATCATATGATGCGAGAGTGTTGGTTAGACCAACGTGTTGAGAAAGTGTTGGGAATGATGGCTTTGATTAATATATCGTTTGCGCTGACAATGACGTGCATGATATGTGTCGAGGAAGAAGAGGATGAGATCCTAAGATGGTGTTCTTGAAAATGAGGTTTTGAAGTCCTAGTTTTGAGAGAAGAATCCTAGACTCCATTTTGTTTAGTTTTTGGTTGTGGAAGTTGATGCGTGGGAATTGCACCAGGCTTTACCTCTCGAGGGATCTCGAGAAGCTTACAACCCCCACCAGGCAGTGTACCTGATCGATGTAGTATAGTATAATGACAAGTACCAGGGGATTGATCGTTCAGCTAGGAATAGTGTCGCTAGGATTAGAAAACCTAAAGACTAGGTCTAGAGATGAGGGATGATTCTTTTTGTATGTTTATATTTTTTAGAAAACAAATTAAAATCTCGGGTTTGAAGGATTTGGGGCGGAATTAGTTGCTAGTCAACTAACCCAATACTAAAGATGCAATCAAAATAAAATATTAGAAATGAAAATAAACTAAATTAAACTAAAGTTGTGAGCAATATGTGGGAAAAATGTGTTTATTTAGATTTTACTACTCCCTAGATATCTTTTACACGTTAATTACTTGTTATAGTTGTGTGGATGACGGATTGTATTCCTTAATACCATTCATGGGGTGGCGTACTTACTTCCCCAATCCTATGAGTGCCTACTTCACTCCTATGTCGAGCCGGCTAAGAAGCTCCTAACATGGGATCATTAGAATTTACTCATGCATTAAATACAACCAATAAAACCTAGTACACATCGGTTCATGTTTCCTAAGACGTTCAAGCATGTTACACAATGGAGATCTGCCAGTTTTCTTAAGCCTAACATTGAAATCATTCATCCAATACAACCATAAACAAGTAATCAACACATAATTAATATCTTGGTTTCATTAGATCTAAGCAAACTCAAGATAAATCTAGCCTAGCATGTTGAAATCAAGACAAGTAAAAGATATAATCAACCAACACATAGACATATTGATTGAATTAAAGAGAAGACTTATCTTAATTGAACATGAAAGGATTCAAAGGGTGAAAACCCTTGAAAGGACTGTAAAATATGAGCTAGGGTTTACAAAGTTCGGCCCTAGGGTTCTCCACACAAGTTCCTCTCTAATGAATGAAAAATAGAAAACTATATATAGAGTTTAGAAGGTGACGGCATCAAGAACAAATGTCTGACGCCGTCATCTCGCCACAAAATAGTTCGTCGGACTGCCTAGATCTGGGTCTGACGCCGTCATGTGTACACCTTATGCAGGCCGTCACCAAATTAACTCTTGACGCCCTTGTTGTGATGCCGTCAGGTTTGCACTGGGTCATCACCACTTTTACTCCTGACGCTGTCAGGGTCTTCCTCTTGACGCCGTCTGGTACTGTTCTCAGCATGGAAAATTAAGTCTTTGGCGTTTTCTTCACTTTTATGCTCCAAAAACGTCTGAATTGCTTCCTTTTCCAGATTTCACTCCCAAATTACCTAAAATCACAAAAGAAACGATTTAGGGTAATATTTGATCAAATCAATTCAATTCCGGGCTTAAATGACCCCCTAAAAGTGGTTTATTTTTTGCCTCATCATATACCCTTACACTTGAGATTTGCTTGTCCTCAAGCAAATGCGCTTTTATTCTAATCAAAATACAAGTTAGGGGTCATTTAACACTAATATAAAAGTAATTACAACAAATAATCGTTCCACTAAAGACCAATAGACAAGCACGGAGGTCATACACTAGCACCTCACAAATAGTGTTTAGATACTCACATCTCTCGGGTGTAATAAAGTAATATCACAATATGGAAATGGAAAACATCTCTCACTACCTGTCATAGCAAAATAGATTACCATAGGCTTGGGAAAGGATCAAACCTCCACCACATGGCGTAAGAACCTAGGATAAACTATCAAAGAGGTCATTTTAAAGGGTTGTAACGTTAGGTGTAGGATATGAAATACACGGTTTTGTTGGATATAGGTAGTCTTTATTGGTGGCGAGTTAACAATCTTGGTTAATTACATGTACAATATGGCGTTGCTAAGCCAAGACTAGACTCGACTTAAGCTAATAAATGAAAAATAACAAAAACATAAAATGAAACATAAAATGAAACGGGATGGTAGTCCGTATGTTTTTTCTCTTTTTCTTTTTCTCTTTTTTTTTCTTTTCTTGATTTTTCCGATTTTTTTCTTTTTTATTTTTTTTTTTGCATACACTTTTACCCTACCATCCAAAATAATACTACCTCCGTCCCACAATAAGTGTCCACTTTGAATTTTCAAAGTCTTTCTCATTCAACTTTGACCATAAATGTTTTTATTTGTGTTATGTAATACTTGATGAAAAATATATGAATGAATTGAGTTTTAAATGTATTTTCATTAATATAATTTTCATCAAGTATTATATAACACAAATAATAATATTTATGGTCAAAGTTGAATGAGAAAGACTTTGAAAATTCAAAGTGGACACTTATTGTGGGACAGAGGGAGTACATCTTAAGGAATGAAAATTCCCCTTACACTTGAATTTTTACATACTTTACAAATAAACTATTCTAATGACTCGAATTAAGAAAATCAAAACACTTGGAGTACTTTTAAGATTAACGCGCATACGGGGGTAATATATGATGTTCTTCCCCATTACTCCATAAAATAAGTACTTTACCCATGAGTCTCAATCGTCCCAAAACAATATGTACAAGGATATGACTCGACTTAGCAACCATGTTATCAATTAGATAATTGATTGGGGCTAAACCGTCAGATATAATTGACCAAGGTCAACTAGTCAAAAACAGCTTATCTCAATGTTCCGTGGATAGTATAGTGTGTCCCCGGGTCGTTAAAGTCTCAGCGAGATTGAAATGGTGTCATTTGAAATCGTTTATGAGTGAGTGACACTGAGGACAGTAGCCCAGATGGTGTGGAATTGATTCTGCTACTGTTATTTTGGTATTTGTACAAAGATATAATATTCACAAAAATCAGATATACAAGAATATGCACAAATTCACAATTTAGATTCACGCAATCAGACTGGAAAAGTGGGATTTGGTAATTAACAAACTACAGGGGGTGCTTTTGAACTTTTTGAAACTTAAAAATTAAAAAGAAATTTTAAATTGAAAATGAAATTCTAAAAGTGATTATTTTACTATTTAAGTATTATTTAATTAATTAACCTAATTAAAAATCTAATTTAAATCTAATTTATATTAACTAATAATTATAAATATTACAAATTAAACTAAAAATTTGCAAAAATAATTTCTAAACTTAAATTAGAACTTGAAGAAACTATAAAAAATAAAAATAAATATTTTTGTCTTTTTATGGGTTTTTTATTAATTAAAAACTATTTAACTTAATTAAACTAATTAAAATAATTTAAATTACAATTAATACTAAATTAACATAGAAAATTAAGAGAAAATTTGTAAAATTACTTAACCATCACAGGAATCCTACAAAATTATAAAAACTTCTAAAAATTATGTTTAAGGCTAATCCACTAATTAATTACCTTTTAATTAACTTAAATCTAATTTAACTAATTAAAATAAGAAAAATGGAAAATGAACAATAGAAATTAAAAATATATTTTATAAAAGTCTTAACTAATTTATAAAACTTAGAAAAATTATAAAAACCTACTGTTGTTAATAAAAATTAAAGAAAACTAATTAATAACTAATATTACCTATTTAATTATTTAAAATAGTTTTAAATCTAATAAATAGTAAACAGTTGAGAAAAAATCTAAGAAAATTATTTTAACTATTTAAAGGTACTAGAAAATTTAAAAAATTATGAAAATGGACAAGTGCTTAAAAATAAGATGAAAAGAAAATTGAAAAAGATAGTTTCTATTAAATAGAAGCTATCACTAAATGTAAAGTTGGTTTTTGTTGGTTTTTCTTTTTGACAGCTAAAACTTAGATGAAAATAAGCAACTTTTGTAAAACAACTTTTCACAAGGCTTAAAAAATAAGCTGTATGCACCCCCTTTTGCTTAAACAGTTGACTTTTGTTGACTAGGTAAGCAATTAAGCACAAATGACTGATGGTGGGGTCCACAATGGTCAAACTTGATACAAATAAGCTATACTAACTCAAATAAGCCAGAAACAACAAGCAGTGATCATAATTAAGCTGTATAGAACCAAATAAGCACTTTTCAATCTGAAAATGAACAGAGAATGGGGACAAACTTATGGGTGGATTTCAGGTGGGGTCCACTAGGATCTAGGTCAAACAAATGGTCAATACTTGTTCCCTGGTAGGAGGGGGTTGGGAAAAACCAAATTTAACCTCTGGAGCCCACTGGGTTGGTCTACAAAAGCCACCAAAGTGGTGGTGGTGAATTGGTTCTGCTGGTGCAGGGGAAGGTTTCTTCCCTGCAACTGTGTTCCAGGTCTTGTGGAGCCCACACAAAAATTTACAAAATTCTAACAACTATGAGACTTCAAAGTAGAGCTGATAGACTACCAATCTTAGGAATTTCAAGTCCTAGATCTTTGCTCAAAAATCAAAACAATTCACACCATTTTTGCAAAAAACTGAGACAATGCACTTTTTGACTTTTCACCTTTTTATTACTTGGTTGACTAATGTGAGATTTATTCTTACTAAACTGATTAATTGTAACTTAACAAGCTAAAAGGAAACTAAAATTGTTGATGGTGATCACTAATGAGCTAGTACACAAAGATTTGAGTGCCAAATCCCTCACATTTAACTGTGAGGGCAAAAGGAATTGGATTTTGACTTTCTTTCTCTATTACACCAAATGTTAGGTTTGGTTTGAACTAGTTTGATACTGAGAAGTATTTTTCACCAAAAGTTAACCAACAAAAACCTCAAGATCACAGTGAAATTACTAAATCCAAACACCCTTTAATACACAGTTATGAAAGACTTTTAATGAGTTTCACTTATTTATCCTACAAATCTGTTTCCAAACTCTTTAATATGTTTCACTAAGATGATTTAAACTCAGAAACACAGGTTGCATATACTAACTCACAAGAAAACAAGATAAAGCTAATTAGGCAGTTAAAACAAGGATTATGATTAACAAAAGATAACTGATTATAAGCTACTAATTTTAACACACAATCTTACTAAATAACAACTAATAGACACAAATCACATAAACTAGCAAGCAAACACAGAAATCAAAAGATATTAAGTTTTTGAGAGAAAATTCAAATCAAGCAATCTTACAAACTATCCCTAGCATGAACAAGGGATTTTCCACAGTTGCCTATCTTTAGATAGGCCCAATCCAACTTCAAGCTTGCTCTTCAATGATCCTTAATACCTGAAAACACAAACTAAACACAACAGTTGACTAATGTTGACTTTTTTAAGTTTTTGAGTTTTTTCTAGTATAACTGGATTTTAGGGTCTCTAAAAGCTTTAACAAGCTCAATGGAACTTAAGTGAGCCTTATTCAGTCCATGGTCATTGATGTAAGTAACACTTGAGCTCAATTACAAAATCAGAAATTATGTAAACTATAACAACACAAAACCGAATGCAAACTTTTGATTTTATAACTTGAAAAGATTGAGATTACAATAAGGACACTACTACAATACTTGAATTGAAAATATTACACTGAATTAAAAGTTTAATTTAAAAATCGACACTCAAATTTTAACTAAAAATACTACACACAGCTTCCTTGCATCCTTGAGCCTTTTATAGATGTCCATTAGGTCTTCCCCACTCCTCTGAGCATTTCCCACTTTGAATCATAGCCATTGGATCACTGAAACTCTTTAAATTGATGCCACGTGTTTTTGGCGGGAAACTTGGTGTGTGAATTTTGGACTGTTTCAGGCAAGGGGGTGGTGCATTAAATGTGAGGTGAAAGGGATTGATGCGTGGGAATCGCAACAGGCTTTACCTCTCGAGGGATCTCGAGAAGCTTACAACCCCCACCAGGCAGTGTACCTGATCGTTGTAGTATAGTATAGTGACAAGTACCGGGGGATTGATCGTTCAGCTTAGGAATAGTGTCGCTAGGATTAGAAAGCCTAATTACTAGTTCTAAAGATGAGGGATGATTATTTTTGTATTTTTATATTTTATGGAAAGCAATTAAAATCTCGGGTTTTGGAAGAGTGGGCGGAATTAGTTGCTATTCAGCTAACCCAATACTAAAAATGTAATCAAAATAAAATACTAGAAAATGAAAATAAACTAATTATACTAAGGTTGTGAGCAGTAATTGGAGAAAATGTGTTTACTTAGACTTCACTACTCCCTAGATATCTTTTACACGTTAATTACTTGTTATAATTACATGGATGACGGATTGTATTCCTTAATACCATTCATGGGGTGGCATACATAACTCCCCAATTCTATGAGCTCTTATCTCCTCCTACACCATGCCCAACACAACTATAGGGATTGTAAACAGTGGCTCATGCATTAAATACAACCAATAAAGACCTAGTACGCCTCGGTTCATGTTTCTTAAGACGTTCAAGCATGTTACCATTTGGAGATCTGCCAGTTTTCTTAAGCCTAACATATAAATCATTCATCCAAAACAAGAATAAACAAGTAATCAACACATAATCAATATCTAGGTTTCATTAGATCTAAGCAAACACAAAAGAGATCTAGCCTATCATAATGGAATTGAGACAAGAACAAGGTATAGACAACCAACACATAGACATATTGATTGAATTAGAAGAACACTTATCTCAATTACAATGCAAGGTATCAAGGGGTTGGAACCCTTGAAAAACCTGTAAAAGTTGCACCAAAATCGTACTTAGGGTTTCTCCCCAAAACTTCTCTCTTTAAATGTGAAAAATTAGAAAACTATATATAGAAAAACAGGTCTGACGGCGTCAAGAGTAATCTTGTGACGCCGTCATCTCGCCGCCAAAACATTCCTCGGACTGCCTAGATCTACTTCTGACGCCGTCAAGACTTAGACACTTCTAGGCCGTCATGACTCTTTTACTCTTGACGCCCTTCTCACGTGACGCCGTCAAAACTCTACTGGACCGTCATGGGAATTTATGAAATTTGCTCTTGACGCCGTCAAGGATTTGCTCTTGACGCCGTCACCTACTGTTCCCAGCTTGGAAAATTAAGACTTTGGCGTTTTCTTCACTTTTATGCTCCAAAAACGTCCGAATTGCTTCCTTTTCCAGATTTCTCTCCCAAAGTACCTAAAATCACAAAAGGAACGATTTAGGGCAATATTTGATCAAATAAATTCGAATTCGGGCTTAAATGACCCCCTAAAAATGGATCATTTTTCGCCTCTTCAGGGATAGTGGGTTTGGGCGGTGGCTTGAGATGGAGGGATAATGGGACATGCAAGTGGGGTTGTGGGGGAGGGAAGGCTGGTGGGGATGGTGGTTTGACCACGTTTGACTGAGGGTCAAACATTTGACCCGTTTGTTATTATAAAATGGGTGGTGTGGGCTGTGGTGTGTTTTGGGCCCAAGTAAAAAGGGAAAGGGTGGGCTGGACTATGGGATTGGATTATGATTTATTTTGGGTAATAGTTTTAGGTCCGGTTTGGTTTTAAGTTATCACAAGGACTAAATTTGCAATTCACTGAAAGTTGAGGGGGGGAACTTGGCAATCTTCCAAAGTACTTCAAGGGGTATATTATGCCAAGTTATGAATAGTATAAGGTCTTGGAATGATTTTTCCAATTAATTTCCACCAGGGACTAAACTACCAAACTTTCAAACTTCAGGGACCATTTGTGTAATTTTCACCAAACTTTCCACCAAGGACCAATCCTGCCATAAAAGGTTAGTGCAAGGACAAAATTTGTTTTTCTCAAAGTTTTTAATATCCCAGGGACCATTTTTGACAATTTTCAAAGTTCAGGGACTAAACTTGACATTTTGTGAAACTTTTCACCAAAGGACTAATTATGTCACTTTTTGATTTAAAAGGACCTTTGGTGACTTTTTCAAGTTTTTAGAACAACTAGGGACTAGATTTGACAACTTTTGAAAGATGAGGGACTGAAACTGCCAATTATGCAAACTTTGTGCGTTTTTCATCTGTTTTTGATTATTTTGAATTTGAAACATGTAAAACACTTTCCTGGGATATTTTCACTATTTTGATTCATTATTGAGTGTTTTTAGATGTTTTGGCAGCTCAGAAAAGGTAAAAATGATGAGTATTTACACACTCATCAATCCCCCACACTAAAATATTGCTAGTCCCTAGCAATCTTTTGAGAAAAACCTGATGGATTTGAAAATCTCTTTACCAAAAGCCATCACTTCTGGAGTAGCCAGGTGTAAGAACTGTGGCACACCTGATAACCGTGTGATTTTGAGCAAACCACCAGCTGTCAACGGATTTGATTAGTCTTTACCAAAAGCCGTTTGCATCTGGACTAGCCCGCATCTTGATGGACTAAGTCAACATCTTGGTGAGCTGATTACCAATTATGGATTTTCCACGGGCTTTACCACAAGCCATAATCTTGTGGGCTAGCCAACTCATTTGCTTTATGGGATATGGGGAGTTGAGGAACCATACAATTTTTGGCAAATTGCAAGCCATTAACGGGTTTGAGATGTCTTTACCAAGAGCCGTTTGCTCCTGGACTAGCCAATCCATTTGTCATTTAGACTTTGGCGGACTGATTACCACAAAAATTTTGAAATAAAGTGAAAAATTTTTGAAAAATTTAGGCCTAAAAATGGGGGTACTTAGAAAGTTTTGTGATAAAATTCATAAGAATCCCCCCCCCCACACTAGAATTGAATATTGTCCTCAATATTCAAAGTCCCGGCTATTATGCCGAATCTCTGAACGGAAAAAGCTAATATTCGAATCTAACTGTGGAAATATTGATTTTATTTTTCACTTTATTTATCTGTACATACAATTACACTTATATACATGGGGTAGTAGAGTCACCACGAAAAGCAACCGCATTGAGTGTTTCGAGAGGAAATGTTTCATTTATTTCCTTTTTCTCGAACACATCCTGATGAGGGTTTTCTAATCGTGAGAGATGATCAGCAGCAAGGTTCTCGGCTCCTTTTTTATCACGGATAATGATATCAAATTCTTGGAGGAGGAGAACCCAATGGAGAAGCCTCGGCTTTGCATCTTGCTTTGCAAATAGGTACTTCAAAGCCGAGTGATCCGTATACACCACGCATTTAGTCAGGATCAAGTATGGCCGGAATTTTTCAAAGGCATACACCACAGCTAGGAGTTCTTTTTCAGTGGTGGTGTAATGACCTTGAGCCTCGGTCATAGTTTTGCTTGCGTAGTGTATAGGCTGAAATTATTTTGCTTTTCGTTGCCCCAAGACCGCACCTATGGCAAAATCACTAGCATCGCACATAAGCTCAAAAGGTAGGTCCCAATCGGGGGCAACAAGAATCGGTGCCTCGGTAAGCTTTTTCTTTAATGTTTCAAAAGCTTCGATGCACTCAGGAGAGAAGATGAAAGGAGCATCCTTCTCGAGGAGATGGGTCATAGGCCGGGCAATCTTAGAGAAATCTTGGATAAACCTACGGTAGAAGCCAGCATGACCCAAAAAGCTCCTAACACTTTTAACGGTGGTGGGATGAGGTAATTTAGCAATGACATCAATTTTGGCTTTGTCAACCTCAATCCCGTTTTTTGAAATTTTATGGCCGAGGACAATGCCCTCCTTGACCATAAAGTGGCTTTTCTCCCAGTGGAGACTTAGATTCGTTTCTTTGCAACGTTTAAGCATCTGTTCCAAGTGGGAGAGGCAAGACTGGAATGAATCCCCGATGACTGAAAAGTCATCCATGAATACCTCCATGGTTTTCCCGATCATTTCGGAAAAGATAGACATCATGCACCTCTGGTACATGCCTGGTGCATTACAAAAGCCGAAAGGCATACGTCTGTAAGCAAAAGTTCCGTAGGGGTATGTGAAGGTAGTCTTCTCTTGATCCTGGGGATCAATGGGGATTTGGAAGTAACCCGAAAAACCATCGAGGAAGCAGTAGTATTCATTCCCCGCAAGTCTTTCAAGCATCTGGTCCATAAAAGGGAGAGGAAAATGGTCTTTACGGGTGGCTTCATTTAACTTTCGATAGTCAATACATACTCGCCAACCCGTGACCAAACGAGTTGGAATCAACTCGTTATCCTCGTTGGTGACAACGGTAATGCCACCCTTTTTAGGGACACAATGAATTGGGCTAACCCAAGGACTGTCAGATATAGGATAAATCAATCCCGCATCAAGAAGTTTTAGAACCTCTTGTTTGATAACTTCGTGGATTTTGGGATTTACCCTTCTCTGTTGTTGCACTGCTGGCTTAAAGTCATCCTCTATTAAGATTTTGTGTGTACAAAAGTCCGGGCTTATGCCCTTAATGTTGGAGAGTTTCCAAGCAATTGCTTGCTTGTTTGCTTTAAGAACCTTCAGGAGTGCTGCCTTTTCCTCATCTTTTAAGTCTTTAGCAATAATGACGGGCAATTTATTATCACCCTCAAGAAATGCATATTCTAGATGAGGAGGCAAGTCCTTGAGCTCAACCTCGGGAAAGTCTTCAGTTATTTCAACATTTTTGACTTCCGCTTTATGAAGTATTTTTGGAGACGGAGAGGGTGAAGGATCGTCATTTAACAATCTTTCAAGGAAAAGAATGTCCCCCTCCGGGTCAAGATAGTTTTCATCAACCCCACTTGGGATTGAGCTATCTTGAGCAAGAAAAGCCTCGACCTCTTCCAGAAGGAAGTCACTTCCCTCAAACGGAGTGAGGGAAGGGGAAGGGTCGGAAATGATAGGGTCAGTAGAAAGACTGCCACTGGATGAGAAACCAAGGACTTCTTGAGAATACTCCTCAGACGCAACATCGATGATGTCAATTCGGTTAACCGTTTCAGCGTCATAGTTGGAGGAGTATCTTGAAGTCTGATCAAGATTGAATGTGATGGCTTCGCTACCAACACGTAGAGTGATTTCTTCTTCGAATACATCGATTAAAGCACGACCTGTTCTTAAGAATCCCCTCCCGAGAATGAGAGGAACTCTTGGGTCAGCATCGAAATCAACAATCACGAAATCTGCCGGAAAATGGAATTTTCCTACTTTCACAAAGATATCTTCGGCAATGCCGAGAGGACGGGATATAGTACGGTCTGCAAGCTCGAGTGTCATGCAGGTCGGAGTGAGAGCAGGAAGAGAGAGTCTTTTCCAGACTGTGTAAGGCATGAGGTTAATGCTTGCGCCAAGATCGGCCAAGGCAAAGCATTCAACCATTCCCGGGAAAATACAAGGAATGAGAAATTTCTCGGGATCTCCAAGCTTTTCGGGAAGCTTTTTCAAGAGCACTGCTGAGCAATGCTCATTAAGAGGAGTTTTTGCCATCTCACAGAGTTTTTCTTTGTTGCTTATCAGATTTTTGATTGTCGAAGCAAACTTAGGCATGAGAAGAAGAGCGTCCGCGAAGCTAATATCAAAGTGTAATTCTTGGAAAATTTGATAAAATTTTTCCATCTGATGGTTAGCTTTTTCGCGGTTCTTTTGATCATTCAAACGTGAAGGATATGGAATTGACGGTTTAGGATCATTCTTTGTGATTTCATCAGAACTCACAGGAGGATCAAATACAACTTTCGGCTTACGAGCCGAGACCGGGACAACTTGAGGGTGTACGTTGTTGATACCTCCGTTATTAGTAGGAAGTACCTTGTTCGTGGTAACCTCAGGCTCATGTTCCGCTACCTTAGGAGGAGAAGAAGAGGTAGAAGGAATCGAGGGTCCATTGTATGATACCCCACTTCAGGTGGTGATCGCTTTGACATCGCTCCTCGGGTTAGCGATCGTGTTGCTCGGTAGTGTACCCGGGCCCGAGGGTCGATCATTTAAAGACTTCTGAAGCTCAGAGATCTTGCTAATCAATAACCGATTCGTTTCCTCTTGTGCTTTCATGAATTGTTTTAGCACTTCATCGGAGGAAGACGAGGGTGGAACAACGTTTTGAGGAGGATTTTGAACACGGTTGTTTTGAAAATTCCCTTGATTTTGATTGTTGTTACCCTGAAAATTGTTTCTCTGATTGAAATTACCCTGATTGTAATTTCCTTGATTTTTGTTTCTTTGAAAATTTCCTTGAAAACCTTGGTTTTGATTGCCATTTTAAAAATTGTTTTGATTAAACTGGCCTTGATTTTGGTTCGGGTTTTGGAAATTTGAGTTTTGACCTTGGTTAGAATTCTGATTCGAGTTACGGTTTTGATTTTGGTTAAAACCGGGAGGTCCGAGAAAATTGTTGGAACGATAGCTTAAGAGATTACGGTCCCCTTGCGGTTGGTAAGAATTACCCCCCGTATTGTAGGAACCGTGAGCAGCATAAACGTTCTCTTGAGGAAAGCCAGCAGTAGCTGGACACTTGGAATAAAGATGTGGGCCCCCATAAGTTTCACAACTTCGGGCCACGGCTTTCACTTGTTGATTTTGAACATGATTTTGCATCGTTTGGTTCATTCTCAACACAGCCGTAGAAATATCATCCATCTTTTTGGTAAGAGCAATTATTTCAGGAGATGATGATGAAGGAGTAACGGAATTACATGATGCATCCCTCTCCGCAGAGGAATCTCAAAAATTATGGTAGGCAGTCATGTTCTCAATTAAGTCATAGCACTCCTCGGGACGTCTTTTCATAAAGGTCCCACCAGTAGCAGCATTGAGAATATCCCAGTGCCTCAATGTCAGACCATTATAGAAGGTATCTATGATGGTAACTTGCAAAATGTTGTGGTTAGGGCACCGATCAATAGCTAGCTTATAACGTTCCCAAGCCTCAAAGAGAGGCTCATCGGGACGTTGCCGGAAGTTGCTGATATCATTTCGTAACTTGGTAACCATGGAAGGTGGAAAATATTTTGCTAAAAACTTGGTTACCATTTCATCAAAGGTATGAATAGAATTCTTTGGGAGTCGGTCAAACCATGCAGTGGCATGATGAGTGAGAGAATAGGGAAAGAGGTACAGCCGGAGGGCATCATCCGTGACACCATGCTGTTTCATGCTTTGGGTGACCGTGAGATATTTGTCAAGACGCTTGTTAGCATCGTCACCCGGTAATCCGTGAAATTGACACGAATTCTGGACTTGTTGGATCATGTGGTGCTTGAGGCCAAAGTCCGTAGCCTCAATAGTGAGTGGTGCAATAGGCCCACCCCGCCCTTGCATGGTAGGCTGGCACAGCTCCTCCATCGTTCGGAGATCGGGAGCTGGCACATCCCTGGGAGGGTCAGGGGGTGGTAAAGGTGGTGGTGGCCCAGCGGCCTTTTCGGTCTTTGGTTTTTGTGTGTCAGAACGTAGCTCGGGTACGTTTTTCTGATGTTTACGTTTTGTTTGTGACCGAGTGAGCATGCACTAAAAACAGTTTTTCAAAACAAGATCGAGGCAAAAACACAGTGAACTTAAACCAATTATCACAAGTGAATGGCTTCTTTAAAAAAAAGGTACACCACTCACAGGGATATAAAGGCAAGTTTTAATCTTAAGTTTGGGAACTTATTATGTCCACACCCCCAGTTGGTAGGTGTTCAGCCTTGGTTTGCGGTGGTAAGATTTTATGTATTTATTAATTTGAAAAACTGCTTTAGGCTTATGGGTGTGTGTGCAGAAAACTTGGGAAATATTTTTGGAACTGATTCGTTAACCGAAATTGTTCTTTTAAGATTACTCGCAGGCTGGCGGGAGGAAGTAAATAGGTTTCCTCTTCAGTTCGCAATTTAATGTCAGAACTTACCTTAAACCAACTGTTTCAGGTTGTAATCTTAAAGAAAACGAAGTAATTTAACTTCATAGTTTGTTTTGTTGTTTTTGATTTTTTTGGTGTTTTTAACACTTTAGGAAAAGTGTTAATGAACTTTTTTGATATGATTATGTTTTTACAAAAACTTTTTACAAATTTGTGTGAAATTTGTACAGGGAGGGTTTTTGAAAACCACTAAACTTAAAACGATTTTTTAAAACACGCAACAACCTCCCCGGCAACGGCGCCAAATTTTGATTGGGGCTAAACCGTCAGATATAATTGACCAAGGTTAACTAGTCAAAAATAGCTTATCCTAATGTTCCGTAGATAGTATAGTGTGTCCCCGGGTCGTTAAAGTCCCAGCGAGATTGAAATGGTGTCGTTTGAAATCGTTTATGAGTGAGTGACACTGAGGACAGTAGCCCAGATGGTGTGGAATTGATTCTGCTACTGTTATTTTGGTATTTGTACACAGATATAATATTCACAAAAATCAGATATACAAGAATATGCACAAATTCCCAATTAAGATTCACGCAATCAGACTGAAAAAGTGGGATTTGGTAATTAACAAACTACAGGGGGTGCTTTTGAACTTTTTGAAACTTAAAAATTAAAAAGAAATTTTAAATTGAAAATGAAATTATAAAAGTGATTATTTTACTATTTAAGTATTATTTAATTAATTAACCTAATTAAAAATCTAATTTATATTAACTAATAATTATAAATATTACAAATTAAACTAAAATATTGCAAAAATAATTTCTAAACTTAAATTATAACTTGAAGAAAGTATAAAAAATAAAAATAAATATTTTTCTCTTTTTATGGGTTTTTTATTAATTAAAAACTATTTAACTTAATTAAACTAGTTAAACTAATTAAAATAACAATTAATACTAAATTAACTTAGAAAATTAAGAGAAAATTTGTAAAATTACTTAACCATCACAGGAATCCTACAAAATTATAAAAAACTCTAAAAATCATGTTTAAGGCTAATCCACTAATTAATTACCATTTAATTAACTTAAATCTAATTTAAATAGTTAAAATAAGAAAAATGGAAAATGAACAGTAGAAATTAAAAATATATTTTCTAAAAGTCTTAACTAATTTATAAAACTTAGAAAAATTATAAAAACCTACTGTTGTTAATAAAAATTAAAGAAAACTAATTAATAACTAATATTACCTATTTAATTATTTAAACTAGTTTTAAATCTAATAAATAGTAAACAGTTGAGAAAAAATCTAAGAAATTATTTTAACTACTTAAAGGTACTAGAAAATTTACAAAATTATGAAAATGGACAAGTGCTTAAAAATAAGCTGAAAAGAAAATTGAAAAATATAGTTTCTATTAAATAGAAGCTATCACTAAATGTAAAGTTGGTTTTTGTTGGTTTTTCTTTTTGACAGCTAAAACTTAGATGAAAATAAGCAACTTTTGTAAAACAACTTTTCACAAAGCTTAAAAATAAGCTGTATGCACCCCCTTTTGCTTAAACAGTTGACTTTTGTTGACTAGGTAAGCAATTAAGCACAAATGACTGATGGTGGGGTCCACAATGGTCAAACTTGATACAAATAAGCTATACTAACTAAAATAAGCCAGAAACAACAAGCAGTGATCACAATGAAGCTGTATAGAACCAAATAAGCACTTTCCAATCTGAAAATGAACAGAGAATGGGGACAAACTTATGGGTGGATTTCAGGTGGGGTCCACTAGGATCTAGGTCAAACAAATGGTCAATCCTTGTTCCCTGGTAGGAGGGGGTTGGGAAAAACCAAATTGAACCTCTGGGGCCCACTGGGTTGGTCTACAAAAGCCACCAAAGTGGTGGTGGTGAATTGGTTCTGCTGGTGCAGGGGAAGGTTTCTTCCCTGCAACTGTGTTCCAGGGCTTGTGGAGCCCACACAAAAATTCAAAAAATTCTAACAACTATGAGACTTCAAAGTAGAGCTGATAGAATACCAATCTTAGGAATTTCAAGTCCTAGATCTTTGCTCAAAAATCAAAACAATTCACACCATTTTTGCAAAAAACTGAGACAATGCATTTTTGACTTTTCACCTTTTTATTACATGGTTGACTAATGTGAGATTTATTCTTACTAAACTGATTAATTGTAACTTAACAAGCTAAAAGGAAACTAAAATTGTTGATGGTGATCACTAATGAGCTAGTACACAAAGATTTGAGTGCCAAATCCCTCACAGTTAACCGTGAGGGCAAAAGGAATTGGATTTTGACTTTCTTTCTCTATTACACCAAATGTTAGGTTTGGTTTGAACTAGTTTGATACTGAGAAGCATTTTTCACCCAAAGTTAACCAACAAAAACCTCAAGATCACAGTGAAATTACTAAATCCAAACACCCTTTAACACACATTATGAAAGACTTTTAATGACTTTCACTTATTTATCCTACAAATCTGTTTCCAAACTCTTTAATATGATTCACTAAGATGATTTAAACTCAAAAACACAGGTTGCATATACTAACTCACAAGAAAACAAGATAAAGCTAATTAGGCAGTTAAAACAAGGATTATGATTAACAAAAGATAACTGATTATAAGCTACTAATTTTAACACACAATCTTACTAAATAACAACTAATAGACACAAATCACATAAACTAGCAAGCAAACACAGAAATCAATAGATATTAAGTTTTTGAGAGAAAATTCAAATCAAGCAATCTTATAAACTATCCCTAGCATGAACAAGGGATTTTCCACAGTTGCCTATCTTTAGATAGGCCCAATCCAACTTCAAGCTTGCTCTTCAATGATCCTTAATACCTGAAAACACAAACTAAACACAACAGTTGACTAATGTTGACTTTTTTAAGTTTTTGAGTTTTTTCTAGTATAACTGGATTTTAGGGTCTCTAAAAGCTTTAACAAGCTCAATGGAACTTAAGTGAGCCTTATTCTGTCCATGGTCATTGATGTAAGTAACACTTGAGCTCAATTAGGAAATCAGAAATTAAGTAAACTATAACAACACAAAACAGAATGCAAACTTTTGATTTTATAACTTGAAAAGATTGAGATTACAATAAGGACACTACTACAATACTTGAATTGAAAAGATTACACTAAATTAAAAGCTTAATTTAAAAATAGACACTCAAATTTTAACTAAAAATACTACACACAGCGTCCTTGCATCCTTGAGCCTTTTATAGATGTCCATTAGGTCTTCCCCACTCCTCTGAGCGTTTCCCACTTTGAATCATAGCCATTGGATCACTGCAAGTCTTTAAATTGATGCCACGTGTTTTTTGCGGGAAACTTGGTGTGTGAATTTTGGACTGTTTCAGGCAAGGGGGTGATGCATTAAATGTGATGTGAAAGGGATAGTGGGTTTGGGCGGTGGCTTGAGATGGAGGGATGATGTGATGATGCGTGGGAATCGCAACAGGCTTTACCTCTCGAGGGATCTCGAGAAGCTTACAACCCCCACCAGGCAGTGTACCTGATCGTTGTGGTATAGTATAGTGACAAGTACCGGGGGATTGATCGTTCAGCTTGGGAATAGTGTCGCTAGGATTAGAAAGCCTAAATACTAGTTCTAAATGTGAGGGATGATTATTTTTGTATTTTTATATTTTTTAGAAAGCAATTAAAATCTCAGGGTTTTGGAAGAGTGGGCGGAATTAGTTGCTATTCAACTAACCCAAAACTAAGATGCAATCAAAATAAAATACTAAAAATGAAAATAAACTAATTTTACTAAGGTTGTGAGCAGTAATTGGAGAAAATGTGTTTACTTAGATTTCACTACTCCCTGGATATCTTTTACACGTTAATTACTTGTTATAATTGCATGGATGACGGATTGTATTCCTTAATACCATTCATGGGGTGGCATACATAACTCCCCAATTCTATGAGCTCTTATCTCCTCCTACACCATGCCCAGCACAACTATAGGGATTGTAAACAGTGGCCCATGCATTAAATACAACCAATAAAGACCTAGTACGCCTCGGTTCATGTTTCTTAAGACGTTCAAGCATGTTACCATTTGGAGATCTGCCAGTTTTCTTAAGCCTAACATATAAATCATTCATCCAAGACAAGAATAAACAAGTAATCAACACATAATCAATATCTAGGTTTCATTAGATCTAAGCAAACACAAAAGAGATCTAGCCTAGCATAATGGAATTGAGACAAGAACAAGATATAGACAACCAACACATAGACATATTGATTGAATTAGAAGAACACTTATCTCAATTACAATGCAAGGTATCAAGGGGTTGGAACCCTTGAAAAACCTGTAAAGGTTGCACCAAAATCGTACTTAGGGTTTCTCCCCAAAACTTCTCCCCTTTAATGTGAAAAATTAGAAAACTATATATAGAAAAACAGGTCTGACGGCGTCAAGAGTAATCTTGTGACGCCGTCACCTCGCCGCCAAAACTCTCCTCGGACTGCCTAGATCTACTTCTGACGCCGTCAAGAGTTATGCACTTCCAGGCCGTCATGACTCTTTTACTCTTGACGCCCTTCTCACATGACGCCGTCAAAACTCTACTGGACCGTCATGGGAATTTATGAAATTTGCTCTTGACGCCGTCAAGGATTTGCTCTTGACGCCGTCACCTACTGTTCCCAGCTTGGAAAATTAAGACTTTGGCGTTTTCTTCACTTTTATGCTCCAAAAATGTCCGAATTGCTTCCTTTTCCAGATTTCACTCCCAAAGTACCTAAAATCACAAAAGGAACGATTTAGGGCAATATTTGATCAAATAAATTCGAATTCGGGCTTAAATGACCCCCTAAAAACGGATCATTTTTCGCCTCATCATATACCCTTACACTTGAGATTTGCTTGTCCTCAAGCAAATGCGCTTTTATTCTAGTCAAAATACAAGTTAGGGGTCATTTAACACTAATATAAAAGTAATTACAACAAATAATCGTTCCACTAAAGACCAATAGACAAGCACGGAGGTCATACACAAGCACCTCACAAATAGTGTTTAGATACTCACATCTCTCGGGTGTAATAAAGTGTAAATTACAATATGGAAACGGAAGATATCTCTCACTACCTGTCATAGAAAAATAGATTACCATAGGCTTGGGAAAGGATCAAACCTCCACCACATGGCGTAAGCACCTAGGATAAACTATCAAAGAGGTCTTTTAAAGGGTTGTAACGTTAGGTGTAGGGATATGAAATACACGGTTTTGTTGGATAAAGGAAGTTTTACTGGTGGCGAGTTAACAATCTTAGTTAATTACATGTACAATGTGGCGTTGCTAAGCCAAGACTAGACTCGACTTAAGCTAATAAATGAAAAATAACAAAAACATAAAATGAACATAGAATGAAAAGGGATGGTAGTCCGTATGTTTTTTCTCTTTTCCTTTTTTCTATTTTTTTTTCTTTTCTTTCTTTTTTTTTTCTTTTTTTTTTTTTTTTTTTTTTTGCATACACTCTTACCCTACCATCCAAAATAATACATCATAGGGGATGAGAATTCCCCTTACACTTGAATTTTTACATACTTTACAATAAACTAATCTAATGACTCGAATTATGAAAATCAAAACACTTGGAGCACTTTTAAGATTAACGTATATATGGGGGTAATAAATGATGTTCTTCCACATTACTCCATAAAATAAGTACTTACCCATGAGTCCAAATCGTCCCAAAACAATATGTACAATGATATGACTCGACTTAGCAACCGTGTAATCAATTAGAAAGTTAACTTAGGGTTTAACAAATAACAATAATGCACTAAAGATGAGCGCATACACGGAAGGCTAAGGCGATTTGGTTGTACATTTAAGTGGGGTGTAACAAATTCTTCCTTTAAGTAAAATGCTTAAAGTTAGAAACGAAAAGATAGGCTCGGAGGGGTGTACTAGGGGTTTCGTGTACTAAAAATGAGTACAACGCTAAGGGTGTGGGAAAAATTAGTTGACTTAACTAGCCAAGTAATATGACTTAAATGTTCAAGTAATTATAATACGGGTTTAACACAAGGGTGATCCTAAAGCCTCTTATCATGTAGTAAATCCTACCACACGAATGTGGTCTCACTAGCGGTCTCGGGATGCATCACTAACGCAAGTTCTAGAATCTAAATGCTACCGGTACACTCATAAGCACTAATAATGAATGCTTTCCCTATCAAATCTAAAGGCGAACCTCACATATTTGGGTGGAAAATTTTCTGAATATACGGTTATGTGCTAGTCATACAATCTCCTATCCATGAGACGCTTGCTATGGCTAAAGTTTCACTCCTAAATGTTGTAAAAAATTTTAAATTTGGCGCTAAAATTGCACTAACAAGTATTTCTCATTGTTTTATTACACATCTACCATCAAACAAAACAAACTCAAGCGAAAGTGCATATGTAAGGTATCATCTTTTTACCCTCCCCTTACACTTAAGATGAACATTGTCCCCAATGTTCAAGTAAAGAATGTAAAAGTGAAAAAGTAAAGAGAATGAAATCAAATACTCCCCTGATTCGCTCGGTATGGATAATAGGATGGCCAGGTTAAATCTTCCTCCAAGAAAATGAACAATCAAAGCTTCCCTTCCAGAATATAAATCATCTTCTTGTCATACATAACCTGTAAAACCTGACAAAATAGACAAGACAACCTCGCGTAAAATCGGCGGCATCCTATATAAGTTTCTAAATCCTAGAAAACAAGATAAGATATAATGCTTGTAGAATGAAGTTTGCAGATCTCCTGGAGATTATAAAACTTAATAATTCACAAAAACCATAAGACTCCGTTAGAAAAACAAAACCGGTAAAATTTCCAGATTTTAACTCCTGACGCCGTCAAGAGTAAACCTCTGACACCGTCAGAATGGACCTGCAGAAATTCTTATGTTAAGTTTCCGGAAAATTTCTGGAAAAACTTGGTATTACTTCCTGGAAAATCCTGCAAAACTTCATTATGACTCAATACAAGCATTTGACTCTAACAAATACGAATATACATGCTCATTTAATATCGTGGAGAATCATGATCGGTTTGTTTCTTAAAAACATATTTGGGGTTTCCCCTTACACTTATCTTTTGCAAAAATACTTTTAGGTGGAGTTAAGACTAGGCCAAAACAACAAAGTAAAGTATTTCCACTATTTAGTTTAGAAACATGATCTACCAACAATAAAAATAAAGCATGCATACGGAAGCAAATAACAAACAAACAAATAAAATCACATAAAACATGGGTTGCCTCCCAAGAAGCGCTTTTCTTTATTTACGAGTCTTGTAGCTAGACTCAAGGTCATGGGTTACTACGTGACTTCATCGTTGGTTTCATTCTCTAGGTTGTCTTCTAAACCAGTTTTGTATTCCGGACCTAGTTGCAAGCATTCTTTGTAGAAACCAAGCATTCTATTCTTTACATACTCTACTCCTCTACGTCTATCCTCCTCATTCCTATAATAAGCCGCTTGCTTATGTTCCTTTTCGAAATTAGAGAGAAGGCGGTATTGTTCGATCTTGTAGGGCATTTGATAAGCAACCTCATCATTCTCTTTCTTAAATCTAACTATCCCTAAAGTCAGATCATAACTCATCCTAGTGGCCTCAACAAATGGTTTTCCGAATACTATTTGACTTAGGCAAGCCTCTATCACCGGACGAGTGTCTTCTACTATCATAAAATCAATTTCATAGGTAAGATTCCCTATAATCACATGTAATCCCTTCACTCTTCCTGCAAAATTACTTATCAGATTCTTACCGGGCATCATCCTAAAATTGAGTTGCTTCTTCATCACCCAATTGTAATAAGTCCTAGTCATGATGTTCACGGGGGATCTAAGGTCGATGTAAGCTTTCCATATATGCATGTGCCCGATATTACATGGGATGTTAATGTTAGAGGGGTCTCCCATTTTGATAAGGGGTGTGCCGAAGATATATGTTTTCTCGGGACTATCGAATAAATCCTTATGGTATTCCCGTTCTTCCTTGGTTGGCAACTTATCAAAGTATTTTTCTATAGGTTCTACCTCCTCTAATTCCTCATCCTTATTAACCTCAACTTCCCTACTCTCATCCTTACTATCGGCTTCTACTCTAACTTCATCCTTGTCGCTCTCCTCTATCTCCTTATCTATCGGCTTAATGGTGACCACATTGACAAAGTGGACATGTTTGGATGATGAGGGGTCCTTAATTTGGATTCCACTATTGGTGTCCCTAGTGTCCTTCCTAGATGTGATTAATGATTGGTTGTTGAGGGCCTTCAACAAGTTGTCAATCTTGTTGGTCATCTCCGTTTGTTGTTGGTTGAATTCGGTTTCAAACCTAGCTATGCGGGCTTCTTGAGATGCCATGAACTTTGACATCAATCCTTCGAGATTGTTGGTACTACCATAGTTGTTAGAATGATTGTTGTTGAAAGTACGGTTGGATGGTGGACCGTTTGGTTGGTAACGATTAGGCGGATTGGAAGAATTGGATTGATTTTGTTTCCACCTAAGGTTTGGGTGATTTTTCCAAGAAGGGTTGTATGAATCATCGTAAGGGTTTGGCTCGGGCTTGAAAGGGTACCACTTATCTCCCGCTTCGTCGGTACGCGTGGATGCGTAGTCCGCAAAAGCTGTTCCGGGGAGTTCCACACAATCACGAGTGTCATGGGGACCACTACATAATTCGCATGAAGAAGTGATTTTGTTCACTTGGGTTGAAGGTTTAGGAGCTTCGTAAGATTTCATGAGAAACTTGACTTGGTCCTCAAGTTCCATGATCCTACGGTCGAGAGTGCTAGAATTGTTCGAAGGCAAAGATATTGCCTTGACCGTTTTGTTCATATCACGGGGATCATTCCAACTTTCGTTGTCATAGAGAGCAAGATCTTCTATGAGTTCCCATGATTGTTCCGCACTAAGATCACGTAGCTTACCACCGGCCGATTGGTCAATGGCTCGCCTCGTGGAGATGTCGATATGGTCATAAAAATTTTGGACTTGGAGCCAAAGATCTATGCCATGATGAGGGACTTTTTGGAGTAAGTCCTTGAAACGAGTCCATGCTTCATAAAAAGATTCATTTTGACGTTGTTGGAACATCAAGATGTCATTTCTAAGCTTAGTAGTTCTCCCCGGTGGGAAAATTGAGCAAGGAAACGAGTGGTGAGATCATCCCATGTGGTGATGGATCCTGCGGGTAAACGCTCAAGCCATTGACTAGCTTGATCCCGTAGAGAGAATTGGAATAGGCGTAAACGGGTCGTCTCTCTAGTTTCAACACCTAGGTCTATGGAATCTACGATTTTGAGAAAGTCCTTAAGATGTTGGTTTGGATCTTCGGAACGAAGTCCATGGAATGCACATCCGCTTTGCACCAACCGGATGGTGTCGGATCGCAAGGGGGTCACATTGGCTCCGGTGAGCTCAATGGTGTTTCGGTAGCCTTGGTGGCTAGGTCGGGAGTACTCTCCTAAGGTTCGGGGCCTAAGGGGTTCTAATGGTGGGTTTTGTTGTGGTGGGATGACGGGTTCAAAGATGTTACCACCTTCCATGATGTCGGATGGTAAAGAGTTACGAACAAAAGCACAAAGAAATAAGATAGACTAAAGAAAACCTAAAAAAAAATCTTACTAGAAAGGAATCTAGCAAGTAGACCTAATAAAAAGAAATTCTAACCTACACAATAACTATTCCCCAGCAACGGCGCCAAAAACTTGATGCGTGGGAATCGCAACAGGCTTTACCTCTCGAGGGATCTCGAGAAGCTTACAACCCCCACCAGGCAGTGTACCCGATCGTTGTAGTATAGTATAGTGACAAGTACCGGGGGATTGATCGTTCAGCTTGGGAATAGTGTCGCTAGGATTAGAAAGCCTAAATACTAGTTCTAAAGGTGAGGGATGATTATTTTTGTATTTTTATATTTTTTAGAAAGCAATTAAAATCTCGGGGTTTTGGAAGAGTGGGCGAAATTAGTTGCTATTCAACTAACCCAAAACTAAGATGCAATCAAAATAAAATACTAAAAATGAAAATAAAATAATTTTACTAAGGTTGTGAGCAGTAATTGGAGAAAATGTTTTTACTTAGATTTCACTACTCTCTAGATTTCTTTTACACGTTAATTACTTGTTATAATTGCATGGATGACGGATTGTATTCCTTAATACCATTCATGGGGTGGCATACATAACTCCCCAATTCTATGAGCTCTTATCTCCTCCTACACCATGCCCAGCACAACTATAGGGATTGTAAACAGTGGCTCATGCATTAAATACAACCAATAAAGACCTAGTACGCCTCGGTTCATGTTTCTTAAGACGTTCAAGCATGTTACCATTTGGAGATCTGCCAGTTTTCTTAAGCCTAACATATAAATCATTCATCCAAGACAAGAATAAACAAGTAATCAACACATAATCAATATCTAGGTTTCATTAGATCTAAGCAAACACAAAAGAGATCTAGCCTAGCATAATGGAATTGAGACAAGAACAAGATATAGACAACCAACACATAGACATATTGATTGAATTAGAAGAACACTTATCTCAATTACAATGCAAGGTATCAAGGGGTTGGAACCCTTGAAAAACCTGTAAAAGTTGCACCAAAATCGTACTTAGGGTTTCTCCCCAAAACTTCTCTCCTTTAATGTGAAAAATTAGAAAACTATATATAGAAAAACAGGTCTGACGGCGTCAAGAGTAATCTTGTGACGCCGTCACCTGGCCGCCAAAACTCTCCTAGGACTGCCTAGATCTACTTCTGACGCCGTCAAGAGTTATGCACTTCCAGGCCGTCATGACTCTTTTACTCTTGACGCCCTTCTCACGTGACACCGTCAAAACTCTACTGGACCGTCATGGGAATTTATGAAATTTGCTCTTGACGCCGTCAAGGATTTGCTCTTGACGCTGTCACCTACTGTTCCCAGCTTGGAAAATTAAGACTTTGGCGTTTTCTTCACTTTTATGCTCCAAAAACATCCGAATTGCTTCCTTTTCCAGATTTCACTCCCAAAGTACCTAAAATCACAAAAGGAACGATTTAGGGCAATATTTGATCAAATAAATTCGAATTCGGGCTTAAATGACCCCCTAAAAACGGATCATTTTTTGCCTCATCATGTGACCTGCAAGTGGGGTTGTGGGGGAGGGAAGGCTGGTGGGGATGGTGGTTTGACCACGTTTGACTGGGGGTCAAACATTTGACCCGTTTGTTATTATAAAATGGGTGGTGTGGGCTGTGGTGTGTTTTGGGCCCAAGTAAAAAGGGAAAGGGTGGGCTGGACTATGGGATTGGATTATGATTTATTTTGGGTAATAGTTTTAGGTCCGGTTTGGTTTTAAGTTATCACAAGGACTAAATTTGCAATTCACTGAAAGTTGAGGGGGGAACTTGGCAATCTTCCAAAGTACTTCAAGGGGTATATTATGCCAAGTTATGAATAGTATAAGGCCCTGGAATGATTTTTCCAATTAATTTCTACCAGGGACTAAAACTGCCAAACTTTCAAACTTCAGGGACCATTTGTGTAATTTTCACCAAACTTTCCACCAAGGACCAATCCTGCCATAAAAGGTTAGTGCAAGGACAAAATTTGTTTTACTTAAAGTTTTTAATATCCCAGGGACCATTTTTGACAATTTTCAAAGTTTAGGGACTAAACTTGACATTTTGTGAAACTTTTCACCAAAGGACTAATTATGTCACTTTTTGATTTAAAAGGACCTTTGGTGACTTTTTCAAGTTTTTAGAACAACTAGGGACTAGATTTGACAACTTTTGAAAGATGAGGGACTGAAACTGCCAATTATGCAAACTTTGTGCGTTTTTCATCTGTTTTTGATTATTTTGCATTTGAAACATGTAAAACACTTTCCTGGGATATTTTCACTATTTTGATTCGTTATTGAGTGTTTTAAGATGTTTTGGCAGCTCAGAAAAGGTAAAAATGATGAGTATTTACACAGTCATCAATAATTAACTTAGGGTTTAAATAAATAACAATAATGCACTAAAGATGAGTGCATACACGGAAAGCTAAGGCGATTTGGGTGTACATTTAAGTAGGGTGTAACAAATTCTTCCTTTAAGTAAAATGCTTAAAGTTAGAAACGAAAAGATAGGCTCGGAGGGGTGTACTAGGGGTTTCGTGTACTAAAAATGAGTACAACGGTAATGGTGTGGGAAAATTAGTTGACTTAACTAGCCAAGTAATATGACTTAAGTGGTCAAGTAATTATGATACGGGTTTAACACAAGGGTGATCCTAATGCCTCTTATCATGTAGTAAATCCTACTACACGAATGTAGTCTCACTAGCGGTCTCGGGATGTATCACTAACATAAGTTCTAGAATCTAAATGCTACCGGTACACTCATAAGCACTAATAATAAATGCTTTTCCTATCAAATCTAAAGGCGAACCTCACATATTTGGGTGGAAAATTTTCTGAATAGTACGGTTTTGTGCTAGTCATACAATCTCCTATCCATGAGACGCTTGCTATGGCTAAAGTTTCACTCCTAAATGTTGTAAAAAATTTTAAATTTGGCGCTAAAATTGCACTAACAAGTATTTCTCATAGTTTTATTACACATCTACCATTAAACAAACAAACTCAAGCGAAAGTGTATTTGTAAGGTATCATCATTTTACCCTCCCCTTACACTTAGGATGAACATTGTCCCCAATGTTCAAGTAAAGAATGTAAAAGTGAAATAAGTAAAATGAATAAAATCAAATACTCCCCTGATTCGCTCGGTATGGATAATAAGGTGGCCAAGTTAGATCTTCCTCCAAGAAAATGAACAATCAAAGCTTCCCTTCCAGAAAATAAATCATCTTCTTGTCATACATAACCTGTAAATCCTGAGAAAACAGACAAGGCAACCTCGCATAAAATCGGCGGCAATCTATATATGCTAATAAATCCTAGAAAACAAAATAAGATATAATGCTTGTGGAATGATGTTTGCAGATTTCCTGGAGATTATAAAACTAATAATTTAACAAAAACTTTAAGACTCCGTTAGAAAAACAAAACTGGTAAAATTTCCAGATTTTTACTCGTGACGCCGTCAAGAGTAAACTCGTGACGCCGTCAGAAGTGACCTGCAGAAATTCTTATGTTAAGTTTCCGGAAAATTTCTGGAAAAACTTGGTCCTACTTCCTGTAAAATCCTGCAAAACTTCATTATCTTTTTGCAAGCATTTGACTCTAACAAATACGAATATACATGTTCATTTAATATTGTGGAGAATCATGATCGGTTTTGTTTCTTAAAAACATATTTGGGGTTTCCCCTTACACTTATCTTTTTGCAAAAATACCTTTGGGTGAAGTTAAGACTAGGCCAAACAACAAAGTAAAGTATTTCCACTATTTTAGTTTTTGAAACATGATCTACCAACAATAAAAATAAAGCATGCATACGGAAGCAAATAACAAACAAACAAATAAAAATCACACACAAAACATGGGTTGCCTCCCAAGAAGTGCTTTTCTTTATTTACGAGTCTTGTAGCTAGACTCAAGGTCATGGGTTACTACGTGACCTCATTGTTGGTTTCACTCTCTAGGTCGTCTCCTAAGCCAGTTTTGTATTCCGGACCTAGTTGCAAGCATTCTTTGTAGAAACCAAGCATCCTTTTCATCACATACTCTACTCCTCTACGTCTATCCTCATCATTCCTATAATATGCCGCTTGTTTATGTTCCTTTTCTATGTTAGAGAGAAGGCGGTATTGCTCAATCTTGTAGGGCATTTGGTAGGCAATCTCATCATTCTCTCCCTTGAATCTAACTATCCCTAAAGTCGGATCATAACTCATCCTAGTGGCCTCAACGAATGGTTTTCCGAATATTACTTGGCTTAGTCAATCATCTATCACCGGACGAGTGTCTTCTACTATCATAAAATCGATCTCATAGGTGAAATTACCTATAATCACATGCAATCCTTTCACTCTTCCTACAAAATTACTTATCAAATTCTTATTGGGCATCATTCTATAATCAAGTTGTTTCTTCATCACCCAATTGTAATAAGTCCTAGTCATGATGTTTACAGGAGATCTAGGATCGATATAAGCTTTCCATATATGCATATGCCCAATGTTGCATGGTATGTTGATGTTAGAGGGGTCTCCCATTTTGATAAGGGGTGTGCCAAGGATATATGGTGTCTCGGGGCCATCGAATAAATCCTATGGTATTCCCATTCTTCCTTGGTGGGCAACTTATCAAAGTGCTTTTCTATAGTCTCTACTTCCTCTAATTCCTCTCCCTTATTAATCTCAACTTCCCTAATTTCATCCTTAGTCTCGGTTTCTATTTCAACTTCATCTTTGTCACTTTCTTCTATATTCTTATCTATTGGCTTAATGGTGACAACATTGACAAAGTGGACATGTTTGGATGACGAGGGGTCCTTAGTTTGGATTCCGGTATTTGGTTCCCTAGTGTCCTTCCTAGGTGTAGTTAACGCTTGGTTGTTGAGGGCTTTCAACAAGTTGTCTATCTTGTTGGTCATCTCCGTTTGTTGTTGGTTGAATTCGGTTTCAAACCTAGCTATGCGAGCTTCTTGAGATGCCATAAACTTGGACATCAATCCTTCAAGATTGTTGGTACTACCATAGTTGTTAGAAGGATTGTTGTTGAAAGTACGGTTGGAGGGTGGACCGTTTGGTTGGTAACGATTAGGCGGATTGGAAGAATTGGCTTGATTTTGTTTCCACCTAAGGTTTGGGTGATTTTTCCAAGAGGGGTTGTAGGAATCACCGTAAGGGTTTGGCTAGGGTTTGAAAGTGTACCACTTATCTCCCACTTCGTCGGTACGCGAGGATGCGTAGTCCGCAAAAGCTGTTCCGGGGAGTTCCACACAATCACGAGTGTCATGGGGACCACTACATAATTCGCATGAAGAAGTGATTTTGTTCACTTGGCTTGAAGGCTTTGGAGCTTCGTAAGATTTCATGAGAAACTTGACTTGGTCCTCTAGTTCCATGATCCTACGGTCGGGAGTGCTGGAGTTGTTCGAAGGCAAAGATATTGCCTTGACCACTTTGTTCAATTCACGGGGATCATTCCAACTTTCTTTGTCATAGAGAGCAAGATCTTCTATGAGTTCCCATGATTGTTCCGCACTTAGATCACATAGCTTACCACCGACCGATTGGTCAATGGCTCGCCTTGTGGAGAGATCGATATGGTCATAGAAGATTTGGACTTGGAGCCAAAGATCTATACCATAATGAGGGATTTTTTGGAGTAAGTCCTTGAAACGAGTCCATGCTTCATAAAGAATTTCATTTTGACGTTGTTGGAACATCAAGATGTCATTTCTAAGCTTAGTAGTTCTCCCCGGTGGGAAAAATTGAGCAAGGAAACGAGTGGTGAGATCATCCCATGAGGTGATGGATCCCGTGGGTAAACGTTCAAGCCATTGGCTAGCTTGATCACGTAAAGAGAATTGGAATAGGCGTAATCGGGTTGACTCTCTAGTTGTAACATCAAGGTCTATGGAATCTACGATTTTAAGGAAGTCCTTGAGATGTTGATTTGGATCTTTGGAATGAAGTCCATGGAATGCACATCCGCTTTGCACCAACCGGATGGTGTCGAATCGCAAGGGGGTCACATTGGCTCCGGTGAGCTCAATGGTGTTATGGTAGCCTTGGTGGCTAGGTCGGGAATATTCTCCTAAGGTTCGGGGCCTAAGAGGTTCTAGTGGTGGGTTTTGTTGTGGTGGGATGACGGGTTCAAAGATGTTCCCATCGTCCATGATGTCGGGTGGTAAAGAGTTATGAACAAAAACACGAAGAAAATAGATAGACTAAAGAGATCCTAAAAATAAAAATAAAAAACTTACTAGAAAGGAATCTAGTAAGTAGACCTAATAAAAGAGATTCTAACCTAGACAATAACTATTCCCCGGGCTGCGGCGCCAAAAACTTGATGCGTGGGAATTGCACCAGGCTTTACCTCTCGAGGGATCTCGAGAAGCTTACAACCCCCACCAGGCAGTGTACCTGATCGATGTAGTATAGTATAATGACAAGTACCGGGGGATTGATCGTTCAGCTAGGAATAGTGTCACTAGGATTAGAAAACCTAAAGACTATGTCTAGAGATGAGGGATGATTCTTTTTGTATTTTTATATTTTTTAGAAAACAAATTAAAATCTCGGGTTTGAAGGATTTGGGGCGGAATTAGTTGCTAGTCAACTAACCCAATACTAAAGATGCAATCAAAATAAAATACTAGAAATGAAAATAAACCAAATTAAACTAAAGTTGTGAGCAATATGTGGGAGAAATGTGTTTACTTAGATTTCACTACTCCCTAGATATCTTTTACACGTTAATTACTTGTTATAGTTGTGTGGATGACGGATTGTATTCCTTAATACCATTCATGGGGTGGCGTACTTACTTCCCCAATCCTATGAGTGCCTACTTCACTCCTATGTCGAGCCGGCTAAGAAGCTCCTAACATGGGATCATTAGAATTTACTCATGCATTAAATACAACCAATAAAACCTAGTACACATCGGTTCATGTTTCCTAAGACGTTCAAGCATGTTACATAATGGAGATCTGCCAGATTTCTTAAGCCTAACATTGAAATCATTCATCCAATACAACTATAAACAAGTAATCAACACATAATTAACATCTAGGTTTCATTAGATCTAAGCAAACACAAGATAAATCTAGCCTAGCATGTTGAAATCAAGACAAGTAAAAGATATAATCAACCAACACATAGACATATTGATTGAATTAAAGAGAAGACTTATCTTAATTGAACATGAAAGGATTCAAGGGGTGAAAACCCTTGAAAGGACTGTAAAATATGAGCTAGGGTTTACAAAGTTCGGCCCTAGGGTTCTCCACACAAGTTCCTCTCTAATGAATGAAAAATAGAAAACTATATATAGAGTTTAGAAGGTGACGGCGTCAAGAACAAATGTCTTACGCCGTCATCTTGCCGCCAAATAGTTCCTCGGACTGCCTAGATCTGGGTCTGACGCCGTCATGTGTACACCTTATGCAGGCCGTCACCAAATTAACTCTTGACGCCCTTGTTGTGACGCCGTCAGGTTTGCACTGGGTCATAACCACTTTTACTCCTGACGTCGTCGGGTCTTCCTCTTGACGCCGTCAGGTACTGTTCTCAGCATGGAAAATTAAGTCTTTGGCGTTTTCTTCACTTTTATGCTCCAAAAACGTCCGAATTGTTTCCTTTTCCAGATTTCACTCCCAAAGTACCTAAAATCACAAAAGGAACGATTTAGGGTAATATTTGATCAAATAAATTCAATTCCGGACTTAAATGACCCCCTAAAAGTGGTTCATTTTTCGCCTCATCAGAAGTGAAGAACTTTGTCAAACACATGATGTGTTTTTCACTTGATGAGATATTGGGGGTGAAAGTGGCTTGAACTATTAAAAATAGAAAAGGTCAAAGGCTTGAAGCACTTGTGGTTTTGTGAACCGACTTTAACTAAATGGAGTGTACCTATGTGTTGGTATTTTAGGGTGTAAGAAACATGAGTAGATGTTCTTTAAATACAATTTAACAAAATACAAATATGTGAATGAATTTCTCTCCTCCTCAATAGGTGGACATCCAACATAGTGTCTAGTGCAATGTATAAAGAATGATGATGAAGTGTTTAGGAGGCTGTAGGTTAATGAAAATGATGAGCTTGGTAATGTTTTTGAGGATGTTGGTTAGCATACAAAGAACTTTATCCTTAAAGTCATGTAGCTCTTCTCTATCAATGCGAGATGATCGTATGACGAGGCATGTGGTTTTCTCAAAGGAGGTGGAAAGGATTAGAGTATTGTTATCGAGGTGATTTTGGAAAGCGGAAGCACTAATGCGTAATGCAAAAAGATTTTAATCTTTGTGTTTGGAATCTATGGTTGAATGATCTAAAGAGAGACATCTTTTATATTGAGTTTGAGTATGTGTTATGAGAGTGATTTGATCATCAAAGACCAGGAGATGTGTTTGTGTGTGATAATAGAATATGTTAAGAACGTTCTCAAGAAAGGTCTTTGGAACAGGAATCTAAGTGAAATTACTAAATTCAATAGATCTTGTGTGTGCTATAGAGATGAGTAGAATAGGCATAGGATTTGAATTGAGTTATGAGCAAGATTTGGTTATGATGAACGCTTGAAAGGAAATAGACACATATAGTGTCTTTCAATAAGTAGGGTTATCACGTGGAACAAAGTCACCATGCTTATGAAAATAAGAATGACGAGATGATGAGGAGCCTCTAGATCCTAGAACTTGCAGATGTTGATTTGAGGTTTAATGAGACATATGCAGAAGTTAAAAGTATTGCCAATACTTTAATAACTTGTGAAAGTAATACTACTTAAACCTAGTGTAATTGAATGTGTGCTTCATGCTCATTTGATGGTGAAGGTTCTAATCCTATAGGTGGTAAATTATGGTTGACGACCGAGAGTGGATATGTGAAATGAGGTGGTGATTGCTTGACAACACTTGAAGCTTGGATATCTTCTTTGTGTTCTTCACTTGCTAGAAAGTGGAAAGACGCATTTCATAATGAAATTCACTTGACTTTTGATGACATAAACAACTATGTTAATGAGTGTATGGACATGACAATTGCCCTTTGTTACAAAGAGCGACACAAGGGTGAACATAGGTTTATGTATCATGAAAGGTGATTTACTCTTAATGGGTTAGGTTGTAGTGGGGATGACACACTTGTTTGGTTACATTGTGGAATCTTCTTGTGAAGATGACTAGGTGGAGTTATTGGTGAAGATGATATTGACTCTTGGTTTCTTTGAGGGCATGGAAATGGTGGATGACTCGATATTGATAGGATAAAGGATAACTCAGTTTCTCATTTCACATTGGTTGTTTGAGGTTTAAGTGATGAAAGGTTATGAGGAAGATGCTTGAAGTTTTGTTCATGTTTGTGAAGCTTATGGGCTGAGATATATCACAAGGTGAATGTGATGAGATGATTGTGAAAGAACAAGTGAACTTAAGTGCTAAATGTTTAAGCATGAAAACCTATTGACATTTGTTTTTGTTCCTATTGATTGGGAGAGTATTACGATAAGTGCTCTAGTCGTGATGAGTGTTTTAACAAATATTGTTAAAATACTTGGGTGTTGATTTTCGGATATAACATTTAATGACTACGGTAGTAAGTCAAGTTTACTTGAATATTTCGAATGAAATACTTAAGTTGTCAATCCTACTTAGTTGAGATTGGATAGCATAAAAGGATAGCAAGACTCGATAATACATCTATAACTTAAGAGTAAGATATGACTCGATGTAAATCCTTATCGTCTTGAAGGATGACACATTATTTTCATGTTAACCAAGTGAGGTAACATATGTAGATACAAGACAATATCTATAGTCATAAGTTGGACTTGTGATTTCGATATTTTATGTAATCTTTGCAAATAACGAGTCCGGATTGGTTAGGAAGTTGTCAATTTACAAATCAAGCTAATGAATGAGTAAAGGACAAAAGAATGCAGTGAGTGTGTGTAGTGATCACAAATACTCAATGGTTCAAGGATTGCAAGGAACAAGTTTTCAGATTTCTTCCTTTATGGAGAAAGGTAACTTGGATCATTCTTGTGAAATTTATAAAGTATTATTATAGATGATTATCCTATAGGTGCAAGTGATAAGTCCTAATCCTAATCTGAGTGAACATCAGTGAGAAGAATCATAGAGATGAAAGTGAGTGATCTTGAGTGAGGGTTTTAAATGAAAATTTGACAAGAAATCTCCATGACTGGCGGAACCCTACGAATACACGGGCGGAACCCTTTCGAGGGTTCCGTGTGTTCCGTTGGGCTATTTCTGGGTTTCCCAGAAAATGCACTGGCAGAACCCATTTGAAGGTTCCGCCTGATCCGCCAGACACCAGAAATGAGGCAGTCCACTATTTCGAGCCTCGAGACGAATTTCAAATTTTTCAAAAACTCCTAAAAACAAAACTTAAATATAGTACTGATTAGGAAATGCAAAAGTTGGATATAGAAAAACTCTAACCATTAGACTTTGACCGGGGGCTAACGAATTTCACTATACTTAGTGAAATATCCATAAACTTGAAAATTTGACAACATCTCAAATGTTGTCTACCTGCGTATCCGTTAGTACAAGACAATGTCCAAAGATAACAAAAGATCCTAGAAGAACATATATCCATGAAACACATTGTTTGAATACCAAATTGTTCAAATTTCAAGTTGTGCCAAACATTCCTTAACAAAGGACATTTATCGACTCCTGAAACCCGTTCAAGTATCCTAATAATACTTGAAACATATGCACCCAATTAGATGTGATAGATTAAAACTAAAAACTCATATTCAAACACATGTTAGCATATAGATCAAGCCGAGGATTATGAGCTTCTTATAAATGGAAATTAAGCTAAGCATTGAAAATTTATAACAACACAGTGTTATCGTCCAAACATGGTATGGTTAGTTTATATGATCAATCAAAGATGAGTTTCTATCTTATAGCACGACACATTCATTAAACATCATTGTAGAAACATATATACCAAACACCATTTTTTCAAGAATACTACATGTTTAACAATGTAGTGACTTATTTAGACGCTTGACCATATTCCAAGTTATTTAATTAGTATTACTTAATTCTCATTCCTAAGTGAATTATGCAAAATAATCACATAATATATGCAAGGAAGAGTAACTAAAACAATAAGCAATACAGACACAAATTTTCAACTTAGTACACACAATCTAGCAAATATCCTATTGTGTATAAACATAAAATCGACAAACAAGCAAATGAATATCATGACAAGATTGACACTCATGAATCACAAATGAACAATATGCAATCACAAATTTCAATAAGCAAATATCATATATGCATACAACTAAAACAAGTAGTCATTTAGCATAACATAAAAAGAAATATACTTTTCATCACTTTGCGTTTAAATATGACGATGTATGCCAAGCTTGATTAGTTTCCTTTGTATATATGAATATCACAAAATTCTCTGGTTTCAAAGAAAATAATGTCCATGTTCAAAGGATACTAACTTATATTTTCTAACTCAAAAGTTTGAGTTTCTATGTCAAAATGAAACTTGATATTTTGAACACATTGAAGTAGTTGGTTTAATATTTTGACTTTAGTTTAGATTTAGGCCATAACATCATTTTTAAAATAAAGTAGACACAATTACCTTCAAATTGATATGTGGCGCGACTCCTACAGACTTACGGTTAATTAGTTATGAATTATTGAAGTTGGACAAAAACTGTGTACTGAACTAAAGGATTTCAAGGAACCTTTTTGAGGGTTCCACCCATTGAGGATGAGGGTTCCGCGGGGTCTGATGACAGATTCACTAAAACTCATATTTTGACATAAAGAAAACGTGTAGGACTTACTAGATTTGATAGTAAACATATAAAACATATATTTAACAACATTTCTATTTATGTGACTTATCTAAACATTTACGGGCGTGATTTTTCAACTAAATTTGTAGTTATCCAAAACGCTCATCTTAAAATTGTAGTTTTCGTAAATTAGCTTTAAGCATATAATTTGACCCTTACAAATTTTAAGAAATATTTTTTTTTATTTTTCAAGGATACCTTCAAGCTTGTATACAAAGTAACATTTAACCACAAAATTTCTAAGTATACTTAACGAAACATTTTTCATATTATATTCCGCTTCAATGGTAATTTGATACATGGATCGTGCTCCATTTTAAAAACCATTTGTTTTGAAAATAAGACCTACGAAGCTCTAATGCCAATTGTGAAAACGTAGAGGGGGGTGAATACGTTACCATTTAAAAACTTTAAACTTGTTGTATCAAATATCCATTTTTAGCTTGTTCTAATATGAAAGATGTTACTTGTAGTTTATGACTAACATAACTTAAAACATGCTATCACATAAGTACAATCAACAAGTCACAACACAAACAATCACATAATGTAAACATTAAAGTAAGGCAATAAGTAAAAGGAAAGTGCAAACCGAACACGAGGATTTATAGTGGTTCGGTCGCGGATCTCCTCTCCGCCTTACTCCACTCCTCGAGTGCCCAACTCGAGAGTTACTTCACTAGATCAACAACCTCCCTTTTCGGTGGAGAAAACCTTACAATCGTCGCTTACACTTTTACCGACACTAAGCTAGATGTCGAGTTCTTTTACAAGGGTACAACCACTCTCGTTCGTCACTTACACTTTTACCGACACTAAGCTAGATGTCGAGTTCTTTTACAAGGGTACAACCACTCCCGTTCGTCGCTTACACTTTTACCGACACTAAGCTAGATGTCGAGTTCTTTACCAAGTGTACAACCACTCCTGCTATGTTTTGTGGCCCAACAAAAAAACCTTGTGTTTTATGGCACAAACAGATAAACCATCTAATCTATATTGTTATGATACAATGATGATCCAAGACATAAAAGTCTAATGGATATGCATGCCTAATCTACATGAACTTCTTGAATAAGAAGTCTTCAACCATTGAGGATGTTAAGTGCCCTTGAATCTTCATATGTTGGAATGCTTTAATGAATGATGACTTCAAGATCTTGTAACCTTCTTGGTGGATCATGAAGTATGATATGCTTACAACAAAGATGAATGTTAGAAGCTTTATGATCATTTTGGAAAGGGTGACTCATGTGTGTTTCTACATGGTTTCCTATATAACTATGTGTGTGTGGTTTTTCATCAAATTTGCAAGTAAACTATAAACTCCTATTTATAGGCAAACTTACAAAGGGGTTTTCCAAAACCATGTTCCAAAACTAACAAAGACAAACCATGTTCCAAGTATCTTTCACAATGTCACATCAAGTTACTTCTAGTCAAACACACAATAGATAAATCCAAAATGTGTAAGAGGTCTTATGGAAAGTCAAACACTCAACCTTTCCATAAATGCACATGATGTGATGTATATATATTTCTATTTAAAGATTAAGATATATATGAAAGTAAACTTGTATATAATACCTAAGTAATGTTGTTATAGGAAGTTAATGAGTTACTAAAAATGTTTGATTCCTAATGTCATCACATTTTTATCATTTGTAAAACTTACTAATATTACTTTAACACTTAAAGTGGCACTTATTCTATTTGACACCTAAAGTGCACTTTGACACCTAAAATACTTAAAGACCCTAAAAGTATTTTAGTCATTCTAAATGGTTGGACAAGGGGTTTGATCATAATACTACATAACAAACATGTACGAACCTGTGTTGTAGCATACGATGACTCGAGACGTTGAGAGGTGTTGAACGTTTGTTGACACAAAGTATGATTACAAGTAACTTGTACATTTAACGTTATGTATCAAGTTATATGTTTGTCATCAATCAAAATAAACGAGACTGTATAGATTAAAAACAAACGAGACGTTATGTATCAAGTTGATGGTTGAAAAGCGATGAGAAGAAGAAGATTGTCAAAAATCAAGAGGCTAAGATGATGATTTACAATGCTCTACCTCGAAGGGAGTTCGAGAGAGTCCATGTGTGCAAAACCGCCAAGGAGATTTGGCATTCTCTCATCATCACTCATCAAGGGAACTCACAAGTTAAGGATTGCAAGATTGACTTACTCATTCAAAAATATGAGAAGTTTGTATTCTTGGAAGAAGAAACCATTGACAATGGTTATACACGATTCAATGCTATTATCACAAGCCTCACGGCATTGGATCCTAGCTTTTACAACAAGAATCATGTTAGAAATTTTCTTCGTGCTCTTCCGGTGAAGTGGCGACCTAAGGTTACGGCTATTGAAGAAGCATAGAACTTGGCGGAGCTTCCTCTGAATGAGCTTATCAGGAATCTCAAAGTTTATGAAATGATTCTTGAAAGTGACAAAGTTGTGACCAAAAACAAAAAGGAAAATGGGAAATCTTTGGCACTTAAAGCTAAAGTCACTAAAAGTCATACAAGTGGAGATGGTGGTAACTTTGAAGAAAGTGATGAAGAAGAAATGAAAAATGAAGAATTCAACCTCATAGCTAAGAATTTTAGTAAGTTTTTTAGAAGAGTTGGAAAGTTTCAACGAAGGAACCGGGTTGATAATCGCACTAATGATCGTAGAAACAAGAATGGTCAAGGCTCAAAGTGTAATACACCGTAAAATCCCAGGTCATTTATTAATGCTAATTATCGACATTATTCTTAACTAAGCCATTTTGCGGGCTAATTTAAATTTTTATATGAGACACTGTTTGTTTGTACACCCGAATGTTATGAGCACCGTTTGTTTAGCACCCGATTATGTTTTGTCACCCGATATCACCCGATTGTCACTCTTGGATATCACCCAATGAGGTTGAACACCGGTAACTCCCACTTGCGACCCGACACCCAAATTGAACACCGAGAAACTATTAATATATATAATGACACGTATATGTATTAACTAGTACAATTTACTATTACTATATATATATATATATATATATATATATATATATATATATATATATATATATATATATATATATATATATATATATATATATATATATATATATATATATATATATATATATATATATATATATATATATGAGTATATATATATGTAAGACGACACCGTTTAAATAATTAAGGTTTTCACGAATCGACACCGACACCGATATCAAAACCAATTTCACCATTTTACGAATCACCGGCACCCCTCTATTTTTGGGCCGAGTACACCCCAAACCCACACGATTTTTCTTTCTTTCTTTACTTGGGCCGAGCATATCACAAGCCCACTTCAACTTTACCCTCACATGTTTTTGGTTTGGGCCTTGAGTTCTAAAGCCCAATGGCTGTTGCTTGTTTCTTTCCTTGTGCAGCTTACTACCCAAACGAACAAACTCGTTTACAACATATGTAATATACACACTTTGAAATCTTTGGTTCCCTACTCACACAACACTAAGCATGCTACTTCTAGTTGACTTTGTAACACCCTACAAGAAGCCACCATGTTGAGCCGTCAAACCTTTGGTCACTCGAATTACACACACAAAACTCTTTACCCATGGGATCGAATGTTTCATAAACCACAAACATGTTCCCTAAACAAATCTTTAAAGTACACACATGCCTAATTTTGCTAAGAGCCTAGCTTTGACATGAAAATGTAGCCCCCAAATCCTTACAACTCGACTTGACCACACACAAAGGAGGTTGGACAACTTTTTCGAGCAAGACAAGACCATTCGAATGATGTTGTGTCTCTTGGAGACATTCGAACCACCCTCACACCCTATAAAAGCCATATTAAATGCTAAAGAACTCACACACTCCCAATTCCACAAAATTTCTAAGTCAAACACTCTATTGCTTTCGTTTGTGTTGCTGTCGAGAAGGAGCAAGGAGGACACGAGCTAGGGTTGGATTGGAACGAGTTGGATAACTCTTGTAAATCAAAGATTTTGCTAGATGGGGAAAGGAGTACCACATTGCTTGACCGTTTGTCTCGTACACACGACCTCATCGCCACCACTTTGGTGTTGTAAGTTGATTTCCATTCCTTTCATTTCATACGTTAATTGTTTCATGCATATCACGGGTATTCATCACACGTCACACACCAAATTTCTGAGTATAAAACTTTCATCACTTGCCTCGACATCCCTAGGAATGGCTTCGTCACTTCATTTTTATACGTGCAACCCATATACATTTTTCGACTAACTACACCCTTGACTCGCTCCTAACCAAACCCACGTATCATGCATGTCATACTCGATCATATGCTATGAAATCAAAGCCTAAACCTAGTGCTAGTCGAACGTGATTTTTAAAACAAAGAACCACCCTTTGGGCTTCTAACGGGCTAACGAGCCCAACTAGTTTCAAAAGGAAATGTTTTCGGTTAGAAACTTGAATTTTAACGAGAAACATAAAAACCAAGTTTAAGTATTTTTTACAAGTTTTAAATACTACTTATGTTGAAACAAAAAGGTTAGTTTTCGAAAAATTACCTCAAGGACTATTTTTGCAAAATACCCACGTTGAGGGACTAAAACCGTCAAAATCGCAAACAATCAACCTATTTTGACACGTACCGAGTTCTTGTAGAAATCAAGGGTAGATGTTGTCATTTGACCAAAGTTTATGGGATAAAGTGTAAAAAGTACAAAAAGGACTAAAGTGAAATTATTTTGACCAAAGGGTAAAAAGTGTAAATTTTGTAAAGTTAAAGGTTAAATTGTGACAAGGTATATTCTTATAATAAATTATTTCCTATACTTTTATAATCACATATATATATATATATATATATATATATATATATATATATATATATATATATATATATATATATATATATATATATATATATATATATATATATATATATATATTTCTGTAACTTTAATATATATATATATATAACCTTATTAAAAATATTTAATCGTAAATATTTTTAACGATATTATTTTTCACAACGAGTTACTATTTATCAAACACTGATTCGTGACAACGATACAACTGATTACGTGAAATTATTTTGGAATATATTAAGACACCCGAACAGATATCACCGTACACATGACGTATCACATGCCATTTACAACACGAATCTAAGACACTGGTAACAATGTTTATAGGTCGCAAGTCGGAGGAAATTTCATTGCTAGTCATAGCAAAACACCATCACTTTTGAGCACCTTGTGATTACGCACCTTTCAGGTGAGTTCATGGTCCCACATTTTTAATTGTTTTCAAACCCCGTGGGGAGATACATGCTATAAATCGAACACAAGTATTTTTCTGTATGTTGTTATCACCTGATATAGCCTAAGTTGACACCTGTGCTACAAGTCCCTCATATCACGAACCTTAATCACTTGCGAATGAGCGCGAATATAGTTGATAGATCTATTGGAATGGCAGCCCACCTCTGTCAAGGTGATCACTTGGCAGGAGGTGTGCTATATTCGAGGTATTATGGAAATTTGGCACATTTCCTGTCACCGAGGGCCCCTTGTCATTTACATCCGCTGTGGTGTAGATGATTATTATTATCTTTATGATATGTCAAATCAATGTTAAGGCTTGCGTTTCGTGAGGCTTAGGAGCAATATTACACCCAATTTAGTCAAGACCTGTCTATCTTGGCTTGTTTATTTCAAATGCTTGACTTGTGTTCACACTATTACTATTTAAACTACTATGGATTCACTCAACCTTTGTGTTGACTTTTTAAGCATGTTTATCTCAGGAAACTAGCAAGCATGGCGGTACGGAGCTGGCAAAAGGGTACAGGACCTCCCTTTGATTTCAATAATTATATCATTCTTTACAAACTCATCACCACTTTTGTGAAACAATTAACATTTTGGAAAAATGTTTGTAACTCTAAATATTTGAGTTTTCATGGAATGATATTGACAATCTTTTGAATTGTTTTCTATGAGTATGACTGTGTACTAAACTGTAATGACCCCGATTAGACTTCCACTGCTTAATCAAATTTTGGGGTGTTACAGATTGGCATCAGAGCCATGGTTATAGAGAACCAAATGATTTTTTTCAAAACATTGGACTATAACCTCACCAGATTTTTAAACAAACTATTTATCACCGAAGTGCCCTCCGTGCCAGCGCTTGCCAACGTCATGTTTTAAGGTTTGATTTTTAGCACCCATTGCATTTAGTTCACTATGACACTATGATCACTGTGCATGTAGCATTATGTAGACTAAATGACTTATATCACTGCTATTTTTGGGATATTACAGTACCATGTCGCCCCCGGTTATTATTTTGTCCGACAGTGACGACGTCGTACCAGCATCATCCACTCACCCTACTATTGACTTATCTGATTATGACACCCATGACACCCGAGACACCCATGATTCTGACCATGACACCCAACCTGTATCACTTGCTATACCATCTCCTGTTCCATCTAGAGACCCATCTGCTGACACTGAGCCCTTTGAGGAGGGTGAGGTTGCTTCTACACCCATTGATTCTTTTGCTATTCAGCCTCTCTTTCGCCCTGTTTGTGGACCTATGACACAGGGGGAGTACCTTTATGACCAGTACCTGACATCTCAGCAGTTTCTTGCGGCTGATGATCGTCCTACACCACCTGCTAGTCACCACTCCGGTTCAGATGCTGATGACGAGTCTTCTGACTCCGATACTTCTGACACTACTGCTTCTACTCCACCATCGTCCCCGCCTGCACCGATTTGTCGGCGCAAGCGAGTGAGGATTCTTGAGCCCTTTGAGCCTGAGCCTTTCGGTGAGTTATTTCGATATCATGAGGGAGACTATACCCGCAAATGCACGGCTCGGAGACGAGTCTGCTTTTTGCCTACTTCTACTGTTACACCACCTGTATCTACAGCTGTACCTACACCTGTACCATCACCCATATCCATACTACCACCTGTTTCTATGCCTGATTTGACACCTGTGGCATCACCAGCACCCCCACCATCACCTGTATCACCCCCACCTGAGCTACATCCTTACATATTACCTACTTACACCGCACCTCACACCTCTGAGGTTTTGCCACCCATGCCACCACCTACAGTTTTCTACTCACAGACTACCACTGTACCGATACCATCACCTGCTACATCACCTGTACCATCACCTGCTCCCACCGAGACACCCACCTCACCTGGCATTCATAGATTGGTTGATGCTCGTCGATGGTCGTTTTTGTTAGACTACATACGTAGATGGATATTGGTTTAGGGATCGCCTAGGGCTGCTGAGCTTGGAGATGGCTCTTCAGCGGTGTTACCGGTCACTGGGGAGCCGATACACCATACTATCCCTCTTTTGGCTGCTAGGTTAGTGAGACATGAGGATCGTCTTGATGAGATGTTGAGCGTTATTGAGGATATATCCTTGGAGAGGATTGAGTGTATGCAGGAGGAGGTCACGAACCTCGTGGTACATAGGACAGCTTTACAGATGGTATTTGAGATGATGGGGACAGAGATCGAGGAGGCACGGGCTACCATCACTGAGTTTGGTCATCGACTAGATGTTCAGAGGCATGAGATAGATGATTTGAGAGCGATTGCAGCCATTACACAGGAGATGATGGAGCATCAGGCACATGAGTTAGCTGCATCTAGTTCTACCATCCACACACTTTCAGTACTATTGAGGAGATTCAGGCCCGTGAGAGATCCAGGGATATGGAGATGTTGGGGATGATCAGGATCATCAGAGGGCTAGAGAGGAGATCAGGAGGCGCACCTGGACCTTCATAGATCTATGACATGTCATTACTTATAGAGACATCTTAACTTGCCGCCTGTGGCATTAATAATTATTGTATCTTATTGTTTTGTAACAATGAATTCAAAAATTATTAAAACTTTATGTTGGTTACGATTGTAACGTATTGATATTGATTTATGATGTTCTAGTTGTCTGATCTTTCTTTTTATTATGCTCCCATATTGAGATTCATTATAATTTCCATGTGTGTTGTTACATGTCGTGATGTTTATTTATGAATGATATGGTTTATGTTGATGTATGTATTTATGGTGTGGTTGTGATATGTACTTTGTGATGATCTCGGCTATTATGAGTTGGATACACTATTTCTCTTGTTATTGATGATTGGGATTTGTACTTATGCACTTGCGATTTTATAGAATTATGGCCCCAAGGAAAACCGCTACTGCTACCTCGTCACCCGCTATGACCCAGGCTGCTATCAGAAAGTTGGTTGCCGACAGTGTTGCTGTAGCTTTAGAAGAGCAGGCTGCTGCAATGGCACGAACTAGTAGCAATAACCGAGCCACTGCTGAGAGCGAGTCCGCTGTGACTCGGAAGTGTACCTATAAGGACTTCATAGCTTGTAAACCATCTCACTTCAAAGGAACTGAAGGAGTAACAGAGCTTGCTCGATGGTTTGAGCGAACTGAGACTGTGTTTGTTAGGAGCGGTTGTGCCGCTGAGAGCAGAGTCTCGTTTGCTACTGGAACATTGTTGGAAGACGCGTTGTCTTGGTGGAATGCAACTGCTCAGAAGATAGGTGTGGAGGAGGCCTATCAGATTACCTGGGCTGATTTTAAGGAGAAGATGCTGAAGAAGTTCTGCCCTAGAGGTGAGATCAAGAAGTTAGAAGATGAGTTTCACACGTTGATTGTGAAAGGAAACGATCTCAGGGCTTATGATAGGAGATTTCAGGAGCTTTCTACACTTTGCCCTTCAAAGGTTCCCGATTTGGAAAAGTTGTTGGAAAGGTACATTGAAGGATTACCCAGGAGTATTGAGGGAAACGTCACCTCGTCTAAGCCTCAATCTTTGGATGAAGCAATGTCTATTGCCCAAAGACTGCTAGACCGGGAAATTAAGCGTAACTCTGCTCAGGGGAACAACGATCACAAAAGGAAGTTTGATGATCGAAGGACAAACAACAACAACAACAACAACAACAACAACCGTAACCCCAACCGTAACTACCACCATGACAGGAACACTCACCACAACCAACAGAACCGACGACAGGAAGCTGTCAGAGCTTATGTCGCCGCACCAGTTAAGGATGCTAGGTATGCTAGACCTCTTCCATTTTGTGACAAGTGTAAGATGCATCACAATGGACCCTGCTATGCTAAGTGCGGGAAGTGTTCAAGGGTTGGACATAAGACACAAGATTGCAAGGCGACAGGAGCTAACTTGCAACCCGTGGCTGTGGTATGCCATGCTTGTGGAGAGAAAGGACACTACAGGCGTCAGTGCCCTAACAAGGATAACAATGCATGTGGGAGAGCATACGTGCTGGGAGACGGAAATGTCCAGCAAGATCCGAACGTAGTCATGGGTACGTTCTTTCTAAACAACCGCCTCGTTAAAGTTTTATTTGATTCCAGAGCCGATCAAAGTGTCGTATCTATTTCACTTGCACCCCTGCTTAATATTACACCCACCCAACTAGACACCACATATGAGATTGAACTAGCCGATGGGAAGCTAGTGAGCACTAACACTATACTCCGAGGTTACACCCTACGACTACTAGACACCCCATTTGCCATTGACCTTATGCCTATTAGACTCGGTAGTTTTGACGTCGTTGTAGGAATGGATTGGTTATCCGAGAACCGCGCTAAGATCATTTGTGACGAAAAGGTCGTTCACATTCCACTGAATAACGAAACCCTGGTTGTTCGTGGAGAGCGAAGTAAGACACGTCTGAGCGTCATTTCTTGCGTCAAAGTTGTGAAGTACATCGAACGAGGATGTCAAGTCTTTTTGGCTCAAGTCACTGAGAAGAATTCGGAAGAGAAGCGACTCGAGGATGTGCCAATAGTCAGGAACTTTCCAGAAGTTTTCCCTGAGGACTTGCCTGGCCTTCCGCCGACTCGTCAAGTGGAATTTCAAATTGACTTGATGCCAGGAGCCGCACCTGTAGCACGAGCACCTTATAGGCTAGGACCGTCGGAAATGAAGGAGTTATCTGGACAATTGGAGGAATTGTCGGATAAAGGATTTATTCGCCCTAGTTCATCACCGTGGGGAGCCCCGGTGTTGTTTGTAAAGAAGAAGGATGGAACCTTCAGGATGTGTATCGATTATCGTGAGTTGAACAAGCTGACGGTTAAGAATCGATATCCGTTGCCAAGGATTGACGATTTGTTTGATCAACTGCAAGGATCGAGTGTCTACTGGAAGATTGATTTGAGATCGGGTTATCACCAACTGAGAGTTAGGAAAGAAGACATCCCTAAGACAGCTTTCAGGACAAGATACGGTCACTACAAATTCCAAGTAATGCCATTCGGTCTAACAAATGCACCCGCTGTATTTATGGACTTAATGAACCGAGTGTGCAAACCCTATTTGGATAAGTTTGTGATTGTATTCATCGATGATATCCTTATTTATTCAAGTAGTAAGGAGGAGCACGCAAAACACTTGAAGGCGATACTAACACTGCTCAGAGAAGAGAAATTATACGCCAAATTTTCCAAGTGTGATTTTTGGATTGAGAAAGTACAATTTCTCGGGCATGTTATCGACAGTAAGGGTATTCATGTTGATCCCGCCAAGATCGAAGCTATTAAAAATTGGGCGTCACCAACGAGTCCTACCGAGATACGCCAATTTTTAGGTCTTGCCGGATATTATCGGAGATTTATTGAGGGTTTCTCAAGGATTGCTAAACCTTTGACTGAGTTAACACAGAAGAAGAAGAAGTTTGACTGGGGAGATGAGCAAGAATCGGCATTTCAGTTTTTGAAGCAGAAGCTTTGTGAAGCACCGATATTAGCACTACCCGAAGGAAGTGAGGACTTCGTGGTATATTGTGACGCATCAATCCAAGGTTTGGGTGCCGTATTGATGCAAAGACTTAAAGTAATCGCTTACGCTTCTAGACAACTTAAACCCCACGAGGAGAACTACACTACTCATGATCTAGAATTAGGAGCGGTGGTATTCGCTCTTAAGATCTGGAGACACTACCTATATGGAACCAAGTGTACGGTTTTCACCGATCACAAGAGTCTTCAGCACATTTTAGATCAAAAGGAGTTGAACATGAGGCAACGTCGATGGCTAGAGTTGCAAAGTGAATATGATTGCGAGATCCGTTATCACCCGGGGAAGGCAAAAGTTGTAGCAGATGCCTTGAGTCGAAAGGAACGACTTAAACCCCTCAGAGTTAGGTCATTGGGAATGACAATTAGATCACCACTTCCGTCTCAAATTCTTGAAGTTCAAGCTGAGGCCCTTAAGGAAGAGAATAGACCGCACGAGAAAATTTATGGTATGCCAGAAAGCACGAATGGATTCGTCAAGAAACCAGATGGAAGGCTGTGTTTCAAGTACAGAAGTTGGATTCCATTGTATAGAGGAATTCGAGATCTCATCATGCACGAGTCTCATAAGTCTAAATATTCCATTCATCCTGGTTCAGACAAGATGTATCAAGATCTAAAGAAGTTGTATTGGTGTCCAAACATGAAAGCGGACATTGCAGAGTATGTCGGTAAGTGTTTGACCTGCTCAAGAGTAAAGGCTGAACATCAAAAACCATCCGGTCTTTTGGTTCAACCCGAGCTACCAATGTGGAAATGGGAAAGGATTACAATGGACTTCATCACGAAATTACCCAAGACATCGAGTGGTTTGGATACAATTTGGGTTATTGTTGATCGTCTCACGAAGTCAGCGCACTTCTTACCAATCAAAGAGACTGATGATATGGATGTTCTTGCACGTTTGTACCTTAAGGAGATAGTTTCCCGGCATGGAGTGCCGATTTCTATTATATCCGACCGAGACAGCCGTTTCACGTCTAACTTTTGGCAATCTTTACAGAAAGCCTGGGGAACTAAGTTAGATATGAGCACAACTTACCATCCACAGACTGATGGTCAAAGTGAAAGGACTATACAAACCCTAGAAGACATGCTTAGGGCATGTGTGATTGATTTTGGAAAAGGCTGGGATAAACACCTACCGTTAGCAGAATTTTCATATAACAACAGTTATCACGCTAGCATTAAGGATGCACCGTTTGAAGCACTTTATGGAAGAAAGTGTAGATCACCAGTTTTTTGGGCTGAGATTGGAGATGTACAACTCTCAGGTCCCGAGTTGATTCTTGAAACCACTGAGAAAATAGTGAAGATTAGACAACGATTACAAGCCGCTAGAGATCGGCAAAAGAGTTATGCCGATGTGCGAAGGAAACCAATAGAATTTCAAGTTGGAGACAAGGTCATGCTTAAGGTATCGCCTTGGAAAGGAATGATTAGGTTTGGAAAACGTGGAAAACTAAACCCAAGATACGTTGGACCCTTCGAGATCATTGAAAGGATCGGTCCCGTGGCATACAAATTGGAACTACCTGAGGAACTCAGTAGAGTACACAACACCTTCCACGTGTCAAATTTGAAAAAGTGTTTATCAGATGAAACACTTGTGATTCCGTTGAAAGAGATCATAATCGATGATAAGTTGCACTTTATTGAGGAACCCGTTGAGATTATGGACAGGGAGTTCAAACGACTTAAGCATAGTCGCATTCCCATTGTTAAGGTCAGATGGAACTCTAAGAGAGGACCCGAGTACACATGGGAGCGCGAGGATCAAATGCGTGCCAAATACCCACAATTATTTGATGAGACAACCCCGAGCACCGATTCAACTTTGGATTCCGGGACGAATCCAATCTAACGGGTGGGTACTGTAATACACCGTAAAATCCTAGGTCATTTATTAATGCTAATTATCGACATTATTCTTAACTAAGCCATTTTGCGGGCTAATTTAAATTTTTATATGAGACACTGTTTTTTTGTACACCCGAATGTTATGAGCACCGTTTGTTTAGCACCCGATTATGTTTTGTCACCCGATATCACCCGATTGTCACTCTTGGATATCACCCAATGAGGTTGAACACCGGTAACTCCCACTTGCGACCCGACACCCAAATTGAACACCGAGAAACTATTAATATATATAATGACACGTATATGTATTAACTAGTACAATTTACTACTATATATATATATATATATATATATATATATATGTGTGTGTGTGTAAGACGACACCGTTTAAATAATTAAGGTTTTCACGAACCGACACCGACACCGATATCAAAACCAATTTCACCATTTTACGAATCACCGACACCCCTCTATTTTTGGGCCGAGTACACCCCAAACCCACACGATTTTTCTTTCTTTCTTTACTTGGGCCGAGCATATCACAAGCCCACTTCAACTTTACCCTCACATGTTTTTGGTTTAGGCCTTGAGTTCTAAAGCCCAATGGCTGTTGCTTGTTTCTTTCCTTGCGCAGCTTACTACCCAAACGAACAAACTCGTTTACAACATATGTAATATACACACTTTGAAATCTTTGGTTCCCTACTCACACAACACTAAGCATGCTACTTCTAGTTGACTTTGTAACACCCTACAAGAAGCCACCATGTTGAGCCGTCAAACCTTTGGTCACTCGAATTACACACACAAAACTATTTACCCATGGGATCGAATGTTTCATAAACCACAAACATGTTCCCTAAACAAATCTTTAAAGTACACACATGCCTAATTTTGCTAAGAGCCTAGCTTTGACATGAAATTGTAGCCCCCAAATCCTTACAACTTGACTTGACCACACACAAAGGAGGTTGGACAACTTTGTCGAGCAAGACAAGACCATTCAAAAGATGTTGTGTCTCTTGGAGACATTCGAACCACCCTCACACCCTATAAAATCCACATTAAATGCTAAAGAACTCACACACTCCCAATTCCATAAAATTTCTAAGTCAAACACTCTCTTGCTTTCGTTTGTGTTGCTGTCGAGAAGGAGCAAGGAGGACACGAGCTAGGGTTGGATTGGAACGAGTTGGATAACTCTTGTAAATCAAAGATTTTGCTAGACGGGGAAAGGAGTACCACATTGCTTGACCGTTTGTCTCGTACACACGACCTCATCGCCACCACTTTGGTGTTGTAAGTTGATTTCCATTCCTTTCATTTCATACGTTAATTGTTTCATGCATATCACGGGTATTCATCACACGTCACACACCAAATTTCTGAGTATAAAACTTTCATCACTTGCCTCGACATCCCTCGGAATGGCTTCGTCACTTCATTTTTATACGTGCAACCCATATACATTTTTTGACTAACTACACCCTCGACTCGCTCCTAACCAAACCCACGTATCATGCATGTCATACTCGATCATATGCTATGAAATCAAAGCCTAAACCTAGTGCTAGTCGAACGTGATTTGTAAAACAAAGAACCACCATTTGGGCTTCTAACGGGCTAACGAGCCCAACTAGTTTCAAAAGGAAATGTTTTTGGTTAGAAACTTGAATTTTAATGAGAAACATAAAAACCAAGTTTAAGTATTTTTACAAGTTTTAAATATTACTTATGTTGAAACAAAAAGGTTAGTTTTCGAAAAATTACCTCAAGGACTATTTTTGCAAAATACCCACGTTGAAGGGCTAAAACCGTCAAAATCGCAAACTATCAAACTATTTTGACAAGTACCGAATTCTTATAGAAATCAAGGGTAGATGTTGTCATCTGACCAAAGTTTATGGGATAAAGTGTAAAAAGTACAAAAAGGACTAAAGTGAAATTATTTTGACCAAAGGGTAAAAAGTGTAAATTTTGTAAAGTTAAAGGTTAAATTGTGACAAGGTATATTCTTATAATAAATTATTTCCTATACTTTTATAATCACATATATATATATATATATATATATATATATATATATATATATATATATATATATATATATATATATATATATATATATATATATATATATATATATATATATATATATATATATAGTTAAAGAAATATATATATATATATATATATATATATATATATATATATATTTCTTTAACTTTAATATATAAATAACCTTATTAAAAATATTTAATCGTAAATATTTTTAACGATATTATTTTTCACAACGAGTTACTATTTATCAAACACTGATTCGTAACAACGATACAACTGATTACGTGAAATTATTTTGGAATATATTAAGACACCCGAACAGATACCACCGTACACATGACGTATCACATGCCATTTACAACACGAATCTAAGACACCGGTAACAATGTTTATAGGTCGCAAGTCGGAGGAAATTTCATTGCTAGTCATAGCAATACACCATCACTTTTGAGCACCTTGTGATTACGCACCTTTCAGGTGAGTTCATGGTCCCACATTTTTAATTGTTTTCAAACCCCGTGGGGAGATACATGCTATAAATCGAACACAAGTATTTTTCTGTATGCTGTTATCACCTGATATTGCCTAAGTTGACACCTGTGCTACAAGTCCCTCATATCACGAACCTTAATCACTTGCGAGTGAGCGCGAATATAGTTGATAGATCTATTGGAATGGCAGCCCACCTCTGTCAAGGTGATCACTTGGCAGGAGGTGTGCTATATTCGAGGTATTATGGAAATTTGGCACATTTCCTGTCATCGAGGGCCCCTTGTCATTTACATCCGATGTGGTGTAGATGATTATTATTATCTTTATGATATGTCAAATCAATGTTAAGGCTTGCGTTTCGTGAGGCTTAGGAGCAATATTACACCCAATTTAGTCAAGACCTGTTTATCTAGGCTTGTTTATTTCAAATGCTTTACTTGTGTTCACACTATTACTATATAAACTACTATGGATTCACTCAACCTTTGTGTTGACTTTTTAAGCATGTTTATCTCAGGAAACTAGCAAGCATGGCGGTACGGAGCTGGCAAAAGGGCACAGGACCTCCCTTTGATTTCAATAATTATATCATTCTTTACAAACTCATCACCACTTTTGTGAAACAATTAACATTTTGGAAAAATGTTTGTAACTCTGAATATTTGAGTTTTCATGGAATGATATTGACAATCTTTTGAATTGTTTTCTATGAGTATGACTGTGTACTAAACTGTAATGACCCCGATTAGACTTCCGCTGCTTAATCAAATTTCGGGGTGTTACACAAAGCGTGATGATGGATGCTACAATTGTGGTGAAAAGGATCACTTCATTAGTGATTGTCCAAATCCTCTACATTACAAAGCGTTTGTTGGTGATGTTTGGAGTGACAATGAAGATGGCAATCAAGCAAACAAGAAAGCAACATGTCTTATGGCGATTGAGTCTCATGAGGTACAACATAACCCTACTACTAGCAAAACTTCTTTTATAAATGAATTGCAAGAGGAAAATGAGGAATTACTTAATAACTATGAGGAGGTTTTTAGAAAATTAAAATTAACTATGAAAGAAAAACGCTCTTTTCAAATGGAACTTTCTAAAGCACTTCACAAAAATAATGAACTTGAAATTGAAATAAAGAGACTTGTCACTCTACATGAGAATGTTGAACCATGTAAAGATTGTGAAAACCTCACACTTAAGGTTGTCTCTTTGAGTGAAGAAGTCTCGGAACTTCAACAAAAGTCATTAAATGTTACAAAATTCAAAAAGAATAATAATGATTTAAATGAGACATTGAATCATCAAAAAGTGTCCCAAGATAAGGAAGGTCTTGAATTTGCAAACAACGAGAAAACCACTTCCAAAAATATAGCTAAACCCCTAAATTTTGGGTAAGTAAACGAAAATAAAACTCTCAAATCCTCCGAATCTGACGCGCTAGTTGACGCGTCAACGTGCCAAAAACGCCCCAGGATTCTGAGAAAAAGAGGTGTTCATACTAAAAGTTTTATCAAACCTATCAATACTCAAGTTCCTCTTGCAAATACTCGACATAATCAAAGACCCATTGTATGGAAACAAACCACAAAACCATACTACATCCCTGGTCCATACAATGGTCTTAAATATATGTTGATATAAATAATGCCTAAAAACATTATTAACATTTATCGATATCTTTATGTTTTGATAATCACAAAACGTAAACCCATTGAGCTAAAAATTATGTCGTAAACAAGTATTTAGTGGTAAATATTCACTTAACATCAAAATCACTTAAGGTATGAACAAACAAAGTGTTTATTGCATTCTATGATCAAAGGAATTTTTATTTTTACAAACCTTACATTTTTTATAAAATGGGGCAAACATTTTTAAACTTATACAAAATGTTTTTATATTTATAAGAAATGTTTTATTCAAAATAAATATTTTGAATTCAAATTTCTACCTAAAAAACGGCTAGATTCTTCAGATAAAACCTTCCCCAGAAAAGGACAAAAAATTCTGAAGAAATTTTTTTTTAATAGGGCGGCCCCCTTAATTATACTAGGCGGTCCCCTTAATTATTAAGGGGACCGGCCCCTAATTAAGGGGACCGGCCACGCTCCCGAACAGTATTTTTTTTCTTATAAATACTGGCTCAAATCTGGCATTTTTCCCCACCTTTTTGCACAAAAACCTTATGTAAAAATCTCTCTTAATCTTTCTAATAAATCCTTTGATCATATAATCATAAGCTTTTGTTTCCAAGTGATTCAAGCTTCTACCATTCAAGTGCAAAAGAAGAATACTTCTATCCATCAAGACAAGAAGTATTACAACTTAGTGTGATCCCTTCATCTAAGTTGTTTCTACATCACCATTTGTATATTATTCATTTATTTGTGTATATGTTGTGAATATTAATGAGATAGTTGTGGATATAAGGAGTTAGGCTAGTAAGGTGTGTAAGTAAACAAGTTGTGAAGAAGATAGTGGTGTGAATAAGAAGTGTTGGTGTGGAAGAAGAAAGTGGTGTGCTTAGGTGTGAACAATTTGTGAATTAGTTGTGAAGAAGGTGTGAAGAAGTTGAAGTATTGAAGAAATAGAAGTCGTGAAGTAGTGAAGAGATTGAAGTCGTGAAGAAGAAGTTTTGTAGAAGGTGTGTAGTGATTGGTGGTGTGAGATTGGTTCTAGCTAGGATTAGAACTCGACATTTAGCTTAGTGTCGTTAATTGGTGTAAGCGAAAGTTGTGTAAGGTTTTCTCCGTCATAAGGGAGCTTGTTGACATAGTGAAGAAAATTCTCGAGCTAGGTGCTCGGGGAGTGGAGTAGGGCAAGGAAGGTGTCCTTGTAGCCGAACCACTATAAATCTCTCGTGTCTCGGTTAGATCTTTCCATTTCTCACTTCCTTATTATTTACTTACATTATTATTGCTTTAGTACTTAGTTACATAATTGCTTATATTGTGCAAGACTTGAATTCACATAATATCGAATCAAAAGTTTTTAAAAGTAAACAAAGTTTTAAAAACAAAGGTTTTCAGGATAAATTAAAAAGACGTAACACTATTCAACCCCCCCCCCCCTTCTAGTTTTCCACAATTGGTATCAGAGCCACGTCTAACAAGATCTTTAAAATATATTGTATTTTAAAACTTGTAACGATCTATGGAATCTAAAAAATATTTAGAAGGGCAATCTATGCAAAGACCACCACTATTTGAAAGTGATGGATTTTTATATTGGAAAAATCGATTCGAAACTTATGTGAAATCAAAGGATCTAGATCTTTGGCATGTTATTACTAATGGTGATTTTTTACCTACTCAAAATAATCCCGAAACAAATAAAGATGAAATAGTACCTTTTGAAAAACAAAATGATGATTTAAAAAGAAAACTTTCTAAAAATAATGAAGCAAAAATGGTTATTTACAATGCGTTACCACACAATGAATATGAAAGAATTTTTATGTGTAAAACCGCAAAAGAAATTTGGGATTCTTCACTAATCACTCACCAAGGTAATAGTTAAGTCAAAGATAATAAAATAGATCTTCTTGTTCAACAATATGAACAATTTACGATTCCGGAAGAGGAATCAATTGATAATGCTTTTGCTAGGTTTAACACTATCATCACAAGTTTAAAAGCACTTGATGAGAATTTTTCTAGTAAGAATTTTGTTAGGAAATTTTTTAGGGCTCTTCATCCAAAATGGCGAGCTAAAGTTACGGGGATAGAAGAATCGAATAACTTGTCAACTCTTCAACTTGACGAGTTGATCGGTAACTTGAAAGTCTACGAAGCAATAATAAAGAAAGTCTACGAAGCAATAATAGTATTGCATTGAAAGCTAGGAAGGAGTATAGTGAAGAGGATAGCTCAACCTCCGAAAGTGATGACGAAGAATATGCCATGGCCGTAAGAGACTTCAAGAAATTCTTCAAAAGGCGAGGAAGATTCGCTAGACAACCGCATGATGAAAGGAAAGCATACCAAAGAAATAAAGATGACAAAAATGACAAAAGTGAAAGGAAGTGCTTCAAATGTGGTGATCCAAATCATCTCATCGGAAAATGTCCAATGATGTCAAGAGATCAAAATCTAAAGGCGTTTGTTGTAGGAGCTTGGAGTGATAGCGATGACGGTGAGAAAGAAATCACAAAAGAGGAGAAGTGTCTTATGGCTAAGACATCAAGCAAGGTACGTTCCGAAACCGAATACTTTAGTGATGAAAATCTATCGTTAGATGAAAAAGACTTAGATAGTGAGTATAATAGACTATGCAAACTAGGACAAAAATTAATGATTAAAAATAAATCTCTAAAACGCATAAACAACCAATTAGAAAATGAAATACTAGAACTAAAAACTAAAATACACCATTTAGAAAAAGGTAAAGAAATTTTTGAAGAATGTAAATCATGTATATACTTTAAAAACGAAAATGAAATACTTAAGGAAGAAATTTGCAAACTTGACAAGTTTAAAAATAGTAGTAACCAACTTAAGAAAATAATAAGTGTTCAAGAAACTTCGAGAGATAAAACCGGTCTAGGATTAACCTCAACTAATGTTTCAACTAGTAAAAATAAAAGTATAAAGTTTGAATGTGAATCTAGTAAACAAAATTCATTAGAATCAAAACCTAAGTATATACTTAGAAAAGATAGAAAAATACCCATTGCGAATGATGAAAACGTAAAAACTTTTTATAAACCATCCTTAAAGACCGAAGTAGAATCCTCTAAACCTATATTAAGTTCTAAAACTCCACCACCAAGAAAACCAAATAATCCTCATACTCGATCTAAAACACCTCAACCTAGAAGAAACCAAAATAGACAAAACTACAATAATACTAGTCATAAAATGTGGAATTATCAATCAAGTTACAATCTTTGGGGAATATTACCACCATACATGCATCCTAGCCAAATGTTAAATATGTTTGGGCCAAACAACTTTGGACCAATGAGACAATGGGGACCAAGTGGCTAAGTTTTCAATCTTCGAAGAAGTTGGAATCTCATCTACAAATCACTTCTATAAGTCAACATAGTCACTTGAAGTGCTTGAAGAAAATCCATTAAAGACTAAAAGTTACACGTCTCTTTTAAGTTCATCGCTATAATTTGCATGCTTAGATAAATGATTAGTTAGATTAATGCTTAGCTATACATATATATTGTTTGTTACTCTTTTACATTTATACGTACAAAATATCTTATATATTGTGGAAAACTAGAAGGGGTTGAATAGTTTACCGTTTAAAATCTTTTTAACTTGTTTAATTATCTTTTGACACTTTCCGTTTGATCAAAGATATATGCACAAACACAATATATAACATGCAAGTATAAAGAAAGAAACAATCAAACCACAACACGAGTATTTATCCTGGTTCGAGTACAAGGACTCTTTTTCCTTGCCCTACGTCCACGCCCCGAGTATCCAACTCGAGAGTTTCTTTCACTAGTCAACAAGCTCCTTTCACCGGCGGAGAAAACCTTACACGTCGCTTATACACATTTACCGACACTAAGCTAGATGTCGAGTTCTTTTACAAGGGTACAACCACTCCCGTTAGTTCTTTTACAAGGGTACAACAACTCCCGTCACACTTTGTATTTTGAGGACTAAAATACTAACCGATCACTACTGAAAATACACAATCAAATGAAGTGTAAACTACACAAGTCTACACAATGGTAAGCTAACAAGTCTTGCAACGTTGTGTTGAATACTTGTAACTTTTTATGAACTCGTGAACCTCTTTGCTACAAAAAGAAACTTCACATATGAGATGTTAAAGGATTAGATGAAAGAATGAATGAATGTGTGTGAAAATATGATGTAGAGTGATAATCCAAAAATCAAACTTGTGGCTTAGTATTTATAGCAAAACCTTCTACAGGTCTGGTGGATACGGCGGAACCCTCAGATGGGTTCCGCCCGTGTACCCCCAGGGTTCCGCCAGGCTTGCAGTTGGTTTTGCAATAAATCTTGCAAACCAAACAATGTCACATCTCATTACACCTAGTCAAACATAAAACTTGTGCAAGCAAACATATGGTTAGTCAAACACACTTTCTTTCCATAAATGTATATTGACAAAACTTGCCATAAATGTGATGTGACATTTCTATTTTAAGAAATAAAATGTGTTGTGTTTTATGAAATGTAAAATGTAGCAAATGTCTAGTTATGCAAGTCTTTAAAACTAAGATTATGATTTACTTAGAAACTAAAGTTTACATTTTGTCGTTAACAAAACTTAGCAAAGATCGTAAAATATAAATAACGTTTTTAGGCGATATTTGTATTAACAATCTCCCCCTTTTTGTTGATGACAAAACATAAACTTTGTTTTTAAGTAACTCACAAAATCTTAGTGTTTAAGACTTAAAAAAATTATATTAAACTTGTTTTACTTAAGTGATGAAAATCATGTTAAGTTTAAAGGTTTAATATATTTCTCCCCCTTTTTGTCGAAACAAAAAGTAGAGTAGCGAAGCGGAATAATGCACGTGCTCCCCCTTGGTTGTTACTCCCCCTAAAAGGAGTGCTAAGATGGGAAACATGGATTTTGATCCTACAAAAAAATGGTTAGTTGGTGATATATATAATCAAGCTTGTAGTTACCACACACATTGCAACCACAATGACAACTCAAAAATGATCAACCAAAAATGCAAGTAAGCAAGTAGAAAAAGATATCATTCCAAGTAAAATTTGACTTGTAAAAGTCAAAGACAAGAAATGAAAAAGATCCTACTACTTCTAAAATGAAAAATAACCAAGAAATATAAAAAATCAAATCCTACTTTCCTAAATGGGGCAAAAGGCCTCCAAAGGTTGTCTAGGATTTGTTTGGGTGGGAAAGAGCATCTAAACGTTCTATGACGTGTTGGAATGCAAAACGGGTTTCGTCTTGAAATTGGTGAAGCAACAATTTGATGCTTTCACCCATTTGCTCAAAATGTGAGCAAACATGGGGATGAGTAGGTGGAAATAGGTTGGTTTTGGTTTCTTGGTTTGAGAGTTGGTTGGTTTTTGGTTCTTGGTTGGAGGATGGGTTTGGTATAGAGTCAAGCAAGGTGGTTTGAAATTCCATTGCTTGATGGAGGTGATTCTCGACCATGCTTTGGATTTCCTCATAGGAAGGAAAGAAAGACTCAAAGGTTTGGGCTTGAGAATGGGTGGAGTTGGGTGATCATGGTTTTCAAAATTTGGTTCTCCATAAAGAGGACCATGGATGTCATGGTAGATAGGGTGAAACAACAATGGTTTTGGTTGGTGGTATTCTTGTTGTGGTGGTTGGTTGTGGTTAAAATGCTCATTTTGGTCAAGAATTGACCTTGGTGTTTCATTTGCAAAAGGTGGTGGTTGTGTTGGTCTTGGTGGAAGATCATTGAGATCTTGGACAAAAGGGTGTGGTGATGTTGGAGGAGACCCAAATAACTCCATAGGTTCAAGTTTGGGTAATGGTGATGGTGATGGAGTTTTGGATGGTTGGGTTGGAGCACTTGGTGGAGTTGGGTCAATGGGTGATTTTGTTGGTGGTGGAGTGAGCTCATTGGGTGATGGAGATAGAGATGCAAGGTTTAGAAAATGTTCATTTTTTATTGGTGAGGTGAATTCATCCGAGGATAAGGAGCTTAGGTTGATGGATTGGTTAGACCAAAGTGGTTTGACACTAATCCTGGCGGTTTTCCGAACGGGTCTTGATGGTTGAGATGTGATAGTTGACTTAGTCATGGTTAAAATGGTTTAAAGATCAGAAATTATGATGAGGAATGTGTGATTTGATAGTGTTTTAGGATGGTTCAATTTATAGTGATGAAGGAGTGTGGGAAGGAGTGTTTGGATTTGATGTTAGGCCATACAAAAATGGAGATTCCTAATGATTTGGAAGACAAATTGTGGGTTGTCATATCATGGAAGTCAATCCAATGAAAATGGTGAAGTGAGAAGACAAGATTTGCACTAAATGCTTAGTGGTTTTGGCAAATTTGTTGAAGGATATGTCTCAGGGATTTCAAGGAACCTTTGGAAGGGTTCCTTCCTTTATGTGTGAAGGTTCCTTGAGGTTGTTATGGCTATTTTTGAAATTTGGCGGGAAATGATTTTCTTTGAGTTATAAGGAATGAGAACTATCCTATTGTGTTTAGCAAATTGCAGGAAATAGGTTTCTAACTAGAAGGATGGTATGTTTTTGAGTGGATGTTGAAATGTTGAAAACTAAAAAAAAAAAAAAATCTGCAGTAAATCTGGCGGAACCCTTGGATTACACAAGCGGAACCCGTTTGAGGGTTCCGTCTGATCCGTTGGGCCATTTCTGGGTTGCCCAGAAATTACACTGGCGGAACCCATTCTAGGGTGCCGCCAGATCCGCCAGACCTGAAAAACTATACAGTCCGCGATTTTGACCCGCGAGATGATTTTCAAATTTTTTGAAAACTCCTAAAATCAAAAATATAATGCATATCTGGTTAGGCAATGCAAATAATGGACATGTAAACACGCATACCATTGGACTTTGACCGGGGGCTAGCGAATTTCACTATACTTAGTGAAAAATTCATAAACATGAAAATTTGACAATGTGTCAAACGTTGTCTACCTGCATCATAGTAAGTTAATACATGTTCCAAATAGTATCACAAATTGTACCAACCCAAAAATACATGACCAACATTGTTTAAAAGACCAAATTATTCAAATAGCACCTAGTGCCAAACACTCCAACACACCCGCACTCACTGACGGTCAATCTTGTTCTTGAGCTTTCCAAGGAATCTTCCAAGATTCTTAAACATCCCCTTTGTTTGCTTGAACTCCACCGACTCATTTGGAATATCTAGAAGTTATGTAAGGTATTCTAGAGGTGGGAGCCTAGAGTTGGGCAAAGTGTCATCTTCACTCATTGAGGAAGATGATGAGGAGGTAGGAGGATGGGGACGTTTTCCTTGGGCTTTGTAAACTCTCTTATCACTAAGTGGGACAAAGGTGTGTGGAATGAGAGAGTAGTCAAGATGAAGACCGTTTGGAGTTGGTGGAATGGGAGAGATGAACCTAAAGAGACGGGTCAAGAGCATTCCATACGGCATAGCCGTTGTGCCATGTATAGGAATGTCGGCCATTCTCTTGGCCATGTAGTAGGCAAGGTTGAAGGGTTCCTAACGGACAAAGAGTAGAGCATGTAGCAAAGGCAAAGATTTATATGATCTCGGTTTCCTATGGTGCTAATGACATTTGCTCTCTAAGGACTTCCTCCCATTTCTTGAATTTGGGCTTGAGTTCATTCATTTCCATTCCATATGGGTCCTTATCGACCTCATTTCCCGAACGGGTTCTCCTAGTGTTGGTTGTCCTAACAAAGAGGTGGTCACGAAGTACATCTTTTGACACAAGAGGGGTGTCATAGGGATGGATGCAGTCAAAGAGTGTGTCAAGAGTTGAGAGAGAGTGCGAGTCGGAGTAGATGCAAGTACCACGGTTTGGGACACTTAGGATTTGAGCAAACTCCTCGAGAGTGAAGGAGTATTGATGACTACTAGCCCTAAAGTTAATAGACATTTGACCATAATCATCTGTGGAGAGGACGACGGATGCATAGAATTCCAAAATGAACCTAGGACAAATAGGCTCGTCGATTTCTAAAAGACACTCAAAGTTGATTGTGGCAGATTCCGTGTAGAGGTTTGTGCCTTCTAGGAAGGACGGGTTAATGGTTATACCCTCATGGACATAATGTTTTTCTAAGGCTTTGAAAACATTGACTTGAGTTAGGGTAAGGCCTTTGGTTTTGTGGTGTTTGGGTAGGTACTTAATGGTGTCCTTGCGGTCGTAGTGGGTTAGAGGAGGCATGATGATTCCTAGAAAAAAAAATCACATTTTAGTCTAAGTAAACGACTATTATAATGTGGATGTTCTAGTGTGTACCTATGTGAAAACAATGTGGAGGTGCGGTTATCTTAACCCATTTTGATGCTTCAAAAATGTTTTATAATGCAAGTTTTGCTATAAAACAAAAGATAACCCAAGCGCTCCTAGTTCAATGTAGCTTCGTTTGAATGTACCCGAAAATACATATTGGTTATGTATTCCCTTTAGCATTCAAGAGACATTATGCAAGTGATGTTTTAAACATAACGTTTTGATTTTGTATTCACAATGTGAGATGAAAAAATACTTGTCCTATTTGTGAGAAATTTTTGGAAGAATTTGGCATGGGGTGTTTTAGCAAACATGTTTACACTTAGTAAGAATAGGATTCCTAGACTCAGATCAGGATTGTAATCAAGTTTAGAATACTTACAATGATGATTGATTTGCAATGTGAGTGAAAGGAAGACCAAGAAATCGCAGGTATGGATGGATGGTAAAGTGAATAGTAACAGTTTGGAAGTGGTGGTATGAGATAATGGGTGTTAGGTTTAATATAAACAAAGAAAATGTTTCTGCAGGCCAGCGGATACGGCGGAACCAAAACTTGGGTTCCGTCCGTTGTGGCTGAGGGTTCCGCCGACCCTGCTGAGAAAAAGAGTTATGGATTTGTTTTGATTTTTGTGATTTTTTTCTAATGTCTAGAATTACAACGTAGGTTCCATGAGTCCTAAGCCTAGCCTAAGAAGGTTAAAAGGTTCACGTTTAAGGGGTTTTGTGAGAATGTCGGCTATGTTGTCTTCGGAAGAAACTTTCTCAATTGAGATATTTCCTTTTTGAATGTTGTCACGAAGGAAATGATGACGGATTTCAATATGTTTGGTACGAGCATGTTGAACCGGGTTTTTGCTAAGGTCTATAGCACCTTTGTTGTCACAAAGAATTGTGAGGTTGTTAAGTTGAATTCCGTAGTCGACAAAAGCTTGCTTCATCCAAAGAGCTTGTTGACATGCCTTTTCGGCCGAAACGTACTCGGCTTCCGTTGTTGAGATAGCAAGTGCCGTTTGTTTTTTAGAGAACCATGAGGTGAGACAATGTCCAACAAAAGTACAAATACCACTTGTGCTTTTTCTATCAACATAGTCACCGGCATGATCCGAGTCGGCATATACTATGGTGTCTATTCCCGTTCCTTTGGGATACCATAAACCTAAATGTGTAGTGCCCTTAATATACCTAAAAAATCCTTTTAACGGCTTCGAGATGAGTTGTCTTAGGATCTTCTTGAAAACGAGCACATAGACAAACATTAAACATAATGTCGGGTCTACTAGCCGTTAGGTAAAGTAGACTTCCAATCATACCTCTATATTTAGTGCTATCTACGGATTCACTTTCCTCATCCTTGGTGAGTTTAGTTTCCGTGGACATGGGTGTTTTGATTGGTTTCGAATCTTCTAATCCAAATTTCTTAAGCATGTCCTTAATATATTTAGATTGGTTAAAGAAGATACCATCTTCTAGTTGTTTAATTTAGAGTCCTTGGAAAAAGTTGAGTTCTCTCATCATACTCATTTCAAACTCGTCATGCATGATTTTTGAGAAATCCACACATAATTCTCGACAAGTTGATTCGAATATAATGTCATCAACATAGATTTGGACTATGATAATATGTGAATCTTTCTTCTTAGTGAAGAGAGTATTATCAACTAAGCCCATGGTATACTTATGGTCAACTAGGAAGGTCTTAAGTCGATCATACCATGATTTTGGAGCTTGCTTAAGTCCGTAAAGAGCCTTTTTAAGTTTGTAGACATGATTTGGTTTTTCAAAATCGATGAAGCCCGGTGGTTGAGCAACATACATTTCTTCATTTATGACTCCGTTTAGAAATGCACTTTTGACGTCCATTTGAAAGAGTTTAAAATTGTGTGAACATGCATATGCAAGTAAGATTCTAATTGACTCGAGCCTAGCAACCAGAGCAAAAGTTTCATCGTAGTCAATGCCTTCTTGTTGATTATATCCTTGTGCAACTAGCCTAGCTTTGTTTCTAGACACAATTCCATTTTCATCCATTTTATTACGAAAGACCCATTTTGTTCCTATTATAGTTTGACTCTCTGGTTGAGGAACTAATGTCCATACATCATTACTAACAAATTGATTTAACTCTTCTTGCATTGCAATTATCCAAGACTCATCTTTAATGGCTTCATTAATGTTTTTCGGTTCAATGGTTGACACGAAACAAAAGTAGTTGCTTTCATTTTGAACTTTTGATCTTAGAGTTCTTTCGTTAATGTTGCCTATGACACCATCTAATGGATGACTTTTAGATTCTTTGACATTGACAAGTTCTTTGTTTAATAGTTCATCTTCCTTGTCATTACCTAAGATCTCTTGACTTTCTATTGCTTGACTTTCAACTAAGTCATCATCTACCAAAGGTGATGTCTTAGAGGGAGGTGGACTCTCGTCAAATGTTACGTTCAACGATTCCTCGACTCTAAAGGCTTCTTTGTTCAAAAAAATGTAAGCTTTACTATTTTGTGAATATCCAAGAAATATACCTTCATAAGACTTTGGGTCAAATTTGGTGAGATAATCCTTGGTGTTAAGAATGAAACATTTACTCCCAAACACTCTAAAGTATCCTAATGTAGGCTTTTTACCTTTATATAATTCATAAGGAGTTTTATTCAAAAATGGTCTAATTAAGACTCGATTTAAAATGTACGTTGACGTGTCAACGGCATTACACCAAAAGTTTTGTGAAATGTTTTGTTCATTAAGCATTGTTCTACTCATCTCTTGCAACGTCCGGTTTTTACGTTCTACTACACCATTAGATTGAGGGGTACGTGTAGCCAAAAAGTTATGAGTAATACCATTAATATCACAAAAAGTTTCCAAATTGAAATTCATTATCAAAATCACGACCGTGATCCGTTCTAATAGACACAATATTAGACCCTACTTGATTTTGAATTTTCTTACTTAGAATCTCAAATTTATCAAAAGCTTCATTTTTACTTTTCAAAAATTTTGTCCAAGTATATCTTGAGTAATCATCGACTATGACCAAAGTGTAGAAGTTACCTCCATAACTTTGTGTAGCGGATGGACCAAATAAATCCATATGCAAAAGTTCTAGACACCTAGATGTAGAAACCAAGTTTTTAGCCTTATGGCTACTATGGACTTGTTTACCGACTTTGCAAGCATCACAAAAGTGTTGGTCATATTTCAACTTAGGTAGGTTTCAAACTAAGTCTTTGGAGGAGAGGTTTTGAATAAGTCTCATGTTAGCGTGTCCTAAACATCTATGCCATAAAGTTGAAGATTCATCTAATGAAGTAAGACAAAGTTTGTCTCTAGATGTTGGATCCATCTTCATGACGTATACGTTGTTCTTAAGATCACCTTAGCTATGGTTATACCATCTTTAAGTATTTTACTTCCGTTTTCACTAAAAAGGACATTATACTTATTACGACAAAGTTGACTAATACTAATAAGATTAAAACCTAAGTTATCAACATGAGCTACATCATCTATAAAAAGGGAGTCATGAGAGATTGTACCTTTTCTGATGATTTTGCTCTTAGCTTTACTACCAAACGTAACATTACCTTCATCACATTTGTGATAAGTAGTGAACAGGCTTTTGTTACCCGTCATGTGCCTTGAACAACCGCTATCTTTAATCCATTCATCCAGTTATAAACAAACTTTGAGGCACACCTATTTTACGAAAAACACTCAAACATTTGGTCCCCAATTTCTCATGGGTCCATTTTGGTTAAGCATACCATTAACTTGTTCCAAGAATGAAAGTAGAACATAAGGGTTCCATGACATGTAATTTGGAGCTTGGTAATGTCCAGGAGTGTTTTGGTTCCATACATGTTGGTAGTTTGGTCTTGTGTTGAAATTGCTCTTTGGAAAGAGGCGTTTGGGAATTGGAGTCTTAGGTCTTGGTTGAGTAGTCTTAGCTCTAAATTCATTTTTACTAAGTCCTACTCCAGTTTTAAAGGCAGGTTTTGTTCCATTTTTATATGTGACTTTAACAAATTTTGAACGATCCGATGTGGATGGTGTTACTACTGCAGCAGACTTGGCGGAACCTTTGGGTTCAACGGGCGGAACCCTGAATTGGGTTTCGTCTGTTCCGCCGGCTGCTATAGCAATTTTGTTAGTTTCTTGTGCATTCTTTTCTTGTTTCGTTTGACCCTTTGAAGTTTCTAATTTCAGGAAACCTAGTCCTGTTTTATCAAAAGGTGACTTTTGAAGTTTCATAATTTCATCCGCACAAGAAATGCTCTTATCGAACATCTTAAACTTTGTGGTTTGTTTTATTAGATCATTTTGAGTAGTTTTAAGTTTCTCAACTTCGACTTTAAGCTCTTCACATGATTTACATGATGTGTCAATACCTTTACTCTTTTCTAATCTCTTAGCTTTTTCTTTTAGCTCATAAACTTCATTTTCTAAAAATTCCTTTTTAGTTTTCAAAAACTTATTTTTGTTTATGATTTTTAAGGTCAATTCACAAAGTTTGTTATATTCTTTTTGTAAGGTGTCATCATCAATAGAAGAATAAGATGAGTCGGACAGTACCTCATTTGAGTCATGAGCCATGAGAGCAACATCAACATTCTTTGGCTCATCGTCATCTCCCTCATAGTCACTCCAAGCACCACCCACAAAAGCTTGTTGAGGCTTGCTCTTGGGTGGTTTTGGACATTCTCCTACTAGATGACTTGTGTCTCCACACCTATAGCATTTCCTTTCAACCTTTCCTTTCCTATCATCACGATCTTCTCGGAAGGTTTTCTTGTCATCTTTAGGTTGCCTTACAAACTTGCCTCGTCTACGAAAGAACTTCTTGAAGTTTCTAACGGCCATAGCATATTCCTCATCATCACTATCCGAAGTAGATTCTTCATCATCACTTGATTGGACTCTAGCTTTCAAGGCAATGGACTTGAATTTTTCTTTCTTGCCTCTAACTAATTCCGAATCTTTTTCTATTACCATTTCATGAACTTTAAGGTTTCCAATTAGTTCGTCAAGTGACATGCTTGAAAGATCCTTGGATTCTTCAATTGCCGTCACTTTTGCTCTCCACTTCGGATGGAGTGCTCTAAGGAATTTCCTGACAAAATTCTTACCACAAAAAGATTCATCAAGTGCTTTAAGTGAAGTAATAATAGTGTTAAACCTAGCAAATGCATTATCAATAATCTCATCTTCGGCAATAACAAATTGTTCATATTGTTGAACAAGAAGATCAATTTTGTTATCCTTAACTTGTGAGTTTCCTTGATGAGTGACTATTAAAGATTGCCAAATATCTTTGGCGGTTTTACACATCAAGACTCTTTCATATTCTTTCTTAGGCAAAGCATTGTAAAGCATCATTTTAGCTTCATTATTTTTAGCAATCAATTTTTTTTTATCATCATCTTTAATATTAGTAGTTATATTATCGCCATCAATGATTATATACCATAAATCTATATCTTTGGATTTCACGTAAGTTTCAAAACGGTTTTTCCAATATATAAAACCATTTGCTTCAAAAAGTGGTGGTCTTTGCATAGATTGCCCTTCTTTGTAATTTTCAAAATCCATGGATCGTTTCAAGTTTTAAAACACAATATATTTTAAAAGCTTGAGTAACGTAGCTCTTGATGCCAATTGTGGAAAACTAGAAGGGGGGTTGAATAGTTTACCGTTTAATTATCTTTTGAAACTTTTCGTTTGATCAAAGATATATACACAAACACAATATATAACATGCAAGTATAAAGAAAGAAACAATCAAACCACAACACGAGTATTTATCGTGGTTCGGCAACAAGGACTCTTTTTCCTTACCCTACGTCCACGCCCCGAGTATCCAACTCGAGAGTTTCTTTCACTAGTCAACAAGCTCCTTTCACCGGCGGAGAAAACCTTACACGTCGCTTATACACGTTTACCGACACTAAGCTAGATGTCGAGTTCTTTTACAAGGGTACAACCACTCCCGTTAGTTCTTTTACAAGGGTACAACAACTCCCGTCACACTTTGTATTTTGAGGACTAAAATACTAACCGATCACTACTGAAAATACACAATCAAATGAAGTGTAAACTACACAAGTCTACACAATGGTAAGCTAACAAGTCTTGCAACGTTGTGTTGAATACTTGTAACTTTTTATGAACTCGTGAACCTCTTTGCTACAAAAAGAAACTTCACATATGAGATGTTAAAGGGTTATATGAAAGAATGAATGAATGTGTGTGAAAATATGATGTAGAGTGATAAGCCAAAAATCAAACTTGTGGCTTAGTATTTATAGCAAAACCTTCTGCAGGTCTGGCGGCTGAGGGTTCCGCCCGTGTACCCCCAGGGTTCCGCCAGGCTTGCAGTTGGTTTTGCAATAAATCTTGCAAACCAAACAATGTCACATCTCATTACACCTAGTCAAACACAAAACTCGTGCAAGCAAACATATGGTTAGTCAAACACACTTTCTTTCCATAAATGTATATTGACAAACTTGGCATAAATGTGATGTGACATTTCTATTTTAAGAAATAAAAAGTGTTGTGTTTTATGAAATCTAAAATGTAGCAAATGTCTAGTTATGCAAGTCTTTAAAACTAAGATTATGATTTACTTAGAAACTAAAGTTTACATTTTGTCGTTAACAAAACTTAGCAAAGATCGTAAAATATAAATAACGTTTTTAGGTGATATTTGTATTAACATATACTTATAACCTAGAAACATCATTAGTTGACTTTCCGAGGAATAAGATGAAATTGTTCATTGTCGAACAAAATATAAAATGGAAATCTTCTATATCCACTGTTAGCAAACTCATGGTGATGAAGTGAAATGAGTTAAGTGGATCAATCGTTAATATAGAAGTAGGATTAGATCCCTCGCATAAGAAAACTATGGATGAAACAAGCTCTCGTAGACTATGGCATTAAGTTAGATAATCTTGCGAAAACAAAGGAACTATAGATGTTAGGTTATACCCCATTCAACACTCTCGCATCTAATATATAAATTTTCGTCATCACTTCCTTTAGAATCATAGGATATGTAGAAACGATAGCATGAGATAATAATAGGCTTGAACAATCCTCTTGAGCATGAGATCTTTAATAAACATCTTTTATAATATATGATTAATGATATTTGTTGTCAAAAATCTAATATCTCTAAAAATATGCAAAAACCTCACATTTTGGAAAATAGTTTTTTAAATAACTATCCCACTTTCAAATAACATCTTTTCACTATCAATAGCCACAATTTTGTTTTGATCAAAACCAAAGATTAGGAAATTTTTCTTTATCTTTCATTAACACATTTTGAAGTAAAACCCAATCTATTTTATTCAAATAACTCTCACATCTACGTGAAAACCTACTTTCAAACATTGTTGAATAATGCTAAAAACGTCTCTTTTAATCATGCATGGTGATCTCAGATTTGTCATCTATATTTATATAAATGACACTTGTAAGTGAAATAAATCAAATCAAGAGGACCATGGTTTGTCTATTAAAGACTTTGTTTGTAACAAGTCTAGAAATCCATGTTATCACAACTACCCACTTTTTGCACATTGATACACATTAGGATTAATCCTCCTAGTCTTGTAGTTATGAGATACTTGATGTTGATTATTATTTCCTAGCACTTATATTTTACTTGCTTGATGAGTATGTTTGCAGGCTAGATGAAATTGCTTGTTTACTTAATCTCATTGGTTAACATGCTTTGGCTACATAATTAGTATATGCTTAATTGCCTTAAAGAGTTGGACTTGTTTGAAACCAAAAACACAACCTTTCAGCAATTCACTACCAAAAACCCTTTTCTGACAATATGGGAATCACCATATGGGCGGCCGCCTTAAATCATAAGGCGGCCCTCTTAATTATTAAGGGGACCGGCCATCTGATGGTCAAAGGTGTTGTTTCCTCTTTCTACTTTTTAGCCCACTTCATCCTACACTTCTCAAAATTCACAAACCTATTCTATCTTAAACCTTCCATCAAAGTTTATCCATCCGTGATCCCACAACACACCCATTCCTCACAATCTCCACTCATCTCATCATGTCCTATCCATCAAACCAACACCAAATTCCTCCTATGTCTCCAACTATACACTCAACCTTCAAGCACACTCAAATGAACCTTTCCTAAATCCTTATAATGGTCAAAGCATCCACCTATGCTCCCAACTACGTACCTACATTTCATCCATTTCCACCAAAAAATCCCTTTGTTAATCTCAACTTCCAAACCTTCAAAATCATTCCATTGAACCATTTTACAAACCCCACCATGTCGACCAAACAACCACCTTTATCTCAAACTACACATCTCAACCTCAAACCACCTTCAATGAAACCTTTCAACATCCAAATCACATTGGTCAAACATCAAACTTCAATCCCAACTACACACTCAAATTTCATCCATTTTCACCAAATGATCAAATCCACATTCCCACGGAAAGGCAAAATTTCCGTGATGAGATAAACAAAATCCATCACCTTCATGATCTCCTTGCTATGCACATTGAACAACACAACAAGGGCCAACCTCAACAAATGATGTTGTTTCCAACCAACCAACACTCAAACCTCATATCTTTCTACCTTACACTCAAACCTCAAAACCTTTACACACTCAAACCTCATAACCTTTACTCACCTCAACCTCAAATTTCATCTCCTAGTGCACCTAATGCACCATCTATAACACCCTCCTACCAAGAAATCCCTTCCATGAACATCACTCTTTCACTCTCACCAATCACATCACTTGATACTCATTTTCCATCCTCACCAATAACTCCACCTAGTCATCCTCACAAAAAGATTTAACCATATAACCATTCCCTACACTCTACAAAGTGTGTCATCACCACTACAACTTAACCCATGAAGGTCAAACCATATTTCATGATACACAAACCTCATGTTCACTCAAATGAACCCTTTCACAAACCTCATCATAATAACCAAACATCCATCCTTGTTCCCAAAAATACACCTTCATCTCACCCACATTAGTCATATGAATAGCATGCTCAATCTCAAAACAACAATCCCTAATAACAATCACACTCCACCATCATCACCTTCCTCCGAACACTTGAAGTTCATTGAAAAACTTATGGAAGCCAATGAGCTTTGTGCTCTTCTTGCCTTACACCTTGATCAATGCAACTTGGAACAACTTTTCTCTAGCTCTCTTTCATCACCCCACAACTTAAAACTAGTTGAAAAACATGTCAACAATTTTCCTTGTTGTATCTTTCTCCAAAAACAAACCATTTCATTGAATGAACACTTCACTTGGATTGATTATCTTCTCACTAGATCTCATCCAAAACCCTCGCTTGAACCACATCCAAACTCTCTATCAACCTCTTCCGCTCCTAACTCTACACCTATAAACTCTCCACCACCAAACTCTCCAACACTCATGCACCCAAACATACACCTCCATTAATCCAACAATCTTACCCTAACTTAACCATTTTCATTCCAAACACTCAATCATCAACCATCTAAGCATAATATATGCTTATGATTTTCACTTTCAAATAAGTATCAACCAACCTTTAGTTACAAGAAAGTCCGATGGCTCTCTTTGGCAAATTAGGATCTTTAACATAATCACTTTAAATTAATTGTTATGTATCCTTAACATATGTTTGCTATGCTTGTTATTTGTATATTGCATATTTTTCTATGTATGCTTGTGCTTCTAATATTTTTGTGGCCAAGATTACCATTGCTCGATTCCTTGATGCCCTCGAACGAGGGGGAGCACACATCAAAGGGGAGCTTTCATCCGTCTAACTTCATTTGTGAAGCTAGTCGGCATAACCTTTTTGATTCTACAAAAAGGGGGAGAAGTGAATATAAACTCACTAAATACATGTCTAAAAATTATTTTTTAGACTTGATGAGTTTAGGTTTTGTAATCATCAAAAAGGGGAGATTGTTGATATAAATAATGCCTAAAAACATTATTAACATTTATCGACATCTCTATGTTTTGATAATCACAAAACGTAAACTCATTGACCTAAAAATTATGTCGTAAACAAGTATTTAGTGGTAAATATTCACTTAATATCCAAATCACTTAAGGTATGAATAAACAAAGTGTTTATTGCATTCTATGATCAAAGGAATTTTTATTTTTACAAACCTTACATTTTTTATAAAATAGGACAAAAAATTTTAAACTTATACAAAATGTTTTTATATTTATAAGAAATATTTTATTCAAAATAAATATTTTGAATTCAAATTTCTACCTAAAAAAGGGCTAGATTCTTCAGATAAAACCTTCCCCAGAAAAGGACAAAAAATTCTGAAGAAAAATTTTTTTAATAGGGCGGCCCCCTTAATTATACTAGGCGGTCCCCTTAATTATTAAGGGGATCGGCCCCCTAATTAAGGGGACCGGCCACACTCCCGAACAGTATTTTTTTTCTTATAAATACTGGCTCAAATCTGGCATTTTTCCCCACCTTTTTGCACAAAAACCTTATGTAAAAATCTCTCTCAATCTTTCTAATAAATCCTTTGATCATATAATCATAAGCTTTTGTATCCAAGTGATTCAAGCTTCTACCATTCAAGTGCAAAAGAAGAATACTTCTATCCATCAAGACAAGAAGTATTACAACTTAGTGTGATCCCTTCGTCTAAGTTGTTTCTACATCACCATTTGTATATTATTCATTTATTTGTGTATATGTTGTGAATATTAATGAGATAGTTGTGGATATAAGGAGTTAGGCTAGTAAGGTGTGTAAGTAAACAAGTTGTGAAGAAGATAGTGGTGTGAATAAGTAGTGTTGGTGTGAAGAAGAAAGTGGTGTGCTTAGGTGTGAACAATTTGTGAATTAGTTGTGAAGAAGGTGTGAAGAAGTTGAAGTATTGAAGAAATAGAAGTCGTGAAGTAGTGAAGAGATTGAAGTCGTGAAGAAGAAGTTGTGTAGAAGGTGTGTAGTGATTATTGGTGTGAGATTGGTTCTAGCTAGGATTAGAACTCGACATTTAGCTTAGTGTCGTTAATTGGTGTAAGCGAAAGTTGTGTAAGGTTTTTGATTGGCTCCAAACGGTCAACTAAGTTGAACAGGTAATGGTCAACCAGGTCAAACAGCCTAGAATCAATCTCCGCGGAAGTATAGGGTTTCCCCGGGTCGTTATGTCCCGACGAGGTGTGATGGTAATCAAAACGGGATTTGTGATCGGGTGAATTTGGACAGGATAGGGGTAATAAGGGTTTTGAATAATTACACTAAGGAAATACGAATGAGAACGATTTAAACAAATTATATTAACAATAACGTGAAACCTAGTTAACCTAAAACGTAATCTAAAAATTTTAAATCAGAGTTTGCTTATAAACAAGCAGAAAAATACGCCAGAAGGGCTTAAATAGAAGCTATCACTTTTTTTTTTTTTTTTGGTTTTTCTTTATTTTACAAACTACTTTTACTAACGTAACCTAAATTTAAAAACGTAAAAGTTATTTAAACAAAACGCGAGTGCGCAAAATAAAACGTGAAATTTGAGCTACGCTAACCCTACGGACATAAAAATTATATTTCTAGCATCCTAATGATAAAAGAAAATTTATAGAAAAAGAAAAATATTTTTAAGACTTTTTAATTATTTATTATTAATTAATTACTAATATAATTAAATTTAATTATTAAAAATACTAAACTATTTTAGATAAATCTGAAACTTTTTTAATAAATACTACAAGCTATTTCTAGTCTAAGAAAAATATAAAAACGTGGGGGTACAGTATAACAATAAGCTGGAAAGGCTTAAATAAGCTAAACTAAAAACTACATGTTAAATAAATGAATTTGCAAGGTTAGTTTGAAAAAAGTCCCAAGGGCAGTTGGGAGGGGAGCGTGTGCTTGTGTCTCTGTTGACTGGTCAAAGGTAGAGGTCAGGGGTTCGACCCTTGGCTTCTCCCTTTTTATGAAACATTTTTTTTTTCAAATTATCTTACACAAACTTATTAAATACATGAAAATGAGCAACTTCTAAAACTAAAACTTTTTCAGAAAAGCAATGAATAAGCAGTTTAAAAAGGGAAATTGCAACAGTGGAGGTTTAAGGTTTCAAGTTAGTTGGAAATGAGTTTTAACAAGCTATAAGCTAACCAAATTAAGTACAAGCTAGAGCCAACCCACTCACAAACCTCACACAGTCTAAAAAAACATGTACAAGCTGATAAATAACATATCAACAAGCAAAACAAAAAAAGATTAACAAGTTAAGCTGCTACTGTGATATCAGCTTAACAGCAGTGAGGGTGGTGAGTTTGAGGGCAAAAGTAAGTGAGCTAACAAGCAATTCAGGCCAAACAACTTATGGAACTAGAAAGTCAACCTAGCAGGCTACCCAAATCACTAAGCCTCAAGTCCTAAGATCCCAAGATGAGCAAGATGTGGTCTCTTGAAAAATGGGTCAAAATGCAAAAGCTTGGGTGCATGGCATACCCTTACCCTGCATGTCACTTTGGCGGGTTGTGGGGGCCACTAGAAAAATCACAAAAATATGATGTTTGTGGATTCCAGAAGCCAAGGTGGGAGACTACAACCCCTAAAAAGTACAAGGCCTAAAACTTCTCACAAAATTATCTAAAATTCTTGCACTTTTGGGTTTTCTGACTTTGAATGCAATTTTTGACTTTTTTAAGAACATGTAACTTTGACTAAACTCAGCTTTGACTGGTTCTAGTACACTTAAAACTTGATAATAAGCTACAATGATGTTAACACAAGCTAAGTTAAACACTTTATGAGCTACTTTAATGAAATTTAGAACAAAAAACACCAACAGTGAAACTGAAAATGAAATTAAAAAGAGATTTGACTTTTTATCAAAAGAGCACTTGATTTTATGGTTTAACTAAGCTATATAGACTTAATATGACATGCTCTATCCATTTGTATTAACTGAAACTCAAAACACAGTGGTGAAATACACTTATCCAAACACTCCTTTAACAAACCTCATTTGTGATTTTTAAACAATATGATGACTTGAGGTAAGGAACTGAGGAACAATAATCTAAAATGATGTAATAAGCTAAAACAAAAACAAATACACAAACTTAAACATCAAACACCTAGGATTACTCAATACTGTGCAATTTGGCAGTTGAAAATCCTCAAATGATCAATTAAGAATTCCATTGAACAAATTTAGGTACAAGTGCATCTAGCAAACTCAATAAGACATAATAGACACAGAAACACAAACACAACCTAGAATTAACCAGTGCTACAGTAATATGCCAAAAACTAGAAAATACTCACAAATTGCTTCCAAGCTTAGAAATGAGAACCAGGGATCACAAACAATTCCTCTACCCTACCATGAGGCTTCTTACCCAAGATCATCCTTACTCCACCATTCTTCATACTTCTTTCTTCTTTTCTCCTGATTTTTTTATTTTATAGCTATTTATTTGTATTTTTGGTAATTTTTGAGATTCTTAACTAAATTGATTTAAAATGCCTCAAAAGCTTTGAGAAACTTTTAAGTGAGCTAAGTTAAGCTTAAACAACCATCAAACAACAAATCTTAAGAACATGAAAGTATATTGAGATTTTGCAATAAAAAAAATGGCAACTGTGACTTTTAACAAACAATACTTGAATTAAAGCTTGAAGAAGGTTCATTTCACATTAATGGAACTGATTACAACTATTTTTAATTAAAAAGTACAATTGGAAATTAAAATTAATCTAACAACGATACACTACAACTATACTACAACTAATATTACTCTAAAAAAAACTAACTCTTTCTTCTTGGATTCTTTCTTCACTTATAGTCTTCAAAAAAGAGTTTTGGAGGTTTCCCACTTTAGTTTTTGGCCCTAGGATGAATGAAAATGATCATAGCCGTTGAACAATTTTTGGCGGGAAAGACGAAATTGCAACTTGGGTCTTTACTTTTGGCAGGGGGTGTGGGTTTTGTTTTTAAGTGGAGGAAAGTTAGTGTAGAGAGGTGGAGTGTGGGAGTAGAGGTAGCAGGGGTGATGATGGTGTTTTGGCAGGGGAGCAGGTCACGGGTTGAGAGGGAATGGGAAGTGAGGTGGAAGGTTGACCGGGGTCAAACTAGGAGGGAGTATTATACGTTTTGTGTTTGGGCTTGGATTTGGGCCACAGGGTTTAGGATTTGGATTGGGTAGTGGTTAAAAGGGCTTAGGGGTTGTTTATTGGTTTTGGATTAAGGGTTTATGTTAACAAGGATTTAAGTTTGGATTGTTAGCTACAAAAGCCCAAGGACCAATTTGTAAATTCTGAATTTTTGGAGGACCAGTTCTGCCAACCTTCTAATGTTATTCCAATGGTCAATTTTTGCCAAGTTTCAATTATATAAGGACCACAATTGAATATTTTCCAAAATTGAATATCCAGGAACTAATTCTGCCAAAATCCAAAGTTGAGGGACCAATCTTGTAATTTTTCCAAACTTTTCATCCAGGGATTAAAAGTGACACATGTGAATTTCCCAAGGATCAAAGTTGACTTTATCTTTTCAAAACATTCCACCAGGGACCAAATCTGCCAAATTATGAAGTTCAGGGACTAATTTTGTAATTTTCCCAAAGTTATCACCCAAAGATCAAATTTGATAACTTTTGACTTTTAAATGCCTTGGGTTGACTTTTCTTTCATTTTTAAACTTTCAAGGACTAGTTTTGTTAATTTATTAAACTTGAGGGACTGAAACTGCCAATTATGCAAACTTTGTTCGTTTTTCATTTGTTTTTAAACATTTTGCTTCTAAAACATATAAAACACAGATTTGGGATAATTTTTGTATTTTGATGCATTTCTGAGTGTTTTTGGATGTTTTGGCAGTTCAGATACGATAAAAATGATGAGTATTTACACACTCATCAATCCCCCACACTATACTATTGCTAGTCCCTAGCAATCTTTTGAGAAAACTTAATGGATTTGAATCTCTTTTCCAAAAGCCATCACTTCTGGAGTAGCCAAATGTATCAGTTCGAGTAAGAACTATGGTCCACCTGATAACCATGTGATTTTGAGCAAACCACCAGCTGTCAACGGATTTGATTTGTCTTTACCAAAAGCCATTTGCTTCTGGACTAGCAAACTCTTGATGGACAAAGTCAACATCTTGGTGAGCTGATTACCAATTATGGTTTTTCCACTGCCTTTACCACAGGCCATAATCTTGCGGGCTAGCCAACTCTTTCACTTTTTAGGATATGGCGAGTTGAAATACCATACAATTTTGGGCAAATTGTAAGCCATCAACGGGTTTGATATATCTTTACCAAGAGCCGTTTGCTCCTGGATTAGCCAATCCTTTTGTTGGTTAGACATGGCGGACTGATAACCACAAAAATTTTGAAACTCAAGTGAAAAAAAAAATAAATTTTGGGCCAAAATGGGGGTACTTGAAAGTATATTGTGATAAAATTCACAGAATTCCCCCCCCCCCCCCCCCCCCACACTTAGAATTGAATATTGTCCTCAATATTCAAAGTCCCGGCCATTATGCCGACTCTTTGAACGTAAACGAGCAACATTACAAGCTAAATGTGGAAACAACATTTTTTTCACTTTGTTTTATTTATTGATATATATACATGGTAACAATAGGAGGGGCACTCCCCCACACTTAGGGTGAAAACCCTAAGTACATGCTACTGTTTTTGTTTACCGAGTCGCTAGCTTGACTCGACCCCGAATTCATTGGTTCTTGGGGAAGCATGATGTGGAAGAAACAATCTCAATCGGACTTTCATTCAAGATGTTTGGACAAACATTTGAAGCACGTGAAAGTTCCACACCGATGAGAAAAATTCCCAGCTTAAAATAGTATAAACTATAAGCGGTGATGTCGGGGTCAAAGATAATGTCTTCATTCCCGAAGGAGTGAAGAACAGGAGCAGTCACCCGGTAGGTGAAGAAGAGAAAGAAAGTCATGATAAACATCATGACTAACTAATCATCATCCTCAGGAAAATTCATAGATTCATCATCATGAATTTCATCATTTAAGCTCATGTGATCAACACATATCCCGGGTGTGTCTAGATCAAAGTAGAAGTTATCATACTCCGGTGGAGATATTATATGAGTGAGTTCACAGCAGAACTCATCGAATGTGAATGAATCATATTCTGAATTGCTGTGCGTGAGTTCACAGGAGAACTCATCGAAGGTAAATGATCCATAATCGGGGAGAGAATTATGAGAATGAGAAGTGGTACTGCCACTAATCTTCTCTCCCATAGGATCAAAAGTAAAGGCTTCAAACTCCGGAATAGGATCATCGGAGAAAATGTCACTATCCTTAATGGGGATAGGAGATGAAACAGGTTTCTCTTTGAAAGCCTCGATTTTAGAAATGAGGAGATCAACATTCAATAATGTTGCACGAAGTGCTTCATCTTTGATTTCAGTGTAAGTCTCATCATTCACTTCTTCTAAGCTGACTAGCTCAGAAGGTAATCCTTCCACATGACTGATGTCTCCAGAAGATAAAGAATCAGCATGTGAAATACTAAGCTCGATGTTGGGATTAGAGTTTGAAAGATTTTCAGTTTCTCCCATATCGGCTTCAAGGTCAAGCAGATCATCATCACTTCCTAATGGAAGTGGATTGATGTGAGTAAGTTCGTCTGTGAACTCCTCAATAAGAGGGTCAACATGAGAATGAGGCAGTGGTGCCTCTTCATACTCAACTTCTCCATAAGATGTACAATCATCACTAAAATCGGAGAAAGTCTCAAAATGATCTTTTGGATTTTCAGGGGGAGAAGGTAGGTCACACACATGATCAAAATTCCCTGTGACTCTCCTGGGATTGGGACAAGGTTCTCAACACTAGACTTTATGAATTCGTCCGATTCCATTTCAGGAACAGTGCTAAGATGCTCATCCCCCATATTCGGAGACTGAGTGTGAACTTCAGGTGTGATATCAATGGATTGAGGGAGTTGAGAGGAGCTAGCATTCATGGATTGTACAAGTTCCATTTGATCTTCTGCTAGTAATTTGTCCGTCTCATTATTTTCTCCCTGATTTTCAATGGAAGGAATTACAACTGATGAATCAGATGAATCTTTTTGAAAAATGACAATGTTATCTTCATCATCACTGTCATCATCGTCATCATATAGAGCAGCATAGCGAAGATTGGCACGTATTTTAGCTACTCTTTGCTCAGCAAGTAATTCTTCCATGCTCATTTCATTTCTAGCATCTTGTTCTTCAGCAAGTAATTCTGCCATTGATTTCTCACGAGAATCTTGAAACGACGTAGTAGCCAACCCCTCCTTATATTCTTTCAATGCTTCAAGAACCTTTAGACAAAGGCCTTGCTGAGTTTCCTAAGGAGTTGCTTGAATAATTGGGTACTGTGGAGGTTGGTCTTGAAATGAATAGTCATAATTGTTACAAGGAAATGGATTCCTTGTTTGACAATCAGAACTGCAGTGAGGACCTCCACAGTATTCACAACAGTAAAACTGATGTGGCTGTGAGTCGTATGTGCTAGAGTCATAATTGTTATAAGGAAACTGCTCATAGACAAGCGTGTTGCCCGATTGACAATTAGAACTGTAGTGTGGGCCACCACAGTACTCACAACAGTTAAACTGTTGAGTCTGGTTTGGTGAATTGTATGGATATTGGTCGTAACCAAAATTTTGACTATTTTGACAATCAAAACCTTGGAGAGGACCTCCACAATATTCACACGAAAAGTTTGGTGTATTTTGATACGAAGCATCATTGTGGTTTGGATAATATGATTCTTGCTCGTATGAATGTGATGGGTAATTGGAAAATTTTGAAGAGTCGTTGAATGAGTTCTGATTAGGATCATAAGCAAATGAATTCCTCGAACCACAAAACTAACAACTTCCATCTCGAATATCATTACCACATTGTTCACATGTACACCAACGACATGGTAAACCAAAAAGCGGCTCACCACAACCAACACAAGGAATAAAATCCGGAGGTTGGACAAGTGGGGTGCTCTTAGAGATAGGAATTTCCACCACTTCCGTTATGGTCTCGGGTTTTTGTTCTTGATAAACGTGAAGATTAGGTAAGTCATTCTTTTCAGTCACTGCCCTAAGCTCTGTACGTTTGCTTGACGACCTTATAAGCTTGTATCGTGAAAGGTCAGGACTGATTCTTGACGGTTTGTCATTAATAGCACGTATCTCGGGCTGTGAAGGGTAGTTGGAAGAATTCGGTGAATCATTGAGAGAATTTGGACTTATGAACAGATTGCACACAGTACAAAATCTGTTACTACAATTATTGCCACATTTCTCACAAATACACAGGAGACAACGAAATCCGTTCTCAATCTGGCTTTTACAGTGAAAACACTTGTAGCCGAGAGACGCCATAAGAATTATACATGAGAGGGGTATAAGAAGGTAGAATCAAATGGATAGATGGTAAAGGTGAATATTTTTGGATTTTTGGAAAGACATTTTATATACAAATAAGAAAGAAATCTTTTTGGGTTTTTTGTGTTCGTTGAAAACGGATTTTAAAATGTTTTCGTGAACTGTTTTGTTTTTATATGATACTAATAAGAAAAATATGAACAAAAATGGTAAATATATAATGAGTGTATATCCAGATTCACTAATCTGTAAAAACGTTTAGAATACGAGCACGGCCGTCCCGGCAGCGGCGCCAAAATTTGATTGGCTCCAAACGGTCAATTAAGTTGAACAGGTGATGGCCAACCAGGTCAAACAGCCTAGAATCAATCTCCGCGGAAGTATAGGGTTTCCCCGGGTCGTTATGTCCCAACGAGGTGTGATGGTAATCAAAACGGGATTTGTGATCGGGTGAATTTGGACAGGAAAGGGGTAATACGGGTTTTGAATGATTACGCTAAGGAAATACGAATGAGAACGATTTAAACAAATTATATTAACAATAACGTGAAACCTAATTAACCTAAAACGTAATCTAAAATTTTAAAATCAGAGTTTGCTTATAAATAAGCAGAAAAATAAGCCAAAAGGGCTTAAATAGAAGCTATCACTTTTTTTTTCTTTATTTTACATACTTTTACTAACGTAACCTAAATTTAAAAATGTAAAAGTTATTTAAATAAAACGCGAGTGCGCAAAATAAAACGTGAAATTTGAGCTACGCTAACCCTACGAACATAAAAATTATATTTCTAGCATCCTAATGATAAAAGAAAATTTATAGAAAAAGAAAAATATTTTTTAGACTTTTTAATTATTTATTATTAATTACTAATATAACTAAATTTAATTATTAAAAATACTAAACTATTTTAGATAAATCTGAAACTTTTTTAATAAATACTACAAACTATTTCTAGTCTAAGAAAAATATAAAAACGTGGGGGTACAGTATAACAATAAGCAGAAATTAAGCAAATAAGCTGGAAAGGCTTAAATAAGCTAAACTAAAAACTACATGTTAAATAAATTAATTTGCAAGGTTAGTTTGAAAAAAGTCCCAAGGGCAGTTGGGAGGGGAACGTGTGCTTGTGTCTGTGTTGACTGGTCAAAGGTAGAGGCCAGGGGTTCGACCCTTGGCTTCTCCCTTGTTATGAAACATTTTTTTTTTTTTCAAATTTTCTAACACAAACTTATTAAATAAATGAAAATGAGCAACTTCTAAAACTAAAACTTTTTCAGAAAAGCAATGAATAAGCAGTTTAAAAATGGAAATTGCAACAGTGGAGGTTTAAGGTTTCAAGTTAGTTGGAAATGAGTTTTTAACAAGCTATAAGCTAACCAAATTAAGTACAAGCTAGAGCCAACCCACTCACAAACCTCACACAGTCTAAAAAAAACATGTACAAACTAATAAATAACATATCAACAAGCAAAACAAAAAAAGATTAACAACCTAAGCTGCTACTGTGATAGCAGCATAACAGCAGTGAGGGTGGTGAGTTTGAGGGCAAAAGTAAGTGAGCTAACAAGCAATTCAAGCCAAACAACTTATGGAACTAGCAAGTCAACCTAGCAGGCTACCCAAATCACTAAGCATCAAGTCCTAAGATCCCAAGATGAGCAAGATGTGGTCTCTTGAAAAATGGGTCAAAATGCAAAAGCTTGGGTGCAGGGCATACCCTTGCCCTGCAAGTCACTTTGGCGGGTTGTGGGGCCCACTAGAAAAATCACAAAAATATGATGTTTGTGGATTCCAGAAGCCAAGGTGGGAGACTACAACCCCTAAAAAGCACAAGGCCTAAAACTTATCACAAAATTATCTAAAATTCTTGCACTTTTGGGTTTTCTGACTTTGAATGCAATTTTTGACTTTTTTAAGAACATGTAACTTAGACTAAACTCAGCTTTGATTGGTTCTAGTACACTTAAAACTTGATAATAAGCTACAATGATGTAAACACAAGCTTAGTTAAACACTTTATGAACTACTTTAATGAAATTTAGAACAAAAAAACACCAACAGTGAAACTGAAAATGAAATTAAAAAGAGATTTGACTTTTTATCAAAAGAGCACTTGATTTTATGGTTTAACTAAGCTATATAGACTTAATATGACATGCTCCATCCATTTGTATCAACTGAAACCCAAAACATAGTGGTGAAATCCATTTATCCAAACACTCCTTTATCAAACCTCATTTGTGATTTTTAAACAATATGGATGACTTGAGGTAAGGAACTGAGGAACAATAATCTAAAATGATGTAATAAGTTGAAACAAACACAAATACACAAACTTAAACATCAAACTCCTAGGATTACTCAATACTGTGCAATTTGGCAGTTGAATATCCTCAAATGATCAATTAAGAATTCCATTGAACAAATTTAGGTAGAAATGCATCTAGCAAACTCAATAAGACATAATAGACACAGAAACACAAAGACAACCTAGAATTAACCAGTGCAACAGTAATATGCCAAAAACTAGAAGATACTCACAAATTGCTTCCAAGCTTAGAAATGAGAACCAGGGATCACAAACAATTCCTCTACCCTCCCATGAGGCTTCTTACCCAAGATCATCCTTACTCCACCATTCTTCTTGCTTCTTTCTTCTTTTCTCCTGATTTTTTTATTTTATAGCTATTTATTTGTATTTTTGGTAATTTTTGAGATTCTTAACTAAACTGATTTAAAATGCCTCAAAAGCTTTGAGAAACTTGTAAGTGAGCTAAGTTAAGCTTAAACAACCATCAAACAACAAATCTTAAGAACATGAAAGTATATTGAGATTTTGCAATAGAAAAAATGGCAACTGTGACTTTTAACAAACAATACTTGAATTAAAGCTTGAAGAAGGTTCATTTCACATTAATGGAACTGATTACAACTATTTTTAATTAAAGAGTACAATTGGAAATTAAAATTAATCTAACAACGACACACTACAACTATATTACAACTACTATTACTCTAAAAAAACTAACTCTTTCTTCTTGGATTCTTTCTTCACTTATAGTCTTCAAAAAAGAGTTTTGGAGGTTTCCCACTTTAGTTTTTGGCCCTAGGATGAATGAAAATGATCATAGCCGTTGAACAATTTTTGGCGGGAAAGACAAAATTATAACTTGGGCCTTTGCTTTTGGCAGGGGGTGTGGGTTTTGTTTTTAAGTGGAGGAAAGTTAGTGTAGAGAGGTGGAGTGTGGGAGTAGAGGTAGCAGGGGTGATGATGGTGTTTTGGCAGGGGAGCAGGTCACGGGTTGAGAGGGAAAGGGAAGTGAGGTGGAAGGTTGACCGGGGTCAAACTAGGAGGGAGTATTATACGTTTTGTGTTTGGGCTTGGATTTGGGCCACAGGGTTTAGGATTTGGATTGGTTAGTGGTTAAAAGGGCTTAGGGGTTGTTTATTGGTTTTGGATTAAGGGTTTATGTTAACAAGGGTTTAAGTTTGGATTGTTAGCTACAAAAGCCCAAGGACCAATTTGTAAATTCTGAATTTTTGGAGGACCAGTTCTGCCAACCTTCTAATGTTATTCCAATGGTCACTTTTTGCCAAGTTTCAATTATATGAGGACCACAATTGAATATTTTCCAAAATTGAATATCCAGGGACTAATTCTGCCAAAATCCAAAGTTGAGGGACCAATCTTGTAATTTTTCCAAACTTTTCATCCAGGGATTAAAAGTGACACATGTGAATTTCCCAAGGATCAAAGTTGACTTTATCTTTTCAAAACATTCCACCAGGGACCAAATCTGCCAAATTATGAAGTTCAGGGACTAGTTTTGTAATTTTCCCAAAGTTATCACCCAAGGATCAAATTTGATAACTTTTGACTTTTAAATGCCTTGGGTTGACTTTTCTTTCATTTTTAAACTTTCAAGGACTAGTTTTATCAATTTATGAAACTTGAGGGACTGAAACTGCCAATTATGCAAACTTTGTTCGTTTTTCATTTGTTTTTAAACATTTTGCATCTAAAACATATAAAACACAGTTTTGGGATAATTTCTGTATTTTGATGCATTTCTGAGTGTTTTTGGATATTTTGCCAGTTCAGATATGATAAAAATGATGAGTATTTACACGCTAGAATAGACCAAAGACCTCTCCTACCTACCCCAAACATGAGACCATATTCTTTAGATCAAAGATATGGAAGACCCAACTTTCAAAATAAAACATATTTTCAAAACAATCCATGGTCTACCCTTTCAAAATATGGAATCGAACAATTGTATTTATTCCTTCAAGACCCAAGAGTTTTCAACTTGGGCTTTTTATGTGCTAACCATGTCGGACCCAAGAAACAATGGGTACCAAAATTTTGAGATGCACTTCAAATGTTAGGTATGCTCTAAGGAAAGGCCACTTTCAAGATCTCAACCTAGTAAAGATATTGACGTTATGCATACCATACTTGAAATCATCTCTAAGGAAAAGGATACAAAACTAGGTAATGTGTCTTGCAATCACACTATTAATCTTGCATCCATTGTAGATAATTCAAATTTGTGGCATAGGAGATTAGGTCATGCTAACATGCGATTAATTCACAACATTGCATCTAAGGAATTAGTTAGGAAATTACCTAAAGAAAAATTTGATTATCATTTTTGTGATGCATGTAAAGTAGGTAAGCAAGTCCATGCAAGTCATAAGCTTATAAACATGATTTCTACATCAAGAATTTTAGAACTATTACATATGGACTTGTTTGGACCATCCGCTATTCAAAGCTATGGAGGAAACTTCTACACTTTAGTAATAGTGGATGACTACTCAAGATTCACTTGGACACTATTTCTAAAAACGAAAAATGAAGCATTTAATAAATTCAAAGCCTTAGGGAAAAATTTGCAAAACCTACTTGGATGTTCAATTGTGTCAATTCGAACGGATCATGGTAGAGAATTTGATAATGAAATTCAATTTGGAGTCTTTTGTGATAAACATGGTATATCTGATAACTTCGCGGCTCCTCGCACTCCTCAATCTAATGGGGTAGTTGAAAGGAAGAACTGGACGTTACAAGAAATGAGTCGCACTATGTTAAATGAACAATCCATACCTCAAAAGTTTTGGTGTCATGCCGTACAAACCGCATCTTACATACTTAATAGGGTCTTGAGTAGAAAAATCATTAATAAAACACCTTATGAGATTCTTAGAGGAAAATGACCATCCCTAGAATACTTTAGAGTTTTTGGTTGTAAATGCTTAATCTTCAACTCATTATAAAACTCTAACAATACTAGTAATTACAATGGGATTTTTCTAGGTTATTCACTAACATCAAGGGCCTACATTGTGCTAAATAAGGAAACCTTAAAAGTTGAAGAATCATATAATGTAATCTTTGGCGAAACTCCCCAAAAATCTAGAACATTGCCTTTAGTTGATGATGACATCATAGAAGAAGATGCATGTCAAAATAAGGTTGAATTGTCTAATAATGATCTAGAGGAAATACTACCTAGAGTGGAAAATATTAAGGAAATAAGAGATCATCCCATAGATCAAGTCATAGGTGAATTAGATGAAAGAACCCTTAGGTCACATGCCCAAGACAAAAGCAATGACTTTGCATTTGTATCAACCATAGAACCTAAGAACATTAAGGAGGCCATAAAAGATGAAAATTGGGTCATGGCAATGCAAGAAGAACTAGATCAATTCTTAAGAAATGATGTATGGATTTTAGTCCCATATCCTAGTGGTTACACTATTATAGGAACTAAGTGGGTTTTTAAAAATAAACTTGACGAAAATGGTGTAGTATGTAGGAACAAGGCTAGGCTAGTAGCTCAAGGTTATAACCAACAAGAAGGTATGGATTATGATGAAACATACGCACCCGTTGCACGATTAGAATCTATAAGAATTTTGCTTGCTTACGCTTGTAGTCATAATTTTAAACTTTTTCAAATGGATGTGAAAAGTGCATTTTTAAATGGAGTCATCGAAGAGGAAGTGTATGTTGCACAACCTCCCAGATTTATTGATTTTCAAAAACCTAATCATGTTTATAAGCTCAAAAAGGCTTTGTATGGACTTAAACAAGCTCCTAAAGCTTGGTATGATAGGTTACAATCTTTTCTCTTGCTTAATGAGTACAAAATGGGTATGGTAGATAATACTTTGTTCACTTAAACAAAAGAACAACATCTTATTATTATTCAAATCTATGTAGATGATATCATTTTTGGGTCAACATGCCAATCGCTTTGCGATAAATTTGCAAACTTAATGCATAATGAGTTCGAAATGAGCATGATGGGTGAACATAGTTTCTTTCTAGGATTACAAATCAAGCAATTAAGTGATGGGATATTTTTCAATCAATCTAAGTATATTGGTGAAATGCTTAAGGAGTTTGGATTGGAAAATTCTAAGGCTACAAAGACCCCTATCTCTAGTAAAAGAGTTCTCACCCTTGACAATGACAACAAATCCGTTGATAGTACTAAGTATAAGGGTATGATAGGAAGCTTGCTCTATCTAGTGGCAAGTAGGCCCGATATAATGTTTAGTGTTTGCCTTTGCGCTAGGTTTCAAGAAAATCTCAAAATTTCCCACTTAGAGGCCGTTAAAAGAATATTTAGGTATATTAAGGGAACTCAACATCCAGGTCTTTGGTATCCAAAGGATTCAGGGGTAAAAGTATTGGTTTATGCCAATTCGGATCATGCGGGAGATATAGTTGATATGAAAAGCACTAGTGGAATATGCACATTTGTAGGTGCTTGTTTAACATCATGGTTCTCTAAGAAACAAACTTCCTTCGCCAACTCCATAACGGAATCCAATTACGTTGCGGCCGGAAGGGCTTGCCAACAAGCGTTATGGATGAAGCAAGCATTTGTTGATTATAACGTCATATTAAACGAAGTACCTATACTATGTGACGATGCGTGCTCTATCAATCTAAATTCAAGCCCAATTGATTACCCTTGCACGAAAACATTGAAATTAGACATCACTTTCTAAAAGACAACATCACTAAGAACCATATCACCGTAGAGAAAATTTCTTGTGATGACAACATCTCTAAGATCCTAGCAAAACCCTTAGATAAAGATCAATTCAATTATTTAAGATTAGAATTAGGAATGAGATTACTAGAAAATGATGAGGATATAAATGATAAATAGGAAATGGTGGAAGAATCTCTAGTACAAGTCTTTAATTATGATCCATTAAACTCCTACTTTTCACAAATAATCATACAACTTTTTGTTTTAACCATTGGATAATAACCCCTTTTTCACATCTTCATCCTCTTTTAAATCTCTAGAGACTTCTCTTAGAACACATAACTTCCTCCACCATACTTTAGAAAATAACTCTTACAATAGGAATCATGTCTCATTCGGAAGGGTCCGTTAACAATAATCAAGGAAATCAATACCCGGAGACCTCTAAGAGATTGAAAAGGTCATTCGCGGATATGATGAAGAAGGAAGGTGATGATAGGATTAAGTTTGAGTATGAGTTAAGGACATTCGCGGAAAGTGAAGTGTGGGACTTAATCAAGGAACCATTAAGTCCAAGGTTGTGTGAAGATGAGTACTCCATTTGTTGTGAAAACACTGCACACATGGTCAATGCTCTCAAAGAATCAAGGATTGAGTTTGGGGTAATGCTCTTGTCCATCCATGAAGGAATCATGGAATTGCTTGCCACTATGTCCAAAATGAATAGGAAGTTGGAAGATGATAAGGTGAATGGGAAAGGGAAGTTAGTGAAAGAAGAGTTCAACCTAGGCACAAACCTAGGGATCTAGACATCACATCTTTATGTTGCCATCAAGTACTAGGATAGTTCTTGTTTAATAAAATGTGTAGCATATTTTGTTCATGTATGCTTGGAATGAAATGCAATCTTTTGGAACTTATATAACTTGTCATATTATTGTGAACTAACTCATGTTGCAAGTCTCCAAATGGTAACCTAACCCATCTTGGAACTTTCACGCGTGAGGATTTCTATGTGATTTCTATGTGTAGCTAGGCCACCGCAAAGGTGAGGCTCTTGACTCATGGATCCCCGCCTTGTAACAAGGGGGAGCAACGATCTAGGGGGAGCTATGTTCAAGGGGGAGCACATTCGGTCCCGCCTTTTTGATTCGACAAAAGGGGGAGAAAGAAAGCAAGAGCGTGAAGACCATTGTAGTAATGTTAAAGGCTTCACGAAAATTACAAGGCAAAGGTCAAGACGCAAGCTCTACACCAAAGGCACGCTTTGTCTTCGCTAAGTTTAGTAATTTTATTTGCTTTCGGTTTTTATTTGTCATCATCAAAAAGGGGGAGATTGTTGAGGCAACATGATCAAGATCTCTTTATGTTTTAATGATGACAAACAAACCATCAAAACACATAAAATAACAAACGTTAGCTCAAAATCGCCAAAGCCAATGTCTGCTCCTGGCGCGCTACCCGCGTGTCAACGCGTGGGTGACGCGCCAGGAGTCTATACGATTCTGGGCGAATTTTGAAAGTCGGCTTTCCCCTTACCCGAAAAATGTGGATCTTTCAATACAGGTATGAATATATTATGTGCTTAATTGAGAACACTCGAAACGAGTTTTGAGACTTGAGATATCCCACTTTTAGAACACCCATTTACGGGAAAACGCCAACTCATGTTTTCTAACTATCGCCTCTAGCCAAGGCTTTTCTAAACTTATGGAGCTTATATATTTCACGTGACATCGTGTTGAAGCATCCATATGCTCATATCCCGTGCTTACGTCTTCTTTAATTACGTAACGGGTTTACTCCCTTATTGGTCAAACTAAGTCAAAGGTCACTTTACGTAAACGCATCCTTTCCCACTTGGGTTATGCTTTACATCAAGGCAAAGCACTTAACTTGTTTGAACCAAGGTATTAGTTGAGAACGTCGAGTCATGGAAAGTCACGAGATATGAAACTATGGATTCTCGACGTTGTGTTACTTGAACTTATAAGTAACCTATGATTTTCTCAACTTATAATCTTAATTGTCTAAACCTTTTCTTCTTAATGAAAATTAGATTATGCCTTAGTCCTCTCCTAATCCCATTTATACATAAGACAAAACCAATCATATCCAAATCAAATATTCTCTTACACAATCTCTTACACAATATCTTACACCCTTACATATTCCCTTACACACTACATCCTAACCATCCATTCCCTTACAACACATCCTAACCCTTTATTTTCAACACATGTGTAATTGTTTGAAACCCTAATATGGCTCCTCTCATCCTAGCCATTGATTTCAAATTACAACACATCACAACCATCTATCCAACCCTTCATCTCTATATCATCACATGTGCTTAATCTCAACCATTGAATTTAAACTAAACTCATCTCAACCATCCATCCAATCTCTCCTATCTATGCCACCACTTGTGTTTGATCTCCACCATCTATTTCAAATAAAACCATCTCAACCCTCCATTTCTCCTTTCCCCCAAGCAAAGCATATTCCTTTGCAATATTCTTTCTCAACCCTAACCTCGGCTTGATCTTAACCATCCATTTCAAATGAACTCATCTCAACCATCCACATTCCACACATGCCAAATTATTTGAAAATCAAGGGAGGCTCCCTTTGATCCTAGCCATCCAATTCAAACCATTTCATCTCAACCCTCCATCTCATTCTTCCCCCCCCCCCAAGCATTGGAATATTCCTTGGCATATTCTTTCTCTCTTTTCTATGCCATGTGAGGAAATACACTTCTACCCCTTTCAAATTACCCTATATACACTTTAAACCCTTGGTACTTTGATTTCTCTTTAAACACTTCACAAAACATTTTCCAAATTGGCTATTTGAGTTAGCAAACCTTAGAATGATTAATGTTCAGGTTTAGTGTGAAGTACAATTGGGGGTTTAGCAAGGATATGTATTTACAAGGTCCAACACCCAAGACAGAGTCCTGGCGCGCTGCCTGCGTGTTGACGCGCGGGTGACGCGCCGACCTCGGTAAATTTTTCCCAAATTTGGGTCTTGGCCTATAAATACCACCCTTGCCTCTTGTATTCCTTACCTCTTGCCATTATTCTTTCTCTCTAGATTTTTTCTCTCTAAACACTCTCAAATCTCTCTATCACAAATCTTGTGTTCTTGATTTTCACACTAACATCTTTGGAAGAACACATATCTTTGCAAGGGAAGAATCACAAGAACCAAATCCACTCTTGTGATTGTGTCGAGGGTCTTCTTTCTTATACCCTTTCTATTACAATCGAGTCACTAGGTTAGGTTAGGACTTGGTTGAACAAACATTCATTCATTCATTCAATTGTTTATAAGGGAAGTCTTGTGTCTTGGTGACCAATCCTAGATTATTGGGGATCTAGTTGGGGTTTGATACTTCTGGTGGGAAGTCTTGGTAGAGATCTTTGTGATCCTTAGGTAAAGTCGAATCGTGAGATTCTTTTGGGTGGTTTCCAAGGGCGGAATATCGTGTGAGTAACTCCTTCTTTGTGAGCATCGATATTGGTGAATATCGGTGGAGTGAATTGTAACGGTTTGTAGTCCACCGAAAGGATTATACTAGTGAATAGTATTGGAGTCGCGGATTCGCAACTTGACGTATGGATGGTATAAACCCCCCATCCGGAACCAGTATATATCGTGGTGTCTCTCTTTACTCGCTTTATATACTTTGATTGTGCTTGTGGTTGTTTGGATTGATTATACAACCACTTGGTTTTCTTTGAGGCTTAAAGTTTTTAAACATCTTAAAAGTCTAAGAAACCGTATTCACCCCCCCCCCCCCCTACGGTTCTACAATCGGGATTGACCGAAAGTTTAACTTTTCACAATTCCACAATTCCTCTTTGACCATTTTTCTTTTATAAGTAGTAAAGATGTGTTAAGCAAGTGAATATGTCACTGTGCTTCTAATACAAAAAAATATATATAAGAATATTCACTTTACATATATACTTATACAGTACGACTTTATGTCCATGCGATCTTTAGAGATACTTTGATTGATTTAGATTTCTTTTAGTTGTTTACAAGTTACAACCCAAATATTGCACCCAGTGAGTGGCCCAATTATAAGGTAATGGCCTAACCACAAGCTGAAGTTTCACTTAATTCGTTTTAAACTAAAAGTGGCGTCGAGACGCTGAGGTTTTATCTATACTACATATACACAAATGAATCTCTCTCTAAAATTTTCAAACTCACAAGAAATAAAGCATGATTTACAACACTTTAATACACCCAATTTTCAAAATTACAACAAAATAAGAATAGTGTACAATAAAAATAAGCATATTGTACAACAAAAATAAGCATGGTGTCATTTTCAAACTAATTTTTATCAAACAACATTAATACTATTATATAGTAGTCATTATAGTCATTAATACACAATATAAAACACCCATCACCAATATGTACAACTATCTAGGCACAATGTACAAAACAATCCAACTCCAAATCAACTACATCACCAACTGCTAACATTAAAAATTTTATCTCTAAACAACTAACTAAATTCGAAAAACAAAATAACAACAAAGAAAGATCTCGGGTTTCTTTATTTGTGATGGATCTTTACAGATCGAAGAATACCCATCATCAATCTATCACATACTCGGAATACAAAAGAAGATCTCGAGCTGTTAAAGATTTCTCAACCGATAATACAAGATCTTACAAGAAACACCCTTCATTGATCTTTAAATAAAAAGAACCAAGAACAAAAGAAAACAACATATCACCTACCTTGTTCGAAACCATAACAAACTCACAACAAGACTTTTAGCCGAAATAAAACACAAAGGGTTTGGTTATGAGTTTAGTGGTTTGTGTTCTTCATTAGTTTCGAGAGCCAAGTAAAAGAAAAAGTGTGTTTGTTGATTTTATTTGCATAAGAAATACAATGGTATTTTTTGATTTGTGTGTTTGTGTTTCGGTGGGTAAAAAAAAGAAGAACAAAAGAGAGGTGGCATTTGAGAAGGAATAAAGAGGTGGCTTACAAAATGAAATGATAAGTGAAATAGAGTTAGTACTTGTATTAGGTTTAGGAAAGTTGTGTTTGGCCCAAGTAGTGGTTTAGGATTATAAATAGTGGGCGAAAATTTTTGTTAATATTTTAGACTACAATTTGTCGTGGGCATTTCTATAACAAGGTTTGTGATACTTGCGTTTGTTGATCGGTTCAAGAAGAAAGAACAAAAATATCACATTTACCTCGTTCGAAAACAAAAAATACAAATAAAAAAAAATAATAAATAATAAAAAAAAAAACAAGATTTTTAATGAACATAAAAACACGTAACCGAATAACATTTGTTCACCGCAAAATATAGTCACAGGGTACCCGCCACTGCATCGCGTGGGTGTCCTGCTAGTAAATACCTATGTGAATAGCGAACTCGGTGTATAGTGTGCGAAAAAATTAATTGCGTTTATTTGGTGTGATCTGTGTGTTTCTCTTTCATCATTTATTTGTGTAAGCCTGATAATTTTAGTTGTGAACTTACAGTTCAATATTTCTCTATTTACTTAAATATTACTCAACAATATTATATTCTTACACTTTTATCCAAAAACATTTTTTTATTAACCAAACTCATATTAGCACAATATCCGTCACCAAATATTATAATGCTATTTGCAATAAAAGAATATATTGAAAGTTTAATTTAAAATTTTAAAAATAAAATAAGATATAGTAAACAATTTAAGACTATAATAAGTTATATAATGTTTGAGACGTGAAGAGTTAATAGTATCAATTACTCCCTTCGTCTCATAATAAGTGTCAAGTTTGACTTTTTAGATTCTTTTTTGTTCAACTTTGAGTTTAAATATTTTTAAATGTGTCATACAATACTTTATGAAAATTATATGAATGAAAAATATATTTGAAACTCAATTCATTCATAAATTTTGCATCAAGTATTATATAGCACAAATAAAAATATTTAATTTTAAAGTTGAACAAGAAAGACTTCAAAAAGTCAAACTGGACACTTATTATGAAACGAAGATAATAATAAATAAATCGCTCCATCAATAAATCAATTAGAAAATATAAGAATTAATGAGTTAAGTACTATTATGTACGGAGTATTAATTTGGAAGTGGATTTGAAAGTAAAAATGATGATGAGTTGATGACATTCAAATGGTTAAAATATTAAGGTCCGTTTGGTTTGGGGTTTTCTTTGGATTTTGGTTTAAAAGGTTCAAATTCATTATTGGTTGCATTTTTATCAAGTGGGTTTAGATTCTTATATCAAATATTTAAAGGTGGGGGAGGTTTCAAAAGTTTTATGACAAAAGTGGCCCATTTGTTTTCTCATCCTTTTATTATTAACGAGGTTTTAAACCCGCGCGTTGCCGCGGGGTGTTTTTATACAACTAATACCCATACAAAGAAATAAAAACAAACTCCTGTTGGTGCGCTTCATCCATTAATCTTAATCTCAAGTTGTGCTGCTCATGTGTAGTATACAATCTTCTGTTGTGTCAACAGAAATATGAAGTAACCAAAAAAATAAAACATAAAGTTATTGATGACATTAGTAACTAAACTAATAGTAAAAGTAAGTATTAAACAGTGACATGGGTAGCTTGTCAAACCCCTTTGTGTCTACAGGTGTCTTTGTACTGCTTATGGTATGACTAAGAAATTGCCTTTTAAAAGCTAGTCTGTCCTAATCTTCACAACTCATTTCGAGCATTTTGCACCCTTGAATTCCAACTCTCAGTCTTCCCCCTTTGGTCTCATTCGTTAATCTTCCCATATGGTTTTAGAACACTGAGCAATGGTGCAGTGGGCTGAGTAGCCGAGACTATCAGTCATTATATCCAATGAACTCACTGCAAACTGTTTACAAACCAGACAAAAAATTTATCTACGAATCACATATGAACAAATTACAAACAAATCTCTAACTACTATACCTACATCTGCTCAGCGTCTTTGCTCCCGATGAAACGGTCATATTTTTAGAATTAGTGTTATCCATTTAAACCAAAGGTGAAAAAATGAGGGGGTCAGGTCAAAGAAGTTGATCAATGGGTCAAAATGAGTTCGTGTCAAAACGGGTCAATTTTACTTGTCAAATTGGATTGTGTTTAGGCCAAACGACCAACACCTTTTTTGTACATTTCTTCCAGATATGCAAATAATTACAGTAACATGGTAGTTATATTTCATTATAATAGTACAACAGTAATTCCACCTATGTTATAACAAAGTGAAAGACGAGGTTCTATGACTTTGACTTTTGACCCGTTCATTTTTTTGGTTAAGAAGCTAATCTCAACCTGATTGTGCAGATAGTGATAACATAACAATATAAATGGATTTTTATGAAACCAATGCTAATATAGTTAAAATGGTGTCTATTTGAAAACTTGCGTTGCTCCGATATTAGTTGTGTACTTGTGTAATTTTAGTGATGCCCGTAGCTACTTACCTGAGAATCCTTCCTTCGGCAACTGATAAGAAATAAATGTAAGGAAACCATTAAGGATTACGCGAGGCTAACCTCTTTGCCTTGGACGTGTTGGCCCGTTGTCGCGTTTGTCCAGATTTGGGCCTGGTGCAGGACCAAAAGAAGGATGCTGAATTGCATAACTAAAAGTCCAGATGATAGTGCATGGCTCTTCAAAGTTAAGGAAAATCAAAGAGTTAGAATGCATATCATTAAACATTTTATACAAAAAAAATGTGAATATTAACTAATTTCCATCCTATAAACAACCCCGTTACTCAGATATGGACTTTGGTAGAAGGGAGATAGGCTACTGTTATTTTCTTAGCAAATGACCTACTTTGTAAAAACGAACAATTAGTGTTTCAAGCCACCCTTCAACTATTAGCTCGAGTAAGCATACACATTTCGGCTGTTCATACATGGGAAGATATGGTCAAAGATTTGATGGTAATAAAACATACCTGACATATGTTACATTTTGTGTTTTCCTGTTCTCTTGCATTCTTTATTTCTCGAGTAAAATTAATTAATTAGTGGTATGTACATTTATAGGAAGAAGTAGACTCCACAGGTAAAGCAAAAAACGTGAATCTAACGCGAGGGAATCGAAAGATAGTAAGCCTTAAAGCACAGAATATACCTTTTGTATCAAAATTTCTATACTTCGATTCTATGTACAATTTATAAATAATGGAACTGACGATATAAAATCTCGATATTATAATACCTTTTGGTATCATAAAATATGGTTTTTAACTTTTTATAACAACTTTATAATGTGTCTCGATCATTAGCACCACCATTTGGTCCTTTTCCTACTGACCCATATCTTACCCATGAGGATCTGTCACTATCTGTGTGTTGCGTTAAACCATGCCCATTTTTACCTGTTTGCAACATTTTAATTTCGGTGTGGCATTATCATAATTTTGATTGTGTGGACACTCAAACTTTATTAAAGATCAAAGATTTATAAATCACAGGCACATATACACTAATATTACTAATTCATTATGCATGAAGAAATCATAAAAATATAAGAATGCACATGCGCGAAAAGCATGCTCAAAGGCAGATGGGATGCTTACCAATCGATGAAATTAGCTGTTGCGGTTGTCCATTCCCGCAAGGCAAACAAATTTTCGATGTTTTCCAATTTCACCCTTACCTCATTTCATGATTCCTAGTTCTAATCCATATTATCTTCACCTTAAATAACATGTGTTCGATAAGCTTAATTCATAACAGCTAGATAAGTTTAGAAGGGTCTGATTCGTCTAATAGCAATGTAGATTTCATATCAGCTAGATAGTCTTAAAAAACATTTAAAATAGCCTCTGGCATAGAATGATATAACGTTGCATATCTTTATTCTCATTTGAAAATGCATTCCTCTTTGACTAACTCGTTTTGGTTTTATATATTAATTATAGTAAATTAAACCATGGCACAACTTATTGTGGCTGTAACACAGAAACCCAAAGACAGAAGTGCATGAGAAAGCTATAAACTGATCATATAATTTACTTTTATATGTACCTTTGAAAGGTGAACATTGATGCCACCATGTTTGTTATCCCAACCAAATTCATCCACGGTGTCTCCAGCCGTGTAGTTTTTTTGACACCTTCTGCAACCAAGCTGCTACCCAAAGCAATTATCCTGCATAGGTAAAACTAACCCGTTAACAACAATGCTTGTATCTATTCGTTTAGATTGCCATTCAGCTTTTCAACCACAAAATGATAATAAACAGCGAATAAGCATTGCATTTTCTCACATTTTCACTTTATACACATTACATTCATAATTCATAACATGTTATGCTAACATGTAATTGCGGACCTATGTTGTTATAACTGACCTCACTTTCAATGCAGTGAAGCAAAAATGTAGTAAAATTTTCTTTTTTACCTTGGATTAGGATTTCCATTGACCACTCTTTGCCCGTATTTTCTCCATCTATAACCATTATCGAGTACAACAATATCACTCGTGGTTCGAACCACAGGCCATTTTGCATCAGTCTCCATGTGTACTGCTTCTCCGAGCAAGAAACTATTGCTTCAGAAGCCCGTGACAGCAAAGAGTTCAAATACCATCCGGTTAACCTATTGACAAAATCATAAGAAAATTATCTCATTTCTTATGCCATAAAGCTCTAAGGTTGAAGGAAGGGGTACCTCATTTTTTCAGCCAAGACAAAATATCCCAAAGCCTTGTATTTTACCCGGATATTTCTGCCAATAAAAAGATGTTAGATCAATGAAATCATTTACAGAATCAATCACATTTCATATATTGGAGAGTCATCAAGAAAAAAACAACCAACTTAGTGCATCACTTTTGTACTTTTTCTGTTTACCTAATCAAATTATAAAATGATTTCAACGATCTTACTGGCTCAGTGATATTATCTTAGTCCTCTATAGCATCTGTAAACTTTTCAACATCCTGGTCATCAATTACCCATGCCTGAGTAAGAGGTAAACTGCGAGTGTCACACATTTTTCGAAGCACCCAAGATTTTATACATCTCAATTCCCCCGGGAACCTGTATAAGAAAGATAAGACACACATAAGGAATCCGAAGCAAAAGAAGGTTCAGATGCAAAAAGAAAAAGAAGGCTTAGATATTAAAATTTAGCAATGGAATATTAGATAATAAATTAGCAAGATCCAACTGACATTCGATGCCGGACCATACTGATTGGATTTTCATATGAAATGGGCATTCCCAATTTGATATAGTCGGCGGCAATTTAATGCTTATTTTCTAATAAAAGTATCATAATAAAAAAAATGCAAACTCGAATCCGAAACTGAATCAAACTTAATGTAAGAAAACCGAAGTAGTAACAATAACCAAAAAAAAATATTTCGCATACCAATTCCTCGACCTGGCCCAGTAATCCATACAACCTTTAATTCATTGAAAAACAACAACAAAGTAGATTATATTTTTGTTTCTAATCCAAATAGGTTGCTAAGAACACAGGAAACCATATCGTTACCTTAATACCAGGGAGTTGACGGTTTCCTTTTTTTTACCTGCCAGCCATTGTTGCAAATCTCCAAATGAAACTCATCATGTATGATTGGCATTTGTATCCACGCAAAAAAGGACATGTAAGCTGAAATGAGATAACCTCGTAGGCCCAAAATAATCAAGCTTACGCGAATATTTTAGATCTTTCAAATATAAAACTTTAAATGCAATGAATACAAATACAGAGCGTACATTCAAATAGAAGTTTAAGATAAAATTGAAAGATTCTTTCTTTCTTTTTTCATTAGTCTAAAACTAAGAAGTTGCTGGAAACAAAAATTATAAATTTCGGTGGTTACCTTTAACCCGGAACAGAAGCAAGGGAAAAAACCAAGAATAAGTTAGACTGAAAAAAAAAACCCATACAATTAACATGAATCCTAAAATGCCTTTGACGCGTATTTCCTGGTACACATACATAAAGATCGAGATTCAGATGTTTCTACCATACCTAGACCGTGAAATAGCAGTGGCTGCAACTGCTATTACAGTAAAAGCTAAAGAGTTACCCTCGCCAAATAACTGGTCCTATGGTCCGCTTCCAAGAGAGTTCAAAACCTATTTGGGAATACAAACATCTCAAGATAATAAACAATCAAGTATAAAAGCTACATAATTCTTAATTAGAATAGTTATGTGAAAGTGAAACGTCTCGACACCATCAAATAACTCCCTTACTCCAACCAAACAACTCACTTTCGGGTTGAAGTATACACCAACCATTTAAGATGTTTGCTATATTAAATCAAATATTAACTTTTATAAGCAGAAACATGCCGAAATCCTGGCGTACAATCTGACTCCCAACTCATGAGTTACACTATTCTTTCAGCTTCAATTATTATTCTTAAAAAGATTACATGGTTTTTAAATTAGGCATGAAGATGCATAAAAAAGCCAAAATCTTTTTTCACATGACTCATTCCAAATAAAAAAAGCCCAAAATTTTGGTACTAAAAAATTACCTCAATTAACACATCAAAATCAATACTTTTTCACATGGCTCATTCTAAAATATGATAATATCAAATGAGTATTCATTAAAAAGTGATGAACTATTTTTTTTTTTTTTTTTTAGAAAAGGCCCATTTCTTATTTCAAATGGATACTAAAAAGAGAGCTAAATCAACCTTTCAAACATCATCAAGATTCATTAAAAAAAAACATCATCAAGATCGAAGCCTTTTCACATGGGTCATCTTAAAATATGATTATATGAAATGGATATTCAATAAAAACTAATAATTTACTGAAATCAAAGTGAGTTCTAGTTGACTTAATATAATCTTTACCATAAAAGATGATGCTATTGAGAGTTGAAAAGAGCAGCAGACAAAGAACTTTTTAAAGCCACCATTGTAATCAAAGTCAAAAATGAAGCTGCTCATTTTTTAAATTTCAGCAGAACAGTCGGCTATAAGAATAACTCAGCAAACAGTCCCCTTTTTTACATGTATATAAATTCTGGACCCAAGAATTTCCAGCAATGAACCTAAATTCTATCTAAAGTTTTCAGCAAATATAGATTGCAAAAGTAAATAATTCTTGAAACAAAATATGCAAAGAATGTAAACTGTAAATCTGTAAGAAAGATATACATATTTCTTAATAATTTCCCCTGTTTCGGCCCGTTTCTGAGACTGTGCTAAATAATGACCCAACAATGTACTTTGAAACAACACGTTTGACCCGCACACCCATTTAATTTTAACCCATTACCCATTAAAAGTAAATCACTACATCTATGACATTTATTTTAGCCTTATATGGTACCTCTTTTATAAAACCGTTATATCTCCAACCTAACATAGTTTTTTAATTTGCCTAAAGTGATAACTTAACTGATTCCACTTTCCGCCACAGAACCCAAATCAGAAAAGAATGCAACACCGAGGGTCGGTGGTGCTTCCATCTCAGTTGCAGAACAACGGTTGGTGCCATCCCTAAAAATGCGTGGACCAAAGTCCAGGACCTTTGGAACACGTCTATAACCTACAAAGACAAAAGAATAATACATAAGCATGAATCCATTTACTTGAAACTGAGCATATTATTAATAGTTACCATTAGACATTCATTAGTTCCTCATGATATTGGTCGCAACATGATCTACAAATTCATGTTTTCAACAGGCTCATGGGTTCATTTTGGTTATGAGAAAGTCAAGGCCTCGTGTTTTCAACATGCTCATCGGTTCATTTTGGTTTTGAGAAAGTCAAGGCCACTCTTTTATTCTAGTGGGTGAATAAGCTGAAGTTGATGAGGTGATAAGCTCGAAAGAGTCAGCCCCCTAAATTAATACGACACCCCGAAAGGCAAATGGGACACAAAGTTTATAAAAGGGTTTTGGAGATTGGTCAAATTAAAATGGGTATCTGTTTTTTAAAAGAGAGCAGGCACAAAACTACCTGCTTAAGAATTTACTATAATATAAATATTTTCATTCAAACAATCAAAACTAACGTATTCTATATAAGCAATGTGCACTTAAATAAGTAATCCCAAAAGCACTCTAAGTACTTAAAATACACAGGTTTTATTCATATAGTGCCTTGTATATACCAGGCATATCTTGTTTAAACTAAAATGCTTTGTATACCTTCAATCTTGGGTTGTGGTTGTGGTTCCTTAACCAACTTTGGCGTCATCCTTATCCAGTCCTTCAGCTGCAAAATCAACATCAGCCTAAAGGTTTTCCCTCCACATCCCAGCTTCAAAATCAACATCACCGCACCCTTTTTAGCAATTCATACATCCTACTCAAAATAGTTCGAGCCTGGAATCAAACATAAAAGCATGAATAAAATTACAAACTTTTTATAAAAAATAATAAAAACCCACATATCAAAAAAAAAAAAAAAAAAAAAAAAAAAAAAAAAAAAAAAAAAAAAATCCAATATGTAAAGAAACCCACTAAAACCAAAACCCTAAAACCTACCATACAAAGCTAAAACCCATGTGTGACAGAGACCAAACAAAAGCCCTAAAATCTACCATACCTTTAATTTGAAAGACGGATTCTAATCATTCATCAAAAGCCCCAATTTTTCATAATTAATAGCAACAAATTAAGATTCACAAAATCATAAATACCTTTAAACACTCGTCCACCATTATAACAACGAAGAGTTGGTGGGAAGTTGTGGGTATATGTGTGTTTTTTTAACCGTGTATGTATGCTCTCGAAGAATCCAGAAGAAAGGGTACAAAAATCACAAATAAGCTACCCCCGTTTAAAAATTATTGTCGGATCGGAGCAATAAAATTGTTTCCCCGCTACTGTAGCTACACACACATGTTGCACTGTAGTTATAAGTGAGCTGGAGCGAACCTTTTCTACCCATCGGGTTTTTCTCCGGTGTCGGAGCAAAAAGGTGAGAGAAGAGAGATGGGAAAGTGTGAGAGAGACCCGAGTAGCTTTTGGGTATCAGTTTCGGTTTTCGGGTAAAAAAAATAAAGTGGTTGCCTACTAAGCTATGATGAACAGTAAACGGTTTTTATACTATTGTATAATATAAATAATTTTAAATATATTTTAATATATAATATATGTTTAAATATTATTTGTCTCTCCTACTTCAAATCTAAATATTAGTTCTAAAAGGCATGCAAAGGCCTCACAAAGGCGTGAGACTTGATTATGCCGTCACGCCACGCGTTATGCCTGCCACGTCTTTTTGTAAACTCGATATATATGAAATGTGATATAAATATATAAATATTTTTATATTTTATGCCGCCTTATATCACGCCTTATAAATGTAAAAGCTTCGCCTTAACCGCTAAGGCATGAGGCTTGGTTATGCCGCCACACAAAATCTCGCGTTATTTATAACCTTAATCTAAATTCAAATCTTAAAGCAAATTCAAATCTAAATCATGATCATAAACCCATCTACAAACCAAACGGGCCCTTAGTCAAAATAAGTGATAGAAGGTTGATCAACACATTTCTCATTTTCAGAGTTTTTAAGTACAAACATTCTACTTTGAATATATACCTTTCGTCTCAAAATAAGTGTCCACTTTGACTTTTTAAAGTTTTTCTTTTACAACTTTTACCTTAAATATTTTTATTTGTGTTATATAATAGTTGATAAAAATTCTACAATGAAGATACATATATAACTTAATTTATTTATATATTTTGTATCAAATATTATATAACACAAATAAAAATATTTAAAGTCTAAGTCGAAAAACAAAGAGTTAAAAAAAGTCAAAAGTTGACACTTGTTTTGAGATGAAGATAGAAATATTTAAGTAAGGGATTGAGATCCTCTAAAAGTTGAAATAAACATGATACATCATATTCACCGGTCACAAATTAGATAAATAATTAAAATTTTTTACTTTGAATGAAAAGATAGGACCCACATGTATGCCTCCTCTCACAAACATAAACAACATAACATATCATGTTTGTTTGATGGGTTTGAAATTGTGCGTGTAGTTTCCAACCAAAAAAAAAAGTTGTTTGGTACTAAAATGTAGTCCAAATATTTGGTTTCAATGTCAATTATTTTCTATGGACAATTCCATACAAGAAAGGTTTAGTAAAAAAAGAATCTAACATGTTTTGTTTTTTCTATAAAAATTGGGCATTTCTTTTATGTAAAAACAAAGGTTGCAAAAATCGTGAATCGGTAGTGAGGCGGTCGACCACCTTGTAGCTTGTAATCGGTCTAAGAGGGATTAATCGGATTAGCATTTATGGTAAATTTTGGGTATTTCCGACAAGTTTTGGGTATTTTGGCGAGTTTTAGGTATTTTCGGCAAGATTTTTTTGTAAAAATCAACATGTAATAGATTTAAACTGTTACTATAAGTGATCAAAATAAGTTTACGGTGAGTTTTGGGTACTTCCGACAAGATTTGTAGGTTTCCTGCAAGTTTGACTAGCATTGACCACCGTTGCTCGTCGTTGACCACGATTGACCTATTTGTTAGAACCAGTAACATAAATCGGCAAGGTTGGTGACCATGTATTGCCTATGCACTGATTAATCGGCCTTATAGACATTTTTTTTGCAACACTGATGTAAACCATTCATTGTAATTTAAACATTATTTTATAACAAAAAAAGATTAATTAATTTTCATTTTTATATATTTAAAATATAATATGATACCATTTATATTCTCTCATATTTATTTTCTTAAAACATACCCTAAATTCAAATCCAAATTTATATCCATATCCAAATCTCTTAACAAATCAAATGAAACCTTAGTCTTTTGAGTAAGTAAATAAGTGATTAAAACTTTGTTTTACTTAAGATATGCGAGCCAATTTGTTATTGTATATTGTGAGCATGGTTCTAAAGCACGCAATGCTCTCGGAAAGGTCCTGCAAAGGCGTGAGGTTTAGTCATTGTCACACCCCCAAAATCGGGTCCAGCGGAAACATACATGTAGCTGGGGTGTAACTCAATTGGTATTACAACACAGGTTCAAAAATGGTTTTCACTTGAATCAATTAGAATAAAATAGCTTAATCAAAAATGTTGAATTTACATTTTTAATAGTAGTGCGGAAGTAGGCCCTTAAAATAGTTTTAAAACGGTCCCCAATGAATATCAGAGTCTTCTATGACTATGTCATGCCCTGCCAAAACCTCCAGTAGCGTAACATTGCTTAATACCTGAAAATACATGCTAAAAAGTGTCAACACGAGGTTGGTGAGTTCATAAGTTGTATTAAAACAAATGTGTTGTGAGTTCCATAGAGGGTTCTGTGACCATTGTGTGGCTCACAGTGTCATGAAAATAGTGTTTACCTTACAGTAAAAATTAAAATTGTGGACCATGAGTAGAGTGTGTGATCACTACAATGAATATAATGTCACATAGTAAATAGTCTTATTACGCTAGCACTAAGTTCATGCAACCGAAGCTACGACAGTATGCATGCTCTAGGAGCATGTTAAATATAAAGGCCCGGCAAGTGTTTATCCCGTTACACTTGTAATTCGACATGTTATACGCTCGCGTTTGCCTATCCGGTCAAACCGAACGGGGGAGTCACCACCAATAGATCTATTTATAACATTCGCGCTTCCCAGCAGGAATTGACGGTTCATGAGTTTAGGCATAGTGGGATTCAAGGGCTTAGGCTAATCCGCGTAATAGTTTAAATAAAGCATAAGTTTCAGTGTGGTCCATAAAAGTGTTTGCATAAAAGCAATTGTTCATAAAGTGTGTCGCATGTTTATAAAATGCTTGTGTATGCGAGAAAATAATCAAGTATGCAACCAATATACACATAGGTGTATTTGAATAATCAATCAAGTATTCAGAGAAACAGTAGTGTTTAAGTATACAATTGCGCATTCAAATAAACAATCATTGAGTTTAGTTAAAAACGAGCATGTATTCTCCCCCAAAACAGTTATAAAAACAAGTAAAAGTAGGGGGTATGAACTCACCTGGTGCGATAGCTATGATGACAAAAGTGGATACACTGAAATGAGGCACGATCTCTAATCGCAACCTACTATGAATGATAGTTTCTAATGTAAGAAATGAAATGATGCTACACATGCAAGTACGTATGTTATCGATACCACTCATTAGTTTTGAAAATAACGTTTATCGTCGACAAATATGTCTTTGACGTCTCGTTAGGTTAATAACCACTTTTCAGGTAAATATGTTGAAATGGTACTCCACGATCCTCGTTTGGTGCTTTATCGGTAAATATAAGGTTTTCGTCGCCAAATATAACATTTTCATTACTTGAAAATATGACCAAAATGGCCTCGCAAAACTAGTCGCGAAATATTGTACGTTATGTGTTAATGGTCAAGCTCGGCATTTTCGAAAACCTTGCAACAATGTCTAGAAGTCATGTCATTTAACTTTTGGCGATACGGGTCTCGATCGATGAGAAAATCGACTCTTATTGTTGTTACATGAAAGTATTGTGTTCAATACTTAGAAAATTCTATTATAGTAAAAGCTGTCAAAATATATATAGTTTATCGGGTATATAGATGAAGTCGTAGTTTATTCGTTACGAGTCCAATGATCAAACGGCCAATTGATTTGAAAAGCTTGCTGGGAGATCTTGATTTCATAAAACTACGGCTCGGACTCAAACTGATCCGATCATAAAGAAAAACAGCCGAGAAAGTGGTGTCTCGCAAAGACAGTTTTGCGGCAAAATAATAATAGAAAAGCTGATGGAAAATATATATATTCGTCTAAGTTCAAACGCTTGTATCTTTTTCGTTATAAGCTCGTTTTCTACGTTCTTTATATCCCCGGAATAGTGGGATGGCATACTAATATCTTTTTGATAAGTCGGGACGGCTAGATCAAGTTTTAGGCCTCGAAACAGTCCATGAAAATCGTGGGACAGCAAGAAATTTTTCAGAAAATAGTTTTTGTCGTTAAAATTGAAAATAGCATATCTTTTTCGTCGTAACTCGGATTTTAGTGATTCAAGCGGCCACGGTTTCGTTTTTGAAAGTATTTTCTGAATATCTAACCCAATGTTACCCGGAAACCCCTGAGTTTTCTGAAATTGGCGATTTGGGACAGAACCTATATTTGAAAGTATTTTTCGTTGTTAATATTCGGAAAATCATATCTCCTTCGTTATTAACTCGTTTTCATCCCCGTTTTCGGCCATAGTTTCGTCTCGGAATGTATTTTCTAAATCTTTGGTCTAAAATTACACCCTAGACCCTGAGTTTCCCACGTTTAACAAAAATGGACAGTAGCTTTTATATAGTTGTAAAAATCAACTTTTCTAGTTTGTAACTTGTTCAAGACTTAACCAAACTATCTCAAATCAACTACACAAGTACCAAGTCCTACCATACACCTTCTTAGGGTGTCATGGGTTCCTAGACATCACCAATCTTAGTGGATCTAATGAGATTGCTAGTAAAAATTGTAGATCTATGTTTATAAAGAAAGAAATGAGTAATAAGTGGTATGGATCTTACATACTTGCATGTTTTACCACTATATCTTGAAAATACATAAAAATATAAAGTAAGTGAAAGTATGAAAAGATCAAAAATATTCTTGAAGCTTACTTGAATATTTGAGGCGATTTGAAGATGCTTATGTATATAACCTAGGGTTTTTACCACAAAACCCCAACTAGATCATAATTTGAACTTGATTTAACACTTGGATCTTGAAAGTTAGTGATTTCTTCCTTGTGTTTGATCCATGGCCGATCCACCCCAAAGAGAGAAAGAAAGGAAATTTGCTAGTTTTTCTTGTATGTATATGTGAAGAAATGTGAGAAATGGAGTATATATATATAATCTTGGTCAAATGTAATTAATGTGGTCCAAGTCTTATGGTCTTAGGGGAGGGGGGGCGGCACCCAAAAAGGAGGGAAACAAGGGTGTGTGTTTTGTGGACTAATTTAATGAGCTTGTCCCAATTGTAAGTATTGGTTAGATATTTTGTATTTTAGGTGTTATCGGGTACCGAGTTAACTAAAAATAAATGTTACCGAGGTGAAATAAAAGACGAAGAAGTTGTAAAAGTTGTAAAATATTATTCCTTGTAAGAATCGGGTGTTAGAATAATTATTGGGTTGAAATATCGTAAACCGACGAGTTATAAGCTCCGTACGTAAAACGTAATAATGGATTTCAAAGCACCGGTAAATTAATAATAAAATTTTTATATTATTATAATGAGTGTGAAAATATGTTAGGATCGTAGTCGGGAGTATCGGGTATACATTAGTAGTAAAACTGAGTGGTATCGTTAATTACAAATTAAGCATACGTATATAGAAATAATGCATCTCCGTGTAGTAACTAATGTGATAATGATTATGTGTAGACTACTCCAGTCTATATGATTGTGTCATTAATGAATGATGTATGAATTCGCAGCTAAACCTAACTGGTTACGCGAATTTGAAGACTTGTAAACTCAGTTTACGATGAAATGAACGGCAATCGTGAATAGTGATTTCCTTCCGGAAATGAATAGTATCATATGAATAGTAAAATTTTGAACGCTTCTCGGAATTACAAACTGACTCCGAAAATGATGAATAGTAAAATAATGAATAGTGACCGGTGAATAGTAAATGATGATAGTGAATAGGAGAAATGTCCTGAAAATGCGGGTTGTTACAGTCTCATCCCCTTAAAAGGAACTTCGTCCCGAAGTTCAGTTTGTGTTGGTCTCTAGAGTGGTATTGGTGAAAAGATGATGATTTTTATCGTGTAAGCTATTGAGCTCTAACAAGGTTCAAGTCTGACGGCCACTAGGCCTACTCTGTCAGAAATAGTAAATGGTTCAGTGTGTATCGGGTTTAACTTTCTGAAGTTTTCTAAATGGTATCATGCCTTTCCTAGGCAGAACTTTCAACATAATCCTGCCACGAACTTGAAATTCTAATGGTTTGCAACTTATCGAATTTGTAACTGATTCTTGATTTGTAGGAAATTCCTGGTTATTTCATGAATGCTTACGGGACTAGTGAGTTGGGTTTTTCCAAATTTTCAATCCGTCAATGAATGTTGGCACTTCGGCCATAGAGTGCTTTAAATGGTGTAGTCTCTACACTCGTGTGGTAACTAAGGTTGCAACTGAATTTGATTTATGGCAAATGGTTAATCCAACCATTTCTAGTGTCAATCACACCCGGTTTGGGCATATCTCCCTATGTTTGAATCAACCTCAAATTCCGACCATTGGTCTGAAGATAATAGGTTGTGTGGTTCCAAAGAGATCTTAATGAAATCGTTAGGAGTTGAGGTGAATCAAATTTCTTTATTAGGAATAATTGAAATGGGTATCATGAATCTTGTTTTGAAAGACTTACAGGGTTAAATCCGTAAAAGGGTGTTGTTGAAAATAATAGATTAGGATAAGGTTGTGATCCTCCGCAGGATGTCAGGAATTGAGTCTTTCTCCACCTACGGTGCTTAGTCTCCATTACTAAGAGTTTCCCCAAGTTATAGGTCATCAACTCACAAACTCCTAAAGGTATAAGTGAGGTAATATAGTGATTGATTTTCAAAGTTTGTGTTGAGATTGTGTGTTTTGTTCATAAACCTTCCCTGAATAAATGAATTTACAATTTTAAGCAAACGGCTTTCTAAGTAACATTTTTCTTGATGTTTCAAAATTTAATAGTTATGCAAGATAGGACAATTTTTCAACGTAAGGTGGATAATATGGTTTACCAAAGATCGATGTTTAAAATTTTCTAACATTCAATAGTTTTGTAAAAGATTAACCAAAAGGAATTTGCTTGTCAAAATAAGTGCCTCAGAAAAGTATTTCTTACAAGATATATGTTTTGTATAACTGTAGTTTGGAGAAAAATCCATTTAAAATTGAAAGTATTAAGAGGATAAAATAGTCAGGTATGTATGTCTGCATAAATGCATAGGTGTGTAACATGTTTAAATAAAGTCTATTGGTGAGGACATGTTCAATCTATAGTCTTGGTTAGGAGGTTGGATTTATCTCTATGGTGTTGCTTAGTGAGCATTTGCATCTAAACAAATCTTGTAATTCGATCAAGCCGATATTTTCCAGATGGTGGAATTGTGGCAATCAGGCCAGTGATAGTGGTTCGAATGGTTTTATGATATCTTGAGATTTCTGTTGAGTTTTGAAGGGTTTCAATGTACCGAGGGATCCTCCTTATAGATGGTATGGAAAGTCTTTCCTAGGGAGGTCATTGATAATATCCACTTATCAATATAGGGAGTAGTGAGGGATGAATGACATCGGAGTGTATAGAGTGTTAGCTAATTCCTTATATGGGGATGGGGGAAGGAAATGATAGTGAGGGTGAGAAGGGAAGAGACTGTGACAACTAAACATAATAAGATTGTGATGAAAGAAAACACTGTGATGTAAGTGTATCGTGCATAGACGTGAATGTTCATGAGATGAAATGACCAGTTGACGTGCTTCTAATCGGTGGTTCACGAAGTGATGAAAAGTATGAATGTTCCAACAACGAGGGTATACACATACCTGAATGAAACCTTTGAAAATTGAGTAAAGGATTCAATCCAGACATAATCTTATTATAACCACTCTCAGTGTTGCAAAATTCACTTCTGAGTCAGACATAGGTGGTCAGCCTATATCTCACTATCCCGGGTTGAATATAAATGACCAGTCTATATTCCACCTAGGTTCCATGAATTTTGAAATACTCAGCTCAGTTATACTAATACCATGTCCTTCACAATACCAAGACGTTCTAAAAGACAAAAGCAAGTGACCAAACTCGAGGTCGATTGATGAAACTATGCAAGGAAAACATAATGCGGCGACATATATAATACGTGAACATGCTTATATGAAAGACAATTGTAGTAATCAACTATAATAACTGAATATAGTACATCAGATAATGAGACACAAATCTCATCACCTAAGTCAGCAAATAACCACAAATGAGGCTTCAGCTTGGCAGGCAGGCACGTGACGGTCATAGGGTTGAGTTTTCGTAAAAGTAGCTATAGTCTAGGTTTTAAAAACACTTAGTTCGCTATAGCCAAAGCTCTGATACCAATCTGTCACACCCCCAAAATCGGGTCCAGCGGAAACATACGTGTAGCTGGGGTGTAACTCAATTGGTATTACAACACAGGTTCAAAAATGGTTTTCACTTGAATCAATTAGAATAAAATAGCTTAATCAAAAATGTTGAATTTACATTTTTAATAGTAGTGCGGAAGTAGGCCCTTAAAATAGTTTTAAAACGGTCCCCAATGAATATCAGAGTCTTCTATCACCATGCCATGCCCTGCCAAAACCTCCAGTAGCGTACCATTGCTTAATACCTGAAAATACATGCTAAAAAGTGTCAACACGAGGTTGGTGAGTTCATAAGTTGTATTAAAACAAATGTGTTGTGAGTTCCATAGAGGGTTCTGTGACCATTGTGTGGCTCACAATGTCATGAAAATAGTGTTTACCTTACAGTAAAAATTAAAATTGTGGACCATGAGTAGAGTGTGTGATCACTACAACGAATATAATGTCACATAGTAAATAGTCTTATTACGCTAGCACTAAGTTCATGCAACCGAAGCTACGACAGTGTGCATGCTCTAGGAGCATGTTAAATATAAAGGCCCAGCAAGTGTTTATCCCGTTACACTTGTAATTCGACATGTTATACACTCGCGTTTGCCTATCCAGTCAAACCGAACAGGGGAGTCACCACCAATAGATCTATTTATAACATTCGCGCTTCCCAGCAGGAATTGACGGTTCATGAGTTTGGGCATAGTGGGATTCAAGGGCTTAGGCTAATCCGCGTAATAGTTTAAATAAAGCATAAGTTTCAGTGTGGTCCATAAAAGTGTTTGCATAAAAGCAATTGTTCATAAAGTGTGTCGCATGTTTATAAAATGCTTGTGTATGCGAGAAAATAATCAAGTATGCAACCAATATACACATAGGTGTATTTGAATAATCAATCAAGTATTCAGAGAAACAGTAGTGTTTAAGTATACAATTGCGCATTCAAATAAACAATCATTGAGTTTAGTTAAAAACGAGCATGTATTCTCCCCCAAAACAGTTATAAAAACAAGTAAAAGTAGGGGGTATGAACTCACCTGGTGCGATAGCTATGATGACAAAAGTGGATACACTGAAATGAGGCACGATCTCTAATCGCAACCTAATATGAATGATAGTTTCTAATGTAAGAAATGAAATGATGCTACACATGCAAGTACGTATGTTATCGATACCACTCATTAGTTTTGAAAATAACGTTTATCGTCGACAAATACGTCTTTGATGTCTCGTTAGGTTAATAACCACTTTTCAGGTAAATATGTTGAAATGGTACTCCACGATCTTCGTTTGGTGCTTTATCGGTAAATATAAGGTTTTCGTCGCCAAATATAACATTTTCATTACTTGAAAATATGACCAAAATGGCCTCGCAAAACTAGTCGCGAAATATTGTACGTTATGTGTTAATGGTCAAGCTCGGCATTTTCGAAAACCTTGCAACAATGTCTAGAAGTCATGTCATTTAACCTTTGGCGATACGGGTCTCGATCGATGAGAAAATCGACTCTTATTGTTGTTACATGAAAGTATTGTGTTCAATACTTAGAAAATTCCATTATAGTAAAAGCTGTCAAAATATATATAGTTTATCAGGTATATAGATGAGGTCGTAGTTTATTCGTTACGAGTCCAATGATCAAACGGCCAATTGATTTGAAAAGCTTGCTGGGAGATCTTGATTTCATAAAACTACGGCTCGGACTCAAACTGATCCGATCATAAAGAAAAACAGCCGAGAAAGTGGTGTCTCGCAAAGACAGTTTTGCGGCAAAATAATAATAGAAAAGCTGATGGAAAATATATATATTCGTCTAAGTTAAAACGCTTGTATCTTTTTCGTTATAAGCTCGTTTTCTACGTTCTTTATATCCCCGGAATAGTGGGATGGCATACTAATATCTTTTTGATAAGTCGGGACGGCTAGATCAAGTTTTAGGCCTCGAAACAGTCCATGAAAATCGTGGGACAGCAAGAAATTTTTCAGAAAATAGTTTTTGTCGTTAAAATTGAAAATAGCATATCTTTTTCGTCGTAACTCGGATTTTAGTGATTCAAGCGGCCACGGTTTCGTTTTTGAAAGTATTTTCTGAATATCTAACCCAATGTTACCCGGAAACCCCTGAGTTTTCTGAAATTGGCGATTTGGGACAGAACCTATATTTGAAAGTATTTTTCGTTGTTAATATTCGGAAAATCATATCTCCTTCGTTATTAACTCGTTTTTATCCCCGTTTTCGGCCATAGTTTCGTCTCGGAATGTATTTTCTAAATCTTTGGTCTAAAATTACACCCTAGACCCTGAGTTTCCCACGTTTAACAAAAATGGACAGTAGCTTTTATATAGTTGTAAAAATCAACTTTTCTAGTTTGTAACTTGTTCAAGACTTAACCAAACTATCTCAAATCAACTCCACAAGTACCAAGTCCTACCATACACCTTCTTAGGGTGTCATGGGTTCCTAGACATCACCAATCTTAGTGGATCTAATGAGATTGCTAGTAAAAATTGTAGATCTATGTTTATAAAGAAAGAAATGAGTAATAAGTGGTATGGATCTTACATACTTGCATGTTTTACCACTATATCTTGAAAATACATAAAAATATAAAGTAAGTGAAAGTATGAAAAGATCAAAAATATTCTTGAAGCTTACTTGAATATTTGAGGCGATTTGAAGATGATTATGTATATAACCTAGGGTTTTTACCACAAAACCCCAACTAGATCATAATTTGAACTTGATTTAACACTTGGATCTTGAAAGTTAGTGATTTCTTCCTTGTGTTTGATCCATGGCCGATCCACCCCAAAGAGAGAAAGAAAGGAAATTTGCTAGTTTTTCTTGTATGTATATGTGAAGAAATGTGAGAAATGGAGTATATATATATAATCTTGGTCAAATGTAATTAATGTGGTCCAAGTCTTATGGTCTTAGGGGAGGGGGGGCGGCACCCAAAAAGGAGGGAAACAAGGGTGTGTGTTTTGTGGACTAATTTAATGAGCTTGTCCCAATTGTAAGTATTGGTTAGATATTTTGTATTTTAGGTGTTATCGGGTACCGAGTTAACTAAAAATAAATGTTACCGAGGTGAAATAAAAGACGACGAAGTTGTAAAAGTTGTAAAATATTATTCCTTGTAAGAATCGGGTGTTAGAATAATTATTGGGTTGAAATATCGTAAACCGACGAGTTATAAGCTCCGTACGTAAAACGTAATAATGGATTTCAAAGCACCGGTAAATTAATAATAAAAATTTTATATTATTATAATGAGTGTGAAAATATGTTAGGATCGTAGTCGAGAGTATCGGGTATACGTTAGTAGTAAAACTGAGTGGTATCGTTAATTACAAATTAAGCATACGTATATAGAAATAATGCATCTCCGTGTACTAACTAATGTGATGATGATTATGTGTAGACTACTCCAGTCTATATGATTGTGTCATTAATGAATGATGTATGAATTCGTAGCTAAACCTAACTGGTTACGCGAATTTGAAGACTTGTAAACTCAGTTTACGATGAAATGAACGGCAATCGTGAATAGTGATTTCCTTCCGGAAATGAATAGTGTCATATGAATAGTAAAATTTTGAACGCTTCTCGGAATTACAAACTGACTCCGAAAATGATGAATAGTAAAATAATGAATAGTGACCGGTGAATAGTAAATGATGAATAGTAAATGATGAATAGTGAATAGGAGAAATGTCCTGAAAATGCGGGTTGTTACAGTCATGCCGTCACGTCACGCGTTATGCTGATTTATAACACGTCTTTTTGTAAACTCGATATATATTAAATATAATATAATATATAAATATTGTCATATTTTGTGTCACCGTATGCCACGTCTTTTTGTAAACTCAATATATATATAATATAATAATATATATAAATATTTTCAGATTTTATGTCGCCTTAGGTCATATCTTATAAACGCAAAAGTTTCACCTTTACCGCTAAGACGTGACCTTGATTGTGAGATTTTTACTTTCCTTAAAAAAAAAAAAAAAAAAAAAAAAAAACGACCTAATTTTTAACTCGTTATTTTTTAATTTAAAACATAATCTCATGCAGGGGTGTCAAAATACCTGACTCGACCCGTACCCGAACCCGACTAAGCCTATTCAGGCCGGGTTACAAGGGTCAAAAATTGAATTCGGATTATTCGGGTCAACTTGAGTAACCCTAATACTAAATAGGGTCGGATATTCGGTTGAAATTGTTTGTCTAACTTAGGTTCGTGTCGACCCGTTTGACCCAAATAAAGTTTTTTTTTTAATTTTTTAATGTATTATTTTAGATTATCTATATAAATTAAAAAATATATGCAAATTTATAACTATTTTACTCGTATTTGAGTTGACCTGATCAAAGTTTATTCGAACTCGACTAACCCGAGTTTAAATAAGGTCAGATTAGGATATATTATTGGGTATAGAGGTAAGATCTATGCAAAACAAGTATCACTTAAAAAACAAATAAGTCAATCTCAACCATTCATCCATCTTTCATCTAATGGCTAAGATCAAATAAAAAAATAACAAAGGGAGAGCAAAATTGGTATTTTAGCTCATTTAATATAAAAACTCACTTTCCACCTTTTTTTAAAAACAACATATCTTGCAAACGGTAAATCTTCAAGCTACGAAAAATACACCATCGCGACGAGAAAAAAAATTATCTTTCAATAGATATGCATTGTTATATACTTTCGACGAACTTTTTTTTTCAAAATTTCGTCCAGAAATATCCCACGGGATTCGTAAAAAATCCCATAAGATTCGTAAAAAGACGATTTTTTTTTTTAAATTTCCGTCTAGAAAAATCCCACGGGATTCGTAAAAATCCCATGGGATTCGTAAAAAGATGATTTTTTTTTTCAAAATTTCCGTCCAGAAAAATCCCACGGGATTCGTAAAATATCCCATTAGAATCGTAAAAAGACAATTTTTTTTCAAAATTTCCGTCCAGAAAAATCCCACGGGATTCGTAAAAATCCCATAGGATTCGTAAAAAATCCCATGGGATTCGTAAATAGACGATTTTTTTTTTCATAATTTCCATCCAGAAAAATCCCACTGGATTCGTAAAAATCCCATGGGATTCGTAAAAAGACGAATTTTTTTTACAAAATTTCTGTTCAGAAAAATCCCACGGGATTCGTAAAGAAATCCCACAGGAATCGTAAAAAGATAGATTTTTTTTTCAAAATTTCCATCCAGAAAAATCCCATGGGATTCGTAAAAATCCCATGGGATTTGTAAAAAGACGATTTTTTTTTTCAAATTCTGTCCAGAAAAATCCTACAGGATTCGTAAAAATCCCCTGGGATTCGTAAAAATCCCATGGGATTCGTAAAAAGACGATTTTTTTTTCAAAATTTCCGTCTAGAAAAATCCACGAGATTCGTAAAAATCCCATGGGATTCGTAAAAATCCCATGGGATTCGTAAAAATCCCATGGGATTCGTAAAAAAGACGATTTTTTTTTTCAAAATTTCCCTCCAGAAAGGATAAATCACAAAGGATTCAGTATGAATCTCATGGGATTCTTTGGTGCATCCCATGGGATTCATTGTGAATCACATGAGATTCTGTATGAAATCACATGAGATTCATTATGAATCTTAAGAGATTTATTGTGAATCCCATGAGACTCTTTGATACATCACATGAATTTTTTTTAGTATTTTAGTATATGATAAATTGTCTCCAAAAAAATATATACAACACTAAAAAAAACTAAACCCATTTCTCACATTCAAAATCTTTAAATAATGAATCAAACAAATCACATTCCTACCACTAACTGACGCAAATATATATTCATTCTTGACTTTTGACTATTGTTGGCTGACACATGTGATTTCATATTAGCAAACTTCACTAAATTCATGAAGAATTATACTACCTCCGTCCCATATTAAGTGTCCACTTTCATAATGCACAAAGTTTTAGGAGATTCCACTAACTAAACTCTTCAACAATCAAATATTACTTTTACCCACTAAACTCTCATCTTATTGGTTGAAAGGTACAAGTGGACACTTAATTTAGGACATTCAAATATTCCATTATGGATACTTAATATGAGACGGAGGGATTAATAAATATGAGGTAAATTCCAAGCCCACTGAGAATTGTGTACCACTAGAGAACAGGAGAATCAGCAAAGGACAAAACAACACAGATCCGGCCACCACGTTTATTAGAACTATAAGAGTTTCTACTTTCAATTACAAAATTCAACTCTTTTATCAAACGACTCAACCCAACATGAACCTATAGACCAAAAACCGATTAACCACGGATCCGGCCACCACGGATCCGACTGCCACGAATCCAACCACCACAGATCCGGCCACCACGGATCCGGCCGCCACGAATCTCGTCACCCCTGCCATATTATAAGGCTGATTTTGATCGATAAGTGGCAACGAAGAACGATTGGAGCACCGGATCATGTTTTGATTGTGCTATTTCATCTCGAATGTTCATTGTTTAGCACTAATTTTGATCAATTTTGAATTGGACGGTTAGGGTTTGTAATTTGGGGAAAACATTATTAGTGAGAGTAAAGTATAGTGTGAGTGTGAAATGAAAAGGTGGAATAAAATGAGTAAATGGAATGAAGAAATTGATATTCCAAAAATACCCTTGTATAAGTAATTATATTAAAATAACAATTAATCTACATCTTTGGATTTTAAAAAAATGGATGGTTGAGATCTTGTTATTTGTACTTTAGATAAATGTTGTTTCGTATTGAACTTTTCTCATCGGGTATATTATTTTTAGGCTTGACCCGATTTTGACCGACCCGAACCCGACCAACCCGACCCGACTGACACCCCTAATTCTCATGTGCCACTTCCGAAATTTGATATGAGTAAAAAACTAAACCACACTCGCACCCTTTTATTTTTTAATTTTACGAAAACACCCCATGAAGCCACACTAAAAACCCAGAATAATCAAATCACCGTACTCTGATCTGACTCTCCATCAATCAAATCAAGTCATCAATTTGAATTAATTAACGCTCTGCGCTGTGTGTTTATATGTCATTTGAATCCAAGGGTCAGATTTAATCACCGAATGGAGAGAGGTAGTTACGTTGTTTTTTACTAGAACGGTATCCGCGCAATGCGGCGGCGGGTACCGTGTGATTATATTTTGTATTATTTGGTTACACGTTTAATTGTCTTTCATGCTTTATAAGTAGAGATATTAGAGATGGTTAAGCCAAATAATTTTAGTTTGACGAACCGCTTACTAACAAACTTCCTAACCAACTTGCTTCCTAACGAATTAATTTTGAAATCTTTCCGTAATAAGTAAGAAAAAAGTCTGAATTTTAAGACTTTCTAATTATAGAACAGTCCCAAATGCATTATAATGTAGTATAGATATAGATATAGATATAGATAGATATACTTACTTCATCAGTTATAGTGTGAAATTTTGGGGAAACTGAATTGTAAGGAGTGTTTTTGGTATAGTTGATTATTATACATATATATATGGTATTTTGAAGCTTTTAAATGAAATTGTGTGTTGTTGTTTTGCATTGTTACTAGACTCCGATTACTTGTTACGTATAACCCTTAAGAGTGCGTTTTGTTTATAAAAAAACAAGTAAGAGGATGGTTTACTTGAGAGGCTAGTTCTGCGCTCTTAGCTTAGCTTAGCTGGTGAAGTAGTATGTATATGCCGGTTTGTTTCTGAGTCATAAAATGATCCACCATGTATTAACAAATGTAAATGCTGTATATATATGTTTGGTCGTAAGTTAGTCGACTTCTAATTTTTTATTTTGGTTTTCATCGATTTGGCGAAAGGCAAGTTAACTGCCTAAGCTAGTGAGTGCTTATAATATTATTCCTTAAGAAAGCTGTGTCATACTCCGTACTTATAGCTCTTAAAATTATGAATTCCCCTTCCTAAGGTTTCTCTTTTTAAGATATGCCCCGGATATGTAAAGATGGAATTTCGGACTCTCGACTGAATGTGTCATGACACGTTTTGAAAGCGCGTAACTGTGGTATAGGAAAGTCAATGTTAATTACTAGCTATTCGGTAGTTATTTTAGATATCTTACTATGTATACTTGATCAGGCGAGGAAGTAATAAAAATGCTGAATGCGATTTGCATTAGAAGGATAGTTAAAATTCTAGCATTATGTAACTCGTGTTTATTTTGTTACTTTTCTTTATCAGTTTATATAATTCAGTCACTGAAAATTATATCCCACATTTAGGATTACTTGATGAATTATGATGACAATGATGCTCAGGACCAAAATCTTCACTTAGTTTGGATCGAAAGTGACCAAGTTACTCCTGCAGTCCTGCATTACGCCATACACTCTTCCTAAATTTGACTTTGACGATATCCTACAGGGACATTTAAGGTCCGACAATCTGCTTTACGTCCATTAGACCATTACCTAATATAAACACAAAATATGTCAACCACAAGGTCCATTTTTATAATTAGCTTCTAAGATCACATCGCCAGATTCCGATGGAAGGTGTTGGCAGATTGAGAAAAAAACAGACGAACACATTATTATTATTATTCAGATCCAACAAACATCTCCTCTTCTTAATCGTTCTTTTTTCACTCTTCATCTTTTTCATATTCTTCTTTCCAAACAACAACAACTCACTCGCCCCCAATTTCTTAAAAACCACTCAATGCTTCAACTTTCAAAAAACACACAAGTTCCTTACATATGCACCACATAGTGGATTCAGCAACCAGTTATCCGAATTCAAGAACGCAGTGTTGATGTCTGTCATACTTAATCGTACATTGGTTGTTCCACCAGTTCTTGATCATCACGCTGTTGTTCTTGGTAGTTGTCCTAAATTTAGGGTGTCTGATCCCAAAGAGTTGCGGTTTAATGTCTGGAATCATGCAATCGAACTCATTCGAACCCAAAGGTATATTCAAATATCGAAATTCCAACTTCTTTTATTTATCTATTGAGCATATGGAGATTGCCACACATAGCTTAGGCCTTAGGGTGCAGTTAGTTGGAGGAAACACTTTTAGATAATGTTGTATTCTCCATTTTGAAGAAGGAATGTGTGTGTGTGTGTTTTTTTTTTTTTTGGGGGGGGGGGGGGAGGAAAACCTTGTAAATGTGTTTTGTAATTTTCTTTGATAGTTTAGGATATATCAATTTTCTCTGGATAATTTTTTTCAAAACACTAAACTAATTTACACGCGATTTCTGATTTCCTTGTTTTGTAAAATACTAACTGTGGAAATGCTATTTCTGATCTCCGCAACCTGTTGCACATTATTTGTCTGCTTTAACTTTTGGCTCATAAGATTTAGCCAAAAAAACTTGATAAATTTCTGTTGGCAACTTTTATGAACATAGTTACTTCTATAGAGATTATATACGTATACCACACTGTGCGTCATTGTCTTCTTTTTGGTTCAAAATTTGTTAAATTTTACCTTCAGAGTCTGATTTTATATGAGGTCAAATATCAGATGAGGATTTATGTTATAAGATTAATTGTGAGACTGATATCTGATTTTGGCGTATATTGCTACATACTTGATTGCAGATATGTGTCAATGGCAGATGTGATTGATATCTCATCATTGGTTTCTGAATCAGCGGTTCGAGCTATAGATTTCCGTCATTTTGTATCTTTGTTTTGCGATGTTGACATCAACTATTTCTGTTCTAAAGGTTCAAAGATGGATGATTCTTTGCTGGAAAAGCTAAGGCAATGTGGATCTGTATTATCTGGGCACATTGGTGACATAAATGAATGTGTATATGCTGTTGAAGAAGATTGTAGGACTACTGTTTGGACATATCAGAAAGATGTTGAAAATGGGGCGTTGGATTCTTTCCAACCCGACGAGGAATTAAAAAGAAAAAAGAAGATTTCGTTTGTTAGGCGAAGGAAAGATGTATATGAAACACTCGGTCCTCGTTCTATAGCTGACTCTGCCACTGTTCTGTCATTTGGTACACTTTTTACGGGTCCATATAAGGGCTCTGAGTCATACATCGATATACATGAAGCTCCAAAAGATCAAAAGATACAATCTTTGATTAACAAGATCGAGTTTCTTCCATTTGTACCGGAGATTTTGGATGCAGGGAAAGCATATGCTCTTCACACTATAAAGTCACCTTTTGTGTGTGCACAGCTTAGACTATTGGATGGGCAGTTCAAAAACCACCGAAGTGCTACTTTCCAGGGTTTAAAACAGAAACTAGATTCGTTAAGGCAAAAAGAGAGTTTGCCCATCCATATTTTTGTAATGACGGATTTGCCCATTAGTAATTGGACTGGAACTTATTTAGGGGACCTAGCAAATGACTCAGACTCTATCAAGTTGTTTCTTCTTTCGGAAGACAGTGAATTGATTAAGGGAGCTGCAAAGAAAGTTTTGGATGAGGGCCATGGTTGGAATTATGGAGCTTTTTCTAGTGATGGGATTAAGAACGTTTGTCATAGGGGTCAAAAGTTACCTGATATACTTCTACATGTTGAAGAAACTGTTTGTAGCTGTGCGTCTCTTGGTTTTGTTGGAACTGCTGGATCTACCATTGCAGATAGCATTGAAATGATGAGAAAGAAACAATTATGTTCATATTGAAGTTTGATTATACGTAAATCACCGCATTTGATTGGGGGTGATTACATAAATTGAACATGTTTACACGCACAACTTCTACTTGTGGGTTACAAAAGCGTGAAGTGTGGCACGTTTCAAATATTCGATTGTGTGACTGTAAAGTGTAAACTAGATAGATCAATGAGAAACAACGAAAAAAATGAATTTATTCTTTAAAAGTCATCCTAATTTACTAATCATTTTTCGGTTTTTCCTGTTAGCAACTTGGTAATATCTTTCAGCAACCTTGTTCTATTGCTCGTCATTTTGCGCTCAAGTATTGACATTAGTATTACAGTTTTGTATTGCTACTTTACGTCTAATGAAGTTACAACAGTTAATATTTCCCATTTAAGTTTTCTGCAAGTGCAATATTTACTATTTACTTTATGTTGGCTTGAAAATGTCTATTTGTATACATGCAAGGGAGGTCCAGTCTCTGGATATTGGCATCTATTGAAAACGCAAATGCTTATGCAGATTTGCAGGTACTTCTGTTTGAATCTTTTATGGTTAGGTCTTTACCTTTTTCATTTAGAGACAGGTCACCAACTCACACTTAAAGGTTGATAGTTTTTGGCTTTTTGCAGCTAGTTTATTTTTGTAAAAGTCAATCGTGATTGCTGTTTATTAAAACTTTCAGCATAGATCACATAACTACTTAACTATACAAATCAAGATTATAGCTATAAACCTACATATTAAGATTTTATTGAAGGTTCATATCATGATTGTTTTTGAAAGACTGATTATATATCCCTAAGTTTATTCCTACAAATCCTATAATGGACAACAAAAACTAAAAAATGTTAACTTCAGTAGTAGGAGTAGGATAAATTCATGCCACTCTTGCCTCTGGAGACAGATGTCAAGGGTTCGATCCTCACCCCTTGCAAGGCCGGAGGTCCTTTTCTACCTTTAGTAGAACCGGAAGCAGCCTCTCTACCTTAGACGGTATTGGGACCCATAACCCGTGGAAGACGGTATTGGGAGTTACTTTACTATAGCTATACTTAGGGGTGGCAATTTCTAACATGCCATGAACCAGACACGGAATCAACGTGTTGGGGTTGAAGCTTGCTGGTTTGCGTCTGAAATGCATTGACTCGGCTGAGTGGCTGACCCTTTATTTTTCGGGTTAGGGTGAGGCAACATGCCCAACTCATTTACCCAAACTTAATAGTTTTGAACTTATTTACCAAATTTTTGCTCTTATTAACCGTCTTGTGTTTATGTTAGTACCATACATATGTGGTTTATACAATATGCATTTATGTTTGTTATTCTGAGTTAAAAATTTATGTGATACTGTACATTTAGCATTCTTCTGTTCTTGTGGTACTTTAACAACACATATTAGTGTCTATTGTTATGAGCTGATGATTCAGTTTTATGATCATGACGCCCTGCTATTACTAATATGAACGTGTCAAATGGGTTTAGCATTAGGCCATTAGATAGTTATTCATTCAATCATTCTTCAAATGGGTTTTGCTGTTGCTAACTTTGTTTTTGATATTAGTAGTTGCAAGTTTTGCTTATTGCTTTATTGATTTTTTCGCTGTTGATTAGAATGACTTATGACATGGTAAAATGGCATTAGTAAAGAGGGTTTTCCCACTTGTTTAGACAAAGCATCAACATTACTAGTTCGCTTTTGGAACATTATTTTGAGTGGTTGAATCATGCATGTACTTGGTCTGTTTTTTGCTCTGATATCACGGTGACCTGCTAATTCATTTGAACCGTTTAGATAATCAGTTGTGATGATCGTATCTTGTCTCAGTTAGTTAATCATGTCATGCTCAGTTTGGGTTATATTCTCTGGTGTTTGGCTCTCGGTACACTTTGCTACATAATTAGTAAGTAGCACATGCACCCAAATACCGAACATTTGGAACATGCGACACATTTGTAGGTCTTTAGTGTCGACTCCTTGCTAACTCCCATGTGCCATTGACTTTTAAGTTTTTTTTTTTTTTTTTTTTTTTTTTTTTTTGAAAGGTCAATATTATATAGAAACTACAAAAAAAAGGGGCGCCCTGTTTCGAGAAGAAACCAGGAACACCAACCCAAACAATTACATCATGTTAAAATTACACCAAATATCCCAATCTACATCTTTACATTTAGACCTCTTTTTGAACCATAGAAAACCAATCGCTTTAACCGCCGAAATAATCTCCACACTAGTACATGTCCGGTGTGAAAAGATCCGCTCATTTCTCGCCTTACACATTTCCCAACACACTACAATGATTAAACCTCTAATCACTTCACCCTTTACGCTTGAAACCCCCGCATGTTTATGAATCTCCATTAAGTCTCGAACCGAAAACACAACAATAGGAGGGATGTGCCACCAGTTTGAAAGAGCTTGCCACACCCCCTGCGAGACGACACTCTGTGAAGATGTGATCGACCGTCTCCTCCAACTCTCCGCAAAAACTACAAACCTGGTCATCCACCATAATATTTCGTCTCTGAAGCGCTTCCTTTGTAGGTAAACGATCCAAAATCGCTCGCCACATGAAAATATTGCACTTAGAAGGAACCCATTTTACCCACTTGAACACCACTTCCCTGTTTGTAACCTCCTCCTGTATAATAATTCTTTTGACAGCTACAACCGAAAAAGGTTCTGATCGTATACCCACCCAACGCCACGTATCAGGCCCTGGCCGAAGTCTAACCTGATCCAGCAACCTGCAGCACTCAGAAAGCTGTTGTAACACCAAATCAGACGCCGGCTGCCGCTTCCAAACCCAGCTAAAAACTCCCTGATCTGTCCTCTCTTTAAGTCTATCCGCCACATAACACTTTTTGTCAGCTTCGAGCAGGAACAAATGGGGATAAACCTTTCTAAGCGGTTCCAAACCCACCCAAATATCCAGCCAAAATCTCACATTATTTCCACTCCCTATCACACCTTGAATTCTGTCACTTATTCTTTTACCATCCGGATTCCATTTTTTTTCAAATCTAGCCAAAGACGTCCAATTAGACGCTAACCGAGCGTTGGATGGGATCGCCTCCCATTGTCTATTACTCCCATGTAACGCCTCTATAACAGTCTTCCAAAGCGCCTGTTTATCATCTTTGTATCGCCATATCCATTTTGATAGAAGCGATTTATTACACCAATCCAAACGTGATAATCCCAGACCACCTTGACTATTTGGCTGAGTGACATCTTTCCAAGCAACCCAATGTATCTTTTTTATACCGTCATCACCTCCCCAAAGAAATCTTTTTATCAACATTTCCAAGTTACCAATAACTTTAGCAGGCGCTTTAAAAAGCGAAAAATAATAAGTGGGGATACTTTCAAGAACTGCTTTAATCAAAGTGGTCCTACCCCCTATAGAAAGAGTCGAAGCTTTCCATTTTGACAACCGATTCCTAACCACTTGCATCACCGGATCCCAATTGTTAATTCTGTTCATATTCGCACCCACCTTTATACCCAAATAAACAAAAGGGACGCTACCCGTTTTGCACCCCAAAACTCTCGCCATATTATCAACTTCAAGATTATCCACACCCAAACCGAATAAATTAGATTTTGAAAAATTAATTTTCAAACCGGAACAAATATTAAAAACTCTCAACAATCTATTGACAGTTTTAACATTATCCACCGACCACTCCCCCATAACCAAAGCGTCATCCGCATATAAAAGATGAGACAAGCAAGGACCTCTATTAGGAAGGTTAATACCATTAAACCGATTCAAACTAGATGCCTTACGGAACATACCTGCAAATGCTTCCATGACTAATATAAATAAGAAAGGAGAAATCGGATCCCCCTGTCTAATACCTTTCGAGCACTCAAACATGAAAGTAGGAGACCCGTTGACCAAAATGGATGAAGAGGCCGATTCTAACACCCCACGTATCCACTTGCACCACCTGTCCGGAAAACCCATTTGTCTCTTCACCTCCATAAGAAAATCCCAACTCACATTATCATATGCCTTCTCAAAATCAATCTTCATTAGAAAGAAGCTTTGTTTATTTTTCTTAGCCCACGACAAAATCTCATTAATAATAAGAGGCCCGTCCAGAATATATCTTCCACTCAAGAAAGCTGACTGAGTTTCGGATGTTATACTTCCCATAACTACTTTCAACCGATTAGCCAATATTTTTGAGATACCCTTACTAATAACACCTATCAAGTTAATAGGCCTATATTCACCCAAACCCGCTGGACTCTTATTTTTAGGAATAAGAGTAATAAAACAAGCCCCAACACCTTTACTAATCGACCCCCGCTCATAAAAATTATTCATGATTTTCTTAAAATCGTTAGCAAATAAGGACCAAAAATTTTTTATGAATCGAAAGTTGAAACCATCTGGACCCGGGGCTTTATCATCACCACAACTAAAGACAGCTTCTTTTATCTCTCTTTCTGAGAACCTTGCGGATAACATATCTTTATCTTCCTGAGACACTTGTTTAATATCAAAGCAAACAAGCTTCGGTCTCCATTTTATTTTCTCCTCGAACCGCTTCCGAAAAGAAGTCCCAACCTGGTCTTTTACCTCCGAAGGTTTGGAAACCCAAACATCATCAATCAACAGCCCGGGAATATTATTACACACCCTTCTTTTATTAATAATGCCATGAAAGTATTTAGTATTATCATCCCCCAATTCTGCCCATTTGTCTCTAGATCTTTGTCTCAAATCTCTATACTTAAAACCTTCAATTTCCGCCAAACGTTTTTTGCATTCAACCAAAACCCAAAACTCTTCTTCTTCAATGTCTATACCTTCCAGAATTGTCTCAATCGACACAATATCTGATTTTAGAGATCTTTCCTCCTCTAATTCTTTGTTCTTATTTATCTCTTTCCACTCATTAATTGCGGCGGCCCTTATCTTTCTAAACTTCTTCATCAGACAAACATCCGCTCGCCCTTCCTCTTGAAACTCCTCACTCGCCCTTATAATGACACTTTCAAAATCATCACGATCAAGCCATGAATTATAGAATCGAAATGGTTTCGGACCAAAGTTTTTTGATTCAACGAACAATAATAGAGGACTATGGTCCGAATAAAGCTTCGGGAGAGCTCTATAAATAGAATCCGGCCACTTATTCAAAAAACCTCCACACACAAAAATACGATCTATACGACTTAACTTATTCCCTGCATTGAAAGTAAACTTATTACCTCTAAGCGAGAATTCGTTTAACCCCACCTCCTCAATAAAAGAATTGACATCATTAGCCGCCCCCTATTAAAAACCGAGTTTCTCCTTTCTTCCTCGAATCTTACAACACTGAAATCCCCCGCCACAACCCACAAACCTTGAAATCGAGCCATTACCATAATAATCTCATTCCAAAGAACCCGTTTTGTCGACTATATCCTGAGGAGCATATACATTTAGGAAATTTAACATTTCCCCATTATCCTTACACCTGCCCCGATTTAAAAGATAGTTTCTATTCTTTATAGTATCAACCCTGTGAAACACATTGCAATCCCACAAATTCAACAAGCCACCCGATCTTCCCACGGCGTCCACATGATCTTCTTCAAACCCCGAATTACCCCAAAAATTGTCTAAATTGAAACCGTCTAAAGAACTATGTTGTGTCTCCTGTAACATAATAATTGAAACCTCATGCTCCTGCCGAAGCTCCCTAACCCATTTATCTATACCACGTACACCCAAACCCCTTATATTGATCGACAAACAATTCATGATTGTGTTTGCTGTAAACCTTCCACCTGAATAGTGTCCGTAACCAACTGTGCGAACTCCTCCAGTCTCTCGGCTCCCACCGCCACCCCCAACCTAATAGTTTCCTCCACCTCTACCTGTCTAGATTTACCCATCTCCGACCCTTCCTCCACATTCTCGACATGTATCACGCCGATCTCCTCCTCAGTCCTTATACTGTTATTTAGATCTGGAGTTTGAAACACCTCATCATTACCTCTATTAAAGTTAGACGACCCAACCTCTGTTATAGGATTAACAGGAAAACAGCCAATAAATCGGTCCAAATCAAATGGATCATCATCATTTCTTGGTCTCTTCATTGGGCGAGCCTGGACTTGAGGAGAAATAGATTTTGGCCTACCAGTTTTTTTTATTTTTGGGCCGCCTTTTTTCTTTTCCTTAGATCTTAAATCCACCGAAAAACTGTTTCTACAATCATGTAGATAATCCCCATCAATGGAATGTGAATCAATCTCATTCAATTCAGTCCTTTCCTCCAATATCTCCTCAGTTATCGGCTCCTTATTTTCCGTTTGTTTTCCGGCCAAAGTGACCGGATTCTCAGAACTCTGCATTTCCCCGTCTTCTTTCTCCATAATAACATCTTCATAATCATCCACCGATGAGACGCTTCCATCTTCATCAAGACAATCCGGGGTCCATTCACCCATATCCTCCTCTATCCAGATTCTAAAGGTCTTATTCCTCCATCGAAGTTTTAACTCCTCCTGTATCCTTAAACAATCACCAACAAGAACACCTAAACATATAAAAGTTAAATCATCGTCGTCATCCTTAATCTGCGACGGTTGAATCACTTTGCCAAACCTCTTTCCAATGACATTAAAAACCGGATCTAGACTCAAATGAAGAGGAATCCCATGAATCTTTAACCACGCTATACGTTCATACGCTAGAACTTGACCCTTCCATAAATCCATTGATTCAAACCATTTATCCCACACCTCCTTTTGATTCATAAAATCTTGGACCTTCTCCGAGTCTTTGAAAACCAACATCACCGACAATCCTCCCAGATACTTAATCCTTCCACCTTCTAGCTTTTCCTTCTTCAACAAACTCCTCAGTCCCGTCAGAACGCTAAACTCCCTGACTCTCCCCACCACCGCCACCTCATGCCAAAAGGTGAAGGCTTGAACATTATCATCAATATTGATCGTATCTTGATTCTTCAGTATCTTCTTATTCAATAATCTGTCCTTATAAGACAAACTACCATCCACCTCTTTTACTTTCAATGGCTCTTCACCCTTCGACTTACAAATATCCACCTCCTTAATTTTCTCTTTTTGCCTGTCAATACCCGGTCGTCTCCTTTCATCCATATTGGTCACAACTTTTCCATCAACAAATCTTGCTAAGTTAATAAAAAGCTTATGTTGACCCATCTTTACATTCTTCAATTGAAAAACCAAATCTTGGATATCTCTGTCTTTCTGGAAACTAACGAATCCGAACCTATTTCCGAACTTATCCAACTTTCTGGCGATATAAACCCCTGTGATGTGATCAAACCCTTTAAGTGTCTCCTTTAGATCTGTTGATGACGCCCCTTCCGGTATATTCGAAACAAAGAATTTTGATATGTTAACCGATCCCTGTCCTTTATCTTCTCGAGTATCCTTCTTTTTCTTGTTATAATTGACTTCTTGCCATTGATGGGTGGGGTTTGGGTAGCATTTATTGTTACTAGTAGGTAGTTATTTTTCGGTCGCGGGTAGCCTATAATTAACATTTTCAGCAATATCTTTTGGTTATACGTTTTTTATGACAATAACTTTATGTATGACGATAATTTTATGTTAAAATAAGGTAAAGCAATATCAAAATACTTCATTTGAAAATAAACATAAGGTGATTGATTAAAGAGGCCGGCATGGTCTTCTTTTATGCTGGCAAATTGGTGGGAATGCAACTAATTGCTATTTTAAGTTCAAATTTTGGACTTGGACGATAAATGCTTTCTAGTTAGCTTAAATAGATAGATGGATGTACTAATTCAATATTGATAGTAAAATATCATTATACGAACAATGTACGCGACGTAAAAAATATGTACATATATCAACTACATGAAATGAGTTCGATAAAATTCAACAAAGAGAAAGAAAAAGATCAACATTATATACCACAGCTACTCATTTTTTTAACAATCTACATTAAAGACAACCAAAAAATAAGGTCGACTATTGCTTTATTGCTTCAGTCGATTAAAAGATAGCCAAAGATAACTGAGTTTTAACTTGTTGCAAGATAAGACTTGTTGCAACCAATAAGGAAATAAGAAAGTCAATCAAACAAATAAATCATTCGCCAATTAACTTCACCTTGCATCCGAATATAGACACCTATTCAAACAGTAGCCCAAACAGTAGCCTTCACACTAACGGCTTTTACATACGGGACCCAACAAATTAATAATTTAAAGTCATTGAAATTTTTTTGATAGGACTTTTGTTACCGTCGACGAAGGCTATATTTGGCGTAGAGCTTTTTGGGGCGATAAGCAGTGAGCAATGAGCTTTTTAATTTTTAGTGTTCGTTTTGTAAAAGAGCGGTGAGCTTTGTTTTTTGATAAAAAAACTCATTTTCCCAATACTTCTTTAAGAAGCTGTGAGCGGTGAGTAATGAGTTGTGGCAGTAGCAGTGGTAGTAAGTTGTAAGCAGTAGCCACAGCTTATTAGAAAAACATTAAAAAATGAGTTTTTCTATAAAAGAAAAATGACTAGGTAAAAGAAAAAAAGGTTTTTAAGATCTTAGGCTCCATATTATGTAAACTGTAATATTTATTATTGATCATTGAGGTTATTATTATTTATTTATTTTTATTTATTTAATTGTTGTACATTATAGATGAATCAATAGAGATCCAAAAAATGATGCAATTGAAGAAAGCAAAATGACATCCTACATAACAATGACTTGAGAACAAACAAAAAAGTTGTTACCTCCCACACATGGGATTGAGATTAATAGCTAATTTGCTATTGATAAACTCTGAAACTACAAAATAAAAATGAGCATTTGAGGGCAACTTGAAAATGGAGAAGTATGGATGAAACTGTTGGAATATATGAATAATGTAAAACAATAAACATATAAACATCAAAGAGTACGCAGCGGAATAGATCAAATACAAATAATAAATTAACCGAATATAAATGGATGCGTACCTCTTTGTGATTTCTAGCAAGAACAAGAAACCAATGGAACAAGAACTATAAACCTTAATTGGGTTTAATGGTGGATCGACTAGGGTTAGTCGAATAGGGCAAATCACCTTGTTAGCAAAAGTATGCCAACACTTCGTTCTTGAACACACGTATTAGTAGCGTTTCAATAAGAAAAGCTAGGTTCTTAATTCACAAGCAATCCAAACACAATGTTTAGAAGATCGCGTAGGAACCCTAGAAAGGTGTAGTTGATCAACTAAACAAGAATGGTTTGAGCTTAGAAATCTAGTAGGAACCCTATAAGGGTGTAGTTCGATTTCTAACTCAAAAGGAGAAAGAGAAGGAGATTCGGTTTGCAAGTGAACCAAGGGATGAATGAATGAATGAATGAGAGGAGGTCTCATTATATAGCATTCAAGAAACTTGGAGCAAAAGTCACCCCAAACCCTAAGGAAGGGAGGGTGGCCGGCCTTGGGTACAAAAAGCCCAACCCGAACCGAACTTTTACTCTTTTCCAAATCTAGTCCTTCATCTTTCGTCCAACGGTCGTTAGGTACCGTTAAATGCTCATTTCGTGAATTTAATAATTATTCGTCACTAAAACAATAATTATTAATTAATTGAAACTCATACGTAAAGTGTGCAATCCCGAAGTCTCGAGTTCGAGTCCGGTCATGATATATTAATTTATTATCCGTTAAAACTAACAGCTCCCACTCGGATATAGATTAATGTAACAATGACAATGGTTAGTCTAGCATAACACGCCAATGTCCCCAGAACGATCTCGAGTATGGTTTCCTGGAAAAAACCACCTTTGATGATTCATCATCATACTTATCCTTTTGATTCTAATACTATGTTAATATGGATATGGATCGAAGTCATTCCATAATTAACTAGTGTTTCTCGTTATTTATGATCAAGCAAGATTACCAATTCATCTGAACGCATTCCAGATAGACCTTGGGCATGGCCATGCAAACATCTTGTTAATCCTGCGAGTGGCCAAACAGTATTAAACTTCAAAACAAATTTGAAGGAACCAAATCCCGTATTGACTACAAGCATAACATATGAACTTTGCATCACCTCTGAAAATAATCCTTATAACTACCAGTTACGGATAGCGTTAGATTATCTCACAGAAAATGAGCTACATCCACAGTAGTTACCTGGTATCTCAAGTCTGAGGATAAATATTCATGATTTACTCTAATGACAACATCCATAAGTACAATCATGTAATTGGGATTTTGTCCTATATCCAATTTATCCAGTATTGAATATCATGTGAATTTGGCTTGTCTACGCACCAATATAATTTATATATATTATACCAAATCTCACATTTGTCTTAGTTCAATGATACTCCCATATCATTAATTGACAACGGACAATTTAGAATAACTTAAGTTATTCATGGATTAAACATGCAAATATAGGATACAATCTATTATCAATGAAAACAAACGTACTCAGTACTTTAATTCATTATTAAATAATAATTGCTTAACATCCCTTATCCGAATACTAAATAGATCAATGCATGAAAAAATCTTGCTAATGAATTTTGTCTCAAGTAATAACAATCATACTTGTTGACAATTATGCCCAAGTAATGATAATCATACTTGTTCACAAGGCATTATTCAACTAACTTTGATCTATCGGAATTTTGAGAATACTTATTTCAATAATGAAATTCTTGTATATGTGCATTCAAATAATTTGATATAACCACATAATACATCATAAAATGTGTATGACACCCTCAACATACAATTTATGATAATTAAACTTCCAAACCTTTAAAGTTTAAAGTATTCTTATTCTTTAACGTATAATGCAACTATGCTTTCCGTTAAGCATAACTAGTACACATGGCTATTAACAAGGATAAAATCCTTCCATGACTAGTATTGAGTATCATCTCAATTTATATTAGCATCATTGTATGCAAACAACAATATGCTCTTTTCCGTAACTTCAATGTGTAATGTTTTATTCCATCCAAACTTTCAAGTTTGTTGGCTATGACAATTTTACAAATTGTTCATTTATAGAATCTTGAAATTTTTTCAGGCTGAGGATGTGATTCTATATCCAAATATATTCCTTTAGAATATTCATTACACAACTTATCTAATATCTTTCATTAGATATCAATGTTGTCAAATCATCTTTTATCAAAGCATGATATAACAACAACATGATGTACATGAAAAATTCTCGTGTCCAACTTAATTTCATTCATGTACTACATATCCATTTAAACTTTCTAAATGATATATCATGTTCTATTAGATTCATTTACCGCACTTGTTTACATCAATAACCATATATTCAAGGTTGTATGTTTTACTTATTAAATCTTTCAAGTAAAGTTTCATTCCAAGTTATGACTTACCATTTAACTTATATAGAATGTTACTTCCTATATGTTATACAACATATATGATTTAAATAAGTAAACATAATACTCCCACTAGCTTTCAGAATTACTTAGGAGTTATCTTATTTTAAATTATAAATCAAAACATAGATTTAATATTTAAACATAAGATTTATCTCCTTGATGCATGCATCTATCCATACTTGGATTCTTGCATTTTGTATACTTTCAAAGATTAAATGAATTCATAAAACTCTTAATTAATCATCGTCCTCGCTTAAGTAATTATATAAGAAAGAGGTTTTATAATCCATTGTCAAATTTCATATTCATAAAAATGAGTATGACAATTACCATCTTTGTATTTTTAATGTGTTTTGGAAAGAGTATTCAATCATAGTTAATTATTTAAGTATGATTAATAATCTTGTCATAAGACATACATTAAAATATGTATACAATTTTGTCCATATGATTCTTTATGCAAAGATTAAACCTCTAGGGTTTTTCTTCTCTTGCAGAAACTCATCTTCATTAAGATAAACCAAATTTTCAAAGTTGACTTATCTTTATGGACAGCATCTTAACATTCATAGTATGAGCAATTTACCATAATTAGTAAATGCGTCATTATGATTAACAGGCTTACTTTGATCCTGTGATTCATAATTCTCAGCATATTAATTAAATATCTGAGACATCCCTACGGATCTATGAATGAGAGTTTCATCATGTTGAGATTTAACCTTTACATTTCAAACCTCATCATGATTTTCACTAGTGTGGTTTTAGAAGATTATATATTTTGTAATTTTGATCTTTCAAGATCTAAACAAAACTCCCACTTGCCTTTTGTATTTTATAAATACTTTAGCAAGATGAGCAACACTAAATCGTTCTCATTTGGGATATTACAAAAATATTTTACAGTTCCTGACTCTTGTTTGTTAAAACTACTTATTAACAAAATCAGAACTTCATTTTAAGACTTTAATGTGATTCATCACATTCCATAATGTCTTATTTAATCTTCTAGGTTGGAGTCTTACTGAGTATATTCATTCATACTCAATTTTCTAACCTTGATAACTTTTGGAAGAAAAGAAGTCATATTTATCTTTTAATCAAACAATATAACAAGAGTTTGATTTTTCCTAACTGAACACACCACCAACTTGTGATGTTTCATTAGAATTAATATTGTGAGACAAACTAACAATATGTAAGATAAACTTATTCCCTTTGGCTTACCTATTTACCAACTAAGTCAACTTAATGGTACAATAGAATTTCCAAGCCAATTGCATGTTATATAACATAAGTACCTTTTGAACAAGTTACTTCATGTTCATGTCTTAAGAAGACATAAACTGTTATATTCCCACTTTACGTTGTACATCATTGATCAACTAAATGATTTCTTGTTTGAAACATAACAAGTTTAACGTCTTACTTTATTATAAGTCTTGTAATAGTTAAAAAACTTCATGTTTATAAGAAGATATAAACATAAATAACTAAAGTATTTGTGAACACCATCACTTGGTTTCAATAGTAATTTCAAGTTAATTTACTACTTCATTTGCTTATGTCATTTTATGAATTATCCAATTTAAGAAACTGCAAACTCACATAATTCCATTACATCAGTTGATCTGCTAGTAATGAAATCATGTAGTTTACCTTTCTATTGCAATCTAGGCAGGTTACACCCTGACGTAAATTGTAAATTCAAGTGTTTCTTTTAATTTGAATATCATAAGACATAAAAGTAGTCTTATAATCATGACACATTTTCTACATAAGATAATCTTACATATTAAATGTATAAGTCCTATTAGAACATTGATCTTTTACCTTGCAATTAAGAGAATCTTATCATCATATTTCTATGTATTGTTCCTTTGCACACAATGAACAATTCTCTCACTTGTGCATTGAACAATATCATGTAGTATATAAACAACACAACATAAGTTTGTTTATGTGATTTCAATATGATTTGTGTCATAAGTAGATGTAGGACTACTTTGTCTTATCAGGAAACGCATATGGCTATCCTAAGAACATGAGTGTCTACAATTTGAAAGTAATTATCTTGAAGATAATTTGGGCTACTACACAGAAATTAATTCTTGTAGCTCCCACTGAATAACAATAACTCTATATTCAGTAAACAACACAAAACTCCCACTCGATTTGACAACATTGTACGTGTTTTATAACCAGTGAAAACAATTTGCTTGTTTTTACTTTCCTACACATTTAGAAAAACCCATACGTAATAATTACTCAGGTTCTAAAATGTGTATTCTACTTTGTTTATGATGGATTATCCATCAATGATATTAACTTGAAGAATTTGAGCATGCAACTTCTTCCTTAATAGGCCTACCATCCCCATAATGGTATGTAGCACCTTTAAAGCACAACAACTAGATAAAATACTAGCTTTGCCTTTTACCAATTTTGCGGTAATTTGTCCAGCTTCTAATAACTCATATTTTCCATTTAAACAAATGCCTTGTTTGTTATAGAAGAATTCATTCACCAAATAAGAGTAATGAAATTTCTATGGAAAATAAGATGTGCTATATCCTTAAATATTAAAGATTGCTTTGAGTTATATATTAGAATGTAGACAATTCTAATGTTCCTATCATACCTTTCTCAATCATGAAAAGGGATAGGATTGAGTCTTATTCTTTTCTCATGGAAAATAGACTTAGGATTGAGTCTTATTCTTATGTTCCTATCATACCTTTCTCAATCATGAAAAGGAATAGGATTGAGTCTTATTCTTTTCTCATGGAAAATAGACTCTTACATTTCGGTAAATTTTTCTCAATCAAACATTATGTTTGAAAGCAGAATTATATCAATTTACCAATTTAAGACCAAACCACGTTTACGGCTTTAATGTTGCATTAATACGTTAAAAAGAATTACAAAATTCAATTTTAGTATTTTGATAATTAAATTTTCAAGAAAATTAAATACCCATGGTTCATAATCAAATAACCATTTAATTTTCACTGAAAAACTAGGATCTAAATTGACATAAGTTCATCACATCAGTTGATCTGCTAGTGATGACGTTATTCAATAAGGTACGAGACGTGTCCCAATTGCCAATATTCAATTGCAATTCCTAGAATCGATGGGATTTACATTAATTGCCAACCACATTTGCAATGTAAGCATGTTTTATCCCCATCTTCTTATGCCTTGAGTGATCAGTTCCCACTATCAACTCAATTAAGTTAACCAATTTAAGAAACAACAAACTTACATAATGACACCACACCAGTTGATCTGCTAGTGATGAAATCATGTAATTTGCCCTTCCATTGCAATCTAGTCAGGTTACGCCCTGGCGTAGATCCAATTTCAGGTGTTTCCATTTCATTGGATGGCATATAACTTAAATTTAAGGGTAGTATTTTTGATGTGTGTAATCAAAATATATGTACAAAGATGTCATGCATTCATCTTGTAGCATGTGTTTCATGTAAAAAAACTTTTACTCATTAGTTTCTTTACGAGCTTAAATCTCCAAACTTTTGATTGAGGCGTTGAGAAACTTACAACTTTGCCTTAAGTGCTTCGTAGTTATCATGGATGTTAGGTAAAGACTAAAATATGACTCACAGGCGAGCGGTAAGCCATAATGGAGGCTCACTAAGGCCGCAATTTAATGCGTAGCCATCCTTATACCCACTTTAATAGTTTGTCATAATTAGTTCCACCTTTCAACCACTTAATACAGTCTCGATCAATCAACCAAAAGTCCAAGATTTATTAAGTAAGCTCAAAACAAGATTTCACCATTATTAAGTCCGTTTAATATTTTATTTATAGAAATTACCCTTTGTTACTATCATGTTAAAAACATATAAAACAAAAGTAATAAAATAAAATAAACAAACAACAACAATAATGGTCATGCTAAATTAAAATCAATATAAAAACACACAATTGATTTAATACACGATTAATAGGGTCTTCCCTAATCTTATAATTAATCAAATTTTAGTAATCTTTATTCATAATATTTACTAAACAATTTATCAATTATAAAAGAATCGCATAATAAGCATGAAATCTTAAAACCAAATCATCATAATCCAAGACAACACATGCATGGTTTGTCATGGATGCCCATATTGCACATATTATAGCAAATAATCATGTCAATCAAGGAACGCAACCAAACGGCATATAACAATATCCATACACATAAATTACATGCAACCTAGGGTTTCTACAAGTTTTTATTACATAATTCATCAAACCCTAATTTCCTTTTTTAAATAAAAAAAAATCGACATTTATAAAAAAAAAAAAATCTAGGGTTTATGAAAAATATAAAAACATAAGAACACCAAGCATGTGATTAATCATACGATTCAATTTTTATGTGTTTCGGTAATTCATTATAATGTATTAACGGCTCTTGATGCCACCGATGGAATATATGAATAATGTAAAACAATAAACATATAAACATCAAAGAGTACGCAGCGGAATAGATCAAATACAAATAATAAATTAACCGAATATAAATGGATGCGTACCTCTTTGTGATTTCTAGCAAGAACAAGAAACCAATGGAACAAGAACTATAAACCCTAATTGGGTTAGTCGAATAGGGCTAGTCGAATAGGGCAAATCACCTTGATAGCAAAAGTATGCCAACACTTCGTTCTTGAACACACGTATTAGTAGCGTTTCAATAAGAAAAGCTAGGTTCTTAATTCACAAGCAATCCAAACACAATGTTTAGAAGATCGCGTAGGAACCCTAGAAGGGTGTAGTTGATCAACTAAACAAGAATGGTTTGAGCTTAGAAATCTAGTAGGAACCCTATAAGGGTGTAGTTCGATTTCTAACTCAAGAGGAGAAAGAGAAGGAGATTCGGTTTGCAAGTGAACCAAGGGATGAATGAATGAATGAGAGGAGGTCTCATTATATAGCATTCAAGAAACTTGGAGCAAAAGCCATCCCAAACCCTAAGGAAGGGAGGGTGGCCGACCTTGGGTACAAAAAGCCCAACCCGAACCGAACTTTTACTCTTTTCCAAATCTAGTCCTTCATCTTTCGTCCAACAGTCGTTAGGTACCGTTAAATGCTCATTTCGTGAATTTAATAATTATTCGTCACTAAAACAATAATTATTAATTAATTGAAACTCATACGTAAAGTGTGCAATCCCGAAGTCTCGAGTTCGAGTCCGGTCATGATATATTAATTTATTATCCGTTAAAACTAACAGAAACTATAGAGCTAATGTTACTACTTGAAGTAACCAAAGTGAAATAACTTGACCACACAGTTGTAACGATGATCAAAATGATGTAAGGAGCGACAAGCTATTGTTGTCATATAAGCCACCACTGAAGCTCACAAAAAGGGAAGTGGTATGTCCTTGTTGTTTACCTCTAACAAGAAATCACTAAACACGTCATTTTTAGAGCGAGCCGTTTTTCATCAAAAGGTATGCCGAGTGAAGCCCCAATATTGTACATAGATAGTGCTTCATCATCCTCTAAATCCTCTTGAGATAGTTGGTCTTGGGCTTAAGTCAATACTAATATAAGTACAAGCCCACTAACACTATTACGAAGTGATCACGTTAGAGGCGAGATGTGAACTTGGTACCCTTCTACAACAATCAATTGTTGCGTATCATTTATGAAGTGATCTTTTCGTATCTTCTTATGATGGTCACATGATTCGGTCATAAGACTGCTCGTAACAAGACCGAACCAAATGGTCGATCTCCCCATTTAAGATGTGTCCCCTTGCTATGAGGACCAAACGAAACGCGTCCCTCCATTTGAAATTGAACGCTTTGGTCTTCTGCGCGACCAAAACAATTGGGCACAATTTGTATACCAAAAAAAACAATCTAGCCATTGGGCTATGAAGTAAAAAAAAAAAAAAAAAAAAAAAAAACCTATCATTTCTTTATTTTTATACATACTTTCAAACTCAATCCTTTTACATACGCACTTTAACTTCTCAAACAAAAAAAAAAACAACTTATCTTTACCAAAAATATGGATTGTTCTCTTTCACATCCCTTCGAGAAAATTAAAGTGTTCAGAAACAAATTGATGTGGATATTTTTCGTCAGCAAGTGATTATCGACTTAGCTGTGTTGTTCGCAAGAAAAAGCGTACTTTAATTTACACTTTCTAAAAGAAAATTCTTAAAGATTACGAGATTCATAATACGTAAGTTGTTTAAAATGTTTTTAAATATAAAATCAAGTCAGTACTAAAATTGTTTGGATGCATGAAAAATAGGACGATGTGTTTTTCTTTTCATGTACTGTTTTTTCAATTTTTGTATGTTTTTTATATTTCTTATTTTTAATTATTGTATTGTTTTTAAATTTCGTATGCTATTTTTATTTTCGTATTATAATTTGTATTGTTATTTGAATGAATAAAAAATTATTATGTTTTAATTATTATTATTATAATGTTTTTTTAATAAAAAGAATATCCGATCACAAGTACGATCCTCTTACTAAAAACATTTGATATGTATTTTTTTTTTTTTTTGAAAAGCATCTGTATTTAATCTAGAAGAGAAAAACTGAGTTGACGCTGATCTGACGGAATCGTTCCTTTTAGAGCACTTGGTAAGGTAACGTGGAGAGGGTGAGTTATATCTTAACGCAGTGCGTTATATGCTGCGTTATTGTACCGTGGCCCGAAGTCATTTGCATGTTAACGTGCTAAGCCATGCCCTTAACGCAGCGTTATGTTGTGCAACGAATAAAAAAAATCACTTTGGCCCCTCTAACGTATATTGATACGTGGGAATTGCGCCGTCGCAACAGGTTTTACCTCTCAAGGGATCTCGAGAAGCTTACAACCCCCACCAGACAGTGTACCTGATCGTTGTAGTATAGTATAGTGACAAGTACCTGGGGATTGATCGTTCAACTCAGGAATAATGTCGCTAGGATTAGAAAGCCTACTAAACTAGGTCTAGAGGTGAGGGATGATTCTTTTTGTATTTTTATATTTTATGGAAAGCAATAAAAATCTCGGGTTTTGAAGGAGTGAGCGGAATTAGTTGCTAGCCAACTAACCCAATTAACTACTAATGCAATCAAAATGAAATAAAAGAAATGAAAATAAAACTATTATACTAATGTGGTGGAAACAATAATGAGGAAAGTTGTGTTTACTTAGATTTCATTACTCCCTAGATATCTTTTACAGGTTGATTAGCTTGTTACAATTGTTAGTTTGACGGATAATAAATTAATATATCATGACCGGATTCGAACTCGAGACTTCGGGATTGCACACTTTACGTATGAGTTTCAATGAATTAATAATTATTGTTTTAGTGACGAATAATTATTAAATACACGAAATATAAACTTAACGGTAACTAACGACCGTTAGACGAAACATGAAGGACTAGAGTTGGAAAAGAGTGAAAGTTCGGTTCGGGTTGGGCTTTTGTAACCCATGGCCGGCCACACCCATAACCCCATAGGGTTTGGGATAGCTTTTGCTCCAAGCCTCTTGATTAGTATATAATGAGACCCCTCTCATTCATTCTAATCATCCCTTGGTTCCATTGCAACCTAATCTTCTCTAATCTCTTTCTTTGTGTCTAATCGATCTTTGATTGATAGGACCAATAGTTTAATCTTTTCGTGTACTACGAATCTAGCATTTCCATTGAAACGCTTATAGTACGTGTGTGTGAGAACGAAGTGTTAGCATACTTTTGCTAACGGTGATCTTGCCTTGTGACTAGCCTTAGTCGATCCATATAAGCCCTCTCCTAGGGTTTATAAGTTCTTGTTCTTGCTAGCAATCAAGAGGTATGTATCCATTTATATTTCGGTTAATTTATTATTTGTATTTGATTTATTCCGCTGCGTACTCTTTGATGTTTATATGTTTATTATTTTATATTATTCATATATCCCAACAGTGGCATCAAGAGCCGTTAATACATTATAATGAATTACCGAAACACATAAAATTGAATCGTTTGATTATAACATGCTTGGTGTTCTTATGTTTTTATATTTTTCATAAACCCTAGTTTTTATTTTTTTTATTTCGAATTTTTTTAATTTATTATATATATGTCGAAAGTTTTTTTTATTTAAAAAGAAATTAGAGTTTGATGAATTATGTAATAAAAACTTGTAGAAACCATAGGTTGCATGTAATTTATGTGTATGGATATTGTTATATGCCGTTTGGTTGCGTTCCTTGATTGACATGATTATTTGTATAATATGTGCAATATGGGCATCCATGACAAACTATGCATGTGTTGTTATGGATTATGATTTGTTTTGATTTCATGCTTATTTATGCGATTTATTATAATTGATAAATGGTTTAGTAAATATTATGTATAAAGATTACTAAAATTTGATTAATTATAAAATTAGGGAAGACCCTATTAATCGTATATTAAATCAATAGTGTATTTTATATTGATTGTAATTTGCATAACCATTATTGTTGTTGTTTGTTTATTTTATTTTATTACTTTTGTTTTATATGTTTTTGCAACATGATAGTAACAAAGGGTAATTTCAAGAAATAAAATATTAAACGGACTTAATAATGGTGAAATCTTGTTTTGAGCTTACTTATAAATCTTGAACTTTTGGTTGATTGATCGCGACTGTATTAAGTGGTTTGACGGGCAAAGCTAATTATGACAATTTGTGTGGTGGGTATAACTGGAACCGGGTTATTAAGGATCTTCGGACCACCTTTGGTTCTGGGCTTGCTTGGGCGTCATATTTTACTCTTTACGTTACATCCATGATAACTACGAAGCACTTAAGGCAAAGTTGTAAGTTTCTCAATGCCTCAATCAAAAGTTTGGAGATTTAAGCTCGTAAAGAAACTAATGAGTAAAAGTTTTTTACATGAAACATATGCTACAAGATGAATGCATGACATCTTTGTACATATATTTTGATTACACACATCAAAATTACTACCCTTAAATTTAAGTTATATGTCATCCAATGAAACGGAAACACCTGAAATTGGATCTACGCCAGGGCGTAACCTGACTAGATTGCAATGGAAGGACAAATTACATGATTCCATCACTTGCAGATCAACTGGTGTGGTGTCATTATGTAAGTTTGTTGTTTCTTAAATTGGTTAACTTAATTGAGTTGATAGTGGGAACTGATCACTCAAGGCATAAGAAGATGGGGATAAAACATGTTTACATTGCAACTGCGGTTGGCAAATAATGTAAATCCCATCGATTCTAGGAATTGCAATTGAATATTGGCAATTGGGACACGACCCGTACCTTATTGAATAACATCATCACTAGCAGATCAACTGATGTGATGAACTTATGTCAATTTGGATCATAGTTTTTCAATATAAAATTAAAATGGTTATATGTTTATGAACCAAGGGTATTTAATTTTATTGAAATTTAATTATCGAAAGTACTAACTTTTGAATTTTTTCTGTAGAAATGGCTACACCTGAAAACACTAATATGAGCAACATGAGTTCTGCGTTCAAGCAAATGATTGATCGAGACAAGTTGACTGGTGAAAATTTCAATGACTGGTATTGATCTTTAAGAATCACCTTAAGGATGGCCAGAAGATATGATTATCTTGGTGAACCTCTACCTGAGAAACCTGCTGATGATGCAACACAAGCCGTAAAAGATGCATACAACATTGAATATGAGAAGCACAATGATGTGGCTTGCCTCATGTTGGCTGGGATGGATACTCAATTGCAAAAGCGGTTTGAGCCCTTTGGTCCCATGGACATGATCAATGAACTCAGACGAATGTTTGAGAAACCACCTGCTGCAGAATTATATGATCTAATAGAATCTCTGCACAATTGTAAGCAGGAAGCAGGAAAATCCGTGAGTGCCCATTTTTTGTCCATGAAATATTATATGTATCAATTGGAGCGACTTGGTTGCGGATATCAGGAAAGTGTGTGCATTGGTCTCATTTTGCGATCCCTTAATCAGGATCTGTATAGTGAGTTTGTACGCAACTATAATATGCATTGCAAGGGGAAGATAGTAAGTGAAGTTCATGCAATGCTTATAGATTATGAGAAAAGCCTGAATAAGAAGGCACCTACACCTGCTGTAATGACGATACAGGGTGGTAGGATCACCAAGAAACCCAACAAACCGCATAATGCGAACTTCAAGGGTAAAGGCAATGGTACTGGTAAAGGCAAGCAGATTGCAAACCACCAACAGAAGCCTAAAAAGCAAAATCCTCCTTTTCAGAAGAAGAAGGAAAATTTCAATAAGGATTTGGCTAAATGTCACCACTGCAACACTCCTGGTCATTGGAAGAAAAACTGTCCATTGTTTCTAGAGGAGTTGCGCCTCAAAAAAAGTAAAATGCCTGGTAACGTCGCAAGCACTTCAGGTATGTTTACGATTGAGTTATTTTCTTTTCCTCGTAAGAATAATTCCTGGATATATGATACAGGATGTGGTACTCACATCTGTAATACATCGCAGGGACTTAGAGGAGCAAGGAAGCTGGCCTATGGAGAAAGATACTTGTACGTAGGAAATGGAGTACGTGCAGCAGTTGAAGCCATAGGGACTTTCGATTTAGTTTTACCTTCGGGAATGATACTAGTATTGAATAATTGTCACTTTGCACCCTCTATTGTTAGGGGTGTCATTTCAGTTTCTTTGTTATTGGATAATGGTTTTGTTCACACATTTATTAATAATGGAATTTCTGTTTCTTTAAATAATGTTTTTTACTTTAATGCAATTCCAATAAATGGTGTGTTTGAAATTGATATGGAAGATTCCATGTCCAATAGAAATAATTCTATGTATAGCATTAACAATAAGAGAATCAAGTCTAACTTGGATTTGTCTTATCTTTGGCACTGTCGTCTTGCTCATATAGGCAAGGATCGCATGCAAAAGCTGCAACATGATGGGCTTTTACAAAAGATCAATGATGAATCATTTGATAAATGCGAGTCCTGCATATCTGGGAAGATGACAAGGAAACCTTTTTCACCACAAGTGGAAAGGGCAACATATTTACTTGGATTAATACACACTGATGTGTGTGGTCCACTTAGACATGTGTCAAGACGTGGTGCTACCTACTTCATAACCTTCACGGATGATTATAGTCGTTATGGTTATGTTTATTTACTTAAACATAAACATGAAGTCTTTAATACCTTCAAGGTTTTTAAAAGTGAAGTAGAATTACAACTCGGTAAGAAGATTAAGGCACTTCGATCCGATAGAGGCGGTGAATATTTAAGCCAAGAGTTTAAAGATTATCTAACTGAGTGTGGTATAGTCCAGCATCTCACGGCTCCTTATACTCCACAGCAAAATGGTGTATCTGAAAGGAGAAATCGTACTTTGCTAGACATGGTACGATCAATGTTTAATCTTACATCTCTACCCTTATCCTTTTGGGATTATGCCCTTGAAACTGCTATTCGCATATTGAATATGGTTCCAACAAAGAAGGTTGATAAGACTCCATATGAATTATGGACAGGAAAAGCTCCTAGACTTTCTTACTTAAAGGTCTGGGGTTGTGACGCGTTTGTTAAACGTGATTCACCAGATAAACTCCAACAGAGATCTGTTAAGTGTATCTTCGTAGGATACCCAAAGGAAACAATGGGTTACTACTTTTACTTTCCACCAGAGAATAAAGTCATTGTGGCTAGGTATGGAGATTTCTTTGAAAAGAATCTTATATCTCAAGAATTCAGTGGGAGAGTTTATGATCTAGAAGATGAAGATACATCACCTTCTGAAAACACTAGCACACTTCCTGTGGAACCTGAAAGTTTAGGTCCTCCACCTGAAGTGGAAGTGATACCCATTCGCAGATCTTCAAGAACTGTGAAAGCACCCGAACGTCTATGTCTTAACGTAGAGTGTAAGGAAACGATACTAGGGGATCTTAATGAACCTACTAGTTATAAGGCTGCCATTAATGGTCCTGAAAAGGAGAAATGGCAGAGTGCTATGAATGGGGAAATGCAGTCCATGAAAGACAATGAAGTCTGGGAAGAAGTTGACTTACCTCCAAATGCTAAGGTAGTTGGAAGTAAATGGCTCTACAAAATGAAAACATACATGGATGGCATTGTACACATCTATAAGGCTCGTTTGGTAGCTAAAGGCTATACTCAAACATTTGGTGTTGACTACGAGGAGACCTTTTCTCCTGTAGCTGACATTAGAGCTATTAGGATTCTCTTAGCCATAGCTGCCTACTATGACTATGAGATATGGCAAATGGATGTCAAAACCGCCTTCTTGAATGGTCGCCTAGATGAAGACATCTATATGGCGCAGCCTGAGGGGTTTGTGAATCCAGAATTTCCAAACCGTGTATGCAAACTTAAAAGATCCATTTATGGATTAAAGCAAGCATCACGTCAATGGAATAAGAGATTTGACGCAGAAATAAAAAGTTTTGGATTTAGTCAAAATCTTGATGAGCCATGTGTATACTAGAAAGCTAGTGGGAGTAATGTTACTTTCCTTATCCTATATGTCGATGACATATTAATATTAGGAAATCATATACCAAGTTTAAACGAAGTTAAAGCTTATCTTGGTAGATGTTTTTCTATGAAGGATTTAGGAGAAGCAACATTCATCCTTGGAATCAAGATCTACAGAGATAGATCAAAGCGGTTGATTGGATTAAGTCAAAGTACTTACATTGATAAAGTATTGAAGAGATTTAATATGCAAAATTCCAAGAAAGGATATTTGCCAATGCAAGTGGAACATGGCTTAAGTAGCAAACTATGTGCCTCAACACCTGAAGAGGTTGCAATCATGAAGAAGGTTCCGTATGCTTCAGCAGTAGGATCTATCATGTATGCAGTTAGATGCACAAGACCTGATGTGGCATTTGCACAAAATATGACCAGTCGTTATCAACAGAATCCAGGTGGAAAGCACTGGCACGCTGTTAAAAGCATTCTTAAGTATTTAAGGAATACTAAAGATATGTTTCTAGTGTATGGGGGAAATCCAGAAGCAGAACTTGATGTTACAGGTTACTGTGATGCGTCCTTTGAAACTGATAAAGATGATACAAAGTCTCAGACGGGTTATGTCTTTGTTATTAATGGAGGAGCAGTTGACTGGAAGAGCAAGAAGCAGACAACAATTGCGATGTCTATTACAGAAGCTGAGTATATTGCTGCATCGGAAGCTGCGATGGAAGCTGTTTGGATCAGGAAATTCATTTCGGGGCTTGGTATTATGTCGTCAATTGAATTACCTATTAATATGTATTGTGATAACTCTGCCGCAGTTACATTCGCCAATGAACCTGGAGTTATGAAGGGCGCCAGACATTTTCCAAGAAGATATCACTATGTTCGAGAACAAGTCGACATAGGTGAAATCAATCTACTCAAAATTCACACAGATAACAATCTAGCTGATCCATTTACGAAGGCTTTATCTAAGGAAAAGCTTACTCGACTTGCTGATGGCATTGGACTTCGTTTAGCTAGTAGTTTCATGTAGATCTGTGGTTAGTATTTGGATAAAGGATTGTAAACAATAATTATTCGAATGAAATGAAGTATTGTGTTATGTTTATTTCTATTCATAAATATTGTATCCTATATTTGCATGTTTAATCCATGAATAACTTAAGTTATTCTAAAATTGTCCGTTGTCAATTAATGATATGGGAGTATCATTGAACTAAGACAAATGTGAGATTTGGTATAATATATATAAATTATATTGGTGCGTAGACATGCCAAATTCACATGATATTCAATACTGGATAAATTGAATATAGGACAAAATCCCAACTACATGATTGTACTTATGGATGTTGTCATTATAGTAAATCATGAATATTTATCCTCAGACTTGAGATACTAGGTAACTACTATGGATGTAGCTCATTTTCTGTGAGATAATCTAACGCTATCCGTAACTGGTAGTTATAAGGATTATTTTCAGAGGTGATGCGAAGTTCATAGGTTATGCTTGTAGTCAATACAGGATTTGGTTCCTTCAAATTTGTTTTGAAGTATAATACTGTTTGGCCGCTCGTAGGATTAACAAGATGTTTGCATGGCCATGCCCAAGGTCTATCTGGAATACGTTCAGAAGAGTTGGTAATCTTGCTTAATCATAAATAACGAGAAACACTAGTTAATTATGGAATGACTTCAATCCATATCCAAATTAACATAGTATTAGAATCAAAAGAATAAGTATGATGATGAATCATCAAAGGTGGTTTTTTCCAGGAAACCATACTCGAGATCGTTCTGGGGGCATTGGCGTGTTATGCTAGACTAACCATTGTCATTGTTACATTAATCTATATCCGAGTGGGAGCTGTTAGTTTGACGGATAATAAATTAATATATCATGACCGGATTCGAACTCGAGACTTCGGGATTGCACACTTTACGTATGAGTTTCAATGAATTAATAATTATTGTTTTAGTGACGAATAATTATTAAATACACGAAATATAAACTTAACAGTAACTAACGACCGTTAGACGAAACATGAAGGACTAGAGTTGGAAAAGAGTGAAAGTTCGGTTCGGGTTGGGCTTTTGTAACCCATGGCCGGCCACACCCATAACCCCATAGGGTTTGGGATAGATTTTGCTCCAAGCCTCTTGATTAGTATATAATGAGACCCCTCTCATTCATTCTAATCATCCCTTGGTTCCATTGCAACCTAATCTTCTCTAATCTCTTTCTTTGTGTCTAATCGATCTTTGATTGATAGGACCAATAGTTTAATCTTTTCGTGTACTACGAATCTAGCATTTCCATTGAAACGCTTATAGTACGTGTGTGTGAGAACGAAGTGTTAGCATACTTTTGCTAACGGTGATCTTGCCTTGTGACTAGCCTTAGTCGATCCATATAAGCCCTCTCCTAGGGTTTATAAGTTCTTGTTCTTGCTAGCAATCAAGAGGTATGTATCCATTTATATTTCGGTTAATTTATTATTTGTATTTGATCTATTCCGCTGCGTACTCTTTGATGTTTATATGTTTATTATTTTATATTATTCATATATTCCAACAACAATTGCATGGATGACGGGTCATATTCCTTAATACAAGTCGTAGGGCTGTGTACAATATTCCCTAACTATATAAGATCCTACTTCACTTTTATGTCGAGCCGTTAGAAGCTCCTAACATGGGATCATTAGAATTCTCTTACGCATTAAATACAACCAAAAATCGTAGTACACCTCCGATCGTGTTTCTTAAGACGTTCAAGCAAGTTACGAATGGAAGTCTGCCAGTTTTCTTAAGCCTAACATCGAATACAATCATCCGTAACAATTATAAACAAACAATCAACCCATAATCAACATCTAGGTTTCACTACATATAAGCAAACACAAGAAAGATCTAGCCTAGCATGTTAAAGAGACGACAAGCGTAAGATATAATCAAACAACACATAGACATATTGAATGATTTGAATAAGTACTTATCTTCGATTGAACATGGAAGAATCAAGGGGTTGAAACTCTTGAAAAAGTTGGAAATTCGTCTAGGGTTTATTCCCTCAACGTTGCACACTCATGAATGAAAATTGGAGAACTATATATAGACTTTACATCGTGACGGCGTCATGTAGTAGCTCGTGACGCCGTCAACTCGCTGCCATGATAAAATTCGTATTGCCTAGATCTATTTGTGACGTTGTCATATGTAAATGAGTTCTGGGCCGTCACTAGTAATTGGACCCTGACGGCCTTGGTGACGCCGTCAGACTATAAGCTTGCAAACTCTCTGGGCCGTCACGTTATAAGTTCCATATCCACCTCTTTTGTAACTCTTGACGTCGTCACTTGTAAAAACTTGACGCCGTCAGGTACTGTTCCCAGCAAGGAATTTTGAGACTTTGGCGTTTTCTTCACTTTTATGCTCCACAAACGTCCAAAATACTTCATTTTCCAGATTTCTCTCCAAAAGTATCTAAAATGACCAAAGGAACGATTTAGGGCAATAATTGATCAAATAATATCGAATTCGGGCTTAAATGACCCCTTAAAAGCGGTACACTTTTCGCTTCATCATATATATATCCATTACATTCAAAAAAAAAATTCACTCCTCCAACGTATATAACGGCTAGTTTCGAAAAAAAAAAAAAAAAATCCATTTTATCACAACTATAAATACCCTTTCAACAAACCATTTTTTTTCACGCTTCCACTACTCAATTACTCTACAATACACTTCTATTAGCAAAAAAAAAATGTCGAGAGGCAACAACAACGAATCGTTCACGAATCTCCTCGGTGGGTGGAATAACCCATACGCGGGTTCTTCCTCAAATCCGAATTGGAATAACCCAAACTCGGGTTCATCGTCAAATCCGAATTGGAATAACCCAAACCAATTCGGTATGTCGAGTCAAGAAGTTTTCGCACAACATAAAGTTTTCCAATATTGGAACGAAAGCCAACAAAACACCCTAAATTCCAATTTCCAAAATCTACAATTCACACAACCATCACAATAGTCACAAACCGAAATAAATGAAGTCCCCGAAACACCAGCGTCTCCTCAAAAACCCAAAAGTCGTAGTAAACGAAAGGCAAAAAAATCCAAAGACCTTGTACCAGACGAGGATAATGAACAATGTGATAACGTGAAGAATCATTGGACGGCAAGTGAGGAAATATTATTAACTGAGTGTTGGGTGACATGTTCAGAGGATCCGCGTATCGGCCGTTCCCAATCTCGCGATACGTTATGGCAACGGATATTACGTGAGTTCAACAGAACAAATTTTCTAACCCGCAACAAGGATATGCTACAAAGCAAATGGAAAACGTTGAACCATGATTGCAGTAAGTTCAACTCTGCTTTCAAACGGGCGCAACTCGACCCAAAAAGTGGGGGAAGTGATGTGGATATCCTGAAACGGGCTAACCAAACGTATCGTGACGTGCACAACAACACGCGATTTTGCAACGACGAGGCTTGGAATGTTTTGCGTAAACATCGCAAATGGGATGCTCCGGATGCGGTTGATTTAATCGGTGATGTTCCAAGCCAAACAAACGAGGCTTTGTTTGGTCATAATGAAGAACCACGACCTATTGGAAAAAGTGGGCTTCGAAGAAACAAAAATCCGAGACAACAACAACCACCGGAGGCACGACAAGCACCAGAGGTTCCTTTTCTTTGTTCAATTTCTGGGAGGCTATACACCAAGAGTATCGGGCAAAACGTGAAGATGCGGCCAAGGCGTATAGGGCAACCGCAGAAAGAGAAGAAATTATGACGAGGCTGAAGGAGTTTGAATTTTTGTTGCTCAATACGAAAGACAAAGATCCACACTATGTGGCATTGATCAATATGGAAAAAGACCGAATCATCAAGAAATATGGGTTGCCTCCTCGTCAATAATGAATAATTGTGTTATGTTGTGTTTTTTTAATTTCATACTATGTTTTTTTTTTTTTTTTTTTTTTTTTTTTTTTATTATTATTATTATTTTTTAATTCCTGATTGTAATGTGTTTATCGAATTAATGTTATGGTTTTAAATAAATGAAGTATTTGTTAAAGTTTGGGGTTGAAATTAAAAATAATTGAGGTAAAGTTGAGTTATAGGTGAGTTATAGTACCATGTGTTTTTTGGTGAGTTAAGAGCATGGGGAGTAATAACGTCTCCCCTGAAATTCTGTCGATGTGGCATAAAATCAATGCAACAACGGCGTTTCTTCCATTTCCAAGAGCCCCGCATTGATAACTTGTGTTGTAACGCAATATGTAGCATTTCATGAGTTTTCAAAACAAACCCCCGCGTTGTAACTTGTTCCAAACGACTAGTTTTGTGTTGGGGGTGGGGGAAGGAAGGAAGTTACCGTTTGATTTTACAAACGGCTAGTATTTTTCAAAAAAAAAAAAAAAAATGAACCTTTATAAATCAACAACAACTAGAACTCATATACAACATATTCTCACAAACAAAAAAACAACAATTCATGTACTCATATTCGCACAAAAACAAAACCATGTCGGGACGTGACGATAAGTTTTTTAAACTTGATGGGTTTTATAAATGCTTACGCTAACCCGAACGTCGGGTCTTCTTCAAATCCTAAGCCGAACAACAATAACCTACTTGCTAATTTGACACTCGAACAACAACAACAACAACAATTGATGTATATGTGGCAACAAAATCAAAACGTGGAGTAATAAACATCGCCAACACCACAAACCCAATCCTCACAAGCGGCGTCTATGGAACCCGAAGCAACGTCTCCACGAAAATCCAAACGTGGAGGTAAACGTATGGCAAAAAAAGGCAAACACCGAGACAACAAGATGTATGATGAAAAAAATCTCGATGTGAGAGAGACTACGTTACGTTGGACACCGGAAGAGGAAGTTTTACTTGCCGTGTGTTGGGTAGCTATTTCCGAGGATAAGTGATAAAACCAAGAATCACGTTCTGGAGGTCGCGGTTGATGGAAATACATCATTGTTTTAGAGAAAGTAGAGAGAGAAAGGTGAAGAAAAGGTGGTTTATTAAAATGACAAAGGTTTGGTTACACACACTATTTTCCCATACCCCTCATGGAGAGTCATGAGGGGTATTTATAGGCTCATTACAACATTACTTTGCCTACTTGACAATAGTAGTCCCTGTAGTATCTAATCTAGTCCATTTCACATGTGTGACGTTATCTTAAAAAAGCGATGCTAACAATCTCCCTCCAAGATATCGTCACACATGAATGGATACAATGAGACCTATAAACACATAAACATGTAAATTAAATAGTAAACTATGTTGATGTAGTTGAAGCGCAGAGTCTCTGTAGTCTAGATACCGAGGCAGACTTGAAGTTCTCTCTTCCGACGATCTCGGCGTATGATCTTTGACACTGGCGGCAAAGGTCTTTGTAGCTCTGAACTTCAACTGTAATGGTCTAGTTAGGTTATTACTCCCTCATAACTAGTGAGCCTTTATTCTTTTTCTTCTGCTCCCTCCTGAACTGACAACTCTCTTCTCATCTCGCAGCGGATAAGGTAGATACTAATGAGTTTGCACCATGGTTGTCATTCTGGGAGCATCATAGCATAACTCACATAGTATTGCACAGAAGGTTGGTAATACGCTCCGATGTACACAACATTAGTACTTCTTCGGTTCTGGTGTAAGCACAATTCCCTCGAACAACCAACGTACTAGAGATGAAACACTACTTCTTTTGGCATGTTCTTCTCCCTCCTGATGGTTGCGATGTATCGAAATCATCATACTATTGTATGTACATGCCAAAATTACCCGTACTTTACACTTCTGATGCAATGTAGATAGACCATGAGAGCATAAGTTGTGAGAATATGCTGATAGGATATGACTCTCTGTATTCTACAATCTCTTCTCTTCTCTTCAACCTTTAAGCGACCTCTTCAAATTCCAACCAGCTAGTAAATGACCACTGTATGGAGAGAACCCAATATAACCAATCTGAGAATGAAGTAGACATCTCATAGATATGTGACTTAATCTTGTACGAAGGTGTGACTAAGAACCTATACTGAGCACTACAACGTAACTCCTTTAAGCATAGGTTGATCCATATACTCAAACGAGTAAACAGTATATGAAATCTCCGCCTCTTGAACTATCCACAACTACGTGCGTCACTGAGTACTACAACGTAACTCCTTAAAGTGATAGCTATAACCCGTGAGTACTACAATGTAACTCCTTACATCGAGTATAACTAGATAATCCAAGTCTTAATCACTATCTCTACCAGTGTTTGCTCAAACAAGTATCTTCGAAAGTCATGCATCCATCCACCCCTAGACTTTGAGATAAATAAGTACACATGCCCGTGAAATGAACTTGAAACCCAAATAAGCAATATCGTACAAAAACTCCGTAGTCACAAAAATCTGATACTAGCCGTTGTCATTTGAAAGTGATTATTGATCAGGATCGTTTAAGCAAAACGTGGTGTGTTTTAGTGAAGCTTGAAATTCTATTTCGGGTGATTTGTAGTGATTTCTTATTTTCCCTCCAAAAATAATCTTGGAAAAATTTCTCGCCCATAATTTGGAAATCACTATGAAATGCAATTCTAAGGTTACCAGAAAAATTTGAGTTTTGAAAATTTTTACGCCAAATTTCACCGATTTTTTTTTAATTTTGGCCTAAAAATTTGAATTTCGGGCCAAAATTTTCAACGTTATACCAAAATTAAAATCTCGCGTAAAAATTGAACGTTTAGTCTCCTCTCAAAAATAAATTTTACTCAACTTTTCCCGCCAAAAAACTCTTTTTTTTTTTTTGGTTGCTAACTCGATAATAGCCCCTAACTCGGTAACCTTTGCTAACTCGATAATGTCCTAACTCGATAAGCCCCAAACTCGATAAGCTCCAAACTCGATAAGGTCCAAACTCGATAAGCTCCAAACTCGATAAGCCCAAACTCGATAACTCCAAACTCGATAAGCTCCAAACTCGATAAGCTCCAAACTCGGTACTACCCCTAACTCGATAATACCTCAAACTCGATAACCTTGGATCCTAACTCGATAAACCTTGAATAATTTTGGCAGAGTTTCGTCTAGGTATAAGCCACAAAAAAACCTAACTCGATAAACGATTAGGTGAACAGGCTAACTCGCCAACTTTAGATCCTAACTCGATAACAAAAGCTCTAACTCGATAGAACAGAAGCTCTAACTCGATAGACACCAGTTCAAACTCGATAACACCAAACTCCTAACTCGATAGACACCAAACTCGCAAGAAACTTGGCCTAACTCGCCAAAATTTGAATCCAAACTCGATAAGACCAAAATCCTAACTCGAAATTTTTTCTAACTCGATAAGAATGGCGATGAACAGTACCAGATCCAAAATTTTTCACCCAAAAACATGATTTTTCACCCAAAAACACCACGATTCGCCCCCGGTTAGCTCTGATGCCACTTGTTTTGACCAAGAAACACGTTCGGGAGGTCGCGGTTGATCGAAATACAACATTGTTTTAGAGAGAGAAAGTAGAGAGAGAAAGGTGAAGAAAAGGTGGTTTATTAAAATGACAAAGGTTTGATTACACACACTATTTTCCCACACCCCTCATGGAGAGTCATGGGGTATTTATAGGCTCATTACAACATTACTTTGCCTACTTGACAATAGTAGTCCCTGTAGTATCTAATCTAGTCCATTTCACATGTGTGACGTTATCTTAAAAAAGCGAAGCTAACAATAAGAATGTTGGAGCTTCTCAAAAGGGCATCACTTTTTGGTATCGGGTTATGAACGAGTTCAACCGGAAAAATTTTCAAGTTCGTAACAAAGATACGCTAACAAGCAAGTGGCATATGTTGAATGCAAATTGCCAAAAGTTTTTAGCGGTTTACAAACGTGCTAAACGTTTGACAAAAAGTGGTGAAAGTGAAGTGGATGATATGAGGCATGCTAGACAAATGTATCGTGACGAGCATAAAGGTGTTGCGTTTGCTCAAGAGGAAGCGTGGTTAATTTTGAAGAAGTGTCCAAAATGGGACCGATTGACTTAACCGGAGACGTCCCCGGTTAAAGCAACCAAGAGCTATTTGGTGATGATGTACGGCCACGTCCTGCCGGAAAACCAAGAAATTCCAAAAAATATAGTCTGGTACATCGACTAGCACCGGGGGAAGTGCGTCAAGCAACTTGGAATCTATGACAAACGAACTTCAACTCAGACGAGAAGTGGCCCAAATGGCGTACGACGCGGCTAGAATGAAAGACGAGACGGCTACGCGTTTGAAAGAATTTAAATTTATCGATATGAAAATGGATGACATAGATTCGAGCGCAAGAAGTTGGATCGAAATGGAAAAAAATAGAATCAAGCAAAAATACCACTTACAAGATCCGCCAACCGACTAGTTTAATTTATCCGCTTATCGTATTTTATTTCGTATGTTTCATTTCATAGTTTTTTTCGTATTTTTTTTTAAATTGTAATGTTTTTATTTCGTATTGTAATATTTAGTTTTATTAATAAAATGTTTGAATGTTTAATAAATGAATTTGTTGAGGGTAGAATGTGTAAATTTCTAAAAAATGGTGTTATTAGGTATTATGATTTCCTAATATTTTTTGATGTTATGTTATTTGGCGTTGAGATGATGTGGCGTTGATGTGACGCTGAGTTATGTAATAACTCAAGTTATGATCCCTCATACTCTAAGACAAAAAAGCTAAAGCTAATGTGACGCTTACGTTGCGTTATAAGATAACTCGTAAGCATGATACCTTGTGCTCTTATAGACATTGTTACTAGTAGTCTAATGATAATGTTACAATTAAATTCCTATTATGACATTGGAAAAAGCATACAAAACAACAACAAATCACATTCCCACACGCAGAAATCACCCCCATTTTACCAAAACACCCCTCAAACCCTCTTTCTAAACACACACACACACTAAAAGAGTGACTGTCTGCACTATCATCCCTAATTAGGTCACACAAACGTACCTTCATTTCACTCAATCAATTTTCAATCAGCTCATCAATTTTATAAAATCAGTCAAAAGTTAGGGTTTGATTCGAGTTTAATGAGCCCTAGCGATTGATCGATCGATTTATCCACCGAATGGAGGGAGGTTGTTATACTTATATGCTTTTTATATCTTCTGATTGTTTTTTTTTTTTTTTTTTTTTTTTTTTTTTTTTTTTTTTAAATTTGCCGTTGATTTATTAGTGTGAAATTTGGGGGAATTGGATTGTTTTTTTTTTTTTTTTTTTTTTTTTTTTTTTATGTTGATTGTGTTTTAGGTTATGTATAAGTTAATTGATTGTGTTTTGAAATGAAAATTATATGCGGTTTTGCGCGGCGTTAATAATACTTGTTTAAAATGTGGATTAGTTGACGAAAAGGTGCGAAACAAAAAAAAAAAAAAAAAAAAAAGGAAAAAAAATTGTGTTAAGGTTGTTGTGAAACTTGAGTGTTTTTATTGGTAGGAGATAAGAGTATTAAGACATTTGAGTTATTAGTTCCGAGTAGTAGATTGCTTTTGGCTTTGGGGCATGGAGAGAGGTAGTTAGTTTTATGCTTTTAATATGTTTTTTTTCAACTTTTTTATTTATTTTATAAAATTTTGTTGATTTATTAGAGGTTAGTATGAAATTTGGGGGAATTGGATTGTTTTTTTTATATTGATTGTGTTTAGGTGATGTATAAGCTAATTGATTTTGTTTTGAAATGAAAATTATATGTGGTTTTGCGCGGCGTAAATAATACTTCTTAATGGTTGGTTTTATAATGTGAGGCTTAGGGGGGGGGGGGGGGGGGGTTGTTTAACCTTATATAGCGGGCTTACGGCTTATTTGGTTTTCGGCTTATGTTTTATAAACTCAATTTTTTTGGCTTATTTTGGGACATATGGGATTATGTAAGCTTATTATGTCATAATAAGCTTATATAAGCTGAAAAGCTTTGAAATAAGCTACAAAAAGTGAGTTTATGAAACATAAGCCGAAAACCAAATAAGCTGTAAGCCCGTTATATAAGCTTAAACAAACACCCCGGTAATGATTAGTTGGCAAAACGGTCGGAAACCAAAAAAAAAAGTAAAAAAATTGTGGTTTTATTTATTGGGGGAGAGGGGCGAGCGAGGTTGTTGTGAAACTTGCGTGTTCTTATTGGTAGGAGATGAGACATTTGAGTTATTAGTTCCCGAGTAGTACATTGCTTTTGGCTTTGGGCCAAATTTTGAATATTGTGAGGCTTAAAGCTCGATATGAATAGGTTACTGGTTGCTTATACAGTTATACCTTGCTTTTTTATTGTGACTGTATGTTTTAAAGAGTGTTTTTGTAAAGATCATACCTTTTTGAATTTTTATATGGTTCAATAAAATGATCTCTCATGTTTTAACGAATGTACTTTCTGTTGTGTGCCCACTGTTCAATCTTGATTTTAGTTTTCCCTTATTTGGGCTAGGAGATTTAATAACTTACTACGCTACTACTTGTAATGCTATTCGTTAAGTAAGCTGTATTATAGTTAATGTTATACTTATATAGTGAGGTAGTTGATAAAATCATGGACATCCCCTCGTAAGGCTTCCCTTAGGTTCACTTAAATTATGCCCGAATTTTGGACTCTCAACTGAATTTTGTCACTACGTGTTTTGAGCCAATTTTTGTGTGGTGTAGGAAATAAAACGTTTTTTTACTAGCTATTTAGTTAGGTTAATTAGATCTTGTAATCTTGTACTACTGTGTATTATTAATCAGGCGAGGAAGTGATTAAAGTGTTGAATGCAGTTTGCATTAAGCATTAGTTCGTTCTTTATGGAAGGATAGTTAGTATTCTAGCATTATGTAATTCTTGTATTTGCTTAAATTTTCTTTATTTATCAATATTATTAGTCTAATGGATCCCATAGAATGGTTTTTTTATGTGTATATTCAACTTACAACCTTATCTCACGTTTAGGGTTACTCAATGGACTATGATGACAATGATGCTCAAGACCAAAATCTTCACTTAGTTGGTGAAGCAAGTGACAAAGTTTCTCCTGCATACAATCTTCCTAAATTTGACTTTGACGATAGCTTACAGGGGCATTTAAGGTTTGACAATCTTGTTGATAACGACGTTTTTCTTGGTATCACGGGTCAGGACGACAATCAGTGGATTGAGGAATATTCAAGAGGAACTAGTGCAATACAGTTTAGTTCAAGTGCTGTGGAATTAAAAAGTAAAAATGTATGGTCTGAAGCAACATCTTCAGAATCTGTTGAAATGCTTTTAAACTCGGTTGGCCAGGAAGATAAGGTTTTAGAAGAAACAATAGTTGAAGAATTGGATGCTTGTGATAGGCCCAATAACGTAACTAATGATATGGATCCCAGCTTGAAGCAATGTGACACAAAGGATAACTCTATTAATACCGACAATGCAGTAGTACCAGATGAGTCCCATGAGAATTCAGTTGCGTCAAAAGTGAGTTCTGATTGCGACCAATCTCAAGAGACTCATAATTCTGGCGGGGGATTAGATTCAGTAGTTATAGGTAGTAAAAATGATTCATCTTTAGGTGTGGAAAAAGTCGATAATTTACAAAATGATGTAAATCTAGGCGCTGGTAAAATAGCAAATGAATCCCTTGTTATTGAAGTGCTAGAGGAACCTTCAGTCTCCAATGCAGAATGTGGAGATGCAGGCTCCTCTGATAATCTTGTTGCAAGTGTCAAGGATTGTGAGGAGAATCGGCAAGAAGTTCCTGAAAGTGGTTCCGAAAATGCTGGTGGTCAGTCAAAAGACGTTGATAATAACATGGAGAATACTGTGGAGAATTCAACCATTAGTGGCACCGTTGTTGAAACTTGTACATATAGTATCGACCAAGTTTCAGCTGTTCCAAATGTGGAATCTTTGGACAAGCCATCAATTGAAAATACTATTCATGTTGATGAGGAACCGATAGTTTCATTACCATCGGAAAGCTCTGATATGCAGATAGATGACGGGCCTGCCAAAGAGAATAATGTTAACATGCAGGAGGAATTGCCTGCAGCTTCTCCACACGGTGGGTGTGTTGAAATGCAAGCAACTGAAGACGCCAACAGAAAGTCAGAGATACCAGACGAAGGGCCTGACAAAGAACCAAATGATAACATGCAGGAGGAATCTCATGCTTCTCCAAACACTGGATGTGTGGATGTGCAAGCAACTGACCATGCCAACACAAACACAGAGACACCGGATGAAGGGACTGGCAATGAACTTAATGATAACATGCAGGAGGAATTGCTTCCAGCTTCTCCAAACGGTGGATGTGTGAACATGCAAGCGACCGAGGATGCCAATACAAAGTCAGAGATGCCGAATTCTCCAATATCTAATGTGGGTTCTCAGGTTCAAAGTCATTCGGTTGAGACGGAAAATGTTGTTGGCGGCGATGGCCAAAATGTTACTTCCGGTACGTCTTTGGTCGAAGGGAGTGGCATTAATAATGTTGGTACAACATCAATAGCAGCAGGATCTTCAGCTGAAATGCCGGCTGAAGACTTATCAAAGAATGCCTCTAAAGTTCAAACAGAGGATATAAGTAATGTGGGTTCTCATGCTCAAAGTCATTTGGTTGAGACAGAAAATGTTGTTGGTGGTGATGATCAAAATGTTACTTCCGGTACATCTTTGGTTGATGGGAGTGACACTAATAATGTTTGTACAACATCAATAGTAGCAGGATCTTCAGCTGAGATGCCGGCTGAAGACTTTTCAAATAATGCTTCTAAGGTTCAAACAGAGTATACAAACAATGTGGTTGAAGGAAGTGACATAGATAATGTTGGTACAACCTCAATAGCGGCAGGTACTTCAGCTGAAAGGTCTGTTGAAGACATATCCCATAATGCTTCTGAAGTTCAAACAGAGGATACAAATAATGGGGACCTGAGCTTGCCTGCCAAGGTCTCTGGTTTAGTGGAGGTGGATGATGAAACTCAATCATCAGAGCCAGATGGTGTTGCTATGGATCAAGATGTTACTCTCAATGAGGGCCGGGATGCAAAATTGCCTTCTGATTTTAGGGATATGGACGTGGATGACGCTGGAGCTCCTGATAGCCAAAAGGATGTTGATGCTCAACAATCCGATTCTAATATGGCTGCTATAACAGATGCTGGTATATTAGACTTGTGATTATAAATTATTTAGGTCTTTATTTTGAGTTAAAACATAGGATATTTACTTGCTCTCCCTGTGTATGAACTAATTTCTGTTTAATTTTGCATAATCAGTTGCTGCCGCGGAATCAAGTAAATTATCCTCCCCTGACACAGCGGGCGGTGTGCAGACACCTACTGGAATTGTTGCTACGGATGACAATGAAGACCAGCCAAGATCACCTATACTTGGGGTGAGTTTTGTGCATGCTGATAACAAAGAAAAAGCGGTAGCAGGATTATCCGACGAGGGAAGTTCCCAAAAAGCGACCCCAGAAGCTGATAGTTCAGCAGATATTGTGTTGGATGATCTGTTGCCAGTGGCTGAAAAAGGCAGAGAGTCTGATGGTGCTGAACATGTTGTACACGAGCTATCTGGTCATTGTGATCCTCCTGTTGAAAACTTGAATGGAAGCATAAGTGAACAAACAGCAGAGGAACCTCCTGTTGGAAACGTGAATGCGAGCTCAAGGGAACAAACATCAGAGGGTGACCCAGGTGGTCTCAAGTGCTCCAATGCATTGGAGACGACCCTTCCTTGTGATTTGTCTGTAGAACAGGGTAATAAGGAGGAAGGAGGTTTGCTGGACCCTAAGGAATCAAAGTCAAGTGAACATGGAGTAGAATCCGGGGGAGGTAACTTATTTTTATTGAATCTTGTGAAATAGTTGTGATTGGGAAAGAAGTATGTTGGTCAAAGGACATTGCATGAAATCACTATAATATTAGTTTTCTTACAGTAGAGATAAATGCTTTTTTTGTAAACATAAATTTGATTTAAGTTATAGTTGGCATAAGAGGTGTAAGATAATTTAAAACACTTGCAGCTGGCTTCTAAGACATAAAATATCAGGGTACTGTAACATCCTTGTTTACGGATATTTTTGTGAGGGATTGTCTCTTATGAGTAGTTGCTACCAATAAAAGACTTTAGGTATCTGTGACAGCAGAATAATGTAATGACTTATTGTGTCTAATTACAAGGCTATTCTGTCATAAGAAAGGTGTTCAAATGCCTTTTTATTTTGTGAATATTTATTGTGATTGCTTGATTGGGTTTTGCAGTAAACGTGTCAGATAAGCAGCAGGTTTCTGTTGATATTGCTGTTCCATCTGCATGCGACACTAATCATGTGGTGCAGAATGGAGGTGGTTCTCTTTTGGATAAACCTCAAAGCTTAAGCTCCGAACTTCCTCAAAGTGCAAAAGATACGATTGAGGTCAAGGGTACCATTAATGAGAATGCCCCACTTACAAGTGTTGCTACAACAGAGGAGAAAAGCTTTACTTTTGAGGTCAGTGCAAGTCCTGTTCCTGGGCAAACTGGCACTCAAAATCTTGGTTTATCAAAGGTAATAGTTTTTATGTTTTTTGCTTTGCATACCCTGTTTTTCATTGCATCCCAAAGCCTTTTCTAAAACTGACTTTGTCATGAACATTTGTCTGAATAATGAAGGTATCATCTGCTAACTTGCATAAAGATTCTCTGGTTAGTCCACAAACGCCTAGCAGTGCTGCCAATGAAGCAGGAGCCAAAGGTAATTCTGTGCCTAAACCAAGGAGAAAATCAGCTGCGAGAGAAACTGCCAAGAAAGATAACCACTTGAAGGAAAAAACTCCCAGGAGACGCGCAGGAGCAGTAGACAAGTCACCAGCTGGACATGTTAAGTCACCATCTGGACATGTTATTCGTACCGAAGAGATTAAGGAGAGTGTTAAGAGCAGCAGCTCAAAGTCTGCTGGCGCTCCTATATCTAAATCAAATCTGCCTGATTTGAATAATCTAACCTCTCAATTTCAGCAGTCTTTTACTGACAATCAGCAAGTACAATTACGAGCACAAATTTTAGTATATGGATCATTAATGTGAGTACTATTAATTTTCATGATATGCACATGCAATGCCAATAAGAAACAAGCACACTCTGCTTAGTGTATGAGTTGGGGTGACCTTGCTAGCATTCTTTAGAGGAACTTTTGGGTGGGCTGACTTCTGAGTGAAAAACAGGAACACAGTTAGGGTTGAAAGAACTTGCAACATATGTTTTGACTTCAATTTTTTAAACCATTAGTTTTATTTGGTCATGGAATTGGAAGTTTATTTCTCAAGTGTATGTCTGTATTTTGGTTTTAATATGCATAACTGAATGTTTCAGATCTGGAATGGCACCTGAAGAGTCTCATATGCTTGCTGCATTTGGGAAATCTGGTCAGTTCATTTTAAAATTATTATTTGTAACTGAACCAGATACCTCAGTATTTTTGTTTTTGTACCAAAGACTAGTTATCTCATACAAGTGAGGTCAAATGTATTTACAGATGATGGAAAAAAAGCCTGGGAGGCTGCTTGGCATGCCTGTCTAGAAAGGATTCGTGGTCAAAAGTCCCAGACCCCCAACCCCAGTACCCCCATTAAATCACCATCAGGTACCTCATGAGACCAAGCTGTTCGAAATGCCATATGGTTGTTGATTTAGCTTTTATCCGAACTCATTTTTTAATCTTAAATTTAGGCAACAAAGATCCTGTTGGTTCTGCCCAATGTAAAGTTGTCTCTGGCATTTCTTCATCGATTGTTAGTCCCATGATCCCCGTTTCATCTCCTCTTTGGAATATCAGTACCCCGGGTGATTATCGCCAAACACCATCTCCTCTGCATCCTTATCGAACTCCACCTGTGCAGAATGTTGCTGGAAATAATCCAGCCTGGCTATCTCAAGGCCCTTTCCCTGGTCAATGGGTTGCTGCATCACCAATTGCTCCATTTAGTGCTCGTTTTTCAGCGTTGCCTATAACAGAGGCAATCAAACTAACCACTGTCAAAGAATCAGGTGCTTCAGGTACATCTGTGATTCCTGTGGACCCTAGTCCTGGTCCACTTGTTGCTACCAATCAGCCTTCAAGTGATTCAAAAAGCAGAAAGCGGAAAAAGGTTACTGCTAGTCAAGTTCAGGTGACACCACCGTCGGCGCCTGTAGCTCATTTGCTGCAGGCCCCTCGTACCGAAGATCACAATAAAAACTTGTTTTTGACTCAAAGTCAGACAAATCTAGGGACTGCTCTTGTTGTTAGTAGTCATTTTCCAACATCAGCTGCTGCCCTATCGACACCTGTTCCCATCATTTCTAAAAGCAATCTTGGTCATCCTAGTGGTATTGACCAAAGTATTGTAAGAAGAGAGGAGAATGTCAGCAAAATTGAAGAGGCCAAGCTACAAGCAGCAGATGCAGCTTTGCAGGCTGCCGATGCAGTCAGCCGCTGCCAAGGTGTATGGAGCCAGCTGGAAAGGCAAAAGAATTCTGGTTTGGTTTCAGACGATGAAGCAAAGCTAGCTTCTTCAGCTGTCTCAATAGCAGCAGCTGCTTCTGTTGCTAAAGTAGCGGCTGCCGCTGCTAGAATTGCATCAGATGTTGCAGAACAAGCAAGATTAATGGCCGATGAAGTATTCCTGTCCAGCAGAATTGAAAGTCATGGTCAAAGCGGCATGATTTCGCATGATAAAGCTATCTCAACTGATCATCCCTCTTCAATAATTTCAGCTGCCAGAGAAGCCGCTCGTAGAAGAATTGAAGCTGCATCAGCTGCTTCAAAACATGCTGAAAATCTAGACGCTATTGTAAAAGCTGCTGAGCTGGCAGCAGAAGCAGTCTCTCAAGCTGGAAAAATTGTTGCAATGGGTAATCCTATGTCTTTAAAAGTGTTAGTTGAAGCTGGTCCTGAGGGGTATTGGAAGAGTCCCCAGTCATCCAATCAACAGAGTTCTGATAAACAGATAGTTGAAGTTGCTTCTAATAATAAAGTGAATCAGTCTTTAAAACATGGTTTGACATTGCAAGAGGATTCTGGAAATTTGGCCAAGAGTCAGATGATGATTATTGATAGCATCTCAGGTTCAACTACAAGCGATAAAAGTACAGCAAGGGGTCAAAAAGGTCCTGAGCTTGCTAAAACTGTTGCATTGGTTCCTGAACCAGAGTCTGGATTGGTGCGTACTTCTGATGTTGATCAGAACATGCCTCAAAGTACTTCAGGTTTTTCGCAAGAGAACGTCATAAAAGAAGGTTGCCTTGTTGAGGTAAGGGAATTGGAGTAGGAAGTTCAAATGTTTCACTTTGCATTGTTGTAGCCATGCTTAATTTATATTTTTCTTTGTGAGCAAAGTAGTTCTCTGTGTGATTTTTTTTCCTTCCATGTTTGTTTGATTCATCTGTCTGCGTTTTAGGTGTATAAAAACGACCACAAGAACAATGGTGCCTGGTTTGCAGGGAATGTGCTGGCTTTGAAAAATGGGAAAGCATTCGTCTGCTACACTGAAATCCAATCAGATCAAGGTAAGATATTACAATATGCATCATTGTGAGTAATAGGTTAAAATGTTACCTATTAGATCTATATTCAAGTGCAACTTAATGAATGTATAGTACCAAATATGATAGAACCTGAATGGGTTTTTTTTTTTTTTTTTTTTTTTTTTTTTTTTTTTTTTTTTTTTTTTAGAATGGCAATTTTAACTATTTTACAACATCTACACCACAAATCTCACATGTCCTAATAAGGACTTGAACCCACAACCATTTGGTTGGGCTTACACAACATGGGGTACCACTGGGACAGCCCTTTGGTAGAACCTGAATGGAATTGTGTAGGCATTTAAAGTGAAAATATGGGATTGGACTTCTATTGTCACTTGGATATTGTTAAAACGTTTTTGTTGGATGTCAATTTTGCATGGTGTAATTTTCTTTACTTAGTTAAAAGCATTAAATATGCATAGTATGCTGTGCTTTGTGTTAAACAAAGATCTACATTTCGGGTACAAGTCATCTGTAGTTCCTGTCTCGAGCTATGTTGGTGGTACAATATAGACACATGTTTTTTAACGGCAATAATATAAACCAGATCTGCTGTTTCAACTTTTTAATAACCTAACTTATGTTCTTTTATTTCTTGTATGTTTGGGGTATTTTATTCACTTTTATCATATCCATGGCTCTCCAAATAATATATAGTTGGCCTGTTATGTTGGTGAATCTTGCCGGAGGTCTTTTGGGAAGCAGTCTCTCTACCCTCCGGTAGGGGTATGACTGTCTACGCCCTACCCCTCCCATACCTCGCTCTGGCGGGATTGGGTATTGCTTTTATTGCGTTGTTCTATCCTGGTGAATTGACGATAAAAAATCCAAGCAGACAACTATGTGTTGATTTAGTCATCCCACCAGAAAATCAGATTATTGTTATAAAGTTATATTTTTTTCTTTTGGGTCAGGGCAATATAAAGAATGGGAACCACTTGAGGTTGATGATAACACCCAGGCACCCAGGATACGCATTGCTCATCCTTTGACTACTATGAAGCCTGAAGGCACTAGAAAGAGAGGAAGAACGGCCCTGGCAGATTCTTGGTTTAGCGGAGACCGAGTTGATGTGTGGGTACAAAATCGGTAAGCATTTTACAGAATACTTTATCTTTTGTTACATCATGCCTATCTGTATTTCACTAAGCTTAAACTTTTATATAGCACATTTATTTGATCATAATTTGTGGGCTTAAAGGCCTTCACTTTAAGTTATATCCTAGGAAGCACGGACACACCTAAAATCCCTAAGTGGCAGTGTCGGACACGTGTCGGACACGGACACACCTCGGACACGTGTCCGACACGCATGTGCCGTGTCCCACGTGCTGTTTGGGCCGGACACGGATTTGGACACGGCTTGGACACGAATTTGGACACGGATTTTGAAGTGTTGCTGCGTTTGTGTGAAGATGGAGATTGATCTGTCTTTTGTGGAAGAGTTAAGTGGCTGTGTATTACTGTATGCTATTAGGAGAAGGAGAAGGAAAATGAAAAGAGGAATGTGGGTGGCGTTTGTTTTTTAAGTGTGTATTAGGGCAACAGTAACCTTATATAACTAAGATAGGGTTAAAGTAAATGGGCTGGGATTTATCTTGGCATTGGGCCAGTGTTGTATCAGTATATTGAAATTGAGCATTATAATCTTTCAAGTTTCAACTATTTATGTCCCTTAACCTTTTTATATTATTAATATTAATATTAATAATCATTTTATAGTTTTTAAACAAATACTAAACTTTTTAAATATAATTATAAATGGACATTTTAAATATAAATGTGTGGAGTATGTATATATATATATATATATATATATATATATATATATATATATATATATATATATATATATAAATCACGTGTCCACGCCGTGTCGTGTCCTATATTTTTAGATTTTGCCGTATCGCCGTGTCCGTGTCCGTGTCAGACACCGTGTCCGTGTCCGTGCAACCTAGGTTATATCCTGTTGTCTAATTGGTACACAAAGCTTGACATGCTTAACGATGTGTATCTTTTTATAGCTGGTGTGAAGCAGTTGTCTTGGAGACAAATAAGATTGATTTAACTTCTCTTACTGTTAAATTTCCTGGTATGTATTATCCTTGAACACTTTTGTTATCGAATGTGCTGAATTTGTTGTGTATAACCTGATTGTAACACCCCCGCTCCCTTGCAGCTACTGGAGAGACGTCAATTGTAAGGTCATGGCATGTCAGGCCATCACATATATGGAAGGATGGAAAGTGGATCGAGTGGTCTAGTTTGAAGGGATGCCGCTCTTCTGAGGTTAGATTAATCTTTTTCATATTAGGGGTTTGTTCGGATGGGTGTTTCAGAATTAACTATCTAATTATTGTGACTTGTAGGGGTAATAATCAGGTTTTAGTGTTTAGATAACGTAATTTTTTGTATTAGAAGATAATTATTTCAGTTTTAAATAACGTAATTTTGTTCATGAATGTAAAAAAATAAATAAATATTAAATAATAGTTTTATAGTAGTTAATAAATGTAAATAATCATATTATAAACTGCGATACATCAATAGTATATATGATGTACCATTTTGGCCATTTTAGCCACTATATCTTAAGATAATCAGATTTGTATAATACTCGGACAATGACCATCTGATTATTGTAACTATATACTATAAAAGCACATTCAGAAGTATGTCACGCAACATGTTTTGTTACAACTGTTAATCTGACTTTGATTATCTAGGATCACTTGATCAATTTAGACTGGACACCTGATCACTGGTTTACTTTATAATTGTTGGTGGGCTATATTTGGTTTTCATTCCTTGAACGAATTATCTGATTACAGGATGATGCGCCACTTGAAAAGCGACAGAAGTTTGGTAGCCCTATTGTGGAAGGTAGAGAGGACACATTCTCAATCAGTGTTGATCTTGTTGGGCCGAGACAACAAGAATCACAGATACTTCCTTTTGCTACTCAAGAAAGTTCTTTTGATATCGGTAAAAGTTCTAGAAATGACGACAAGCTTGACACTCGCGGAGCGATGAAGAGCAGCTTGAAGAAGGAACGGTCGAGAGTCGTTTTTGGTGTTCCTAAGCCGGGAAAGAAACAGAAATTCATGGACGTACGCACACAATATGTTGCCGATAGAAGCACTAAGAATAATACACCAAATGATTCAGTAAATTTTGCAAGTAGTATGATTCCTCAACCGGGCCGCCGTACTCCTAAAAGTAATTTAAAAGATAATGGTGAAGAAAAACAAGTTGAGGTAAAATCCAGAACTCTCAAGCCCAGGAAACCTCCAGTTCCATCTGTCAGATCATTAGCTCAGAAGGATAGGTCTAAATCGTCTAAATCCACATCACGTGATGCTGTTAGTGCTGATGAAAACATTTCTTCTAATACCGAGGATGCAAAGGGAACTTCATCATCAAAGGCAGTATCACAGCGTTCAAATAAAGCAATAACGACACCAGGCGATAGGAAGGCAATGAAAGTTGAAGTCAAAGAACAGCCAACTTCAGAAGTGGAGATACGCAGATCAAATCGGAAAATTCAGCCAACTTCAAGGGTGAGTTTTCTGTTTCTGTTTTCACCAACGTATGTGCATAACTAAATTACCCTTTCGTGTATGTGCATGCCTTTTATCTGTTTTATAACTCTGTTACCCTGCATCTACACTTGTACTTACTACTGTATGCTCATTATAATTGTAAATGTATAGCATATTAGCTTATTGAGTTTAACAGCTATACCACTTTAAGTCTTCTCCTAAGTCAGTATTTAGATCAATCCAACCCTGACCCCACAAAGACGTGTTAAGTCAAAATGTTGTCATTTTCAGCCTTAACATAATTTTTCTTAAACTCTATCCACGACTCCACGTGAACCTCTTTGTTACTTTGTGAGTGACTATGATTTATACCTCGAAAATGACATGGATGACAGTAGGGCATATTAATTTCAGAACTAAGTTTTTGAGTCTTTTTTCTCACAGATGTTAGAAGGATTGCAAAGTTCACTGACCGTCTCAAAGATACCTTCTGCTTCACACACAAGTCAAAGAAGCCACAACAAGGTTACATCAAAAGGTAATTATACTTCAACCTCAGTAAGCAATTGGAAATTATAAACTGTTCTGTATATTTTGGTGGTTCCACATGGATGCATGCATTGCTGGGTGTGTCACCGGGGTGTTTCTTTTCAACTCAAAATAAATTATGCATTGACCCGGAACCTCAAAGTCAAACCTATATTTTGGTCTACTCTCTTGGAGTGTACCTCTGTTTGTCACTATCTCCTTGGCGTCACTGCTCTTTGGTTATCTTATATGGTAAAATAAAACAAAAAATGGATGTCAAAATTTTTACTGTTAACCTCAAAGGTGTGGCCTAGTGGTGGAGGCTTGGGATTCTCTAGTAGAGGTCTCAAGTTCAAACGCTACAGGTTACACCAAAAGGTGTACGGAGTTGGGGTTTCTCCGCTGATTTAAACCTTTTGGAGAAAATTTTACAAACTATTAAAGTTCCTGTCAGAAGCTTTAGTATTTTTCCATGAATTTCACATAATAAATACAATATTTTAACATTACTTGATAGTTATCATTAGAAAATATTGATTTAGTCTAGAAAAAGAACTATATACCTAAGCCGAAGTTCGCATTTCTTTTCATAGCGAGTATGTTTATTTAAACCTCGAAGTGTGGAGAATAATCTATAAGGAAATTAAGTTCGTTTTTTATGCTGGAAGATAATTTTGTTACATGGGACCTAAGACCATAGCACTTTATTAACACTCTCCATCGTCTTTGTAACAGGAGGTTCCAACCCGAGCTGAGAAGATCACCTTAAGCAGATGGGAACCGGTCCAACTCCATTGTTGTGTGTAATTAAGCAGAGATTATAGAACTAGGAACGGCTCCTGTTAAGATCCTAAGAATTATTGTAGCTCTAGAAGAAGTTTATATATCAATCTTGTCCTTTTATGACCAAATTTCGCCCGAGGCTGTAATCTGTATATGGACGTTTCTGTGGTTATTGTATCATGATTGTGGTAAATTGCATTTGGATCGCCATGTACTTATCAAGTTATTCCCATCTGTTTTTGTGCTGCAATGCAATCACAGTTGTGTCTCGGGCTACTATTCTGCTAATATTCTGATCAGTTATCAACTTGTACGCTTTTGGTAATGGAATTTAGGTTTGCTATCACCTCTATGGTTGTAAACATGTCAAATCTTTTTCCAGTTAATATAAAACACAGTTCGAGCCAGTTTGAAAATAAGTTTGTAGATGCATATGAGTTGACTTTTTATCAACTTGGTCAAACATAGCCTGTCGAGTTGCTGGATGTAAGGACCTGAGGTAGAATCAGACTAATCGAATCAATCTGTGTTAATCGACTATTGGCCTTCTATCAAGAATTGATGTTGATCTATTGAATCAAGCTTGTCTCAGCTAATGTGACTTGTCTGATACCAATTTACGATTACCTAACCAAGATTGTTTTAACTAATGTGACTTAGTCTGATAAAAACTACTATTGATATTTTGGTGGAATATCGGTAACAGATCGGTGATCTTGTTATTTGTGTTTGTGTGCTGTATCAATGTCTACATGTCATTAAATGTATTCATGTGGTATATGTAAATGTAGGTGTGCACGAGATTAATGTTGTGTTCTTCTTGTGTGTAAACATATGTATGCACGTGGAGTGTGGACCGAATTAGTGTCAAGCTATATGTTTGTATAAAATACATAAATTTTAGCATGTGAGATGTGATGTAGATATGCACATTGAGCGTGCTGGCACATTTAGTTTAATGGTTTGACTTTGGCTAAACTTCTGAAGATGCCATGCTAAATGTATATATATAAAATATATACAACGATTCGATTCAGTTCGGTATTGCAGATTGTTTCGGAATAAACTCGTTTGAAACCAAACCAACTTTCGATTCAGTATGAATAGCGGCACTCAAATCAAATCTGCTAAACAACGATATGCTACTCCTACCTTACAAAAAATATTACAGCACTTGAAAGCCCATCAAAGAAGTTAGTACTTTCCTATACACACATTCATTTCATACTCAAATGCCATTACTAGACCTCAATCTTTAAAGTCCTAATGACAAAAGGGTAAAATGGGCAATCAGAAAAATATAAATACAAGAGTGAGCCAACTTAGCTCAACATGTAAATCCAAAAAAAGAAACAAAAACTCAAACCTAACATCACTATTTTTCTTGTTGCTATTAGTCAACCAAAAAGTCAAACACAAGCCTTGGATTCTTTAGGTGATGATTCATGATCTCTAATCATACTTGCATCTTCTATTTGCTGCACATTACGCACACCTTGATCTTCTTCATTACGTCCGTATTCAGTTTCCGCTTCAGGGTTAAAAGAATATTTTGAGAGGGCTTGGGATCCATTGTAGTTACTGTCAAGATCGGAAAATTTGAAGGGTTTCTTGCAAATACAAGTAGAAGGGTATTCATGGAATTCACCACGTCCGTTTTTCATCTCATCTGGTTCGCCTAAAAATCCTTGTTGGGCAGCTTTCACCTTTTTAGCAAATGTTGCCCATGGCATTTTCTCTCGTCTATAAAACAAAGCATTGAGCTTTTTCGCGTTTGGGCGAATGGTTCTCTTGTGCCCCATGTACCTCCTTTTGAATGCCACAAAATTAGAGTTAGTTGGTTCGAAAGTCGAAACAAATAATATAAGAGTAAAAAACATATAAAACTCAAACAAGTGCTACATGCTAAGAGCGCATTTTAGTCATTTAACAACAATGACCCAATCAATTTACAAGAGTAGAAAAGTATACAACTTTCCTTTGGGGAAGAAACCCGGAAAAATATTTAATTATTATTACTTGCTCTTTCTATTTACGAAAGGGCATTATGCATATCAGATAAGTAACCAAACTCCTTAAAATATGTCGATCCAAGCCATTCCACTTTTCATGGGGGCAGAGTAAGTGTTAATATGAATGCAACCGAAGGTTGGTTGTCGTTATAATGAGCAGTGGTCCATGATTCCTTTGACACTAAGCCGTAAACCCTACCATAATCCCTATTTTGGAAGGTATTTGGACATGCACATCAAAAGTGATTATATCGACATTAAATAATCAAAGATCAAATAAGTAGTTGCAATATAGTGGGTTGTTAAAAGTATTTTTTGAGTGTGCTTGGGCTGTTAGACGTTGACACGTTGTACAATTCCAATAATCAGATGTTTGAAACAGTGACAATTTACTTTCATTTTAGGTTAATCAGATGATTCTATATGTCATTGACTACATTGTCTGAACTAGCAATAAGCACATTATAAGTATTAAAGCATACCTAAACAACCGATATTAAGACTGAAAATTAGGCAAAGATTCAAACAAACTATACTTAAAAGGAAGAGTTAAACATTCATACCTTCGACCTGCAAGAATTTTCGCCATATTCCCATTATTGTTGGTAACGAAAACATCACTTTCATCACAAACAATGTAGTCAATGGCAGCAAGCCGAGAAGAATAAGGAAGAAAAGGCTCAAGCTCTTTACTAGCAAGCATCTCCTTTGTGTAAAAATTTGGAAATAATTCTCTAAGAGGCTTCAAAGTCTCTTCCCCACCATATATTTCACCCGATGCAACATAAAGATACGTGTTATTCTCAAAACCAAGTGCTCGAAGCATCAAACCTACTTCATGAGGTGTAAGAGGACATTTTCCTCGCTTCCGCTCTCCATCAGGACTTGTTTCCTAAATTTCAAATAAATATGGTTAGAAAAAGTCTTGTAAAATGTGCCAAGTTTTATTTTTTATTCTTATTTTTTTTATATATACAGAAAAGTTTATAGCAAATCTTACGGGTAATGTTGCCCATCTTTTCCTGATTTCACCGAGCTCGTTTCTTTCTTTATCTCCACCACCATAGTAACAACCCGAAAAGGCAAGCATATCGGGCTCAAACCTGTAAATCATATACGGGTTGACCATTAAGCACAAGAATAAAGTTAAAAAAAAAAAAAAGTGTGTTGAATATCTAATTGAGGATTTCCATCTTTTTCATATATATAGAAGAGTGAAAGCTACTATTACTCATATTATAATTATGGTCGACTTTTTCAGGATACACTCAAAGTGCACCCTTTTAAAGCACTCGGTGCAGGTAGAACTGTAAATGTGGCATAGTTAAACACTTTTCTTGGGTTCGGTAAGAGCTAACGGGTCGGATATATAGAAATATACCAAGTGCCTTTTTAATGCACAAAACATCCCAACTCAATTATTTATTTAAAAAAAATAAAAAATAAATAAAAAAATTTGTTGTAATAAAAAACAATAATTATTTATAAATAAGTTTAATTAAAGAACAAAGTTTTTCGGGTCAACCATCCCCGATAAAACACAGTTTTGACTTGAATGCCTTTTGACCTATTACCCAACTTGCCTAGTTTGCCATCTTTACACTTTGGTTGCATTTGTCAAAAGTCAAAAACAGTTGTATCCATGAATGAAACAGAAGCTTGCGTCTTAAGCAACAAACCTCAAGTGAATTGCAATGAAGCTACTAGCCATCTTCCTCATTTCCATAACAATCTTCTGACCAAGATTTTGTATTGGTTTTGTAAAGCGTAAAGCATGATAATTCACACGGCAACGCAGCCGTTGAAGCTCTTCATCAAGATCACTAGCAAGCCTATAATCAAATTTCGTTAGTTGAAGAACCTGCACAATTCAATTATCCCAAATCAAAAATAGAATAATATAACTCACCAAGATAATAAAGATCATTAAGTCCCATGAAAACTGCAAGGAAAAAGGGAATGTTCCTATTTTTGTATTTATTGAAAGGGTATATTAACTTTTTTTTGACAAAGATCAAGTACTTTGTTAAAATCATGTATCAGTCAAATATTGTCGTCGTTTCCATAGGCTTTGGGGATGAAGAATTTTATTAATTTGAGTTCAGAGAATATCTTACACGTCTCTTCTCAAGAAATGGTAGTACTTCATCAAGGTAGTATTTAGGTTCTGATTTCCTAGGAACGCGCATAGTGTAAGGTGGTTTTTCAAGTGATCTCATGAATTTGTCAGGGACTCTTTTGACAACAGGCACATCCTTTGCAAGATTTGATATGAACCAATCGACATCAAATATGTTGGCAAAGTCACTGCAAATTCCCAAAAAAAAAAAAAACCCAACTTACGATAAGTTCAACAACTTTCTTTCCTGCAAATTCAAATAAAAATTATGACACTCACCTATCATCCTTCCAGTATGAATGATGATCCAACTCAGGAATTACTAATGTAGCATTTAGAATCCGTGCAACAACTACAGCATCAGTAATCTACATAAAGAAAACTCATTTTGTAAATTTGTTATACAAACATACAAGTTAACTATAAAAAGAATTCAAAAACCAAGAATGTTAACTTTTTTAAGAGACGTTATAACAAAAAAATATAGATTAATAGAAAGTAGTAGCATTTGCAAAAGGTGGACAACTTTACCCCTGTTCTTTGTTGGTTCAACCCACCACTGGCAGCGATTAGTAGATATCCATTTGAAAGATGCTGAAGAGCAGGAGCTGCATAAGTAATAATGTAGAGGTTACGGATCTAAAGGATGGTGATAACACAAATTAATGAAAATATTTAAACGACATTTAGTGGAAAACTAATAAACTATTGTAGAACCATACGCTTTTTCGATTCGAACTGGATCATAGTTGGATAAACTATAGTTGTGATTATAAATAAGTAGTAAGAGGGCTTACGTGCATAATAAGGACTTCTCTCGCTGCATCCATAGTAGAAATTAGAATACTTGGATTTCCAAACGTCAACTGGTACAGCACTAACCCGGTTCTATGTTTTCCAAAAAGATAGAAAAAACAAGGTTAATCATACGAGTGTATTGCAAGATGTAGTATGCTAAATGCAGAGCTATGATTCTTGATAAGTACAAAAAGTATATACAGAAATGCAAATAAGAGCACACTTCTAATATCAAAATTGTTTCAAGACGAGTAAAAATTGGCAGGTAGTTTATCACTTTTTTTAAAAGAAATAAAATCTCCAAAGACAAATCTCAAGAACGTCGGTAAAGAAAGATAAACCGCTCTTTCAAGCAATGCAACACATGATTCACATGAACCCTCCCTTTCAAGCAATGCAAAACAACAATGATAAAAATACAAAACCTTGCCCCATAAAACTCATATACAAAGCCAGCACCTATCAAAACTTCACTTATTTATCAATAAATTAGACATCTAAAGACAAAATATGAGAAAATCGACATCAAAGCTCACAAAATGCAAGAGACAAAATTACCCCAAAATTTTGCATACACTGAATTTGGCTTCCAAATATCACTTTCTTCAACAAATAAATCTCTAAATGTAAGAAAAAAAATATTCCGGTTCAAATAGACCTTTAAAAAATATCTCATACCCAAACAAAATTAGTTGTTTCCATGCAATTTGCCATGGTCCAAAAACCTCAAATAACGGGGTTACACAACCAGCAAACAAATAAACACCACAAACAAACAAAATGTGTGTTCAATCTGAACTTTATGTCCAAAAAAACAACCGACACAAATAGCATTTACTGAAATTACAACATAAAAACAACAAAATTCATTTATACATTATAGCCAAAATGTGTGATCTAAAAGGTTCCAAGAACCAAACTTTATTCCAGAAAAATGGGCATATAAGTTTCGAATCCGGGTTAAAAGCAAACACTTTCTTTTCAAGAAATTAGACCTCTAAACACAAATTTACAAAAGCAAATTCACTTAAAAGACATTTTCAAGAAACTAAACACCCCTAAAGGTTTCCAAATCAAGAAACACCACAACCAAAAAGCATCACAAATTTTTTCAAGAATCAACCAAATAGTCCATACATTTTGCCACAATTTTTTATGTGTATGTAAAATCAATAAAAAAAAATCACCACTTTTTTCTTCTAAAAAAACAAACATACACCCAAATAACATTACTAAAATTGCAACAAAAAAGAACTCTAAAAAAATAAAGAAAATGACCACTTTTTTCTTCCAAAAAAACAACATAGACCCATTAAAGAGTTACTGAAATTACCACAAAAAACAAAATCCATACTAAAAAAAAAAAAAAAAAAAAATTACCATTTTTTTCTTCCACAATCTTTTTTTACCATGTGAATACCAGTCAAGATCACTAGAAGAGGCAACAATATGACCAGTAAAAAAAGACACCAAACCCAACACAAACAACATCACTCCACACACCACACTCCATGAGATCCGCCGCCTCAGCCCACCACCACCACCACCACCAGCCGCCACCTTCTCCGGCGGCGCCCACACTAAACAATGATGCTTCTTGCTAAATTTACAGTCATCTTTTTTAGCCAAGATTAACACTTTCCCACTATATCTCCAAGATTTTGCTACTCCCATTTATAAATTCCAAAAAAGATTCCAAATTTGTTCAAACTAAACAATTTCATATTACATTCCACCCTTTAAAAAAAATCAAACTTTTTTTTTGTTTTTTTTTTTTTTTTGCACAGGAGTACTAATGTGAGTTTTTCTTAAATGGGTTTTTAATAATGTGAGTTTTTGTGAAATGGGTTATTAATATTGGACTCAAATCAAGGCTAAATTCATGGGTTTTTCACCTTTTTAGTAGAATTTTAATATATGATGTTTTAAGTATGTGAAAAGTGTGTTTTAGTGTGTGTGTGTTTTTGAGAGAGAAATAAGTGGAATGTAGTGAACAATTAAAAATAGTAAGTGTGTGTGTTGGATATTGTGATTTATTTTAGGAAGAATGATGAGGGAGTTAATTAATAGGAGGGAAATATTTTGGAATTAACTTTTAAGATTTTATTTTTATATTTTATGAGTAATAAAGAAAAATAAATAAATAATAGAGGTGGTGGGCCAGTGGATTGTGTTTGTCACTTTGTCAGTTGCAACATGTTTTGTTTTGCATCATCTTCCATTCTTTTTTGTTACAGTAGTTTTTTTTTTAGATAGTGTGTCACTTGTATTTTGGATCTTCCATGGTAGATTTTGTGAGTTCATGTTCTTTTTGTGAAAGGTAGGGTTGGGAACTTGAACCCGACAGGAAAGTTCGAAGCCCAACTAATTAGAGCGAGACGGGTCATGCTAATCGGGTTACGAGGCAGGTTTGAGGCTTAAACAAAGATTTTAATCAGGTTTGGGCCAGTGAGCGGGAAATCCTCATCCCGCCCCGTCCGAATAGTATATACACATATACAAATTTATTTATACTATATAGTATTTTTTCAGTATTTACGTAATAAAAATATATTACTTTAATATTTATATATATATGTATATATATATATATATATATATATATATATATATATATATATATATATATATATATATATATATATATATATATATATATATATCTTTTAATCTTTGTAAGATTGCAAAATTGTGATTATAGAAATTTGTTTAGTGTCATATTTTTAAATTTTAATTTTCGGCGGTATAATTTATCATTATTAATGTATAATATTATCGTTGAAAACTTAATAAAGTTTGTTTGTAATTGATTATTAATATGTTTTTTATTCTTCAAGTTATTATTAACTGTCTAAAAATAGTAATAAATGTGAAATTGTGCGGCTTTAGTAAAAAATTCATCTAAAAATGACACCTCGATAAGATCCCCGATTAATACGGGGCGGGGGGGGGGGGGGGGGGGGGGGGGGGAGCATCGTCCTAAACGGGGCGCCCTGATTAGATCCCGATGAGGATCGAGGTGGGTTTGACGATAACTTTAGTAATTGGGTTTGAGAATGGAAATGACTGCCCCAAACCCGACCCGTTGCCATCCCTAGTGAAAGGCAAAGGCAAGGTGTGATGATTTGAGTAAAAGCTAAAAAGTTCATTTATATGTCATTTTATAATTTCTTCTTTTCACTTACACATAAATAAATAATGAAAAATAAATAAAAAAATCCTTCACTGATCATTCAAACCTCAACTCTATTTTTAAATCCTATCATACCTTAAAAAATAATAATAATAATAATAATAATAATAATAATAATAATTTGGCGCAAGCCACTGCCATCACTCACATAACGGCAGCGGGAGAGAAGGAGGGGGGGAGGGGGGGGGTTACGGTGCCTTAGCTTTACCTCAAGGCAAAAGCGTGCCACATTGATTTGACATGCGACTACACCCATCGTTCTTACCTATATTTGGAAATATGACAAAATTGCTAAAGATTTTGGTTGTTGCTGTTCCTAATTATATTAATTTGATTAATAAGTGTAAACAATTTGTTTTTATTCGTACTACATTAGACTAACTTTAGTGCAAAAATAATGAAAGACCCCACCACACTTTTCATTTAGTCTTGTATCCGTTTTATTAAATGATTTTCATATAACATAAGCACATGCATAGATTAAAACAAAAATGAGCCTCACCTCATGAGCTAACCCACCCAAGTGAGCCTAGTTAACAAGAGCATCCACAAATAGGGCGGAGGTTGCTCGACGGGGATGAACCTTAGCTTTACCTCAAGGCAAAAGCGTGCCACATTGATTTGGCATGCGACTACACCCATCGTTCTTACCTATATTTGGAAATATGACAAAATTGCTAAAGATTTTGGTTATTGCTGTTGCTAATTATGTTGATGATGGGACCTTAACGATATTAGTTATTTGATCTTTTTACTATGTATTTTATATTATTTTGATTAACAAGTGTAAACAACATGCTTTTTATTCGTACTACATTAGACTGACTTTAGTGCAAAAATAATGAAAGACCCCACCACACTTTTCATTTAGTCTTGTATCCGTTTTATTAAATGATTTTCATATAACATAAGCACATGCACAGATAAAAACAAAAATGAGCCTCACCTCATGAGCTAACCCACCAAGTGAGCCTAGTTAACGAGAACATCCACAAATAGGGCGGAGGTTGCTCGATGGGGATGAACTCGACCGGTGTCACCCATGTAGCGTGGTCATAATGCTTGTAATTATGATGTCGAATGAACACTATTTCTTTGTCTTTTTATTATGATTAAATGGTATCTGTGTTAGAGTATATTTAAATTTAAAAAAATATATAACAGTAATAATGAAACTATTGTCAGGTATAACTGGTAAGATAGTGGTAATAATGTTGTGTTGGTGTGGCAACATTGATGACTTTAGAACATCTGAGCGAGGGGTATTGATATTCACTACTCATTAGTGAGCTACTCAACCACATTAGTTTCGTACATGCTCGCTCAAAAGTGTTACGCATAGTCTTAGGTCTTCATTTTAGCAAGGGTGACAACTTTGTCTAATTTGATCAATAGGTTGGTGTAACTAAATTTGTTTAGTTAATCATATTAGAAGACACGACTCTAACATGCAAAAAAAATTATAAATAATACATAAAAATAATTCCTAACAGGTTGGCAGTTTTAGAAACCTTTGAGCTATATATAGTTTTGGGTGATTTTATCCGCACCCTCCCCGTAATACTTTCACCTCCTTAATTTGACAAATATTATTACTTTTTTAATTTATGCACTTGCAATAGGATTAAGATTGCTCGTTGATTTACTTAGCCTGCATCTGTGTTCGAACTTATATATATATATATATATATATATATATATATATATATATATATATATATATATATATATATATATATATATATATATGTATGTATGTATGTATGTATGTATGTCTCTGTGTGTGTGTAGGGGTGTTGTCGGGTCGGGTTGATTCGGGGTTTCAGGTAGAAGAAAGTAACCCGCAACCCGACCCTATAAGGAATCGGGTTATCAGGTTCGGGTTGATATCGGGTCGGGTTTATCGGGTCGGGTTAGTCGGGTTATCGGGTCACTTGTTATTTTGCTCAATTAGTATTTCATGCCTTATGTAGGCTACTGAAAGAAAAATAATGCCAAGCTAATGATGGGTAAATACAAATAGTGATACATGTAATAGAGATCAAACAAAAGTTGGTTACGTAACATGGTGATAATTTCAGTTGGAGTAGCTAACAAATATACTCACATATGTTGTTATGTTGTTGCATCTGCCACCAAAGGAATGATAGTCGTTATTGAGGTCATACATATTAGAAATATAAGTTACGTCAGTTGGGAACTCATATTTATGCCATTATGTAAGAATTGTACTCTGTATATGTTAATATAAAGAAAGAACACCGACATGCTTATCACTAAACTTTTGAAAAAAGAAAAGAAAAAGACACTTGTTAATAGGCTTTTATTAAAAAATGAAAGATTTATTAATATGTCATTATACCTTATCGGGTTTATCGGGTTGACCCGATAACCCGACAAGAAATTAATTAGGACCCTAACCCGACCCTATTAGGTTATCGGGTCTATCGGGTTGACCCGATAAGCTAAGTTGGACCCGAATCAACCCGACCCTATAAAGCCTTATCGGGTTCGGGTCGGGTCGGGTCAACCCATTTGACACCCCTATGTGTGTGTGTGTATTTTCATTTCTCATAAACTTTACTTAAAGCGCCCCTTAAATACCATAACCGACAAGAAAAAGTTTCTCAATGTCTGTAATTCCCGCAACAAACTGACAAATAAATACAACAAAAACGAAAAAATGTCAAAATAGTTTTTGGGGTGCAAATATGAAATAGGAGAGGTGCCAATAAACCAATGGCTTGTATCTCAGTGATATCACATGTTTTGTGAGAAACTCCTCAACCAAATGGTTATCGGTTCAAGTCTTACATAGAACAGTTGACATAGATTTGTAGTGTTTAAAATCAATGTTGCCAAAATCGTGAGTCGGTAGTGAGGCGGTCGATCACCCTATAGCCTGTAATCGGTCTAGGCGGGATTAATCGGTGATTAATCAGATTGACATTTCCTGCAAGTTTTTGGTATTTCTGGAAACCAAACTAAATATCTTTATTGATTCCAAGCATACTATGTTCCCAAACCTCAATAAAAAGCACCAATTTTGATTATGAGGTCCATTGTGCGTTATAAGTGAAATAAACAATTCTCAAATTAAATAAAAAGCCAAAATTGATATTTTCTTTAAAGTTGACCTAAGTTGGACGATTAAGACGTTTTGGCCGATTTTTAACCGAGTAGGCTGATTTTTTACCGATTAGACTGATTTTTGGCCGATTAGTGGGCGACTTTTGACCAGGCCCATTTTTTGCCTGATTTTAAAAATTCAACAAGGACTAAGGCCGATTACCTTGTAATCGCCGATTACAAGGCCGCCTAGACCGAATTATGAGATAGTTTTAACACCCGTTTTAAAAAATAATAATAATAAATAAATAAATCCAAATAAGTTTACCCATAATTTTGTTTGTGTTCAACATGTTTAAATTGTTTTGACTTTTTAATCCTTAAATTTTTGTTCTTGTAATGGCTCTTAGAGAGGTTTATTGTCTCAGTCATTTTGATGTGCTACTTTTGAGATCATACATCTGCGTATGTTTCTCCCAGTTTATTGATATATTTGACTGATTCAAAAAAAATTATGCATAAACAAATAACTTTATCTATTTACAGTAATTCACACATTGATTTTTTAACGTTGCAATAATCATTACAAAAAGGCACGTCAAACACCGGAATAAGTGCAAAATATTCTGTTTCTTTTTTGTTACACGCATAATTTTTCAAAAATAATTTTGTCATTAAACCAATGACATTTATTTAATAACAAATTATATTTAACTAATTCTACAACACTAAAACTCATGCTATTCACTTACTCTTAAGCACATAAAATAAATCTCTTTACTATCAAAAAGAATTCCTAGTAAAGAGAACCAACAATATTATACTCACTAAGTTATTTTTGAACAAATAAACTTTACACTAAAATATTTGTTTCGCATTCCTCAAAATTGATATTGGATGTATCAAATTGTATAAACCAATACGATTTGGAAGTTTGCGACAAACATTTCTATGAGGTAAAGTGATGCTTTTTGACCATGACCCAACAACATGTTCAGAAGATCTTATTTTGTATAACTCTTTGTTTTTATTACATGTTTTTTGTTACATAACAATATTCTATATTTTTGTACTATAGTAGTATAGTACACATATAAAAGCTGCTATTGTGAAGAAATATGCCAATTTTCAATTAATACTTTGAACCGTAAAGAGATATATAATGTGTTTGTAACTTTGTATGAATGAATGGTCCTTCACATGTTTTGGATGTATGCATGTGAGACAAAACAAGTTATGAAACATTGTTTAAACATAAAACGCTATCTTATTAATTAAATATACTAAAGATATATTCTTGAGATGAGGCTCTCACGACAATTTCACCATCAATCAGTCGAGTTGGGATTTTACATCCTTCAATAACTTTTCTTTGTTTTGTCTAGGGACAGTATTTAAACATCCAATTCTTAAATGAACCAAAAAAAAACAAAAGATAGTCTCATTTCTATTCAAAAAGGTATTTTCAAAATAAACCTACAAGACCGACAAATCTACTTAAAATTTGACACAGTGACACATTTTCTTATTAATAAACAACAAGGACAACCGAGCGATTCTGCTAAAATTTTGATATGTGTCGCATATTTTATTAAAATAGTACAAGTGGTCCAGTCGTTCAAGTTGCACAGTCGTCCAGATCTATTTGAAAAAATGTGTGTGTGCGTGTGTGTTTTTTATAGATATGAGACTAACTTTTACTTTTTGAAGCATTTAGCGAATTTGCTCCTATTTAAAGTTAAATCAGTATATTCCCAAAATGACATAATTTGTTACCAAAATGACATAATTTATATAATAACATATACATTTCTCTTATAAATACCACATCACTTATCATTTTTAAAAACACACTTCCTCTTCTATATGTCATTTTGGTCAATTTTGGATCCCAATTTTCAATTTTCAAAAAACCGACATTGGATCCCAACTTTCAAATAAATTGTCACTTACCACCCATCAATTTTAATCCCGCAAGTTTTGTATACCAATCACAACATCAACAACAACAACAGCAACAACAACAACAACAACAACAACAACAACAACAACAACAACAACAACAACGACAACAACAACAACAACCTTAACATAAAAATAAACCGTTTCAACCTCCGTATAACCATGCGATGTACCAACAATAACAACAATATCAATTGTATCGTCCGCAAATGATACATGATTCACCACCGACGTTTAACCAACGGATGGACCAAGCTCAAACTTCTCAACGATATTCTCCGATTAACCCTCTTAATCTTGATGTAGATACGGATCCTTTTTTTGGTAGTCAATATTATTTTACAGCCCAAGGTTTGGTTGGTTCATCCGAATACGTTAAAAGTGACTCTCCCGTCGAAGATGTGGCGCTCGTCAAAGCTAAGAGACTATAGATGACGTCATAAATCCAAAGCGTCTCCCGTGGCTAAGCAATGGACCCCGGCAGAAGAGCTAACGTTGTGCAAAGCTTGGATAAACCAGTTCGAGAATTTCGTCAAAGAGAATGTTCAAAATGCTAGTGGATTTTGGATGAAAGTACTTGGTTACTTTGAGAAAGAAGTGAATGAATCGAAACAAGTATACGATTCCCTCAACTAAAAAAAAATGTCCTCAAGTTGGTCAATTTTGCGCTATTTACAATTACAATCATGTGAAAACGGAGGAACCAAAGTGGCGCAGATGACTAACATGTGTTCGATAAAACGTGTAAAGAATATCAAGCGACATACAATCAACCACTTACATTGTTTGAGCCACGAAAGCTTTTGAGGGAAGAAAAAAATTGGAAAGAGATTGACATGCCAAAATTTTACAAATCTAAGGCAAGACTCTCAAATAATCAAAGACGTCAGAAACTACCTCACACGCCACATCGGACTCGACACATGGTACATCTTCTTGATCTATTGTACATGTTCTTGATCATTTGGTTGATAAATGAAAAAACGTCGCATCGAGTTTTTGGAGTCAAAAGAAGCAAGCCTTGGATTCCTTATTTGGAGTTGAAGAACAGCAAATCGAAATAGAAGATCAGGCGCATCGGGAGCAAGTGAAATTGAAAAAACAGAAGCTTGCACATCAAATGTAATTAGAACAACAGAGGCTTGTACACCAAAGAAAATTGAAACATCAAAGGCTTGCATACCAGAAAGAAGAACTTGAACTGCAATATCAAATGTTTCAATTTAAATTTAAAAAATAAAATAAAATGAAAAAAAAAAAAAACTTCTTGTTTTATCATACTCCCGATAACCATTTAATTGGAAAACAATGAAAAATAGTGTTGGAGATGAAGCGAAAATAAAAGAAAAACAAATTATAATTTAGACTGTTAAATTAGTTTTATTTTTTATTGTCATGTATTTATTTTAGTTGAGTTGTTAATTTAATATAGATTTTTTTTTTAATATTAATGAATCTAATTTTAGTGTTTAAAAAATTGAAAATGAAAAAAAAAAATGTGACCACTCTTTCTAACAGGGGCAATTTTTTTAGTCATGCAAAAAGTATTAGAAATAGAAGATTGAGTTGACGTTAAAAAAATTTGAAGTGACCGATCACATCGAGTCACCATTACATTCAGCTTAAAGACAATACAAGTAATTTGTGCAGCTGGAGTTTTACCATATATACATAGTACGACGAGTAAGTTCCAAACCGATGCACACTTCTAGTCAGGGACTGAGGGCCCAAACGGACTTATTGTCACGTACGACATGGCCCCATAATAAATTTAAATTTAGTTGTCACTTATGAGATGGACCAACTTCTTTTTTTAAAACATTACTTTGTAACCCCACAATGTTGCATTACTTTCCAATTACCAGAATCTAATAAGAAACCTACAAACATTTATATATGATGAATACAAGAAAATAAAGCGATGAATGAGATGTTTAATATGGAACAAACAATATGATGTCACAAATTGGTTGTTATGTTAGATAGCTACACCTTGACCACAAAGGTCTTTCTACTACTTATATATATGTGGTCCTTTCTCATCTACTGTATTATGGTTTTTGAACCATTTTTGTAGTGGTTTTGTGAGATATAAACCCGAACCATTTATTGTTAGCCTCATGTAAAGTAACAACGGTACAACGTTGGTTTACTTTTTACAATGCTTTCATTAAATTTGATTTGTCTGAAATGTAGTTGGGATGAGAAAAAATGGTGGTTTTGATAGTAACTAAAACATAAGTCATAAAAAATACATAATAAATAATAAGATTAAAGAAAAACAGTTAAAAGAAATTAAGAGATTGTAAAATATCTCTTCTACATCTAGCTATATAAGATATTTACACATTTGGCCATGTCTAAACAAAGAAATAAATACAAATGTAGTTTTAGTACCACATACCGTTGAATAAATGAATCAAATTAAGATACTGTTAAGAGTTTTTTTTTAAAAGTTAAACACCCGCGAAAAAAATTACTCACAAATTCAATGTTAGTGGTTTGAAATAAAAACTGTGTGATAACTGATAACTATGTAATCAACCACGAAAATACGCTTTGATCAACGTTATAGGGTGTTTCTTTTTTAGTTATGGGGAATGAATAGTGGGACTTATTCATTCATTTAATATATATATATATATATATATATATATAGAGTAAGGATCAAATGAGAAATAAAAGTAAAATGAGAAGAATGAGAAGTGATTACAACCGCACATTTCAGATGCACCTACAAAATAAGATGCATCTCCCATGAAATTCTCCCTCCTCATTTGAAATGTGTGGCTACAAACATTTCTCATTCTTCTTATTTTATTTTCTCTTCTTATTGGATCCATTCCCTATATATATATATATATATATATATATATATATATATATATATATATATATATATATATATATATATATATATATATATATATTTTAATGTGGCCTACTATTTCTCTTAGTTGTCTGTATCCACAAAGCTTAAATTATAGAGTCCTCCCAATTAATAGGCTTATATAGATGCATGACCCACATAGACTCAACAACCACTTAGACTCGTTTTACTAATTTAACTTCCAAATAAGTTTCTAACTATTTAATTTGTAAAATATACCTACTGGACGCATCTTATGATGTATTTGGGAAAAAAAAATGTTTAATGAGCACTAGCCGATTACTCATTCATACCGGCGATAATTTATAATAATGTTAATTTATTCGTGTGTATTTATTTTATTATTTTATATATGAATGTAAATGCGAGTGAAGAAAGTTTAAAAAGTTTTTTACACAACTTGAAGTACCATTGTTACTATTAATCTACTCGACAAAAAATAGCTCTCATTACCGTATTCCATGAGTTATGGGTCCAAATACCGTCTTTCACGTTGTATGGGGGAGGTTGACATGTAGACAACCTTACCTTACCTAAGGTAGCAGGGACGGAGCTAGGGGTTCCCGCGGGTGTCCGAAAACCCCATGAATTTTTTCGATGCGGTGTTAAATTTTGAAAAAAAACACCAATTTTTTCTAAATGCATTTTAAATACACTCGGCCTTTTGTAGGAAGTGAAGATCGAACCCTTGACCTCTAGGTTAGAGGCAACAGGTTTTCCAACTGATCCAACCCTACTTTATATTTGCAAAAATTCACACTATTTAAGTGAAAAAGTTTACACCTCCCTGACATTATTTTGTTAAGGGTGTTGATACTCACACCATTTTATTTCATAGTTACACCATTTTGTACAAACTGTACATCACATCGTACAACACTGTAATGCACGAATTGTGGTAAAAGTATAAAAAGTTGTGGTGTTAGTATCAACACTATTTTGTTAACTTATCTTCTTTATGTAAATATGAGAAACGGTTTGGATTACTGAATTATATTTAATCAATGACCAAATTATGTGTGATTGCAGGGCATGTTTGAGCTCCAACTTCTCTGACTTAACTGCCGGTTTTTCGATTAACATGTGAAATTAAGTGTTTTAATGATTTTTAGAAGATTAAAAGGTAAAAATGACAATGCTTGATTGTCACTGTCAATCATTTAATATTTCAATCTATCTAATTTTTATTAAAGATTTTTTTAGATTTAAAAGGGTTCGATTGTTTCCTTATTTTAGTTTTGATGGAGATTTTTAACTCTGATATTAAATGATGTGGAACCGTTGTGAATGCAAGAAACCACACAAGATCAAAATAATTCAATAAAGTGCCCTACTGGGACTTCAAGGAATACACTTTTATTTTTTTTTAAAACACATCATAATTGTTTAAAACAAAAACCAATTAAAATTATTTATAGTATAAAAGAGTGATGCGAGATTTGTAAGACCTCCAAACGAAGTTTTACAATCTTTCAGGCAGTGTACCTGATCGTTTTAGTGTAGTATAGGTAAGTCCGGAGGATTGATCGTTCTCTAAGGAAATAGTCTCGCAATAGTTGTGGAAAGGTCAAGATGTTACGAAATATGTTTAAAGGTGAGGGATGATTCTTTTTGAGTTTTATGTTTTTTAGAAAACATGTAAAAATCTCGGTTTTGAAGGAATGAGCGGAATTAGTTGCTAGTCAACTAACCAAAAAACTATTAATTAAACTAAATTAAACTAATAATAAGAAAAGTAAATTGGTGAATTCTTATGAATGGAACAAAGGTGTTCACTTAGATAAAATTATTCCTTAGTTAATTCCTACTGATTTGTTGAATTGTCACGTCCTTGTTTCAGTTGAAGCGTTGTATTCCTTAATATCAGTTGTGGGGAGGTGCCGAAGTACCAAACTCTATGAACATTAGTCTCCCCTAAAACCTTAAAGTCTATTAAGTTTTCTAGGATCTACAAGCCGCAATTCATGCAATAAATACAACGAAAGTGTTGGTCATCTTATCACTTATGAAATTCTTAGTTAGCTCACTTGTAGACAAGTATTAAGTGAGACTCACACAAGAGTTTTAATTTTCTATGTCCGAAAGCTTAATGAATTGAAGCACCTAATGTCTCCTGTACGTTGTTATGTGGAAATCCTTTGACCACAGAGGATCCAATCCTCGTTATAACCAACTAGAAATAAGGTCTACTTAAGGAATAAACGACACATACTACACACGAAAAGTCTTAAGCTAAAAACATGAGACAACAATAGGTAAGTTGAAAGAAAACGTACCATAGGTGATGCCTTAGAAGGAGGTAGTTATTCTTCCTTGTCATTATCTAGGCTTTCTTGTCTTATAATTGATTGAACTTTTGACTAGGACATCATCTACCATAGGTGATGCCTTATAAGGAGGTAGTTATTCGTTGAATGTTATGTTTACCGATTCCTCGACTCTTTAGGTTTCTTTGTTTTAAAAACAATATAGGCTTTGTTGTTTTGTGAATATCCTAGACATACATCTTCATAAGACTTTTTGGTCGAATTTGATGTGTGAGTCCTTGGTTTTTAACATAAAGCATTTTCTCCCAAACACTCTAAGATATTTAACCTTTGTATACTCCATATGAATTTTTGTTAAAGAATAGTTGAATTACGACATGATTGAAAATATAAGTTGTTGTGTTAAAAGACGTTATATCACAAATATTTGTGAAGAGTTTTGTCTATTAAGTTTGCAAGCATCACAAAAGTGTTGGTCATCTTATCACCTAGGAAATTCTTAGTTAGCTCACTTGTAGACAAGCATTAAGTGAGACTCACACAAGAGTTTTAATTTTCTATGTCCGAAAGCTTAATGAATTGAAGCACCTTATGTCTCCTATACGTTGTTATGTAGAAATCCTTTGACCACAGAGGATCTAATCCTCGTTATAACCAACTAGAAAGAATGACTACTTAAGGAATAAACGACACATACTACACATGAAAAGTCTTAAGCTAAAAACATGAGACAACGATAGGTAAGTTGAAAGAAAACGTACCTTTTAAGCTCCATAGAGATGCTACCAAGAAGATATTCATTATGCGTTATATCTTAACTTGTAGGAAAGCTTAAAAACTCAAGTTCTTAGGAATCCGAGGAGGTTAGACAAACATATTGTTACACCCCGTGCCCGCTTAGACAAAAAATTAAAAACTTTTGAGCGGTACCGCTTGACTTTAACGGACATCATGTTACTCTTTTGACTATTTATAAAAATCCATACACTTTCAGACCATGAGACTATTTTTAAATGAAAATAGACTCAATTACCTTTGAAACGACGGGTGGCGCGACCCGTGACGATTTACGGTTTAAAAGATATGAAATTCAAAAAATGACCAAAAACTAAAATTCTCTTATTTATTTTCTGATGAGAGCATATGGCCATATGCTGAAATTCGATATGGCCATATGCCCCTTTACAAAATCTCTGGAGCAACAATATGGCCATATTCTGAGATTTTTATATGGCCATATGCCTACTGCAGATTTTTCAAAGAAGATTATATTTGCTCTAATTCCGGAAAGCCGACTTCCAATACTCGTTAACCCACAAAACTTTCCAGATTTTATAAACACATCATAAAAATCATTTCCATTCAACAACATTGCCCAATTAACACTTTGGTATAGTACTTTACAAATAGGTGTCTATTATACCCATTTTGACCTATTTCATGACATAAGATACATACGACTTCCAAAACATCTCAAACTTAACCAAAATCATTAACTTAACATATTAAATCTGTTTCATAATTACTTGACCCGTTAACAACCCAAAATGGGTAATATCATGCTTGTGCCAAACACCCCTTTAACTTGACTCAATAACTCACAAAACATACTTTGACACATCAATTGATTACCAAATCATTACCACATCTTTGACATACACTTTACAAATCGTAGAAAGACTCTTGGGGGTACAACCTTGACTTGAGCTCGGTATTCTACCTAGCTCTACTATCTTACCCAAGTCCTTCTACATCGCATATCCAAATTAATCCTTATCCAAGCCATCCATAACAACATGCCAACCTACAAAACAGTTAGACAACTAAACCGTAAGCACAAGTCTTAGTAAGTAAAACGATAATAATACAACATTATAACTCAATCACACATTAAGCATCATAATCTACTCATCCTATCACAATATAAACATAACACATACCTTGGCCACTTCAAGCCTTATCATTACATCTCAACCTTTCCTACACACTTACACTAGTCCAACTAAACTCTTAATCTTCTTTTGCAAGTTATCCAAAACTAGCCTTACCTCTACTTCTTCCTCACATAATCATTCAAACACTATCAATCATCTCATCATAACAATCATATAACACATAATGTAAGAAATCATTATAACATCAAATTATAACCGGTTTACTTACCTTAGCTTTTAAAGCTAAGTTAACAATAATAATACGACCATCATTATCATCATTACTAGTCATCATCATCCTTAATCATTATCAACAAGACCTAATAACATAAAAATCAATATCATAAACAAGGGTTTATACAAAACCCATTATAACTAACTCATCATCCTTTCTATATCATCATATGATCATACCTTGATTATATGATGATTTCCCACTTCTAACCATAACTCTAAACCACTTAATGATCAAGATAATGAATACTTACTTGTAGGGAGGATCATAACAAACTTAAATCTTGATGTGGAACACAAAACCTTCATCAATTACTTGATCATCCAACTAGCTTTCTTCCCTCCTTTGTTCTCTCTAAAACTGTACATCAAACACACCTAGAATTATGAGGGATTTTCTAGAATTCCCTAGATATACTTATCTAGGCACAACTTTGGGATAATAGCAAGAATGACCCCTCAAGTCTCTTTTCTATTACTTTGGCCACAACCAACTTATAACATATTTATACTTGACAACATTAGTCCCTCAAGTTACACATCATAACTTTCCAAAACTATATTAGTCATACTTTGACTATTAGTTTGACTATCGGGTTTGACCGCAATGCAACATTCGTTGACTGGCCAATCACGTAAGGCCCTTAGTCCATTTCATCTAGGGTGGGGTCCAAGTACCCGGGAAACGGGTCTAACACATATATAAGCATATAACAAGATATCCTTTGTCCTTTTAACATAAGCTTCTATTTGAGATTGAGTTACTTCTAAACTTCTCTCCTAGGCTTAACAAACTTTACTTGCTTTGTTTTACTTGTTGATGGTGCATTCGAGTTAAATCCTAATCCGGTTTTGTCTCTAAATGACTTTTGACTTTTCAACAAGCTTTCAAGAGATTTTGAACTTTCTTCAAATTTAACTAACATTTTTTCTTTTTCATTTTGTCTTTTAATTTCATGTTTGTAATCTTGACATATTTTGCATTCTAGATCAATTTCAACATTACTCCCAAGTCTAGACATTTTATCTTCCATCATGATTTGTTTTTCAAAATTGTTCTCGAGAGATTTTGAAGGTTCATTGTTAAAGATTGTTTTTAGGTCAATGTTACACAAATGTTTAGACCCATTTTCTAGTTTGGAGAATTCTAAGATGAATGTGTCAAAGCAAAAGTGTTTGGTTTCAAGTTGTACCTTGTTTGTAGTTTTATCCAATTTACAATTACAAACCGGATAGTTGTCTATATCTATATCCGTGTCGCTCTATGATTCGTAAGCAAGTCCTTTGTGAACTTGACCCGAGTTTTCATCTTCGCTACTACCTTCATTTAAAACATTTAAACTTGTAGCACTTGTATTTACTTCAACTAAGTGTCTATCTATTAGTTTTTCTACGACTTCTAACTCATATGTAAGATCAAATTGATCTTCTTTGATTTGACATATTTCTTTATGAAAGTTTAATATATTTTTCCAAATATCATTAGCCGTTTGACAAAAATACACTCTTTCATATTCAATTCTCGGTAAAGCTTTATTGATCATTATCTTAGCTTTAGTGTTTTTATCAAATTTGAGATAATCATCTTGATTTTCAAAACTTGTTTTTGTTGGTTTAAAATTACCAATGGAAATAATCTGCCAAAGATCTTGATCAATTGATCTCACATAGTTTTCAAATTTATTTCCATTCAAGGAAATTTTCTTTTTCAAATAGCAATGGTTTTTGAGTAGATTGCCCTTCTTTGAGATTTTCAAAATCCATGGATCGATCCAAGTTTTAAAATACAATATATTTTAAAGATCTTGAGTAACGTAGCTCTTGATGCCAATTGTGAAAAACTAGAAGGCCGGTTAAATAGTTTACCGCTTTTTAACTTGTTTATCTTTGAAAACTTTGCGTGTAATAGACAATTGAAACTGATTGACAATAAGTAATATGCAAGAGTAAAGTAAGAAACGATCAAACCACAACATGGATGTTTATCGTGTTTCGGCTACAAGAACTTTTTTCCCTTGCCCTACTCCACGCCCCGAGTATCCAACTCGAGAGTTACTAATCACTAGTCAACAAGCTCCTTTCACCGGCGGAGAAAACCTTACACGTCGCTTACACTTTATCCTGTACAAAGCTAAATACCGGGTCCTAGTTCAAGGTAGAATCACCCTAACGTCGCCTAACCAATATTTTCGACACTAAGCTAGATGTCAAGTTCTTTTACAAAGGTACAACCACTCCTATCACTTGATGTATTTTAAGGACTAAAACACTAACCGATCACTTCAATACAAGATACAAATGAAGTATAAACTATACGAGTTTGTACAATACAAAGTTAACAAGTCTTGCAACATTGAGTTGAAACTTGTAACTTCTAGGATGGGTGAACTTCTTTGCTACAAAAGATAATCACACAAGTGAGTTGCTACTGAGTTAGATAGGAGTAATGAGAGTATGTATGTAATGTATGGCTAAAAGTGATGAATGATTTCTTGAATGTGGCTTTCTATTTATAGGCAAGAATTCCAGCAAGTTCACAGATCCGGCGGAACCCTTTTGAGGGTTCCATCCGTGTATGACTTTGGTTCCGCCAGAGGCTGACAGCAAATCACCAAGAAAGCTTTCCATATCTTTGTCAAGTCTAATCAAGATCCTTCAAGGTCAACTTGACAAATATGTTGAGTGTGAATCTATCTAAGATATGCATGAGATCTTTACCAAGTCAACTTGATAAGACATGTATGATGTAAATACTTATTTCCAAATTTAGACTTTTACTAATATGATAGTAAACTTGTAAAAGTATTTTTGTAGCCATTTTGAATAATGTTTGTATGATGCATTTAGTAAGTGATTTGAGTTATCAAAAGAGTTTGAAGACTTGTAACTCAATTAGACACATTACTTAGTAAAGTTTACTAAATATGTTTTGACACTTAACATGCTATCTACATTATAAGTTTAACAATGAATCATGTAGCAAATGTGATGTTTACTTAGAAATAAAGTTTCTATATATGAGACTTATACTATAGTTATATATTGCTAGGAAATAAATTTTATACTTTGCCAACAACAAAATATTAGCAAAGAACGTAAAATATAAATAACGTTTTTAGACGATATTTGTATTAACAGATCATATAAACACAATTTTGGACTTAAATGACCCTTTAAAAAGGTATCAAATACATTCTTATCAAAGAATATTAAAGAAAAACTACAAATTCTACCAAAACTAAAGTAAGACAACAATATAACTCTTATAAATCTAAACAAATCTCTAATAAAAAATAGTTAGATAAAAATATTAAAAGATAGATAAAGACAATTATAAATTGTTGTTTTTACCCTTCATTTTCTCGAATCATTAAAATATTTGACTTCATATGTTGATCGAGTAACCGGTAGCTAAGCCGAATAAGCTAGAGCTTGAATATGCCTTGCATCGATGTGCGTTGGGAATAAAATGCACAAAGTAAAGAGTCTGCCAGAAGAGCCTGCTAGTGATAGTTAAGCCTGCCTCTTCAGTTTTGCTGATGTTGAAGATATACTAACAGTACCTTCTGGGTAAGAAGGTACTGCTAGTTAAAGAAGGTCCTGCCAGTTTTCACGACAAGTTGCTATATTTTAATTAGAGATATTTACTTGTATTATTAGTCTTTGTACAAAGTTATACGTTAAGTAAAAGTAGTACAGAAGTCTCAGTAGATATAATGGAGTGTTTTACCTTGAAAGGTGTAATATTAGGATAAGATAAACCTCTAGTATATTATATTAAGCAACTTGACCACTTGTAACAAGGGCTCCTTATACTATAAAAGGAACCCTTAAAGACACCTTCTTAGATACAACTTACATCTCTTACACTCATCTTTCCCATGCATAACTTCCATATTTGAACCCTTTCACGTATAAAAGATTCAAGGTTACACTTGTAATCCTGGTGATAGTTTAGATCACCCGTATTATTTCATCAATAATATTGAATCATTTTGTGTTATTCATGTTGTGTTCATACTCATTTACTTATTTACCACCTTTGTTCCTTTAGTGTGTTTTAGTAAATTCCGCGTGCTAACTCACATTCATTCATAAATATCCTAAACACATTACTAAGATTAACATCCCAAGTGTTTGCACAAATCAAATAACAAAGAATCCTTCCACAAGTGGTATCAGAGCCTGGCTGATATTTACGACATAAAAGAACAAAGCAAAAATGGATGTTGAGCACATTCAAACCAATGTGGCTGCAAAACTTCCATTACTCAAACAGAATGAGTTTGAGATGTGGAGACTAAGGGTTGAACAATACTTCCAAGTGCAAGACTATGCACTTTGGGAGATTATTGAAGAAGGAAACTCATTTAAACCAGTAACCACCACCTCCACAGTAAATGATGCACTTGTCACAACTGTGCAAGTAAACCCAATAACTGCTGAAGAAAGAATTCAAAAGAGAAATGATCTTAAAGCCAGAAGTATGCTTCTCATGTCTATTCCAAATGACCAGCTTCTAGTCTTTAACAAATACAAGTGTGCTAAAACTCTTTTTCAAGCTATTGTAGCTAGATTTGGTGGTAATGATGCCACCAAGAAAACCCAGAAAACACTTTTAAAACAACAGTTTGAAAACTTTTCAGCCACACCAAATGAGTCTTTGGACAGCATGTTCAATAGACTACAAAAGCTTTCTAGCCAATTAGCCATTCATGAAGTGATAATATCTCAAGAAGACTTAAACTCCAAATTTCTTAGAAGTCTACCCTCTGAATGGGCCATGCATGTCATTGTCTGGAAAAACAAACCAGATATTGATTCCATGAGTCTCAATGATCTTTACAGCAATTTCAAGATAGTAGAGCATGAACTAAAGAAGTCTACTAGTTCAAGCTCTGGAAATATGGCATTCATGTCATCTCATGGTACTACCAAGAAAGTTGATGAAGAAAAAGATGGTAGAGAAGAAGGTACTGCCAACACAAATTTTGGTACTGCCAGTACTTCCAGCAGTACCAAAACCATTTTAGATGAAACAATTGGTTGTGCTTTCCTAACATCACAACACAATGGTTCCACATTGACCTTTGAAGATCTTCAAGAGATCAGTGATGATGATCTTGAAGAAATGGACATAAAATGGCAGCTTTCACTTCTTAGCATGAGGGCTAAGAAATATTTGATGAGGACTGGAAAGAAGATTGTCATCAATAGCAATGAACCTGCTGGGTATGACAAATCTAAAGTGGAGTGCTACAACTGCCACATGAAGGGTCACTACTCAAGAGAATGTAGAAGACCAAAGAAGCAGGGTGATAAGGGAAGAGGTTTTGAGAACAAGAACAGGGGAAACAATGAGAACAAGAGCAAGGAAGTGGACATCACTGAAACAAGAGCAATGGTAGCCATTGATGGGCTGGGTTTTGATTGGAGCTTTATGGGTGAAAAAGAGTCATCCTCAAATGAAATGGCTTTAATGGATCTCTCCAATCCTGAGGTACAAATTACTAAATGTTCTTCTACTTGTGAAGTTTTTAAAGAACTAGAAATCTTAAGAAAACTTTATGATGAACTAAAAGAAGAACAAAGAAAAACTCATCAAGACCTAGTTAATCATAAGTGTGGTATGTCCAAACTTGAGAAACAGATAATTCACTTTAGAGAAAATGAACTCACCTTTTCTGACACAAAAGCTATTCTTAATTGAGACATATTTCTTAAAGATGCTGAAATAAACCTGTTAAGAACTGAGTTTGCTAAAGTGAAACAAGCAAAAGATAATATTCAACTAACTGTTACAACATTAGAAAATGCTTCTGCTTGTACTAAAAGTATAGTTGAGAACCAAATGAACAAGAAAATCAAATCTGGGATTGGATACAACACATGTCCACCTCCTTACAGAGGAATTCCTTGTCCCCCAGGTTTAGATCTTGCTGAATCAAGTTTACATGAACTCACAAATAAACCTCCAGAAAAGGTAAAACCTGTAGAAAATAGTGAACCTTTTGAGAGTACAAGTAATACTTCTCTCTCCAAAGAAAAGGTGCTCACTGATAAGAGCTCAGATGTTACAACTATTGAAGGTTGTACATCTGATGAAAATAGAAAAGAGACTGTTTCTAAGAAAGGAAACAAAGTAGGACTCATCAGTCCTAAAAGTGTAGAGAGTATAACAAAGACTAAAGTTTTTCTAAAAACAGTTGAATGTTGTGCTAAATGTAATAGCAAACCTAGAGGTAGTCAGAGAAATTGGAACAATCTTAAGTCACATCAACTTGGTGATAACTTTGTTTTGTACAATAAAGCATGCTATTACTGTGGTAGTTTTAATCATACTCATGCTTATTGTAACAATTGGGTTTCTGGGAATACATCAAGGTCTAAAACAAGTAAAACAAACCCCAGAAAAGGTTCTGTGCAATCTAACACACCAAAAGTTAATCATACTGTTAGACCAAATGAGCCTGTTTACCCAAAATTCACTACTAAGGATGCAAGTAATACTTTCAAACATACACCAAGAGTTGTGAAAAGTCTCACTGAAAGGGATTATGTGGTTAAAACACAAAATTGGAGACCAAAACCAAAAGGTCCTGCTAGACCATATGGTCCTGCTAGACCAAATGGTACTGCCAAATTTGGTACTGTCAGACCAAAACCACAAAATGTGTCAAAAATGAAAATGCTGTTAAGTCCTCAGCATGTTGGATTTGGAAACCTCTCCAACCAAATGGTGCATCAACAGTCCTAAAAAGGTTTGATTACATTGATGCACGAGGCAAACCCAAGTCAGTCATGGCTTGGGTACCCCAAAGAAACTAATATGTGTATACATGTGCAGGAACATTCAAATGATATTGCAGATCAAGGATACGTTGATAGTGGATGTTCAAGGCACATGACAGGCAACATGTCTTACCTCACAAACTTCAAATCATTTGATGGAGGATATGTTACCTTTGGGGGAGGAATCAAAGGAAAGATTACTGGTAAAGGTACAATTAAAACCAGTAAATTAGATTTTGAAAATGTGTACTTTGTGAAAGAACTACAGTTTAATCTCTTAAGTGTCTCACAAATGTGTGACACAAAGAACAAAGTTCTTTTTACTGACAATGAATGCATTGTGCTTTCTCCTAATTTTAAAATCCCTGATGAAAGTCAGATTCTTCTTAAAATCCCTAGAAAGAACAATATGTACATTGTTGATTTAAAGAACATTGTTCCTAAAGAGAGTTTAATCTGTCTAGTAGCAAAAGCCTCATTGGATGAATCTATGCTTTGGCATAGAAGACTTGGTCATGTAAACTTTAACACAATCAATACAATTGCAAAATATGATTTGGTTAGAGGTTTACCCAAAAAGATTTTTCAAAATGACCAAACCTGTGTTGATTGTCTAAAAGGCAAACAACATAGAGCTTCTTGTAAGCCCAAGACCCATAACTCAATTTCTCAAGCTTTATACATGCTTCATATGGATCTCTTTGGTCCTACTTCTGTGAATAGCTTGAATGGTAAAAGATATTGTCTTGTAGTTACTGATGATTACAGCAGATTCTCTTGGGTTTTCTTTTTAAGAACTAAGGATGAAACAAGTGAGATCCTTAAGTCCTACATTACAGGGATAGAAAACCAAATTGATAAGAAAGTGAAAGTAATTAGATGTGACAATGGGACAGAATTCAAGAATAGAGTTATGGATGTTTTTTGCAAAGAAAAAGGAATAAAAAGAGAATATAGTGTAGCTAGATCCCCACAGCAAAATGGAGTAGCAGAAAGGAAAAATAGAATACTTATTGAGGCTGCTAGAACAATGCTAGTAGATTCTAAATTGCCTATTTCATTTTGGGCTAAAGCAGTAGGTACTGCTTGTTATATACAGAATAGGGTTCTTGTGATTAAACCTCATAGAAAGACTCCTTATGAACTTTTGTTTGGTAGAACACCATCTCTAAGTTTTATGAGACCTTTTGGATGTCATGTCACTATTCTCTATACCAAAGATCATCTAGGAAAGTTTGAAGGAAAAGCTGATGAAGGCTACATGATAGGGTATTCTTTGCAAAGTAAGGCCTATAGGGTGTATAATAAATGCACTAGGCTAGTGGAAGAAAACCTGCACATAGAGTTCCAAGAGAAACTACCAAATGTTGCAGGCACTGGTCCAGATTGGTGTTTTGACATTGATAAGCTTTCAGAATCTATGAATTATGTGCCTGTCACAGGTACAAATACTAATGATAATGCAGGTTTTGAAGACAATGATGAAGCATCTGAGGATCAAGATTACATCTTGATGCCAATTTGGACAGGATTGGAGTCATCTTCAAGTCATGGAGAGCCTTCAAATTCTACAAATCAAGGGAATCAAGAAACAAATGAAGGTATTGAAGATGATCATGAAACTCAAGATCATGGAACTCAAGATCAAGGGAATCAAGAAAATTCTGAAAATGAAAATGGTACTGTCAATTCTCAAGATGGTACTGCCAGTTCAACAGATGGTACTGCCAGTTCACAATTTGGTCCTGCTGAACCATTAAATGTTCTATCAGATGATTCCTTACCAGAAGATATAGGAATTGGAAAACTTCCAATTTCCTATGATGTTCCTACAACACACAACACAAGAATTCTCAAAGATCACTCCATTGAAAATGTGATTGGCAGCATTGATTCTGGTGTTAAAACAAGAACTCAAGTCTTATCTTCAGACAAAGATGGGTTTGTCCTAGCTGTGTATGAAGAAAAGAACCATGAAGTTGCCCACATATGCCTGTTTTCATGCTTTCTCTCTCAAGTAGAACCCAAAAACATTACAAAAGCCTTAGATGATTCAAGCTGGGTTGAAGCAATGCAAGAAGAGCTACTTCAATTCAAACTACAGAAGGTTTGGGTACTGGTTGATTTGCCCAAAGGATACAGGGCAATTGGAACCAAATGGGTTTTCAGAAATAAGAAAGATGGAAGGGGAATAGTGATAAAAAAACAAAGCCAGATTGGTGGCCCAAGGGTATACTCAAGAAGAAGGAGTGGATTATGAAGAAGTTTTTGCTCCAGTTGCAAGAATTGAATCAATTAGGCTATTCTTGGCCTATGCTTCTTTCATAGGTTTCACTGTCTACCAAATGGATGTCAAAAGTGCCTTTTTATATGGTACTATTGAAGAAGAGGTGTATGTTTCTCAACCTCCAGGCTTCATTGATGCAGAATATCCAGACAAGGTGTACAAGGTTACCAAAGCTCTTTATGGTCTACACCAAGCTCCTAGAGCATGGTATGAAACATTGGCTTTCTATTTATTGGAAAATGGATTTCAAAGAGGCAAGATTGATCCAACTTTGTTCATCAAAAGAACCAAAAAAGACATCTTGCTAGTGCAGATTTATGTTGATGACATTATCTTTGGATCTACAAATCAATAATTGTGTGTAGAGTTTGAAAAACTTATGCATAGTAAGTTTGAAATGAGTTCCATGGGGGAACTTACTTTCTTTTTAGGTCTCCAAGTGAAACAATCGAGTGAAGGCATATTTATCAGCCAAGATAAGTATGTAGCTGAGATCTTAAGGAAATTTGGGTTTGCAGATTCAAAGGTTGCAAGTACACCAATGGATCCAGAAAAGGGGTTACACAAAGATGCTGAGGGTGAAGATGTTGATGTGCACAACTACAGATCAATGATTGGGTCTCTAATGTACCTTACATCATCAAGACCAGATATCATGTTCTCAGTATGTGTATGTGCAAGATTTCAAGTCAATCCAAAAGTTTCTCATCTCACAGCAGTCAAAAGGATCTTCAGATACCTCAAGGGCCAGCCTAAGTTGGGTCTATGGTATCCAAGGGAATCACCTTTTGATTTGGTAGCTTACTCAGATAGTGACTATGCTGGTGCAACCCTAGACAGAAAATCCACAACTGGTGGATGTCAATTTCTTGGATGCAGACTCATATCATGGCAATGCAAGAAGCAAACAATGGTGGCCAACTCTACAACTGAAGCAGAATATGTTGCAAGTGCAAGTTGTTGTGGCCAAGTTCTTTGGATCCAGAATCAATTGCTTGACTATGGGTACAATTTTCTTAACACCATTATTTACATTGACAAAAGCAGTACAATATGTATCATCAAAAATCCAGTTCAACATTCAAAAACAAAACACACTGAAATTAGACACCATTTCATAAGAGATTGCAATGAGAAAAGGTTAATTCAAGTTGTCAAAATTGATTCTGAAAATAATTTTGCAGACCTTCTCACCAAAGCTTTTGATTTAGGTAGGTTTAAATACCTGGTAGCAGGTATTGGTATGATAAATCTTTGAACAACATGTGTTTTGTATATAAATAAACAAGTTCTGGACTCTAAACATGGTACTGCTAGTTAGTCATAAGGTACTGTCAGTACAAAATTGGTACTGCTAGTTCAAAGTTTGCTCTGTTTTTGCTCATCTTGATGTTTAAATGTTAACAATGCTATAAAACAAGTGCTTTGCACTCTGTTCTTTTGGCTTACAACTAACCATTTTAGGTTACTCAAAGCTTGCTAACACAATCAAGATATGGAAATGGTAATCAGTTCACCAAGTTGTTCAAAACTTTAAGAGCTGACTAGTCCAAAGCAAACGGATTTTGGTAAAGACTTATCAAATCCGTTGATAGCTGATAGTTTGCTAAAAACTATAAGGTAATCAGTTCACCCAGTTTCAAAAACTTAAACGAACTGACTAGTCCAAAGCAAACGGCTCTTGGTAAAGACTTATCAAATCCGTTGATAGCTGATAGTTTGCTAAAAACTATAAGGGATATTTTCTAAAATTTCAAAGAGACTGCCAAGTTTTATTACAAAAACAAGGTACTGGTAGTTCAATTTTAGTACTGGTAGAGTAAAATGGTACTGCTACATAGCCGTTGAGTCTGTCAGGCTAAATTATAGCCGTTGTTTTTAAAAGGATATTTTTGTGAATTATTCATGTTTTCCTCGAATTAAGGATATAGTTATTATAATAAAAGATCTTTTTGACCGCCTCTTCAATTACTTATCTATAACTTTTATAGTCGGTCAAAAGTCATTTTTCTCATATTCATTCCTTATCATAATTCACACTCACCTTTCATCTTCTACCAGTACAACAATAAAATCCCACCATTGAAATCAAAATTTTCATCAAACCTTTCATCATGGCTCGTCTAAGTTTTGTAAAACGTCACAACCAATTAGCATCTTTGGAAAAGTCTGATGACAATGAAAATTTTCATCAAGCAGTGGATTTTCTAAACAATTCTTATGTCAGGTTTGCTTTACTCGTGAATCCCACTATTTTTGAATCTCAAATTTCACAATTTTGGCAAACTGCTAGTGTTAACACACTTAGGAATGGGATTCAAGAATTAGAGGCCAAAGTGGATGGTAGAACCTTGACTTTTACCGAGTCATCCATTAGAAGACATCTTCGTTTGGATGATTCAGATGGCATTAGTCAACTACCTGATACTGAAATCTTTGAAAATTTGACAAAAATGGGGTATAATGTAACTTCTACAAAGCTTACATTTCTTAAAAAGCATTTTACCCCTCAATGGAGATTTTTGATTCATACCATCCTTCATTGTTTAAGCCAAAAGAAAACCTCATGGGAGCAATTTAGTGGTAACATGGCTGCAGCTCTCATTTTCCTGGCAACAAACAAGAAATTCAACTTTTCAAAATATATTTTTGAAGGATTGGTTAAAAATGTGGACAGTGATACAAAGTTTTTAATGTACCCAAGGTTCATTCAGTGCCTCATAAACAAATCCAAACATTTGTTACTTCCCCCAAACAAACCTTTTAAGACTCCCAAACTTACACACAAGGTGTTTTCAAACATGAAAATTGGTTTTCAAGGAGAAGAAGTACCACTTTTTGAGGAAATGTTGCCACAACACTCTGAAGAACTTGATCATTCATCATCACATCCATCACCAGTACCATCACCCACACCAACAGTACCATCAGTTACACCGCCATCATCAGTGCCATTACCATCTCATCAACAAACACAAACATCATCTGCAACATCACCATCATTATCACATCATAACTCACCACCTCAATCTCCTCCACAACAAAATGTAGATGCTCAGACTATCAGGGAATTAAAGGAGCAAGTGCAGAACTTACAAACTTCTCTTGAAAGTCAAAACAAGCATTTTACAGAGATCAACACCAAGTTAGTTAAGAGGGTTGAGAAATTAGAGTTGAAAGTGAAGTTGCTGAAGGGTAAAAAGTCTACTCAGTTGGTTGTTTCTAGTTCCTCAAGTTCAGATGAAGAGGGTTTGGGTCTCTCTTCCAAAAAGGGGAGGATGGGTAGTTCTAAAGATGAAGAAGAGATTCAATTTCAATTTCATGAAGGAACTCCAGTGATTGATGAAGAGCCTGATACTCAAGAACAAGAGCCTGCTAGCTTGAAAGATACTGCTGCAACAGATACTGCTGAAACAGAGCAAGAGCCAGCTGGGATTCAGAGGCTATTAGCTATGAATTTAAAAGGTTCTGATCAAGTGTCTTACAAAAGAAAGAGGGGATCATAGCCTCAGGGGAGGTTTATTGTTTCTGATGAACAATCTGCTGCTCCAAGTCCAGTATCATCACCAAAAGACAAGGGCAAGAAAGTTGTGGTTGAAGATGAACCAAAGCCTAAAAGGATGAAGCAGAAAGAACAAGTACAATTGGCTGTAGATGAAGAGTTGTCCAAAAAGCTTCATGAAGAAGAAGTGTTGAGGGCTGAAGAAGAATCAAGAATGCTGCAAGAAAAGTTTGATGCTCAGCTGCAATACATCATCTCCATTGACCCAATTGTAAGAGGTGAAGCTTATACCCTGATTTGTGATGAATCTCTTAGCTCAGATGAAATGACAATCAAGCTCAATGATTTCATCACCAAGAAATACAATCAAGAGGCATTGGATGATGTCTATCAGCAGATTCAGAAGAATCAGAAGAAAGGATTTAAAATGCCACATTCTGAAGCAGATCAGAAGAAGTTCTTCAAGATATATCTGAAAAGAGAAGTGAACATGAAAGATCATCAACTCAAAGGTAAAACTTTTGATGAATTGAAGCTTCTATACTTAGAGGCTTACAGAAGAAACAAAACCAGTTTTCTCATGGATACTCAAGAAAGGCCTTCCAAAGGAAGAGAAGATGATCAGAAGAAACAAAAAGAGAAAGCAGAATTGCCTCCTGTTCAATCAAGAGAAATGGTTGTCCATGTTCCACAAGTTATTTTAGCTGAACCTCTGCATGTAAGGCATCCAGTCATAGATTGGGAAATCTTCAATGACAAGTTTGGCAAAGCATGGAAGATAACAAGAGTTGGAAACAAGGTTGAGATTTTCAAGAACTTTGAAAATCTACTCAGAGCATGTAGCAGAATGGATTTAGATGAATTATGGGTATTAGTTCAAGAGAAGCTGAAAACCAAGTATGAGCCAGATGCAAAGGAACAAGAGCTATGGGTTGAGTTCAACAGACTATATGATCCAAATCCTTCTGATACTCATTGGAAATTTCCTTACTATGATTTATCTGTTACATGGGAATACTTCAGCATGAGTCATGTTCATCATCTTTCCACTCAGAGTGGAATAGAGCTCTTTATGCTAGGTGAGAAGGAGTATCCTTTAAGCTATGAAGTATTATCAGTCTTGATCTCCAATAAGCTTTTATGTGAAGAAGAGACTGATGCAGTCAAAAGATTGAAGGAGAACATACTTGATCAGTATGAAAGCCTAAGAAGAAAAAGATAAGGTTTTTGGAAGAGTTCCCCCAAATCCTCAAGGTATGAATTTTATTCACAAAGAAACTTGGTTATTTTATATGGGAATAACAAGTTTAGGGGAGAATTGTTGGGAATAAAATGCACAAAGTAAAGAGTCTGCCAGAAGAGCCTGCTAGTGATAGTTAAGCCTGCCTCTTCAGTTTTGCTGATGTTGAAGATATACTAACAGTACCTTCTGGGTAAGAAGGTACTACTAGTTAAAGAAGGTCCTGCCAGTTTTCACGACAAGTTGCTATATTTTAATTAGAGATATTTACTTGTATTATTAGTCTTTGTACAAAGTTATACGTTAAGTAAAAGTAGTACAAAAGTCTCAGTAGATATAATAGAGTGTTTTACCGTGAAAGGTGTAATATTAGGATAAGATAAACCTCTAGTATATTATATTAAGCAACTTGACCACTTGTAACAAGGGCTCCTTATACTATAAAAGGAACCCTTAAAGACACCTTCTTAGATACAACTTACATCTCTTACACTCATCTTTCCCATGCATAACTTCCATATTTGAACCCTTTCACGTATAAAAGATTCAAGGTTACACTTGTAATCCTGATGATAGTTTAGATCACCCGTATTATTTCACCAATAATATTGAATCATTTTGTGTTATTCATGTTGTGTTCATACTCATTTACTTATTTACCACATTTGTTCCTTTAGTGTGTTTTAGTAAATTCCGCGTGCTAACTCACATTCATTCATAAATATCCTAAACACATTACTGAGATTAACATCCCAAGTGTTTGCACAAATCAAATAACAAAGAATCCTTCCACAATGTGTGTATGCATCTATTGGTATTTAAGAAAAGGTCAACTTACTCACAAACAAAAAAATGAATGGCACAATTTAGTTACGAAATCAGGTCTATTGAAAGGAAGGGATCTAATGAGAAGTGTGAAAGTAATTATAGTCATACATTTTAAATGAAGATGAAAAATTTGAAAAAAGATGCATTTAAAATGTGTAATTGTAGTTACTTCTTATCTTTCTCATTAATTATATCATTTGATGTTAACTCATCAATTATAAGATTTAGGATGCGTTTGGTATCCCACTATGAGAATGAGACTATTATTATGAAAGTGATTAAAGGTGTTTGTTTATGATGAGGGGCTCACCACTATGGTAATGAATGATAGATATAATCTATACTTCATATATATCAAAAGAGCTAGGTATGAATCTTTCATATGTGAAAGGCGCACCACTACTATCAAACTCATACCTATTGTCATTAATGACAGCATACCAAACGCACCCTAGTTAACTCAATCATATCCTGTTAAATAAATTCCTAAATAGTTAAGTCAAAATAATACACATTCTTAGTTTTTGTCCGTTTAGAGCTCTAGGTGCAAAGTTGAGGTTAGCCTCTTCATTCGGGCCCCACTCATGTCACATCACCAAACACCTCAACTTCAACTAATCACAACAAACCCCCCCCCCCACCAAACAACAAACCTCAACTTCCCCATTAGGGCCCCACCTCTTACACACTTATTTTTTTATTCATTTCATTAAATAAATTAAATTAATTTCACAAATACTAAAAAATAAAAAAAACATACTAATTTTATTTCATCAAATTAAAAAGTTACAATACGGAAAAAAAAAAAACGATACGGGAAAAAAAATACAACACATACGACACTAAAAATCGAACCTAATTATTATTATTTCGTTGAAATTCTTCCCATTGTTGTTGTTGCCAAACATGCTCGATGAGACATAGTTGAAGCCTTGAGTGTGTGCGTTTATCATGTAGTTCTTTGGTTTTTCTTCTTTGCGTTGCGCAACGTTCGACCCATGACTGTTGGATATTTGGTGTCGGCGGAATATATATTTCGGCAGCGTCGGATATATGAAAATGTTGATCTTTCAAAATCATGTTATGCATTATGATGCACGAGTACATGATTCTCCGTAACTTGCCCACAGTATATGCACGCGCCGGTTGGGCAATAATATGCCAACGTCCTTGTAGGACACAAAAAGCTCTTTCGATATCTTTTCGCGCACTTTCTTGTTTCGCTTCCATGCGGCGTGTTTTGGGTTGTTTGCAACAGTAAAGGACTTGACAAACGATGCCCACTGTGGGTAAATTCCATCTGCTAGATAATACCCATTTTTAAATGTACGTCCGTGTACTTCAAATGGAACTTGAGGGCCAATATCGTCAATCAGGTCGTCGAATAAAGGAGAATTATATAAAACGGTCAGATCGTTATTCGCACCTGCCACACAAAAAACGCATGCCAAATCCACAAATCATAAGACGCAACAGCTTCAAGCATTATAGTTGGATATTTTTTATCACCTCTGTGAAATTGCCCTTGCCATTCTTTTGGGCAATTCTTCCATTCCCAGTGCATACAATCGATGCTTCCCAACATTCCCGGAATCTTATGAACCATGCTATGTGCGTGGTATAAGTTACGAACGTCGTCCTCAGTTGGTTTTCTTAAAAACTCCTTCCCAAACAAATGGGTTATGCACATAGTAAAAAAATCTAGACAATCACGTGCACATTGTTCACCTATTTGTAAATACTCATCTAATGAATTAGGTGATATCCCGTACGCCAATTGGCGTAGGGCACATGTGCATTTCATAATCACACTAAAACTCATTACACCCGCAGCATTGGGTCGTTGTCTAAAGAAATCAAAATGAGCAGGAAGAGGATCATGAGTGTCAATATATGTTTCAATACCTTCGACTATTTTTAAGAATAGTTTACGGCGCATACGGTAACGACGTCGAAAATTGTCTTCTAGATATTTTGGTTGATCACCAAAATAGTCGGCCCGTAGACGTGCTTCAGCAACATCACGTTCACGCTGAATGTATGTACGGCGATGTGAAGGACCGGCTGCTTGATTTTGCAACTCTTGCTCGTTTTCGAACTATTGGATAATCAGCTCTAGCTCATGTAGCTCTTCAAAGTCACTCACTTCGGAATAAGATGATCCACTCATTGTTTTTGCTTTGGAATGAAATGTGTTAGGTTTTTTGGAATGAAATGTTTTGGGTTTTTTGGAATGAAATGTGTGAAATATGTAATATATATAGGGATAGTATATAATGGTTTTAGGGGGTTAAAAAAAAAGGGATGAACATTTTTATTTTAAACGTTATACAACGTTTACAAATGAATAAAGCTGCTACTTTGTCAGATTTCACCTTCGCCGTGGCCACGGGGAGGTGACTATCGGCGAGCAACGGCGAGGGCCGTTTGGTGTGGCGGCCGTTGTCTATGCCAACTCGGACGGCGAGCATGCATTCGCCATCTGCACCTAGAGCTCTTAGTAGTACTAGTTCTAAGTATCCAGCCTTTTGAGTTATTATGTACGGCTTGGTGGTATCACAAATTACAAATATTCTTTACCCAAATAACTACACATTCTTGAACAACAAAAATATGATCTTAAACAGTTAATGTAGTAGAAGCATGACAAAATGAACAAGCTTTACGAAAAGGATTCAAGCCCATGTGTCAAGTAAGATTTACGTTATAGTTAACTAGATTAAAATGTTTGTTACCGTTAGTTGGCATAACTTATCTATCTTGAATTAGAATTAAACTATTTTATTCATATCAATATTTTTGCATGAATGTTTTATATTTAAATATTTGATTTAAGATATTAATCAAAAGTTACTCAACATAAAAATGTCAACACAAATACAGCTAGGACCTTGGTGCATGTTTCATGTTTGTAATTTTACTCCTAATACTAGTGTATGTTTATTTATGATAATCGTTGTTGACTTATTGAGCACTACGTGATTAAACACTTGCGATAACCGTATATTTAGCCAAGTTGGCATTTGTTTATGCTTATGTTCAGAAAAAAAGGCTTTACGTATTTGTTCTCTTTTATACAATGGCACAACATAGTCCACCATGCTGATTTCAACTTAAGATCATCTCAATCAAATTTGAAGTATATAATATAATTCACCTTTTGCAAAAAAATAAAAATAAAAATAAAATAAGATCATCTCAATCAAATCATAATCACATGCATCTATATAGTCAAATTGACAAACATATTCATCTATCATTTTTAAATTATCAACATTAGCCAAATATTTATTGTTTCAAAAACTTGGAAAAAGTATTTAGATTACTAAAAGTTGATCAAATTTTATTAAAATATTGGTCAACATGATCTTTTTGGTTACTTTTTTTTTGTCACCGAATCAATAGCTTTTCAGAAGGAGCACTTGTTCTCTTTAGGGTAGATGTGAACTTTGATAGCCTGATAACCCGAACATTGAATTTGTTACAAGTAGTTATCTAATATTAACCTAAATGCTCATTAATAGAACCATTTATGATATCATATGGTATTGATGTTAGCATGTTCTCGTTTCCCTGAATCACCTATAATTCTCTAACTGTTGTTATAGTTGCCAACGATTACTCTCCTCAGTCGACATCCCAAGATAAGGGTTTTTTTTTTTTTTATTTTTTTTTTGAAATGCAACAATTTATTCAACACTAAAAAACCAAAGAACAAAATAAAGGCATCTTGCCTCCTTAACAAGAAAATTAAAGAGGCTGAGACCCAAAATCCCAAGATAAGTGTTAATGTTGGGTTTGAACCAATCAAAAGTGATTATAGTAGGTACACGGAACTACAAACGGTATTTAATTGGCAAAACAAAAATGAACATTTATTTTGAGACGGAAGAGGTAACAAATACAACATAGATCGATCTAGCTTATTAGTTATTCATAGTTTATCATGTTATTTCGTTTCATTAGTCTAATACAGTTCCATTTAGTAGTTTGTTACAGATTAGTCTTCTTCCTTGGTCTCTTGGAAGAGTTTGCTTAGAGATTTGTTTGTGATATAACTGTCGGGTAATTTTATAGCGGGATAAAAGTAGTTGGATACCGATAACAACTTAACGTAGCATTTAGTGTGTCATAAGTGGTGGACACTCTAAACGCTCATAGATTTAGTTGGTCAATTAATGTATGTGCCAGCCGAAGCTGAAATGTGACATTCATTAGGTTAATGGAAGGAGACATTCTTATATTGTTACTCTTTCCGTTTTAAAATAAAGAGTAAATTACACCGTTCGTCCCTGTGGTTTGCTCCAAATCACTACCGTAGTCCCTGATCTTTATTTTTTGCTTTTTTGCTTCTTATGGTTTAGATATTGCACGCTGCCAGTCCTTATCACTAACTGTTGTTATCTTCTCCGTTAGCTCCCAGTCGTCAAGTGGCAACGTTAGCCCATTAACCAAACGATCATTTGCAACATTAGTCCTTTATACTAACGGCCGTTTTCAATTAACTCAAATTTTGGTTTTTATTGTTTTCACCTGTTTTCTTACGTTTTCGCCAATTTTCATCCGTTTTCTTACGTTTTCATCCGTTTTTATACATTTTCGTCCATTTTTCTTACGTTTTCATACGTTTTATCGGTTTGTATATGGTTTCACCCGTTTTTATACGTTTTCGTCTGTTTTTATTCGTTCTCCTCATATTTTTACGCTTTTGTCCATTTTTCATACGTTTTCATCCGTTTTATACATTTTCATCTCTTTTATACGTTTTTATCCCTTTATATACGTTTTCGTCCATTTTTATACGTTTTTCTTGCGTTTTATTTGGTATAAAAACATAAGAAAACGAATGAAAACGTAAGAAAACAGTATAAAAACATAAGAAAACATTTACAAACGGATAAAAACGAATGAAAACGTAAGAAAAACAGATGAGAACATATAAAGATGGACGAAAACGTATTAAAACAGACGAAAACGTATAAAAACGGACAAAAACTAAGAAAACACATGAAAACGATAAAAACCGCGTAGGAATTTTTTTTAGAAAAAAAAATTTTGAGTTATTAGAAACGGTCGTTAGTATAAAGGAATAACGTTGCAAACGATCGTTTGGTTAATGGACTAACGTTGCCACTTGATGATTGAGAGCTAACGAAGAAGATAACGACAGTTAGCGATAAGGACTGACAGCGTGCAATATGTAAACCATAAGGAGCAAAAAAGCAAAAAATAAAGATCAGGGACTACGGTAGTTATTTGGAGCAAACCACAGGGACGAACGGTGTAATTTACTCTAAAATAAATGTTTTTATTTCTATTTTTAGTGATTAAAATAGTGTTTCATTTGTATTTTAATTAATAGAAAGAAATTTTAGTGGATAAAAATAATATTTAATTGATAGAGAATATAGTTAATGAGATTTCTTATAATTTTATGCAGTATAAAAATAGACATTTAGTTTTTGATATAAGACTATCACATTTATATGTCATTTGGTTCAAAAAGTTCTCAATACTCGCACATCTGCACTTGTCGTAAGTCTCGCTGGAAGCAGTTTCTTTACTCCCGGGTTTATCCTGGGGTAAGGGTAGGATCTGTGTACATTAAACCTCCCCATACCCTGCCCCGGCGGGATTGGGTTTGTTTTTGTTGTTGTTGGTTCAAAAAGTTCACAATGCATAAGTTAATAGAGCGCTCGTCACTCTTTGCTGTCGCAATGAATGAAAGCTTCCATAACACTGAATTTTATAAAAGCATAATGCTTCAGGGGAAATCGTTACAGTAAACTCAAAGTAAAGTATAGTTTCAATTTTCAAATGTATTTTAATCAAATAAATAATACTCGTATACTGAATTCAAGGATTATTAACTTGAATGGTACATTTCCAAAATAAGTAACTGACCAAACTTAAAGCAATTAAAAGATTGAATAAATAATTGAAGTCAAACTTATTACATACAGTATGTATCTTTACATGACTTTAATGTAACCTGCAAGTTGTCCATGATAATGCACTCATGAATCATGATATAGTATTTTCGTACGTATAAGACTAGATGTAATATAATAAATGTACCTGATACCGTATTCACTATCGTTACATCAGCTTTTTATTTACAGCCAACTTTGTCATCAAATTAGTGTAATAAAACAACCAATTTCACTACCAACATATATACCCCACAAAAACCATTTAGAAAACACACACACAACAAAACACACATGATTCGATCTTGGAGATGATCGAGTCTTGCATTTTTCTCTTCTAAAACGCATCGAATGAGACCTCCGTGACAAGGAGGACGCATCCTCAAGATTCAAAGACTCGGTCTTATGAATCATAGATTAAGGGGCGGAGCTATGTGAGGAGCGGGGAGGGTCTCATCCCCTAGGTCTAAGCCCAATGTATTTATTTGCGATTTTATGTGTATTTCCGAAAAAAAAAAAATTATTTTGGCCCTCCCATTTAATGTAATTCCCGAAAAAAATTTGTTTCGGCCCTCCCAGAGAAATTTTTCTAGCTCCGCCACTGCATAGATTACCAGGGTGCATTTGGTGTGGGTATATGAGAATGGGGTTATCGGTTTCATAGTGATTAAAGGTGCTTGTTTAGTATGTCCGGGAATGAAATGTTATATCATAACTATATATTCATTACTCACCAATTTGGTGTATATGAAATTCATTCTGCCGGCCCCTCTCTTTTCCATCACAAAATTCAAATATCTATACACTTTTTCATACCATATTTTGTTATCCAAATATAAACAATCGTAATAATACATAATTTTTCATATCAATTGTCATTCTACCCTATACCGAATTCAATACCCATTATGATTCCTAGCAACAAACCGAACGGCCCCTAAATTCTCAAATATACCTATGTTGCATGCATGTATATATAATTTCAATTTGTTACTGGTTATATTGGTTAGAAGGTAATGACAAGTTCTTTTTATAAATTCCTATTAAAACTAATTTTCTTGCTCATTTTCAAACGGCAAAGACATTGTACTAGGGCCGAAAACAGGAGAGGGGAAAAGTGGCACATGCTCCCTAACAAAGTAATTTGTGGGGTAATTTTTTAAAAATGTATGTCTACTTTTATGATTCCCCTTTAACAACAAATTTTGTAATGTGATTTTTTTTTTTTTTTATTATCTTTTTTTTAAATAGCTTTGTGGCTCCACATATGTGTTTTAATATTGTTTGTCATGCGTATTTTATAAATATTTGATCATTAATAAAGTTTAATGGACGGGGTTTCAATGTTAACATGTTATCAAAACAGGTATGATCCAAGACCTAGTCGACCGTCATAAGCCGCTACCTCTGTATCACCCCGTCAAACCTACATATCTCTCAAAAACTACCTATGTATGTGTGTGTGCATACTGTTTATTCTTACCTTGCTGTTGCCGTAATTTTCTTCCCCAAATACCAACAGTTATTTATTCTTTTTCCCAAGTCGTAACACAAGCCAATTGAATTCTGTTTTGGTTGCATCTTTGAAATCGTTTACATCATCATTACAAAAAGAAAAAAAAACAAAAACCTTATCTTTCTTTCATTGTTTATGCTTGTCTGTTCATTACGATTGATATCATATCAATTGCACCATTGCGATCTTTGGCATGTTTTCATTAAGTAAAAGAAAAATATGGTAGAAAATATCTTTGTTGTCGACGAACGGCCACTTTTGCTATGCTATTTGTTTTGCTTTTGTTGTTGTTGCTGTTTGAAGATTTGCTTCCGCTGTTGGATATCTTCATCAACAAAATAGTTAATACTATGTTTTGAGTTTTCTACCGCAGTTTGAATTTTCACGACTTCGCTGCTCGGACTGTAGGCGAGACAATAAGGCCCAAGCCCGGTTATGAGTTGAGTCCATCATGATTTTAATATTGTCATGTTTACTCTATAAATAGTTTTTTTTTTTTTTTTTTTTTTTTTTTTTTGGCAAAAAATGAAATATATAAATAACTTGAAGCAATCTTCAACAAGAATTGAGGATTGCAAAATTACAAAAGAACTTGGAGATGCAAACATCACAAAAAGGAAGAACAAAATGAAAAACTACTAAATCATTGAAGCAAAAAACACAACACTAGCATGTAGCTTGAAATCCTTTAGACACCTTGACTTGAAATGAGACCTAGAAATCTTCATGCCCAGAATGAAACTCAACAATGGAAGCTTTGAGGATAAATGGGAGAACTATTATCTTGTTGAATTGATAACGCTAAATTTCAAGTTATTCTAGATCCTTAATGAATTCTGCAAAAGTCAAACCATCTTTGGACTTTTGTAAATTACCCCCAAATGATAAACCAATGGACTTTCCTAAACTCTTAATATTATCCAACCTTGAGCCGACGTCTTCAAAAGTCAAACCAATGGACTTTCCTAAACTATAAATAGTTGATGATTAATAAAGTTTAATAAACGGTTTCTGATTTAACAAACACAGAGTATTTCTCATATACTATTTGCCTTACAAAAAGAAATCACTATTTCCCATACTATCTAAAAAAAGGATTTTTTTTTTTTTTTATTGTACTCAAAGACATCTTTAAGCTTTCTTTCACACGAAAGAAAATGATTCTCATGCGGATAAGCGGATTAAAAGTGTGTATGACAAGAAAATTGATACAAGAATAAATAAATTTAAAGGTTCAAATAAAGATAGACACTTTTATTCGTTAATTATGTAATGTAATATACACACTTTTATTTTAGGTATGTATGTCTTTATGTACTTATGAAAAAAATTAATATGCACTTATCTATAATCCATGTAATTAACATTGTTATATTTGATAGCTTTAAAATAATTAATTTATAGTCATGATTTTGAATGGGATCACGGAGCAATTAGCCATTACTTTTTCAGGCATATCATGTAGTGTGGTTAGGCTTCTTTTTAAAAAGCTAATTATTGGTCAAAGAAGTTTTTTTAATTAATTAAACAATATGATAATGACTTAGGTACATTTTAGCCTTTTAGGGAATAAAATAGAATGAGTGTTATATGTGCTTGAGTGTCATTTTCAATACTTTATTTCGAAGCACATGGAAGAGTCTTCAACAAATTCTAGCATGTGATAGTGGTAACCAAAAAGCAATGTATACCTTCCTCTTCCACTCAAAATAAATATAAGAAAATCGGAATAATGAATACTCGCACGCCTCCTTTGTCCATCTAGCACCCCACGATCGAGTCTTGCTCGCTACGGTCTCTCAAGGACGGAACCATGATCAAATATAACCGGTGTACAAATTTTCTTGAACCGCAATACTATAAACACATTTCGAAAGACCGGGGTGCCTTTAAGATGCATTTAGAAAAAATCTGTATTTTATTCAAAAATTAAAACTACATTGAAAAAATCCATAGATTTTCGGGCACCCGCGGGAACCCCTAGCTCCGTCCCTGCGGTCACCTCATAAGCACACGTGTTGGGCCAACATTTGGAGAACTTGGTCGTCTAGAAGACCAGTCTTGGAGCTATATTTGTGTAGATATATATTTGTGTAGATATGTGTGTGATTTTGGTTTTTGTGAGATATATTTGTTTTTAAGTGAGTTGTGTTTGGGTGGTAACGTTAGGGGTAAAAGTCATAAATGCTTAACATACTTACAATTTTGACTCATTACACACAATGTATTTTTTTATTGTCAAAATACTTAATTAAGTTCGTATTAGCTGTCATAATGCTTAACAAATGGTTCTTTATTATGCAAAATGATTTAAATACCCTTAGATTATCCTCACCACAAAAAATCTAGTTAAAAATGCTCCATGCCTCCACAACAACCATAATCAAACCCAAACCAAAGCTAAATCCAATCCTAACTCTCGGCTACCATCAATAACATCAAATCCATACTCGACATCCAAATCCCATCACCTGATCACCACTCGACTTGATGCAAAACCCATTACCATGACTCAAGGCTACAAACTAAACGACCTAAACGCCATGGCCGTGAGTTTAAAACTCACGGCGTACCCGTTAACGTGACCAAAACCACATGACAACAACGCGAATAATAAAAATGATACCAAATCTGATTCCAAATTTTATTTTTATAAAATTTATTTTAAATAAAAACCAAAAACCCTTGTTTGATTCATTTAAGACTCGTTTACACGAGTTAAGCATTCCCCGCCGTCGGTACGAGGTCACGGACGGTGGGTCTTACCTTCTTGGACACGGGATTCAATAGATCGACAAAGATGGATGATGGTGGTGGTGATATACTCGGCGGTGGTGATGTATTCGTGGTGCCAGAGGGAGTTACAAGGCGCGTGTGTTATGTAGAAATGACGGGGAGGTTGAGAGGAGTAAGGTGGTGGTGGCGGTGAGAGGTGGTGGTCGACGATGTGAGCTCTAGTTGCCGGAAATGCTGGGGGGGGGGGGGGGGTGGCTGCTTTGGAGAGGAGAGGGTAACCAAACCCTAGTATTATTATCAAGGGGTATTTATAGGGCTTGTTGGGGACTTTGGTGATACAATTATTCTTTTGTGGTTTTCTCCCTGAAAATTATGGTGGTGGGAGGTAGGAGATGAAGACGTAAGAAATGACGAAAGTACCCTTAACAAATCTTATTAGTTATGTGTAATGAAAAAAAACACAAACTTAGGGTCCGCTTGGTTCAATGTGAGGAAAGGTAAAGGTAAAGGGAATGCAAAGGATTGAGTGAGGTGGGTAATCAATACCTTACCCCTCAATTTACTCTATAATGTTGATTACCCACTACGGGGTAATCAATACCTTTGCACACCCCTAGGCCCTAACCAAGCACCTAATTAAATAAGCATTTTGACAACAAAAAGAGTGTATTATGTATAAAGTCAAAATTGTAAGTACATTAAGCATTTATGAATTTTACCCTAACGTTAGTTGTTTTATTACATTAAATTGGTTGTAGAAAAAGAAAGTTGATGTGACATTGGTGTGATAACGATAAAAAGGTCTTAGGGTCTCCTTATTAGAGAGTCTCAGAAACATCACTTACTTAACTTGAAATGCGTGAAATATTACTACCAAACTTATAGGGTTTTTACTGCATAAAGGACATCGTTAATTAACTCTACTGCTACAAGTTCGGATTGGTAATTTCGAATATTTTGAGTATTTTTGACAATAAATTGTGTCTTCAAATCTTATTACGTACTCTAAACTCTAATGCAACAAGTACATAGCAGTATAGCACTCGTAACCTTAATGAACATTCTAATCCAGTTATTTCATGTACATTAGTTGTTGCAAAGCATGCTGTTGAACACCTTTAGCAACGAATAGAAACATATTGTTGTGATTCGAATAGAAGCATACACTGCCTTAATGCATTTTGGTTTTGCAACGTGGGATTATTTGTCCATTTTTTAACCCTTTGTTAAAAGTTAAGTCGGATCATAATTGTTACAACTTGCTTCCATAACACACATTGTTGCCTTTGGAAGCAAGTCTGTGAAGGTAGCAAATATGATATTGATCGCATAATCTAGTGCACAGTGAGTAAGTTGCAATAACTATATAAAGGTAAGTGGTCCTTTACTCCTTGCATTATCTCATTTACTGTAGTTAATTCGACACTTCCACTATTGGTGGTTTGGAATCTAGATAGATATGTAACTTACAAGCATGTTTAGTGACGGAACTTGAGCATTTTATATGAGGGGGGGCCAAAATCATTGTATCGTGTAAGCCATCAGTTAGAGGGCATGTCGATTAACGAATAAATATCTCTTCAGAAACAAGGACGGAATAATCTGATAGCCATTTTGTTTTGTTAGAATCTAGTAAATAAAATCATCATTTCTTGAAAACATGACAAACTCTCTAAAACCATAGATTCAATTTAGCATTGATCTGTGATGATTGAAACTGAGCTGAAGAAAAGAATAATAGACCAAACACATAATGTAACCAAGCTTTTAACAAAATTTAATACGAGTACCGGGTAGATACAGAGAATACTAGCTCGATCTGCGACGCTAAATAAACCTGCCTTTGATAGTTATACCAAGGTTACAAGACTAGGAGTACGTACATAGAAATTAAAAGCACAAACTAATCAGATTTTGCATGCATGGTTGGAGAGTCATTAAACATCATAAACTGCTAATGCCATTAATTTGCGACATTTTGTTAGTTTTCTTGGATCACCTGTGAGATAATGATGATGTTATACACTACATTCTAACAAAACAAAAATGATTATTACGTTCTTGTTTCAACCTTTGAAGAGATACCTAATTATTAACATGCATGAATCATTTATATTCCTAAAATTGCTAGTACCCCCACTTATGTTCCGACCCTGCATGTTCCTAGTACCTTCAGAACTCTTTTTTTTAACGGTAATAAATTATTGCATTGTAAAATACAAATCAAAAGATGTGGTGAAGAATATTGAGTACAATAGAATCGAATTGTGTTTCTTTTTTCTTTTCAACAGTGACAAATAAGTGCATGGAAACACAACTTAAAATGATGTGAGAAGAATATAGATTACAATAAAATTCTCTCAAATTAGAATAAACATGATAGGTCATGTTTCTTCACAAACAAAAGAAAGACTGAGTCTCGCAATAAACCTCACAATTTTGTATGTGAGAAAACATGACATATCATGTTTCATTATAACTTGAGAGAATCTCAATCCTGCAAACTAACTACTATCAATTGAATTAGTAAATTCGTACTTTGGTTATTATAATAAGTAGTTTTGTTTTAAGAGGACAAAAGGTAATTAATTGCACAAAATGTTTGTAGTGAATTTAGCTATTATGCGATTTATGTAAACTTACGACAGTAGTTTTAATAGTAACGGTTTTATATTCTCCATAACAAAGCTCAAATTCAATTAATAAAAGATGCAAATTTCTTGAGATCACGTAACCCTATGCATATAATTAATAGTTGTAAGGGTTATATTGATCATCTTAAGTTCATAACATATGAATCTAGCGAGATGATTCGTGATTTTGTGGTGTCTAAATTTACTTGACGGGTTAGCAAAGATAACTCGATTCTTCAAAAGAAAAACATGTGTATATACATTTACTAGCTAAAAGACTTGTAAAATTCACGGGTATTTCAAAAAAAAAAAAAAAAAAGTAGATAATGACTTGTAAATAACGCAATTAGACGTTGCAAGTAAATAAACACATGATTACACACAATTGAAAATATGAAGTTCGTACAAATGAAAAATACGTGTAAAACAAACATAGCCAAATAGCTAAAATAACGTAAAGTTGCAAAAACACGCGTAGATTTGATTTTTATGAAATTCTTTTTGTTGTGGGAATAAAAAGCGATGTTAATCAACTTGTCGACGTTTTTATGTGATCTTTAGAAACCTATAAGATGCATGAAATTTCGGCCAATAATTTGATATGTGTATATGTGATTTAGACACCTTATAATAATATAACTGTGAATAATAAAAAATAATGTGTAAGAAAAAAAGTTAGGTATATTTGATTTTCTATTATCATATATGAAGTATATTTTTTTATCACTTCTTCCTAAAAAATGTTTGTTGTGTTATTCGCAAGGTTGTTGTTTTCATCATAAATAACTATCATTAAAATTCCTTTTTCGCTTGTAACACGAGACACGTGCAAGCAAAAATATAAACTCTTATAATCATGTTCATTTTCAAAAGCAACATTTAGAATACATGAAAAATGTAAATACCTAATTAGAGATGGCAACGGGTAAAGGATTGCATTTCACGTACCCATCACGAATCCTAAGTCCACGTCCTCGTCCCGGTCCCCATCCTCATCGTTTATCCCCATGGCTTATTACGGATTTTTAAGCAGATATGTTATCTTTTACATGCCTACGTACAAATATGGTACAAAGTAAGACTTCACCTTATAAAACAATAATTCTTATATGCAATTAGAAGGAAATATAATAAGTAGTAAGCTTTGTAATAAAAAACAGTGTTTATACTACGCTATTGTTACAAATGTGGGCCTCTTGATTTATTTTATTATTTTTTTTTGCGGGTGTGTGGGAGGTATTTAATGAAATATGTTTGTATGAAATTGGTAGTTTAACAAAAAGATGAAGGAGGTGACTATTGAGGGTGAATAGTGAGAGAGAGTAGTGGAGAGAAAAAAGTTGATGTGCCGCCAAGATGGAAAGTAAACTGGTGTGACTATTAGCACTACTCTTAGTTAGTTAGAATAGATAAACAGATAACTTGATACATTTGATAATTTTATGGGAGATGATTTGCACACTTCTTATTTTGATTGAGATATCACTATATACTTATACATAGCACACTGTAAACACTTACGGAGTATATAACTATGTTGTGCACAAAATGAAGTGTCTCAATTAAAACTTTGAGTGTACAAACACTCAACTTTATGCAACAGGCAATATATTTTAAATATAATATACTTTAACCACTTATACCGAGTGTTCCTTGGAATTTTACAATAACTTCCCATTTTATTGAGACGTCAAGTCATTCATTGATATGGTCCATGTAAATCATGATTTATTCGGTTAATTAGCTAGTTGTAACATTTATTAAATCATTATTATTTCATTGTCATGTGGCACTACCCTATACTTCAATTCAGACAGTATAATGATCAGATAAAATGATAAAGTAGAGATCCACATCAGATTAGTGGCTAGTGTGGATGAAAATTCATTGCTATAGTTGACTAATAAGTAAATAATGTTATAAAAGATCTAGACATAAGACAATGTTGTAAACAACTAATTAAACCTAATCTTTCAAACTAATTAATGTCATTCAAAAAAATAAACAATAATAAAAATAAAAATCCAAATAAAGTCAAATTAAATAAATAAATAACTACTACTCATATACTCATAATTATCTGTAAGTTCTACTACCCTGGATTTTTTTTTCTGCTTTTAATTCCATTCTTTATTGAATGCATTTTTTTGTAGTGTATTAAAACATACCTCTGGACTCCATGTGTGCATTAAATGAGATACCAAGTCATGATTCACGAAGTGATGTTTACATGTTTTATTTGTGTAGTTAATCAATTGTTGTATTATATGTTGAAGTGTTAGTTTATTAGTTAAAGAAAAAAGTTCTCAAACATAAGTTACGATTTTCAGTTAATCAGTTTCATGACTTTTTTTATGAATGTCTTCGTTGGATTATATCCTTTGTTACGACCCGATTCTTGCAACATGTAGTTCAGATTCAAGTTGTAGTTTCAGGGCCTTTAGCTATCGTTCTTGAGAAATGCGGGACATCTAGAGCTTAAAAGTTCCTGTATAGCATCGTATGAAATGGGCTACTTCATGAGTGGTAAAATTCTTAATGGCTAACTTTTTCATTTTTCGTATCGGACGGTCTGGTTAACTTACTAACGTTTTTATATATTTAGGTAGTTTTGTAGTTGATCTATTAAACAAGTTTGAAAAATCTTTGTTATAAAGCCTATAATAAAGAAATCTAAAATAGTAGATTGTTGTTGTATGGGATGAATTTGAGAATTTCAAGTTTTCAACAAATATATAAGCTTCAGCTGGACTCAATCAAGCCCAATAAGTTCAAACAGATAAATAAGGCAGAGCCGGAGAGAAGGTTTTATAAAGATATCTGGGCTTGCTAGATGGACCAAGAATAATAGCCCGAAAACAATTAAGCATTGTGGTTATGACTTATGACCTTGTGTTATGTTATGAACTATGAAGATTTATGATCCTAAATTTCTAATACAAATTTTAACCAACTTTAGGTATAGTAAACGTGATAGTATTAAGGCTTAAAATAACAATTCTATCGTTTATCTTATGCTGATTATGTTGATTCGTGATCCCTTTCGATGAATGTTGTGCATTAACATTTAGGGCTGCAGCTTGGTATCATTCGGACCGAGAGATAAAGAGAGAGATTTAATGTAATGAAACCAAAGTTGTTTAGAGTAGAATAAAATCTGTCTGAAACCAATAAACGTGTACAGACAACGCACTCGAGCTTCACTAATCTGAACAATATAAACCTAGACAGAACTACATCTTAGTCGACGAAAAGGTTTGAAATAACGACTAACCAACATAAAAAGATGAAAACTTATAACAAAAAGATATCACTTGAATCTTCCTTTTCAAACATAATTAACATGAAAATGAGTTATAAAAATATAGAACCAAAGCATCTTTTTAGCGTTTACTATAAGATTTTATATAACAACTCCTTATCTAAAATGATTTATCCATTTAACAACCTTTAAAACCCATTGACCATTTATCATTTATATATTTTTATGAAATATAAAACAGATAAAAATAGAATCCTACCCAAGTTGATGACCCAAACGTGCCTTCATGAAACCATATTAAGAATCTTGAAAATGTCATGATTTGAACCAAAGAATCTTCTTAACTTTCTCCACCCATTTTCTTGTTGCATTCATCTTGTCTAAAACCTACAATGCAATTTTGTAGTTAAGGTTGTCACCAATATTGGGTCACATCTTAGCATAGATATTACCCACAAGATTATCCTTTGTGTTATCGCATATTGGCATATGATTCACTACTTGAAGTAATCCGTCGAAAAACAAAACCGTGTATCATACATTAGTCGTCATATATGAATTCAAGAATGGTTACTTAAGATTGTAACAAATTGTTAAACCATATGAAAAAACTTGTTTATCACAAAGATGATCAAATTCCTCAAATACCGCGGATATTTTTCTAAGAGTATCGTTGATTCAGTGTTGAACATTGCTCTATACATATTGTTTTTGAGACTAGTAGTAAAAACTGGTTCACATCGTTAGTTATCAATGTTTCGAAACAAAGTATATGAAAAAATTTCATTACAAAATAGACATGAGTTACTACTAAAAATTGTGCTTATCACGAGACTTATTACAAGTCTAAAGGGTAAATGGACACTTCATACATATTTTCATTACAAATATCTTTTATCAGAAAAGATAAGTAACTTTTATGATAATATCGACAGTGATCTTGGAATTTTTCTAAAATGGAGTAGTTGATATCGTCATTAGGGATTAAATAAAACAACATTTTGTTAAGCCGTCTTAGTCTAATTACATTAGTTTAGTAGAATAAGTCAACTTGAAGTACAACCACCTTTGGGTATATCTAATATTTTGTTGTGTATGCACATAAAACACTTTGGATACCTACTTTTATGGCCTAAAATATATCAAATCGAGATTCTCTAAAATTGGTTTTCATCATAGATTATGTTAACCAATTATAAGCAAGTTAAATAAATAAATATTATTTTTTTTTAATAAAAATTAAACGTTCGCTTATGTTTTTCTCTCTCACAATACACACGACATATCATATTATTAACAACTTTAGAGGATCTTTATTTGTACATGTGGTAAAAACTTTTGATTTCATTACTAGAATATAAAATGTTTCCAGTTTAAATTATCTTTATTTGTACATGTGGTAAAAACTTTATTTTTAGCGACCGTGTAAACTTTTCTTAAGGAACGACTTTATCTTGTTTTAAGTATATGTTACAGTAGCTCAAACTCTGTAGCAGGGGCGGACCTAGGGGATTTTCGGAGGTTTACGGGAACTCGATGTATTTTTGTCGTCTAGTGTAAATTTTTATTAAAAATTTCAATTTCTTCGAAATGAACCTCATCCTGAAATTATGTGTCACACAAATACATACATATCTTGTTTAGTTAGTCCACTAATATGTAAACAAACATATGTATCTTCTGAATTTGTTTACAAGTTTTAATGAAATCGTACATTTTAATTCATTTTTTTTTTTACTTTATACTCATAAAAAAATTATGCACCTGATGATTTAGAGTCCTGGACCCGTCTCTACTCTCAAAATTAGTCCACAAAAACATCGAAAACCATAGTTAAATTAAACAAACTTTGTAATAACTTATACATGATGCAACAAAGCTAGCACCTTACTTTGTATATACTCTTTGAATCTTATATAAATACACAATAATATCCTAAGACAAGCTAATTTAACAAACCATGTACCGTTATTACCGTTACAACATATTCATCTTATTATCTCTCATCCAACATGTTTTTCCCGCCAGAATCTTGCCTCCAATCTCACCACCGGAATTTCCCATCAACCTATCAGCAAACGCCACGTGGCACAACTTTTCAAAATTCACCAACGCGGGCAAAGGTGCTACTTTTTCAGGCATTTCTGAGCTCAAAAAGTATTTTCACCGGTTCGGGTATCTCGATAACTTTAGCGACACTTTTAGCGACACTTTTGACGACAAGTTTGAAAACGCGGTCTTGAGGTATCAAAAAAAGTTGGGTTTACCGGTTACGGGGAAGTTGGATCCGAGTACAGTTGGACAGATCATGTTGCCGAGGTGCGGCGTGTCGGATTACGTTACGAGAAAACATAAGATTCACGTGTCGAAAAAGTATGCGTTTTTTGATGGGGAGCCGAGGTGGCGACAAACCTCGAAAGACGTGACTTTGATGTTGACATATGCTTTTTCTGACAGTCATATGATTGACTACATTAAATATTCCGAAATACAAGATGTTTTCCAACGTTCTTTTGGGCGTTGGGCTTCTACGATACCCGTCAACTTTACTGAAGTTGACGATTATCGTAATGCTGATATAAAAATAGCGTTTTATGGTGGGGACCATGGGGACGGGGAGCCCTTTGACGGGGTTTTAGGGGTTTTGGCACATGCTTTTTCGCCCGAAAATGGTAGGCTTCATTTTGATACGGCCGAAACATGGGCTGTTGATTTTGGATCAACTGGATCAAATGTGGCTATTGATTTGGAGTCCGTTGCAACTCATGAAATTGGACATATACTTGGGTTGGCCCATTCGTCTGTGAAACAGGCGATTATGTACCCAAGTTTGGGTCCGAGGATTAAAAAAGTGGATCTAAAAATGGATGATGTGAAGGGGATTCAGACTTTGTATGGGTCGAACCCGAACTTTAGGTATACTCCCTCTATGGAGTCGGATATTTCTTCAGGTTGTTATCGACCCGTGAGAGGAGTATGGGTCGAATGGGTGACTTTGTTGGTGTTACTTCTGGGGGTTTTAGTTTGTTGACAAATTCAATTAATTTATTCTTTTCTTTCTAATTGTTAGTTACAGATTTGAATTACACATTGATTAAAATCAAAATGTTTTAGACCATATTCATATGAGATTAAAATGGTCTTAAAGGTGTTCACAATAGAACATGCAACACATCACCGTGCAACGCTGCAGGTTGGTATATATCGAATGAGTTTCTTATGGAGCAAATTCACATACCTGCTAGTAATTAATTAGTATGTCGCATAAATGGATCAGGCATATCCTACGATATCCAAATCCATATAAGTGTACTGGATGCCAACAAGCCTTTGATTTAATTGTATCTAAAGTACAGATGATTTAATTAAGTGATCGAGAGTTCAGTCACAAGTCACAACCAGGAACAAAGGCGTGTGTGAGTTTATCGTTCAAAAAAAGAAGAATAGCAGTCTAACAGATGCATGCCCACGGGTACTCATAATCAAAAGCACACGTGGCACGCCAACACCCAACAAATGATAGCAAAAGCTCCGAAGCCTAGGACTGATCATACACCATCCCAGCAAATTATACCCGACCTCTGATCCATGTACAAATCAAAATTATAGAAGATGTTGTGTGCTCTTTATACAATCATAGATGTACGACATGTTTGTAACTTTGTATACTTATGCAGGTGTTTAACTTGTATTTTACTCTCCTTGAAAAGAGTCCTAAGAGCCCGCAACCAAAAATAACTTAATCATATATATATTCACCCTACATTGACCTCATATTAGTTCAAATGAACAGTGACTTACGGTTTCACAAAGTAATCAGCCACACAAACTATAATGAATGATTAAAAAAGTAGATTGCCAACCTTATGAGGAATGGTTAGTAACTCATATGTTTAGTTTGGTTTTCATGCTTTTCATGTCTCAAGTTTTTCTAATCCCTCTTCAATTCACAAACATCACATGAATGGCACAGTTGAATCATAGAATAATAGTCTCCTGGAAGCGCCTCTACGTGTTCCCAAAATTGGAAGCATGTATGGCACTACAGTGTACTCAACTGATATTCTGATCATAACACAAACGCGTTAAAGCCTAAAGACTCCTATCTGCCCTTTCAATCAAAAGCTCACCGCCTTTAGTGGACCGACTATACAACCACAAATGTGGTTAGTATTCTGTTAAACCTCTTTATATGAGGTTAACTCAGTAGTATACTCTTCTATCCACACAAACGAAAGTTCTAAAAGCACATAACTGAATTTAAAAGGAAACACAATATCCATAATTGCTTATATATACAAAGGTGCAATTCATATCATAGGATAATGAGTATAAACGAAAATTTATGTACCAACCTAAACTGATATAATTAGGTAGTTATTGTGAATGATGAAGAAGTATTTTTATGTTTTTATCTTCTGATGTAACAAACTTTTGTTATTTTTATTGTTTGATGCAACATACTCAAGTTACTAGTTAGTTACAATAATAAATAAAACAAGAGTAAGCTCGACAATTTTTGTAAACCAAAGTATAATAACAAAAGAATACAAGTTAATCGTAATCAAGTTATGTATACCACTAAAGATATGCAATTGTCACATCAAGTGTTATCCGTGTTCCGTAATAAATTTATCATCACTAACCGTATTTTATTTGAATAGACTTTGCAAACACATATAAAGTAACCGTATTTTATTAGAATAGACTTTGCAAACACGTATAAAGTATGTTTGGCAAAAGAGTTTAGAATTGAAAGCTCGTTTGACAAAAAGTGTTTTAATTTTATTTTTAAAACACCGTACTACATTACTGCTCACAGCTAATACTAGCTAGGGGTGAACATAACGGACCATGGATCGGACCAAACTGAGAAACATGCTCGAACCGGACCGCACCAAACCTATTTTGGTCTGACCCTCGGGTCACATTTTAGCTCATGTTCGGTCCTCGGTCCGGTCCGGTCTGATCTTACGTACAACTGACTATTTTGCCTTTTTAGACCGGACCGAATGTTTGTGATTTTGGGCCCAATCGGTCTCGGTCCGGTCCGGGGTTTGACCCGATGCTCACTAGCTAGTAGCTAGTAATGTTATTTCAAAGGCTCGGGTTGAAGAAGCTCAGCCCCAAATGCAGTAGTGACCAAAATCGATTCCCCATCCCCAGCCCCAGCCCAAGCCTTTTCTTTCACACCAACAACAAGCAAGTAGTAGTACAACTTCGGGTCCAAATATCAAACGGATAAACCCGATACTCTAATAGTGGCTCACATCAAAACCCTAAACCCTATAAACAACACAACCAAAAAATTTTAACATTTCTCTTCAGATCTAAAAATAAAACAATGGCATCAAGATGCAACAGATTCATAAACAAATCATCATTTTCAAATATCAAATCCGCTTTTAAACAATCTTCTTCCATCCCCAAATCCACACCTTCTTCATCTCCCAAATTCAGTATTCCAAAACCCTCACCTGCTCCTCGTTTCTCATTCTCAAGGTATCTTTTTTTTTATCTCTTGTAAAGGGTAAAAATGGTATTTCATGACATGGGTTTTTCTTCTTATGTAAAATGACAACTGGGTTTTCATTTTTAGGTTGTTGTGTTCATGGGTTTGTGTTATATTATGGTTTTGTGTTGTACTTTAGTTTCTGGGGTAGCTTGATGTTTAAGTTGAAAATGCTAATTAATAAATGAATTGTTTTGCAAAGAAGGTAGCTCAATAAGTTTACGTAGTAAGCTTACCCGGTGACTTTAGTGAAACTTAGTACTATCTATTGATGATGCCTATGTACACAACAAGTATGATAAGTAATACATTGCAAAAGTGAAATTGCGTTGTTATTTTATTTTATTTTTTTGACAAGAATTACTCCATAAATTAGCGGACAGTTGTTTTGGGAAGATTAGAATATCAATAGTGACGTCAATTGAATGTTAATTTGATGCTACTTTGTATTGTGTGAATGGTAAATTATAAAGGGTAAAATTTGTAATTTATGACATAGGTTTTACTTTTGATGTAAACTGACAATTGGGTTTTCATTTTTGGGGCGTTTTTAGTAGTTTTAAAATGTTTTTTGGTTGTTGTGCTAATGTGTCATGTTAAAATATGGTTTTGTGGTTTACTTGGTAATTGGGTAGGGTACTTGATGTCTGGTTGACTTGGATATGGTGCTGATTACATTGGCTTAAACGGCATAAAATTAAATCATGTTGTGCACGAGTTGTAACTCAGCACCTTAAGAAGTTCATCCGGAGACCGGGGTACCTGGTTACTAAAGTGAAACACCAAAACAACTTTGAATGACACATATGTACTACAGAAGTATGATTATTAATACGGCACAAAATTGAATGTAGGTTGGTCTTTTATGGCATGAACCCTTGTAACAAGGCTGCTTAGAGAATGTACAAGTGTTTTTGGTCAAAACGAGAATAGTAAAACATTGTTCGAGTTTAGAATGTTATATATGATTGTTGTATGATGAAGGTAAAGTTTGTCAAGTATGACTTTAGAGATTTTTTTTGGCTGTAAAACAACAAATCTATTTCATCTTTGGGCCGTTTTAGTTGTTTTACTATACTTTTTTGCGGTACATGTGTTGTGTTAAAAGATGTTTTTTCCTTTACTTTAGTAATCACGGTAGCTTGATGCCTTGATGTCTTGTTGACTTGGTAGAGTTGCTGATTAAAGTGAAAGCATTATGGTAAAATCTAAATAACAAAAATAGTACAAATATTCAATGAAATGTTGTGACAGTTGGTAACTCAGCAACACTCCTGTGTCAGCGGGTCATATGGTTACCCGGTGATTAAAGTGAAACTCAAAATGAAATGTCATAGTGAATTGGTATTTTATGGAAAAAACCCTTATAAAAAAGGCAGCTACTTTACAAAGTGGACCATTATTTTGGAAACACTAGAACAGTAATGGCGTGGTCAAATGGTCAATATTCGTAGGGAGTATCACATCGTTGGGGTTTAGAATGTGATATATGATTGTTGTATGACGAGGGTAAAGTTAGTAGAGTATAAATAGTGATTTTTTGCTGTAAAGATGCTTTCATATCTGGGTTGTTTTAGTGGTATTACTATTTCTTTTGTTGTACGTATGTGTAGTGTTAAAGATGAATTTGTGCTTTACTTTAGTAATCGGGGTAGCCCGTAGCCTGATGTCTTGGTGACTTGGTAAATTGCTAATACTAAAGTGAATAACATAAAGTCCAAGCGACATTCTTCCCATTTCACTTGGACATATGGTTACCCAGTGACTAAGGTGAAACTTAAAACTACTACTTTACTGTGCATATGTACACAAAAAGTACAATGACCAATGTCACGAAAGTAGGAGTGTTGCTTTATTGCAAAAGCCTAACAATCATCCTTAGTGGACAAATTATTCTTGGAAAGTTAGAATATTGATGGTGATGTTAGTAATTTTGGGATCAAGGGAGTATATAATTTAAACACTTTGCTGTTAACTTGTGGTGGTTGTTTTATGCCATTTAGTAGAGGCGATATACTAATGTTTTCGAATAATTTACATGATAGGTGCCCATCAGAGCTTGGATGCGTGCAGTCTTTGTTACCCTTACATAATGCAGTTGCTGCCGCAAGATTGACATCGTGCCTGAGCACAACTTCAAGGAGTTGCAGATCTCTTTCACAGGGTATACTCTGCTGCACCTCTCCCGGCCTCTAATATGTTTTTTGTTATTTGACTGTGAGTCACAACTTCTCCCATGCGATATACGTGCTTTGTATGTTCATTCCGTATGTTGTTTGATTTTTGTGTTTTCTTGCAAAGTTGAAACTGCCATGTTAACGTGTTTTTGTGAACATAAATCACTATATTACGTTGTTGTAGAAACTTCTGCATTGTTGTGTGATGTAAATGAAATTGATTGTTTCTTGCTTTTCAACTTTGTCCTGACTTTATGTGTATGTGACATATCAAACAAGAGTATCGCACACCTCAATATAAAGGCCATCATAAAGATGACAAATGACTCATTTTTTTATTGTTTTTATTATGTAAAATATGTAAGCTATAAGATGTGACTATGTGAGTTGTATATCTCTAATTGAAGATAAGTTTACGAGACAATATCTAGGTTAGATTTTAATTTATAGACATAAGTGGCTTAGTAAGATAACTGACACCAAAGCTGTATTAAGCAATGTTGCAAAAATCGGCCGAATCGGCCGATTAATCGCTAATCGGTGATGCACCTTGTCGATTTTCGAAAATCGGTGAAAAAATCGGCCTAGGCAAAAAAATCAGAAAAAATGGGTCAAAAATCGGCCGAATCGGTCAAAAATCGGCTGAATCGGCCAAAAATCGGTCGAATCGGTCAATTTAAAAAAAAATAGAAATTTAGGCATTTTACTTAATTTGGGGATCGTTTATTTCACTTATAACGTACAACGGGCCTCATAATCAGAATTGAAGCCTTTTATTGAGGTTTGTAAACATAGAAGACTTGGAATCAGTTAAGATCTTTAGTTTGCTCTCTAGAAATTCCCAAAACATGCAGGAAATGCCAAACCGATTAATCACCGATTAATCACTGCCTTGACCGATTGCAGGCTGCAGGGTGGTCGACCGCCCGACTACCGATTCACGATTTTTGCAACATTGGTATTAAGTGAATCAAACCCATTGCTTTTTTGATTAATGTGGCATCCAAACATGTTAGGACATGACACTTGGGTATTTAAGGTAACATTATAAATCACTAAATCAGTAACTCGTTAGAGTGTTTGATACAATCAGAGTGTAAACACATATTTAAAATCATTGGGCATCAAAGGATAGGAAAAAAAACATTTTGGTTCCTGACTGTAGTTTGGTTCCTGCAGGCACATGATTTTTGAATGCATGAACGAAATGAACTGGGCTTTACAAGACCTGTCGTCTTATCAAGTATGAGTGTTCTGTCAACCATTTTAAAATTTAATAGACTTTTAAGTAGACCAATTTGCTATCATCATTGTATTTATGCTGCACACTTCTGCGCGTAAAAGTTAATGAGGAGACTGTTAAGTGTTTGGCATATGATTGTTTTGCTATTTCATACAAGTTGGCCATTGAATTTTATGGTATTTTTGTGGTTGTTGGCTATTTGATATAAGTTACTCACTAGTTTAAATATAGCACTAGTTGATACATGATGCGAGGTCACCAAGTGTTTTTATCTAGTACTTAAGTTATAGTAACAAGTTGTGAATCATCATATTATGTACCTTGATAGCGATTAGCGGGTCATCTTACTTTAGGTAACGTAAATAGACTATTAAAGAATACAAACAATATCCTTGCTCTTATAGCTAATCAACATATATTATTAAATATTGCAGTTAACATACTTTGAGAAATTTTGTTTTAAACCATGAAATGTGCTGAATCGCTAGATTCATTATGTGAAGCGATTAACACATATATGATATATGTGCTCAAATATGAAAGATTAGACACCGGTCAACATCTATGAATCTTTCTGTTTTTGGAATAAAAATATTAACTTCCAGCATAAGGATGAGTAGTAACACATTCTCCTTTTCCCAGATGCATATGATGGATCGTGATAAGTTTTGCTGTTTGTAGAGGTGGGCTCGCGTCATCATGCTAATAGCAAGGAACTTTACCCAGACAATACATGATGCATTTAATTTGATTAGTAATATTATTTGCTTGTTGAATCTTGTTTTATTTGTAACTAAGCAGAGTGTCACTGCAATATAACTGTGAAAACGATTCAAATCTACAAACATTTCTATTCATAATGTGAAGAGTTTGAAATAGACTTTCTGCATATAGCTCACTCTAGAATATCATAGTAACATGAGATTCTCGTTTTTCCCAGATGAATTTGATGGAACGTGATACATTATGCTGTTTCTAGAGGTGGGCTTGCGTCATCATGGATCAAATATAATGTTTTTATCTACTTTTGCAAGCATTAGGAAGTAAAACCATTTAGATAGATACTCAGCAAGATTAGTTGTTGCATAACGTGTTCAGTACATTGGTAAAACATGAACGTCGTATCTGTATCTGATATGGGTTCTTTTTGTTTGAACTAGAGCTCGGTTTATCGGTTCCAAGGTGACCCGTTAGCAGACATTTGGACTGAGAAAGTTACCTCATTGAACAAGAAGGCAGGTTTTGTAATTCATCCGGATTATTTTGTTATTCATAAAAGATGCTTGAGGCTATACAAAACAGTACAATAGTTCCTGATAAATTATGTAATTCATAAAAGATTTATGAATCATACATTAGCCTTCATTGTTCTTGTTTGGTGCTTACATACAATTTTCAGATAATCAGATATGTTGCTTTTGTTGGCTTTATTTCGTTCTATTGTATTTTGGTTAATGTGATGAAATCATGGTGTTCTGTCATAATTTGAGGTCTAAATCTCGACCATTCTACTTATAAATGGGTTGATTCGGGTTATGTTCTATCCTTGATGAGTTAAACAAGAAAGAATATCTTTATGTTTTACCCTTTAACGGGTTAAACAAGAAACTATAGCTTTATAAGAAACATGTCAAATGGCTGTAAGGTTTTTAAGGTGTGTTATTATGCTTCAGACATCCTAAGTATCTTAACTGTCTCGCTAATTGTTCATAATATATTTAACAAAACCTTCTCGTCCAGATGTTATTCAAGTAGGCTTGTTTACGACACAGTTTTGTTTGTAATCTGATGTTCAAAATGCACTTTTGAAAATCAAATTCGATTCAAATATAAAGATGGCGGTTATAAGTAGTAAACTTGATTAGGATGTTTTTGGCTTGTGTAACATGTTTAAAAGAACAAAAGAATTTGAAAATCAATTTCAATAAGATCAATGTTTACTCGATCCAGCTAAAACCAGCCTCTTTTATCACCTTACTGTCCCTCATCTTCTTCCTCATTGCACTAGCATCTTCCCACTTACCGAACCTTGCATAAATGTTCGACATCATAACATAAACATATTCATTATCACCTTCAAGATCAATCACCTTTCTAGCTGCAGTTTCAGCCACTTCTAAATCCCCGCAAACTCCACAAGCTGCAAGCAACGCCCTCTAAACACCTGCATTTGACTCAAAGCCTAGCCGGTTTATCATACCTACGGCTCTACCAACTTCTCCTTCGTGGCCCATAAGCCTAATGATGCAAGAACAATGCTCAACAGTTGGATTGATCTTGTATTCATGTATCATAGATTCAAAGTATTGGGTTGCAACTTTTAAAGGTGTCTTGTTATGCCAACAAGCTGATAAAACATTCAGAAACGTGATCCCATCTGGTTGTAAATCTTTCGTGTGTTTCAACTTCTCAAATATTTCAATCACCTTGGTTGAATTCTCATTATGAGCAAACCCCGATATCATAGCATTCCACGTTACTAAATTTTTAGCAGGTAGTGATTCAAACAAGAATTCTGCGGTGTTTAGCTGCCCACATTTAGAGTACATATCGATCAAAGCGCTACCAATAACCACAGATTCATCAAAACCATACTTCACAACACAACAATGAATCAAAGTACCCCATGTAAGCGCACCTACACGTGCGATTCCACTCAAAATGCTTGAAAACGTGAACTCATCCATTAGTATGTCATTCAGATGCATCTTATAAAAGAACTCAATAGCATCTCTTGAACGGTTTCTGTTCACATACCCCGTTAGAATCGAATTCCATGAAGATGAATTCGGATTAGGCATCGTTGATAGAATCTCAACCGCTTGCTCCATGTCCCCAAACTGTGCAACGCCGCTAATCATCTCATTGTACGATATTATATCAGGGTTCGGCATTTGATTCAAAAACGCAAAAGCTTGTTCAATCTTTCTGTTCCTAGTACACGCAGCAATCACCGAGTTCCAAGAAAACACATCCTTAAACCACATCTCGTCAAAAACCTTAACTGCGTCATCAACAAGCTCACATTTCCCATACATATCAATCAAACAGTTACACACATAACCACTACACTCCACGCCGAATTTCACAACCCTGGAATGAACACACATCCCTAACTTAACCAACCTCAGCTGCCCACAAACACTCAAAACCGCAGTAAACGAATACTCATCAGCACAAAAACTCGACTTTTCCAACTCGAAAAACAAACTCAACCCTTTACGAAACTTGCCATTTCGAACATACCCCGATATCAACGAGTTCCAACTAACCAAATTTCTATCACACATTTCATCAAATAGTACATGCCCATTTTCCACTAGACGAAATTTGACATAAAAGTTTATCAAAGCAGATGAAATGAATACATTGGTTATTGACCCAGTTTTTAAAATATGGCAGTGAAGGGTTTCACCATGGTTATAGTGACCAAAATTTGTGCATTGGTGGATTTTGTGGACTAGATTTTGGTCAGTTTGATAATGGGTGGATTTAGTGACTGTCGTCAAGTGTTTTTTGGGTAAGAAAAAGTGTTTGTGTTTGTGTTTTGGTGAATATGTTTTTGTTAAGTTGGTAAAAAGTTTCATGTGTAAAGATTGGTTTAAGAATTATAATTTTGGCTTATCATTTAGATTGATTATATTGGTAAAAAGAGGGCTTTTTGTGTTTGATAGTAACTTTCCTGGTCTGCAGAAAAATTTGAATACATATATTGTTGGAGCGTGGTTATTAGGGAAGGGTTGCATAAACGAGCCGAGCCCGAGTCTGTCAGAGCTCGAGCTCGGCTCGTTTAAGTTTTATGAAGCTTGAGTTCGAGCTAGGCTCGGTCGAGCCTTGTTTGTTAAACTCGAGCTTGGATCGTGGTATGTTATAGAGGCTCGGGCTCGGCTCGGCTTGTTTATACGATTTAGCAATGAAACTTAAAGCTCGGCTCGTAATATATTTATATTTAGCTCATTAATAAGCTTGTTATTAATTAATAAGCTCGCCTATAATACAAATAATGCATAATATTTTATATAAGTTTAATACTTAAATATCTTAATGGTAGTGGGCATATTTCATTTGGGTGATTGAGTCACGCTATCGATTATGTGGAGATAAGGACATGGATACTCGAGCTTACATGGACATATCAGCGCACAATGGTCCTGTTTCTATTCTTTGGGTCGAATGATGATCAAGGTTTCGGGTATATGTTTCTGTTAAAGCGGTTCTTTGTCTTTGTAACAGACTTTGTTTGAGTGTCGTGTGATCATAGGTATTTTATGTCAGCTGAGCTGGGCGTATTTGTATATATGGCCATGCAAAGTGTGCAATTGGGCATGTCCTTATATTGAGAATTCTATGGCAATAGATCAAAATTAAGGGTTTTTGACTTTTTGTATGTTCTGGTTTAATTTTTGGAAGGGTTTTGGAATTTAGATTTTTGGTCTACTTAAGTACCTGTGAGGAATTTAGATTAGCTTTAAAATTTCAATCCGCGACATTCGTCTACTCTACCGCGTTCTCGTAAATGTTTTTGAGGACCAAATAAAGGAAATAGAAAACCAATTTTTATTTGATAAAAAGGGTTTTTTCGGCTATTGGAAATCAAAGGAGTCCCATTTGGCAAAAAATGAAGGACCTTATTGAAAATTAGTAGACTGGTAAGATAAACTTAGGCCTAATTGTAGGCCTAAAACCAAGTGTCATCATCGTGATGGCTACATACATGGACCCACTTATTTTACAACCCATTACTATATATATTAAATCCCATTTGATATGACGTCGTGTATCAATGTGGGTTCCGAAAAAAACTTTTGGCCTGCTAAAGGTGATAAGGCCCGATCCATTACACACACACAGATTTTTTTAATAGTTCCAGTCTTCCAGAACTCTCTCCATCCATCCCCTTCATCTATACACCGCCTAAAAACACACACACAGTAACAACAGATTATGTTACATTCTTTAATTTGTGTGGCGATTATGTGCTTCTGTATGTGAGACAAACGGTGAATAAATTTTTACACATCTCCATTGATATATCTTACGGTTAGTTAATTGCATATGTAATCCGTTCGTTTCCTTATCTTTCATCTATGGTTTTGTTGAACAAAGGTACCAAATTTCACATACCAAATTTATTAGCAACAAATTTATGTGACTCCATCATTTAATAAATTTTTACTTTCATATATGATTTTTTTTAATAGTTCCAGTCTTCGTCTATGGTTTTGTTGAACAAATTTGGTTTTCTTGATGTCAGGATTGTGTTACTTTTGTTGCTAAAAGTTCAGATGGATTATTAACATTAGAAAAGGTTTGTGACTCCATCATTGCAGGCAAGATATGCTTAATGTTTTAGACTTTTCTAACCGTTTCTCAACTGTTGCTGTTATAGGTGTCATTCTAGAGCCAAATACAGGTGAAACCAATTCAAATGACAATGTTCACAACCGATGTTTTATGTCTCAAGGTAAATTAAGTTATTAGTATTTCTTTAATTGGAATGGTGCATCATTAGTATTACTTTTATAAATTAATGATTATAGCCTGTTAACACTTTATGTGTCAATATATACATTTCAAGATTATTGGGTTTCATTAGGCTTGCAATAGGTGCTGAATGTGTATTTTCATATGATAAAATGATTCCTTTCTCTTTTGAATGATACTTTATAGGGTCTTCTAAGAAAAATTTGGATTGCTGGCCGTTATAGATGAAAGCGCCGACGGATGTAGGCTTGGATGTAACAAAAGGGGATGTTATATAGTTGTTTAGTTATCGGAACAAATTCGGTCAGGTAACTCCTGACATTTGTGTTACTTATTGGTGCATTAAGTTTAGATTGCACATACATATTCCTTCTTTTCTTTAAAAAAAAAACGATTGTTCTTATTTTAGAAACGTTTCATTAGTGGGCTGTAGGAAAATGCAGGTAATATAATTAGAGCCGCATATTAAACCTGTTGAAGAGATTTCAGGGTAGTTTCGCCAGCCAAACATTCATCACCGCGCAGGTAAAATACTGGATCCCATCCTGCATTGGCTATGAATTAGGAGATTATATTATATAAATAAATTTTCCTTTTTATTGTTCGCATATGTGGATTTACAAGTGTGCGAATGCTACTTTCATTAGACATACAACATATTTCTAAATTATGTGCTTCATTTAGTTTAAAATAAAGACACTTAAATTTATTTGGCTATGTGCTTTTATTTATTAGCTTACGTGAATACAAAACCGACACAAGGCACAAGTTATTCATGAAAATAGCTTAAGCTATTAACAACCATAAATGTTACCCAAATAACCGTTACAAGTTTCTTGCATCTATTACTATATAAACAAAAGTGTCATACTCACGTCATATGGAAATACTCATTCTAAAGTGCTTATTAAAAAAAGGAATGCACAAAGTGCTGACATAACCTATTAAAAGACTAATTTGTTTCGCTTATCATAAGTTAAGAGGAAGTTTTCTTCAAAGAAACAATATCATACTCAATGCAGTTCTTATTGTTATGTTTGCAGACCATTGTGAAAGAATGAGGACTGACCTACTAAAGATTAAGTACGACGACCGAAACATTAGGAAGGTAACTTAATGAAAGTCATCGCATACTGTTTATTGTAAAAATGCTTATCTTATGTTGCTATCGTATTTCAAACTATTGTTTCTTTGAATAGAGGGACATGCTTGCTGAAATATGGACGTAGAGTGAAGGCCAAGTTCTGTCCCTTTTGCCTTTCCAACGTAAGTTACATTGCGACATATATAACGATTTGATATGTTTCTACAATGAGTATTTTTTTCTAAAATTTCAGTGACATTAAAGACATACGTATACTTGATTGTGGAAGAAGAGAAGCCTGTTGGTGACATGACCTGACAGCTTATCTTTTTAACGACAGGTTTACGTAGCCATTTGCTTTGTGGTGGAAAGGTACGCCTCTTTAACATGGTTTTATATGCAATTTTATATTTGTATAATATTAGATCTTTCGTCTAAAAAAATACACCAATAGCTTATAGTACCAAAAAATGGCCAACTTCGACACCCATATCTTGGTCAGGTAAGCGCAGGTAGGTTGTGATTGCAACTATTACGAGTGCTTCGTGCTGTTCCCACATCTGTGTTGTTCCTTTGTAAATGAAGATTTTAATCTGAACGAACAACAACTCTGTTAGTAGCACAACCGGTTAAACATTTGTGTCAAACAGTTTGTTGAACATATAAAATTGTTGCTTAATCATACCTTCAGGTTTTTAAGTTCTTGATGAAAGTGGGAGAGCCCTCTACTCGACTGCATTTAGACACTTTGATGTAAAAAAACATTGATACATGTATCTTGGCTGGGCACCTACATCTAGACGACGACTGCAACCATGACGAGTGTTCCGTGTTGTTCCCACATTTTTAGATCTCACCCTAGAAATTTCGTAAGATATATGTGTACACTATGTTGCTCTTTAATTAGTTTCTCCAAAAATTGGAATTTGTGGTTAAGTACATGTTCATCATGGATAATCCATTGTTATCTTAACCTCTTTTCTTTCAGGTACCACCATGGGTCAATTGCGTGGTTACCATCTGTGAACCATCATCATTGATCCATATTCTTTTTGTGGTTGAGGGGTGCACACTTTCAGACTTTCAGTTTGTTGTGTCAAACAGACTGCATCCATTCTCGGGAATTGTAGGTACGCCTTTACAAAAAACTAGGGCATGATTTTTTTTAACCCTTTTTGAGAAAATTTACTTATGATGATTTTCTCTATGGGCTTCTTAGGAATTGTGTGTTTGCTTTTCTTGCACCTGCCCCTGATTTTTTTATACAGACATAATTTACTTGCTTTGTTACATCCTAAATTGGCTTTATATAAAGACCATCCCACTTTTTACTTAAAAAAATACCGTCCAACGATCAACAACATGAAACAACATGGCAGGGCGACTTTTTATAGTTTAAGATTCTCTACAATAACATCTGTTTTGGCCATCGCAGGATTGGATGCAGTTACATTATGAACAAAACACTCTCGGTTCACAAGTTATCAAGAGTTTACAGATAAGGTGATGGTTTTTCAAGGGCCAACGTTTTTCGATTGAGTTCCAAATGCCCCTATCGGCCGCGATTAATGACTGTAAGTATTGCGTTCTCTTTCATTTTATTGCAGTTGGTACATTTCCTTAAACTTCATGGTTGAATATTGTTGTCACCATTATGCTTGCAGTCTATGCAGTGGTGGGGGATACGGGCAAAATAATACATAAATCGCTAAAAGATGCTGACAAGGTATGTACCAACTGCCCGCTTTATTATACAGAGTTTTCGGATTTATTCATTACTTCAGAATGCGTGCTTAAAATTCATGCTGCAATTGAAACTTGGAGAGCGCTAAAAGAAAAGGTGCCGTATACGTAAAAAAAATTGCTCCCTGGGTGGATCTCATATTATGCCTAAATTAGTTGAGAGTTTTTTTTCGAGTGTTATAAGTCATTATTTGTTTGCACGAACCATTTTTTTAAGCAATATTATTATATAGCCATGTGATGAGTTTCTTCATATAAGTTGTTATATTCTACTTGATTAGGTGGCAGATTTCGGTTTTCATAAACATGGCTTGGTTGATTTGCTTTATTGAACAAGCTTGAAAGAATCACTGGGGAGCAATTGAGTCTAGAGTGTGTGAAGTACGCATACGGCAACAACACTGGTTAAGATAATGTTTCGATCACGTGTACCGGCTGCGTTTAAGGATTTGTTTAGTCACTTATGTATGAAAACAACCATAAAGTAGGATTCTGTTTTTAGATTCTAGGTATTAGTCATTCAGTGACACGGTTGTAATTATGACGTAACATTTTTTAAAAACATAACTATCTTAACACCATTGGAATCTATCGTGTATGTTCTTGGATTCTAAGTAGAAGCTACATTTACGTGTATTACAGTATCATAAACCGGCCAACTAAAACGCTCCGCCGCAACGCGGCGGACCGACGCCCATCTCGTTAAGATGATGACACATGGGTTTAGGTCTAAAATTAGGCCTAAGTTTAGGTCTCTCTATCATTTCTAGGTCTCTCTATCATTTCTCTTTTTATTTTTTGGGCTACATGGCTTCGCGGGTTTCTCACAAGTTTTTACACGGGCCAAAAGTCCAATTTTGAAGCCCTCGGGGCTCGGGAATTTGTTTAAAACTTGCGATGCGTATCTAATTTTCTCTTTTGACGCAATTTTATTTTTTATATTTTATTTTTACAACAACAATAACTTATCTGACGAAACGGTTTTTAAAAGAAATAAGATGTATGCAGTCAAACCTATAGAGTTCATACTTTATTTTTTATGTTTCTAAAATTAAAAATGTAACTTTATTGTTATCTATATATTAGTGCCACTTTAGTGGAGGTGTGGTTCATGGATTTGTAAACCCAACATGTTACTATAAAAAGTATACCTTTAAGTAGTAACCCACAAGGGCTATATGTAAAGAAATTTGCTACACTCACATAAAAATATAAAAAACAATCCACTTGCTAAGATGTTAACGAGTGATTTGTTTTTTTTATGGGATCCCACATATGTAAAAATGTTTGTTTTAGCCTCACAAAGTGTGGGCAAGGGTTCATTGTTAGAATCCATATAGTGGCACTAAAAGAGAAAATAATTTTGGCATTTTCATACCTTTTTTTTCTTCTTAAAAATGAGAAATTAATACCATAAAAAATTGAATCACACCTTTTACTAAATGTGAAAAAAAAAAAAAAAAAAAAAAAAAAAAGAGTTTTGCTAATACTACTATGAAATGTGACACTTAAAATTTTAAAATCTTGAATACAATCATCTTTTATACATCAAATACATTCATCAATTTCAATCCAAAAAATGATTCAAATCACACTCAAAATCAAAACCAAATAACATACAATATATATATATATATATATATATATATATATATATATATATATATATATATATATATATATATATATATATATATATATATATATATATATATGCTTCTTAAGCATATTTAAATTCAAAGATCTTTTTCATGTGTTACTTGTTTCCTTACTCTGGCTTGTAGATGGGTACCCGATCCCGTGGCGTGTATTAGGAAACGCCATAAAAACCGACCCCGAAAGAGCTCCTATCACCGGCGGCACGGTCATCATCAACATCTTCTCATTTGTCTCAAACGATGGGTAAAAACACTCAACTGTATTATTATCTAACAATGACACAACGCCGAAAACCACAACTGTGAAAGCAGCATGCACAAAGTCTCCTATTCGAAGCTTGTACTTTGAAACATCCACACCTATATTCAAATTAATAAAACTTATAAGCTTTGTATTAATTGCCATATATCCTAAAATATGGCAAGTATGTATTTACATATTAAAATAATGTTTTATTATAACATGTAAAGATATATTTCATGTCTCTTTACTCATTTTGCAACCCTTTGTCTTAATGGACATCTTCATACATAAATCAACACTACTTTGCATAAAAAATTTCGTTTTGAAAATTGATTTTTGACATAAATCAACACTATTTTGCATAAAAATAACCATTTTTTTATGACTCTCATGTACCTAGATTGGTATTTTACGTATTTGTATATATATTATCAACCTGAAGATGAGTCGGGAGATGGCCAGAATCCTTTAGGTGTAGCAATTCCATAATGGGTGGTACCATCTTCGTCTGTATAGCTATCTGTGAAGGTCGAGAAGATGCAAGACAATCCACAAAGGGCGATAAGAGTAGAAGACAGGTATTTGTTAACCGTCGTACAATGTCCGTTGTTGGTAAGGACGGGGTTGAGGAATTGGAACATGAACACGGTCCCGGTTGGAAGGAGCTTTATTAAGTTTCCGACGCCAGAAAGTGTCTTGTTCTTAATGTTGGTAGTGAACGACATGTTTGTGTTTGTGCTTAGGAGTTTTGCAGATGACATTTATATATAGATGTATGTATGTGCAAATGCTTAAGCTACCTTGTGCAAAGGAGTTGATATTTATACGTATAGTAGAAAGTTAATTTGACTAAAAACATACTAATTTTAGTAACAAGTATACTAAATTGTTTTTAAAGTATCTTAGATTAGAAGTAGGATATGACGAGTGATGACTTCTACTCTTCAATTAGCAAACGGTTCTTTTAAGATTCATACAAGTCTTTCCTTAAACGAAGGGAAAATTACATCACTTCTTGCAACTAAACATAAAAGTGTGTTTCATGGTGATAACGTAAAACAATATTGTATCTTACGTGCATCAATTTATGGACTTTCAATAAAAATTATAAAACTTATTTATTTATTTATTTTTGCCTAAAATCACATATTCTTTATTGTGTAAGATAGAGAAGCGGCTATCTGTTTTGAGACTAAATACCTTTCTTCAAATCTTGGCGTACACATTATATTTTCCTTTTGATTTGCTCTCAGCGTTTTTTCTTTTTAACGACAACTTATTACACACCTATACCAACTATCACGTACACATACTTATTTCACAAATGTCTTTGACGAAACTTGAACTCACAACCTCTTGTTAGATGAGCTATTCACATATCATTAGATCAAAGGCTTTGAATGAGCTATTAGCTTTTGATGAGTATATATACATGTGAATTTTTATGACATTGGTGATGATCACGCAATATTAATAATTTAAGTTTCGTTTACAACTTTGTTTGTTTGTCATATTATCAATGTTCTAAAAGGCGTGAGGCGTGGCGTGGCGGCACAGCCACGCCTCAAGCCTTACGCGCCTTTACGAAGCCTTGACGTTTCTTAAGGCGTGCTTAAAGCGGCAACAAAATTTTTATAAATTTATGTATTTATAATTTTATATTATTTTATAAGAGCAATTTCAAATAATAAAGCCCAAATCCCAAATAGCCAATCCCAAATACGAGGCCCAAGTAGGAATTAAGTTTTGAAATTACGAGACGCAAGAAAGAAATAACCAAAATACTTGAAATTCAAGACCAAATCCATAAATCCCCTAAATGCTTCTAAATATGGCGCCACGCCTTACCAAAAAGGCGCGCCTTTGCACGCCTTTTCGCGCCTTATTCCACGCCTTTTCACACGACGCCTAGACCTCACGCCTTGGTCCATTTCGTGGCGTCGAGGTTGGTGACGCCTTGGCGGCGTCTTGACACGCCTTTTAGAACACTGCATATTATCAACAGAAAATCAGTATTTTGATCAACAAAAATGTGTTTTATGGATTATGTACAAAATTATTATTAATTTGGTAAAAATGTTGTCGTTCTAAAAAAATTGTACAGAATCAAATGTGATTTAATATTTCAAACTACATTTTTAATTGGTAACTAAAAAATATATATAAATTCAACAATGAGTAAATGAGTATAATTAAATATAAGACAAGTGCCCTAACATATACGGAGTATCCTTGGAAAGTAGCTATTTTTAGAGCATGCATGCACATAACTTAAAGAGTCATCTCATTGTCAAGTTGTCAACAACATTATATGAATCTAACACGTAATTTTGTCCTGAAAACATCGTTAGAGACCCGATGACTAATTGATGATGGAGCAATTACATTGTTAGTTCGTGCGGTTTAGCCGGATTTCATGTTTAGCATACGGAAAACTTACGTCAGACTTCTCAACATTTGGATTTGTGCACGTTGCTAGTCCAAAAAACTAACGCTCGTTAAATAATATTGTTATCTTCCACACGTGAGTTGCACATGAGGGTAGTTTTGTCATTTCCCTTTTTGGCATTTTCCATCTTCATCTTTTACTCTATTTTGTTCTTATATTTTGATTTTTTTAGTAAGTTTTAGAAACCACCAATCTCTTTCTTGGTTTTTCTCTCTTATGAAAAATAAAAAACTAGGTTCTTCTTGTTCTACTAATCTAAACGAAAACAATCACAAATCAATAACACCTATCACACCCATCCTTTCCTTATCTTTTCATTTCTTATGACCCACAATATTAATGAAGAACACAATAAGTCTTCTTATTTGAATGTTTGACGAATCTTATACAAGATTATTTCAAATCCTTAAAATGTTTATTTGACCAAAAATCTAAATACAATTGTTTTGGGTAGGTTTATTTTCGCTCTATTCTTGACTTCGTTACAAAAAGTCGATGATGGCTTTTTAGAGTTAGTTACATAAATGGTCCTTGTGGTTGACACAAAATAGCCTGTTTGGTCCTAAAACGTAATTAATTACACTGATGGTCCCTGTGGTTATCGAAATTGGGTTGACAGGTCCTTTGACCGATTTTCCATCCAATTGGACGTTAACTAGTACTACCGTCAAGGGCAATTTCGTCCATTCGCATATACTATACACCCAACTTAACTATTTGACTTATAGTTCCCGTTTTGATTACATTGATCATCCCTCCTTCTTCACCTCCCTCTCACACATGCAATCCTTGTGGTTGTTCTTCCTCGATTGATCATGGAGAAGCTTAGTTTTGATTTGAATGTGCCTAAAGTATGTTCAGGTTCGTAAAGAACATAGTGCATTTTCGTGTGTACTTAAATTTTGTTCTTGGTTTTTGAAGATGGTACATTTGTTGTTAATGTTATGGGGTTATAATTGCAGGTGGTAACCCTAAGTCACCCTCATTTGAAATCCACCATTGTAGGTGCTTTACACCAACACCTATTAGGTCTTACGTTGGTGGACAGGTATCATCTATTGATGTTCTTGATATTGATGAGTTTTGTTTACATTACTTTAAAGAAATGGTAGCTAAACCGGTTTATGGTGTAACAGACTTAATGTACTACCATTTTTTGAGACAAAGATTAGGCTTAGATTATGGTCTGCACCCTTTGACTGTTGATGCTGATGTATTAGAGTTGGCAAAGTATGTAAAGGACAATAAGATCATTATAGTGTATGTTGAACATGGAAGTACTAATGTAGACTCAAGTATTTTTGTTACACCTAAGAAGAGAGTTGCAATAGCAGTTGATAATCACCTAAGAAAGGCTCCAATAGAAATTGATAGCAACTTAACAAACATATTTGAACCTGTGTTGAAGAATATATGCTTTGACAATTTATAGTTACGAGTAACTTGCTCATTTTATGTTATTTATCACAAGTTATGTGTTTGTCTTTACTAAAACATAATATAGCGTTTAGTTTAAATATCATCATATTTGCACTAACAGAAAGTGTGAATGACATTTTTACCCTCACGTGCTTTGCACGTGTGGAAGATAACAAGATTATTCAACGAGCGTTAGTATTTTAGAGTAGTAGCGTGCAAAAATCCAAACGTTTGGGAGGTTTGCAGTAATTTCTCCCTATTGGAGACTAAACATAAAATCCGGTTAAACCACATGGACGTCTAACGGTGTAATTTACTCTTGATAATACACATCATGTACTCATTGGCTTCGCATTAGCAACCTATTTATGATGAAGGCTTGAAGCTATGAAACCCTGACTTTTTTCAACAATCGTGAGAGCACGACTCTCTACCTTTTCAAATCATACATATATTCGGAAAAAGATTGTACAAAATTTAATGTTTGCAGTTAGTAACCAAGGATGTTAAGTTGTACTTGATATAATTAATGATATCTAGACTATAACATACACGAATGCTGAATATATACCACACATATATATACTTTCTTATAAGTAAAAGTTATGCAAAGATCATTGCGACTTTGTAAAATGTCTATTTTGAAAGGAACATCTCAACAATCATATTCAAATTCGAGTTATCGGATTACATGAACAAAAACTTGGAACGTTATGTAACATTTCTAATTAGAGTAACTTCTAACGTGTAAAATAAAAATTGTATATATAACTGAAAAAATTCCATGTTTATCAGTATGAAATGAACAATGCTCGACATTCTAAAGGAAATTACGTGTTATTCATAAAGAAATTAAGTAGTAAAGCAATATTAGCTAGTGATGTTTCATCTGCCCAACATAAGTATACCTATTCTTTTTAATAAGTTGATCAACACGACAAGCAAGATTCATATAGTTGTTCCAAAATATAGAAATGTATATTAATAGAATTTCAGGTTCGAATTAGTAATGAGACGTGTCATTAAAGTTGAAACATAGTTTAGTAACTTGCTGATGTATTGAATTTTCTATATATATAAGTTGATCAACACGTCAAACTCTTTTTATGGAAATTGTTACTTTTGTCTTGTAATTTGGTTTGTTTAGTATTTATACAAGACATTAATTACCCTTTTATTTCCATTCTTAAAACCATTTTTATACATAAGTTATAATTTTTCAACTGAGTATAGTATTAAAATGGGAGGGAGTAGATAATATGGAACAAGCGATATAATTTTTCATTAGGTTTGTCATTAGTCAAATAATGATATTTTGTCATTAAGGTTTTAATTTGGGTTATGTTGACCGGACGTGGGTCTATACCCGTAGGTCTGCAAACCCTCCCTAGAGGTGGGGCCCACATGGTACAATTGTCTTTTTTTTTTTTTTTTTTTTTTTTTTTTTTTTTTGTCTGTCCACTTTGTCCAAATCAAAAAGTCCAAAACTAACACTTAAAGTCATTTTTTTTGTCCACAAGTCCTATTTTTTTTCCAAAATATTCAAGTCCAAACTAACAAAAAAGAGCACAACCATAACCAAGTCCAAAACTGCAAACACAAACAAACACAAAAGTGCACAACTGCAAACACAAACAAACTAACACAAATACAAACTAACACAAACTGCAGGCTCGGATAATGGTTCTCGTCATCGCCCAAGTCCTTTTTTTTTGTCCAAAATGATTCAAGTCCAAACTAACACAAAAGTGCACAACCACAACAAAGTCCAAACTGCAAACACAAACAAACACCACACAAACACAAACTAACACAACTGCAGATTCGTCACCGCCTTATAGGTTGTTGCAAGAGTTAGATTACCATAGGAATACTTACATAGATATGTGGGGGGGAACAAGACTTTAGCTTTCTTTGGAATACAATACACTGGTTCAACAGAGGTGCACATGACGGTTACTGGATGGTGATGCCAATGACGGGTCTAGTTATCGCTTCAATGCTAAATCGACCGATTGTATTTCTATCCGTGCGTGGTTGGAACACAAGTTTTCCGCTTTTTTCCGGGCCAAACAACACACAAGGAATCGACCCCCTTGTGATTGCCCATGTGGGGGAGAACTCATGTGCTCATTACATTATACCGACGCTAGACCCAACTTTTCCACTTCCGCGTAACCACCCACAATGGAGGGTTTTCCGAGAGCCAATTGCAGAACAATGGATAACTTTATATCAACATCGACTATTGACGTAAATATTATACAGACAAAACATTGTAAATAATTATTGATTTATGTTGTAAATAATTATTGATTTATGTTGTGAATAATTTTACAGACAAAACATTGTAAATGCTTATTGATTTATGTTGTAAATAACTGTTTGTATTATATAGTAATTGATTAAATATTTATTTATATTAGTAAATAACATTATTGTTTGATTATGTAAATTCTTTGGTCAGATGAGCCAAAGAAATCCTTTCTGGTGCCGATGTAATAGAGGATTTATTGTAGGACGGAAATCCTAGCAAGATGGTAGTCGTGGGCGACTGTTTTATGCATGTCCTCTTTCAGTGGTAAATAATCATACGTTTGCTTAGTTATGTAATAATTTGTTTGTTAAAAATACATTTCTTATTATTTCCTTAACATGTAACAGCCAGGTACAAAAGACTATGGGTGTCGGTACTTCGCGTGGAAAGATGAATTTGAAGCAGAGCACTTTAGTCAAGCCTCTTCTTCAACGCATTGCTCAAACTGCGTTGCTACAAAAAATGAGAACAAGTTGTTGAAGCAAAGAATAAAGGCGCTGGAAATGGAGAGCACAACCGTAACCAAGTCCAAAACTGCAAACACAAACAAACACAAAAGTGCACAACTGCAAACACAAACAAACTAACACAAATACAAACTAACACAAACTGCAGGCTCGGATAATGGTTCTCGTCATCGCCCAAGTCCTTTTTTTTTTGTCCAAAATGATTCAAGTCCAAACTAACACAAAAGTGCACAACCACAACAAAGTCCAAACTGCAAACACAAACAAACACCACACAAACACAAACTAACACAACTGCAGATTCGTCACCGCCTTATAGGTTGTTGCAAGAGTTAGATTACCATAGGAATACTTACATAGATATGTGGGGGGGAACAAGACTTTAGCTTTCTTTGGAATACAATACACTGGTTCAACGGAGGTGCACATGACGGTTACTGGATGGTGATGCCAATGACGGGTCTAGTTATCGCTTCAATGCTAAATCGACCGATTGTATTTCTATCCGTGCGTGGTTGGAACACAAGTTTTCCGCTTTTTTCCGGGCCAAACAACACACAAGGAATCGACCCCCTTGTGATTGCCCATGTGGGGGAGAACTCATGTGCTCATTACATTATACCGACGCTAGACCCAACTTTTCCACTTCCGCGTAACCACCCACAATGGAGGGTTTTCCGAGAGCCAATTGCAGAACAATGGATAACTTTATATCAACATCGACTATTGACGTAAATATTATACAGACAAAACATTGTAAATAATTATTGATTTATGTTGTAAATAATTATTGATTTATGTTGTGAATAATTTTACAGACAAAACATTGTAAATGCTTATTGATTTATGTTGTAAATAACTGTTTGTATTATATAGTAATTGATTAAATATTTATTTATATTAGTAAATAACATTATTGTTTGATTATGTAAATTCTTTGGTCAGATGAGCCAAAGAAATCCTTTCTGGTGCCGATGTAATAGAGGATTTATTGTAGGACGGAAATCCTAGCAAGATGGTAGTCGTGGGCGACTGTTTTATGCATGTCCTCTTTCAGTGGTAAATAATCATACGTTTGCTTAGTTATGTAATAATTTGTTTGTTAAAAATACATTTCTTATTATTTCCTTAACATGTAACAGCCAGGTACAAAAGACTATGGGTGTCGATACTTCGCGTGGAAAGATGAATTTGAAGCAGAGCACTTTAGTCAAGCCTCTTCTTCAACGCATTGCTCAAACTGCGTTGCTACAAAAAATGAGAACAAGTTGTTGAAGCAAAGAATAAAGGCGCTGGAAATGGAGTTAGAAATGGCAAGGAATCCTGAGGATCACGCTTGTCAGTCAAGTGCCCGGCTCCATGATCTTTTAACCGAAATGAATAATCTTCATATGTCGTAGATATTGTTGTTTTTAAATAATATGTTAACGTTGACGTTTAATTTTATAATAATAGTTGTTGTTTTTAAATAATTTAAGTTTAGGTGTAAACACTGATCTATAAATGCAAATGAGTTAACGTTATCTTTTTTTATAACGTTATATTTTTTTATAACGTAATATACGCAATATACACAACAAATAATACATTACAAACTTTAAAAAAAAAAAAAAAAAAAAAAAAAAAGTACAAAAAGTACACTTTTAGTTTAAAAAATAGGGGAGGGTCCGGTCAACAAACCCATAGGTCAAAGGAGTAGTGCATAAAAACTAAGGGCCCGTTTGGTTTGGGGTTGTAGGATTTGGATTTAGGTATTAAAGATGATAAATGACGTTTGGTTAACAAAGTAATACTTTGAAATCTGTGAGGCCCACTACTTTTTCATTCCACTTAATTGTGGTGGGTTTTATGTAAAACCCGTGGGACCATGGTACTTCCCTCAAAACACTTTCTTCTTTTTAATTAAAATATTATTTTTGAATACAATTCAATTATTATATCAATTAAAATATATTTTCTCTCTCTTAATTTTCATTCCTCACAAATCTAAATCCTAATTCAAATCCGAATCCGAATCTAAACCCATTTATAAACCAAACGGGCCCTAATTATCGTACTGTACTAATTACTCACTTTATCTACAAACCCATAGGTCAGAGGAGTAGTGCATAAAAACTACTCAGCCTATTAGATTAATGACATGGATACCCTTACTATTTTTTGATGAAACAATTTGAACTTTTTGTTTCACATATGTAGATGAGAGAAATCTCTTAAGCTTATATACCATAGTCCATATGTATTGTTTGTTTTAATTATGAAGTGTATACGCAACATCTAGTAATGGATGAGAGGAACGTTAAGAAAGAAGCCGGTTAACGAGCTAATATTAATATGCTCAACACGAAGCTAATCTAAATGGGAATTGAAGCATTTGCAACAAAACCTTAAAGATATAATGAGTTTTTGTTTTGTCCGTCATAGGTGAAATTTTTGTACCATCTTTACCTTGTTATTACAAAGACAGCTGAAGCAATCATTATGGCAGTTTATAACTAAGACAACTGAGAAATCAAATGAGGATTGGATTAAAAGGTGAACTGTACTTATCGTTAATTCGTTATAAGCCACTTCTGTTTCGAAATCTATGTCTAATTTTATATTTGATATAACTTAGCATCTTAGCCTTAACGCTTTATGTATTTTTTGACAATATAACATTGTTTAAAAACAATTTGATCTGTACAGCACAACAAACTGGTCATGAAAGAATTTGCATCGTGTTCATACTCCTTTCCATCTTGTATTAATGTTAACAGGTGCCGAAAACCCCGCACAAACATTCCAAAACACTACCTTAGTATAATAGAGGTGTAAAATGAGGTGTCCTACATCGCCTATTGTCGCACAAAATGCTTTAAGATATGACATTGTCGCAAACTGGGTCGACAAACGTGTCACTAATTTAACATAGTAAAATATGTGTTTGTATAACCCCGTAATCTTTATCAACCAACTTTTTATCCACAGTAAACATGGACTAGTTACTTAATACTATTAGATATTAGATAAAACTATTTATAAAACCATTTGTCCCACATAGGTAGACGAAAGAAAATCTTCAAAGCTTATATATCATAGTGCATATGGATTGTGTGTCTTGCAGTTAATACTATGCTTTCAAGTTCCTACACCGTCTTTGTTATCTTTACAAATACGGTGCACGAATCTGAAAGAATTATATGAACTCTTGAGTTTTTGTAACAAACTTTACATCTCTTTTATAAGGATTAAGAATAATAATCCACAACAATTAAAAGAGGTAACTTCAAAAATGGTCCCTGTGGTCACCCGGGTTTAACGGAAATGGTCCCTATACTTTTTTTTAACGGATCAACTCCCTGTGGTTACGACCCATAACGGATTTGGTCCCTTGACCAAATTTTCTGTCTGTTTGACCGTTAAATTCAAAAACTCATTTGCTCACAAGCTCCACCAGCTACTCAAGATAAATGTGTTATGGGTCGTAACAGACAGAAAATTAACGGTCAAACAGACAGAAAATTTGGTCAAGGGACCAAATCCGTTATGGGTCGTAACCACAGGGAGTTGATCCGTTAAAAAAAAAGTATAGGGACCATTTCCGTTAAACCCGGGTGACCACAGGGACCATTTTTGAAGTTACCTCCAATTAAAACAATAAAATTAGTGTCCTCACTTCTAAGTGGAGATTGAGTTTTTAGTCATATGTAGATGAAGATTTGCAAAGTAAAAATGACTACAAAAAATACCAATTCAACATGAGAACATTATTCATGTATGGTTGGTTTGTACGGTCGAGATTAGTGGAAAAATCTTTGGTCTTTATTGCCATTTCCTGTTGGTGCAACGATCTGGTGATCAATTTTGGCTGCTTGTCATGTTCATAAAATATTAGAAACAGGAACAATTGCACATGACAAATTTATGTCACTAAAGCCACACGATTCAGTTGCTTATGTATTGTTTTTATCTAATATATACACAACATCTGGTAATTGGCAAGAAAGTTCAAAAGTTAATAAATTAATGGACGAAAGGGACGTTAAGATAGAAGCCGGGTAGAATTGGGATTAAAATCAAGAACTTACCCTTTTTGGTTTTTATCCTCACAAATAGCCTTTAACACCCTTTTAATGTACTGAATGGTAATTATCGTTATAAATTATAAGCCAATTCTCAGCATGAATTGAATTTAGCAGATATCTTTGAGCTATTCCAGATGTACAACCAATCTTGACAGAGATCACATTCGAATAAAAAAAAGGTCATTCAACTATCGAACCAAGTTATGCTATCTTTGAGCTATTCAGCCACTCTTTGCATATATCGGTACTAAACTTGTGCACTTTCTTGATTACTTGTATATTCATCACACAAAAGATCACTAATGAGACCATTTGAACCTTTTGTCCCACATAGGTAAATGAGAGTAAATCTTCTAGCTTATATACTGATACGTGTCGGGTCTCCGAAAGACAGAACCGAACTACTAGTGTTTCTTTTAGTCTTGAAGAAGTGGTCATATGACCATTGCTAGTATTGAAGGAAATAGTCAGCAAGTTTATTCCATGTTTTTAGTTTAGTTTTTCCCATGCATGTATTTTAGTTTCTAAAGTAAAGGAGTAGTGGGTCACGTAAAAGCAGTTAAGCTTCTTTAGTAACTGCACTTTCAATCCTATTTATATGTAATCTTTGAACTCAGTTAAGGATATGAATGAAAAGAATATTAAAGTCTAGTTCCTCTCTAGTTTCTTGGAGTCTTGCCCGCTCAAGGGCCTTATCAAATCTATCTCTTATCTAGTTCTTAGGAGATTGACCATCTCTAATCGGTCCCATAACAATGGTGCTTTCATTGACTTACTCGATCCCTCCGGAAGGATATCCACCATCCCTATTGGAATCTTGGGCTGCCATGGCCGACAACCTCTCAAAACTTGTCACCACCATGACCATAAACAAGGAAAAGATAGCCGCATCAATATCCAAACTCAACGTTGCCATTGCAAACCTTGCAAACCAAAATGAACGGATTACCGCTAAACCAGAACACACCATGCCTCCAAAGCATTACCCACCATCACTAGAAGAACCCGCTTCCTCTGTGACCATGGTCAACAATGACCTCGTCACACAAACTCGAACACCATTTCCCTCGGTGCCTCCTCTGCCTACAAACCTGATGCTAAAAGTCCATCAAGTGGATGTCATCTTCCATCCAAGGACACCTCACCAAGCTTGTGACACAATTGTCTCCATCGACGTCCCACACACCATCGGGACGACAAACCCACAGGCTTTGCTCCTTAGCCAACCAAAACAACATGTTGCACTGTTATTAAAACTTCCCTTGGCCACTAACATCCATGCTAATCGTATTCGAGAACTTGGTTTTCGACGCGCGAAGACACATCATCCCGGTCACCAATGCCATCCACCAATGTTTGTTTTTCTTGAATCCGAAGATGACCCACCTTGGGAGTCACATGACCCAAGGTACAAGACCATGAGCCTTGAGGACAAGGCTCGTTTTTAGGCGGGGAGTATTGATACGTGTCGGGTCTCCGAAAGACAGAACCGAACTACTAGTGTTTCTTTTAGTCTTGAAGAAGTGGTCATATGACCATTGCTAGTATTGAAGGAAATAGTCAGCAAGTTTATTCCATGTTTTTAGTTTAGTTTTTCCCATGCATGTATTTTAGTTTCTAAAGTAAAGGAGTAGTGGGTCACGTAAAAGCAGTTAAGCTTCTTTAGTAACTGCACTTTCAATCCTATTTATATGTAATCTTTGAACTCAGTTAAGGATATGAATGAAAAGAATATTAAAGTCTAGTTCCTCTCTAGTTTCTTGGAGTCTTGCCCGCTCAAGGGCCTTATCAAATCTATCTCTTATCTAGTTCTTAGGAGATTGACCATCTCTAATCGGTCCCATAACATATACCGTAGTCAATATGAACTATATGTCTTAAAGTTGATACCATGCTTTCGGACTAATATACCATATTGTTAAATATGTCAAATTTAATCAGTATGGTATATTAATTCGGAAATATTTTTGTAACAAAAACTTCAAACTATACTTTTCTTACATAAATTAAGAATAATAATCTACAATGACAAAAACAATAAAACTAGCGTTATCGCCTTTAAGTAGAGGATGCGACATCAGGAATAGTTGGGATAGCTCAGTTGGTGGATGAAGATTTGCAAAGACTATCTGACTACATACCTCCAACGTCAATTGAAAGATGACTTCAAGTTAGCAAGATTAAGAGATCACCAAACGTTTTTGATAAATTATACAACATTATAATAATCAGAGATCACTAAATGTTTAACATGCATATTTCCGGAAATACAAAATGAGCTACTTATTCAATGGGAAGAACGGTACAAGAAAAATTAATAAAAATGAATACCGGTGATGAATTGTTGTCTGAGTTACAAAATACTTGCAGGGTACAAGCAATGTAATCCGATACAGCTAAAAAGCACCCTTGTACAATGTTGCATAACTCAGATTACAAAGGGTAGATTACTCACTACAAGGTCAGTGACCAATGCAAGTCGAGCCAAATTGACCGAAAAAAGTGGATTTGGTCAAAACTAGTTCAAAATCAGTCAAAAGTCTTTGAACAATTGTGTTGATGTTTTTAAACATATGGTTCATCATGGAAGATTCATATTCAGGATGGATTGAGTACACATGATATTTACTATGCTTTACACATGACATATATTATTGATTTGTAAAGACAATCCCCACTTACAAAAGCATTATTCACATTCCAATTTGCAGACCATGTATTGCAGACCCATACAGATTCATTTACTAACAATACTAATAGCATGAACCATCCTTGGACCATATGTGTCAATATATCTGACCAAAACGTGCATTCTTGTAAGCTGTTAGAACTTAGGACCAGGATAGAGAGGACAAAAAAGATAGCTTTAATTTAAGAAATAGGCCAACTATCTAATTAACGGTTTCAAACACCTTTTTGTAACCAAGATTTAGGATTGAGTCGATTGACCAGCTATTGTTTGTGTATCTTTTAAATCAAAGATTATCATAGCGTACAAAATCCCGTGTCACAATCAATTCTTGAGTTTGGAGTTATGAATAAATTACATGTTGTACAAAACCTCGACAACAAACCCGAAGTTCGATCGCGGAACGCTAGATCGCGAGTTATATCAAGCACCCGTAGCAAACACGAGAGACTACAAAATAACGATAAGAATATGCACACGATATACCCTTAAACACCCATTTATTAATCAACCAATAAAGCTTACAATTTGAGGAAGAAGAATGAATAACTAGCGTCCCCCCTCATCTCTATTTATAGAGATGAGGGAGTAGAAACCTTAGCTTGCAAGCCAAGTAACTAGTTTCCTAATCTAAGTACAATCCTAAACTTTAATTAAACTAAATACAATTAATCCCCTTATTATTGTCTAAGTCATATTTAACCATCCTAAGTTTTGCTACTAACACATAACAATTTCCACCTTAGGAGTAATACTTAGGCATTAACGATACTCAGCATCTTCATCTAATGCTGGAACCTCGAACCGGGGACCGCCTTGAGAACCAGGCCTTGTACTTTAGTAAATTCCCAAGTTTAGCTTTCTTAGACTCCTTCACTTTCTTCTTTTCAGCAGCATTACCCTCTGCACCCTCTTGACCAGGTACTCCGGTTAACATAATGTCTGCCCCCACCTTTATACCAAAGTGTACCTTTTCCTGCTCTTTTACCAAGCAGCCCGTGTTTGTCTTTTCTTCAAGTTGTTTGTCCTCCAACTTTCTTTGAGCCACTGCAGCATCATCGTTACTAACCTGAACAACCCCAGCTTCACGATTCCCTTGAGCTCCCTGCAGTTCCACCTCAAACCAAACACGTTCATCAACCTGTACTCCATGAACTCCTGTTTTAAGACCAGGACCAAGTTGTTTAAACCCAACTTGTTTATGACCAAGTTGTTTGAGACCAACTTGTTTATGACCAAGTTGTTTGAACCCAACTTGTTTATGACCAAGTTGTTTGAATCCAACTTGTTTGAACCTCCATGCTTTTGTACACCAAAAGTCTTCACTTTTGCTTTCAAAGTATACACACAGTTCTCTTTCCTGATCCCAGTCATCATAACCCGACAACCTTTGATCACCTTGACTCTACCCATCTGCATCTTCACAGTATAACCCTCTTTTTCAAGAGTACCCAATGAAATCAAGCTTTTTCTTAACCCTGGAACATACCTGACATCTTCCAGTATAAAGCTTGAACCATCATGCAACTGTATCTTCACTTTTCCTGTCCCTTTGATAGTGCATGTCCTGTTATCACCTAACTGAACTGAACCGCCATCAATATCCTTGAAGTCATATAAGAAGTCCCTCCTAGGTGTCATATGATAAGACCCACCTGAATCAATTACCAATTCAGTCATCTCATCATTCCCGACCACCACCAAGGCTTCTCCAAAGTATGCGTTACCGTCGTCATCAGAAGAATCAGAATCCTGATCATGTTTACCCTTCCTGACGAACCCACTTGACTTCTTCTTTGGACAGTTTCTTTTCAGATGACCCTCTGAATGACATATGAAGCACTTGAGTTTACCAGTTCCACCCCTTGACTTGAACCGCGAACTTCCACCAGAATGAGCTTTCCTTGAATGATCTGACCCTCCCCTTACGTATAACCCGTCACCAGTTTCTTCCTTTGTGCCTTCGGTTCTTTTCTTCAACTCCCTTGAATTCAGAGTCGCAAGAACATCCTCCATTGTCAAGGATTCCCTCCCATACAACAATGTCTCCACAAAGTTTTCGTAAGACGATGGCAACGATGTAAGTAACATAAGTGCCTGATCTTCATCCTCAATCTCGATATCAATATTCGCCAAATCAAGTATCAACTTATTAAACTCATCTATATGATCACACAGTTTCGTACCTGGACTCATATAGTATGTGTACAACTTCTTCTTCAGATACAGTCTGTTTGCTAAGGACTTAGTCATATACAGACTAGTCAACTTTGCCCAAATTCCTGCAGCAGATGTTTCCTTGGTAACTTCTCGTAAAACCCGGTCTCCCAAGCATAGAATCAAGGTACTGTATGCCTTCTTCATCAAAGCAGCCTTTTCACCTGCTTCCATGTCCGCGGGTAATGTCTCTAATGCAGCATCACATCCCAGCTGTACCATTAAAACACGCATCTTTATTTGCCATAACCCGAAGTCATTCTTCCCATTGAATTTTTTGATGTCAAACCTAGTTATAGAACTAGCCATTCTTCTTATACCTTGCTACAAACCTTGTCAAGTTGTCTCTTAACCAACTTTACCGACAAGCCTAACAAGCCGTGTGCAATATTCCCCTTGTTGCTAAAAACCCTTCTTGCAAATCGAATTAATTAGAAACCCTAAACCTCGATCTTGAACAAGTAATCAAATCAATAAATCCAAAACCAATTTAATCGATTAAAAACCTTGTCCCACAAGAAAATGCAACAAGAAATTCCTTCAGTTTAATCGTCCTTTGAAAACCAAAAAACGACACATGAAGTCGACTTTTTTTTTTTTTTTTTTTTTTTTTTTTTAAATCACTTTTGTTTCTACGTGATATATTACAATATAATAATATTGCTATAATGTAACCTTTGTTTAATAACAAACAAAAAAGCCTCACGTGTAGTCTTCTAGAAAAAGATTTAAAACCTTCTTCAACCTCTCGACGATCTGCTACTTCCCGAAATCCCGAAACGAACTCGATACCTCCGACCTAACACTCGAACTTCAATGACCACAATAACCTGGGCTCTTGATACCACTTGTTGTAAAATACCTCGAAAACAAACCCGAAGTTCGATCGCAGAACGCTAGATCGCGAGTTATATCAAGCACCCGTAGCAAACACGAGAGACTACAAAAGAACGATAAGAATATGCACACGATATACCCTCAAACACCCCTTTTATTAATCAACCAATAAAGCTTACAATTTGAAAAAGAAGAATGAATAACTAGCATCCCCTCATCTCTATTTGGTAGAAACCTTAGCTTGCAAGCCAAGTAACTAGTTTCCTAATCTAAGTACAATCCTAAACTTTAATTAAACTAAATACAATTAATCCCCTTATTATTGTCTAAGTCATATTTAACCCTCCTAAGTTTTGCTACTAACACATAACATTACAAGAAACAGAAACCGATTAGTCTAAAGCCAAAACGCCCCCAAACCTTAAACATCTGAAAAGGGAGCTTACAATCGTATAAAAAAGGAGCTCATTGAAATATCTCACAAAGTTTATGTTAAAAGGACTCCCATTTCAACTAATCTTTTAATAGCAAAAGATAACACATTCTCTTGCAAAGTCTTAGACCAGTTTGCATTACAATGAAGAATATAGAGAATTATGGTCTAAAGATACATAACAACTGACTCACTTAACGTCTCGACTATTGTACACTAGACACCCTTGCAAACTCTTTTATGTCGAGTTATGTAAAAGTCCATATATAAGTGACATCAAAATTCAGTTATCGTTATCAGGGACTAACCAAAGATCATTAACCACTGAAGGGGAACCAGCAGCTATTGGGTTGTTCCTTATCAAGATCATCTTCCTCTTGTTTAGTCTATTCATCAAAATATGTGTTTGTATAGCCCAATAATCTTTATCAACTAATTTTTCTTTTATTCAGGGTAAAGTTCCACTAGTTACTTAATGTTACTACTATTAGATTAGTGAATGAATGCTACTACTATTTTTTTTGATGAAATCATTTGAGCATTTTGTCCCACATAGGTAAATGGGAGAAAATCGGTTATATACCATAGTGCATATGGATTCTATGTTTTAAAGTTAATACTATGCTTTCAATTCTAAGTAACACTCCAATAAATTTATTGGGTGTAGTATTTGGGATTGGAAAAATTATACGAACTCTTAAACTTTTGTGGTACAAACACCAAACTTTACGTTTCTTTTTTAAGGGTTAGAAATAATAATTCATACATGACATACGTTTATTTACCAAAAATATCTATATTTACTAATACTTTTAAAAAATGAATTTTTCAGGGTTGTTTTTTTTTTATCAATTTTGAGGTCATCTCTAACCATTCTATGCAAACTATCATTTTTTCATATTTGAAGCCATCTTCAACCATACTCTGAATTTGGAGAAAATTTTAAAGCATTGCTCGAATTCTTCATATTTGATACATGAAGTATATATAAACTATCATTAGAAGGGTACCCGCGCAATGCGGTGGAGGGTACCCAGTGAACATTTTGGTGAGTTTCAAGGGCCAGAAGAAACTTGGATGACTGAATCTATAATGTGTAAAGTACGATTATATTAGTTTGTGTTGTAGATTTTTTGATTCTTTCATAAACCATGAATTATTTTTTATTAAGATTTCTTAACTGATATTTTAATGTATGTTAGTAGCTTTTTTCAGTTTTATGTAGTTACACATTTATTTCCCAATAAACCACTTATTTGATTATCAATACGAAGGTTACAACTTCTGAGGTTACAAGTATTGATCAATTTTTAAAATCCTTCCACAACAAGAAATATTTTTTAAGACTTTTATAATTAGAATGTCTTAAATGCATTATATAGTAGTATAGATTATATGTAACGGACTTTCATATAGTGTTTCGATATGCACATTTGGATGTGTTATCATAACAGTGACACACGTATCACTATTTATAACATGCCAACACATCAAAATACGCATATTCAAACATTTTATAAAAATTCGTTTTGTTTAATTATATTTTATCTACTTCACGTATCAAAGATACGAAACTTTATAAAAAGTTTATTGCTATTTTGTGTCCGGTTATAAAAATGATCTTAAAGAAAGAGCCGCGACAAATTCCCTTGTGACGAGATCCCCTTGGTTGGCTGGCTCCCCATCGTATAAATAGTCTCAGAACCGTCATAGTTGAACATATATAGACACCTCCATTCCTCTCTACTTTCACACCAAACTAGAAAAAAAATTTACATATCAATTTTGCTCGTAACAAAATCATAAAAAACAATTCTTGAGTCATCAAAAACCTCCGAAAACAGTTGGGATTAAAATCAACAACTTACGTATATGCTTAAATACTCTCCTCTTAAAATGCATTTTATTGTTTTTGTTATTGTGGATTATTATTCTTAATTTATATAAGAAAAGTAAAGTTTGAAGTTTTTGTTACAAAAACTCAATAGTTCATATAATATTTCCGAACTCGTAGGTTCATATGTTAAATTTGATATATTTAACAATATGATCTACAAATGCGAAATCATGATATCAACTTTAAGACATATAGTTCATATTGACTACGGTATATAAGCTAGAAGAATTACACTCATTTACCTATGTGGGACAAAAGGTTCAAATGGTCTCATTAATGACCTTTTGTGTGATGAATTACAAATACAATTAATCAAGAAAGTGCACGGGTTTAATACCAACATATGCAAAAGAATGGCTGAAGTCTCCTAAGGCTTTTTCCAGGTGACTTATTAGCTCAGAGATGTCACCACTTGTAAATGAAATGACCGTTTTCACCAATTCTTAAATGATTTCGCATGTTGATATCATCAAACTGTACTAATCTCACCAATTAGTCCCAAAATATAGTTGAACTGCCCTTTGTCCTCGAAGGCAATTTTCTAGGAGAGTAATTGGTTCAGTGCTCTCGCCACAGAGATGACATAAATTACGAAACTAAGCACCATCTTTACCTTGTTATCTCGAAGTCAAAACAGTTGCCAAACTTGTAGTATATTTTTTAATTTAGTGTAAGCTGGTCTAAGACTTAGAAATGAAAAGGAACTGTAGTCGAAATGGGAGTCTTTTTAGTATAACTTGGTTCAATAATTGAATGACTTTTTTTTTTTTTTTTTTTATTCGAATGTGAGCTCTGTCAAGATTGTTTGTACAGCTGGAATAGCTCAAAGATATATGCGAAATTCAGTTTATGCTTGATAGAAGCAAAGTTAATTTGAGCTTAATTGTTAAGCTTGTCCATGTACTCAACTTGATAAAGGTCATAGCTTTATCCAATAATATTTCATAAGTTGTTTTCATAAATGGTGAGCATCTAATAAGAAGATACAACAAAGAAAATATACAAGTCTTCCTATTGTCTGTTTCTGGCAATATTCAATTAAAATGTTTGAGTATCATAATGTTTGTACGAATATGGGACAGCCATGCTGAGAATTGGCTTATAAGTTATAACGATAATTACCATTCAGTGTTAAAGGGTGTTAAGAGGTTGCCCACTAATATGTATAGCTAAGAACAAAATTTGTAGTTAACTCAACTTATATGTATATCACACGTTTACATGAAAATTATGATAACTTATACAACATTATAATTATCAGAGATCATCAAACGTTTAACATGCATATTTCCGGGAATACAAAATGAGCTACTCATTCAATAGAGCGGTACAAGAAAATGTTATAAAAATAAACACCAGTGATGAATTGTTGTCTGAGTAACAAAACACTTGCAGAGTACAAGCAATGTGTTCTGATACAGCTAAAAAGCACCCTTGTACAGTGTTGTAAAACTCGGATTACAAAGCCGAGTAATCGTAGATTACTCACTACAAGGTCAGTGACCAAGGCAAGTCGAGCCAAATTGACCAAAAAAGTGGATTTGGTCAAAACTAGTTCAAAATAGGTCAAAACTCTTTGAACAATTGTGTTAATGTTTTTAAACATCATGGAAGATTCATATTCAAGATCGATTGGGTACACATGATATTTACTATGCTGTATTAAACAAAAGTTCGGCAAAAGAAAGTTAATTGCTTATATCCATAGTCGTTTGCTGATTTAGCAGCTATACTACGGAGTAATAGTGAGAAAGTGTATTTTTTATGCATATAACCTTCTTAAATTAATTTAATCAAACAAATAATCTAGCATTGGTAATCATTTATCTTGAAAAGCAAATACCTGCCCGCACATAGTTCCTAATGATACTTGAATTCACGCCCTATGCTTAGTGAGGTGCTAGAGGCACGTTAGGTGAAGTACTAACTGTTTATATAAAAGTCACGGGTCAACCCAACTTGTTACTCGTTTTGACCCAATATCCATTCTTGTGACCGGACAATGTTGCCTGATTTAAGCTACATATCGTTGAATACATACAACTTGCACATGGAAAAAATTATGGTAATTGGATAACACTCGAAACTGTAATCCTAACTCTAATGGTCTTAACATCTTAGAAAACTTGTAAGTTGGATTACAACTGAAATCACATTCGTTTTCCAAGGGGCAAATGAAGTATACATGACAGATTGTGCTCTAAAAAAGTTGGTTATATTATAGATTTGTAAACACAATCACCACTTACATAAGCGTGATTCACAATTCTAATTTGCAGTCTGCAGACATGTATTGGAGACCCAAACAAATTCTTTTACTAACAATACTAATTGCATAAAACATCGTTGGACCATATAAGTCAATTTATCTGACCGAAACGTGCATTCTTGAAAGCTGTTAGAACTTAGGACCAGGATAGAAAGCACAAAAAACATAGCTTTAGTTTAAGAAATAGCTCAACTATCTAATTAACAGTTGATTACCGGTTTCAAACAGCTTTTTGCAACCAAGATTTAGGATTGAGTCGATTGACCAGCTATGTATTTTGGCACATATCAGTTATGAATAAAAACCTTATAGAATTTTGACATTCCTCAATGCATGTCAGGGACACCTCGTTCATGTACTTCAGTTTTTATTAGCTACCAGATGCCTACTCTTTCTTCCCTAATGACCCTATCAACCAGTTCAAAGCTTTCGTCTAGATATTCATATTCTGTTTTTTAACAGTCTAATTGTTGGTGTATCTTTTAAATCAAAGATTATCATCTTTTGACCGCAATATTGTGTGTACAAAATCCCGGTGTCACAATCTATTCTTGAGTTTGGAGTAACGAATAAATTACAAGAAAAAGAAACCGATTTGTCTAAAGCCAAACACCCAAACCCTAAACATCTGAATAAGGAGCTCACAATCATATAAAAAAGGAGCTCATTGAAATATCACACAAAGTTTATATTCAACAGGACTCCCATTTCAACTAATCTTTTAATAACACAGATAACAAATTCTCATGCAAAGTCTTAGACCATTACATATAGAGAATTGAGGTCTAAAGATACATAACAACCGACTCACTCAACGTCTCGACTATTGTACACTAGACACCCTTGCAAACTCTTTTACGTCGAGTCATCTGAAAGTCCCTAAGTGACATCAAATTCAGTTATCGTTATCAAGGACTAACCAAAGGTCATCAATCAAGAATGGGGAACCAGCTGCTTTTGGGTTGTTCCTTATCAAGATCATCTTCCTCTTGCTTAGTCTCTTCATCAAAATATGTGTTTGTATAGCCCAATAATCTTTATCAACTAATTTTTCTTTTATTCAGAGGGTAAAGTTTGACCAGTTACTTAATGTTACTACTAGTAGATTAGTGAAATGAATGCTTTACTATTTTTTGATGAAACAATTTGAGTATTTTGTCCCACATAGCTAAATGGGAGAAAATCCTCTAAGGTTATATACCATAGTGCATATGGATTCTACGTTTTAAAGTTAATACTATGCTTTCAAATGCAAGATGGTATACCAATAAGTTTATTGGGTGTAATATTTGCGTTTGGAAAAATTATATGAACTTAAATTTTTGTAAGGGTTTCTTTTTTAAGGGCTAGAAATAATAATTCAAATTTTTGTAAGGGTTTCTTTTTTAAGGGCTAGAAATAATAATTCATCCATGACATACGTTTATTTACCAAAAATATCCGTTATATTCACTAACATTCTTAAAATATGATTTTTTCAAGTGGTTTATTTTTTTATTTATTTTCTTTTTTGAAGAGTAGAGCATTAAAATCCATCTTCAACCATGCTCTATATTTGAAAAAGAAAATTGAAGCATTGCCAAAAAAATATTTCATATTTGAAGAATCACCATGTAACTGACAGATGCTATTTCATCTTTTAAATTTGGTGGGTGCTAAGTTGGAGATGGACTGAGCAAGTAATTTTGTTTCTGCCCATCAGATGAATTCCCGTACATGGTTACTAACAACAAGGTTATCAAAAAAAGGGGAGGTTTTGAATGTGTGTAAGCTAATCTCTTATATAATATGAGAACATACACAAAATGGATAACTAAATCTTTGAGGACTTTTTAATTAGATCAATTAGAAGAGCTTGATTTTGGCATGTAGATGATATAAAACATCCTTATTGACCGATAAAAGTCAGAATGAGCTTCAATTCGGCCAAACTCATCTAAATTTTATCAAAAAAAATAAGTATGTATAAAAACACATGTTTCGATTTTGTAAAAAAATAAAAAAACTATAAAAAGGAAAAGGTAATTAATAACACTATAGTCGTTAAATTTTAAATAAATTACTTGGACTTAAGTAAACTTTTCAATTTTCATATTTTTTAATATCCACTAAATTTTTAATTTTATTTTTAATAAAAACAATATGTATGTTGTTATCTATAAATATTATCATTATATTATAATTAATGTATATGCATGAAATTATACATCTTAATACGAGCTTATCCAAAAAGAGGCTAGCCCAATTTAAATAAGATATGATAGGTTTTTTTTTTTTTTTTTTTTTTTTTTTTTTTTTATAACATTTTTGCCAATACATTATCCTTATTCGGTTTGTTTTGAAACTTGTGGGTTTATATAAGTTTGTTATGACAAACTTGTATTATATAAGCGCATAAGTCCCAATTAAGCAAATAATATAAGGCGTATTTAACATAAGTTGAAAATAGATACACTAATAAACTGATAAATACATTTAAGCGAGTATAGTTTTATCATCTTAATATAGTTGATTGATTAGGTCGCAAAATAGCACCGGACTTTTTCAAAAGTTCCGTCTTGGTACATAAAGTATATATAAACTATCATTAAATGCAACAAATTTTTATAAGTGTTGTGATATGCGCATTTCAATGTGTTGTCATAGCAGTGACACGTGGGGTGAGCACCGGGTCAAACCCGACCTGAAACGACAAAAACGACCCGACCCGAAAACCAAAAAAAGAAAAACCTCAAACCAAGAATCGAACCGAGAAATAGATATCAAAATCGAAACCGAACCGAATAACTCGGTCCGGTTCGGTTTTCGGATTTCGAACCGAAAACGAAACCGAACCAAACTAAAAAAGGTCTGTTCAATTCGGTTCGATCCGGTTTCGATCGATTTATCAGTTTGGGTCGGTTTTCGGATGGTTTGCTTAGCCCAATGACACGTGTCATTAAAACACTTTATGAAAATTCGTTGCATTTAATACGTATCAAGACGAAACTTTGCGAATAGAATGTTTTTCACTTGGTATGTCTTAAAGAAAAGAGCCACGACAAATTGCCTTTGTGTCATGATCCCCTTGGCTGAGTGGCCCCCCATACGTATAAATAGTCTCACAACCGTCATACTTGAACCAATATAGCTACCTCCATTCTCCACTTTCACACCAAACTAGAAAAACAAAAAATTACATATCAATCAATTTTGCTCCAAACAAAAAATATAACTCTTCAGTCATCTTTCACCTCCGAAAACCATGTAATTTCATCTTTCTCTCTCTCTATACATACAGATTTCTATATCTATTCTCATTTTTTTTCCCCAATTTTTTTTATTAATTGTTTATTTTATTAATTTCCTTGCAGATTATAGCTCTTCACAGGTTCAATTATTGCTCATTTGATCTATTTATAAATCAAATTAGGGATCCACTAAAACCCTAGATATTGCTATAATCTCAATTTAGGGCTAATTAGGTTAAATTAGGGCTAGTTAGGTCAAATTAGGGCTAGTTTTGTGTATTGATTGATATGAATGGATTGAATTTTGTATAAATGGAGGATACTGATGAGGATTTTTTCGATAAGTTGGTTGACGATGTCGATATTATCGATTCGGTTAAGCGTAACGAGTTGGAGAATGTGAGCCGTGTTAATGAGGTGGTTAAGGTTATAGGTGATAATAATGGTAGGAATTTAGCGAAAGAATTGGAGAAAGTAGGTTTAGAAGAGAATGTAGGCCCCACTAAGTCGTTAGTGTCGTCGTCTGATAATGTGACTCAGCGAGTTAGTAGTGGTGGTTCGGGAGTTAAGGAGGTGCAGTGGAGTGCTTTTAGTACCGAGGATAATACTGATAGTAATGTTTTTGGGACATGTGACGATGATTTTTTTACGGAGTTTGATGGTAATTTGGTTGAACCGAATGCGAAAACTGATAATTTTGTTGCGAGTGAGGTGAATTCCGTTGATAATTTGTCACATGGTGGGAGTGTGATAGAATATTCCAATATGACGTCTGCTCGACAAAGTGTGGATGCCCAAGATGTTGTGAATAGTAGAGAGTATTGGGAGAATATGTGTCCGGGATGGAAGTATGATGTAAATACGGGACAATGGTATCAAGTTGACGAAGGTTATGACACAACGGTAAATGCACAGGTGTCGGATAATGTTAGTGTTGCGTCTGATTGGACTGTTTCGGGGGTTAAAACGGAAGTTAGTTATTTGCAACAAAATGTTCAGAATTTAGTAGCTGAAAAAGGGGTGAGTGAAAGTGTGGTGAGTTGGAGTCCGAATTCCCAAACGGGTCATACTAACGAGAGTGTGTCGAATAATGGGTATCCGCCGCATATGTATTTTGATCCTCAGTATCCGGGGTGGTATTACGATATGAATTTACAACAATGGTGTGGTTTGGATACGTATCATTCTACACAAACCAATCAAAATAGTAACCAAGGCTATAACTGGAACATGTCTTATACTAACCAACATGTACAGAGTCAGCATAATGCTAATTTACGTGTAGATAACAACTTTACTCAGCAACAACAATCGCCATATGATTATGGGTCCCAATCATACATTCCGTCAATGAGGGGTCAAAGTGAAACGATGAGTGCCACAAACGCCTATGTAAATCAGAATCAGGTTGAGTATTCTCAACAAAATGTTCATCAGGGTGGACACCAAAAATCGCATCATTCTAATGCTGAAAGGTCGTCTGCTGGTCAACCTCGTCATGCTTTAGTTACGTTTGGGTTTGGTGGAAAGTTGATTGTGATGAAGGATACAACTGCTTACACAAACACGTCCTATGGAGGCCAGGTGAGCCTGTCGATCTTCATCCTCACCACCCATATATTCAATTTTTTACTTTTAGATAATAATATTTCGGTTTTATCAATGTAGTTTGAATGTTTGTCATGTTATTTACAGTTGTTTGTTTGTCATATAGAAGGAGTCGAGTGGTGGGGTGATCTCGGTTCATAACCTGGCAGAAGTTGTCACTGAAGTAGCTGATAATGGGACAGGTGTACGTGGTTACTTTCATACTCTCTGCCGTCAGTCGTTTCCTGGCCCGCTGGCTGGTGGAAATGTTGGCAGTAAAGAGTTAAATAGATGGATTGATGAGAGAATTACACACCCTAGTGACACCGACTACAAAAGAGACCAAACTTTGAAGCTCCTTCTTTCTTTGCTGAAAATAGCTTCACAACACTATGGAAAATTGCGTTCACCTTTTGGCACTGACACTACGTCAAAGGTAATCAGATTAACGAAGGATCCACAAGTTATCTGCAAGCATTGTGAATGTTAACATTGGTATTTTGATATGTCAAGCAGGAAAATGATACCCCGGATATAGCTGTTGCTAGACTGTTTGCATCTGCAAAGAAAAGCAATGCAGAATACGGTAATTATGGTGCTTTTGCCAATTGCTTGCAACAGTTACCTTCAGAAGGACGGACCAGGGTATTCGTCTGTTTCTATATGTATTTTCCCATTTACTCATGAATTAGCTTGTTTGGGTTATGTTCTATCTCAAATAGGTTAAATGGGTCAAATTGGTTTTTCTAGCTAAATTGGAAGTGGTCAAACGGGTTGAAAGTCGCTTAAAGTGTAGTTTTAGTACATTGATATGATCACCTAAATCGCTCTATCAAAAATTATATTATTATAGTAAATATAATATACTTTCTCTATTAACTTTATTTTATAATACGTTTTTTATAAACACAAAGAAGTGTTTATAGGTCAAGCCAACCTAGCCTGGCCTGATTTTCACCTGTACTAAAATTTTTACTGTTATGACCAGAACCCGTTTGGTCTGTTACCCAACCACCCATTTTTGCACCTCTAGTTCTGTCCCATGAAATTGCTTCATCTTTCATTGCTTATGTACATGACTTAGGCAACTGCTGCCGAAGTGCAAACACTGCTGGTTTCTGGTAGAAAGATGGAAGCCCTTTATCGTGCACAAGAGGGTCAGTTGTGGGGGCTTGCCCTTGTTCTTGCAGCACAACTTGGTGATCAGGTTAATTTTGTTTATTTTGTTTCAGGAATTTACAGCATTTGATGTTCTTTTGTTATTAACAAAGTTTGTTCGCATGGGGTCGAGCTGTTTATTGCAGTTCTACGCGGATACTGTTAGGCAGATGGCTCTTCACCAGATAGTAGCAGGTTCACCTTTGCGGACGTTATGCCTTCTTATTGCTGGTCAACCCGCAGATGTGTTTTCAAATGACACTATAGCAGAATATGGCACTGTTGGTGGTGTAAATATGTTTCAGCCGCCTGCACAGGTGTGGTTATGCTTTGTTCAAACTTGTTCTTATTTCTTACTTTTTACCCTCGTCTTAATGTTGTAAGTTTGTCAAGAATGTGAGTTTTGAACCCTTTATTTATTAACCTGAATTGAGGTGCAACTATGACTATAGGTGTATAGAGAGAGAAGTATTAACAGTCTGTGGTGCCTCTGCACTCATATTTTTTAGTTGTGCTTCCACAGGGAGTAAATAAATCTCACATTTGAGCTATTTCGTATTTGCTTATGGCTCAACCTTACATAATATTAAAAAAAATGATATAGCTCAAAGGTCATTTTGTCAAAATCTAACGTTATTTTACTAAAAATATATGTAACAATGTTTGTGTTCTTGATGTTCTTCAATTTAATGAATTTAATTACTAAAGAAAAATAATTCTCACTTGGAAGGACCAATATGGCAAGAAAACAGTGAACCTTATTGGTATATTGTTTTGAGCGGGGACGAAATCTATTTAAATATACCTCATGGACACGTTATGTAATTTAGTCTTAATGCAATACAAGAAGAGAATGACATAAAAACTCACGGATCAAAACTATCAGATTGACCTGGCCTAGAATTTACCTTATTCAGCTAAACCCACACTGACCCGTTACCCAACCTCCCTGACCCACTCATTTTGCAACCTGTGCACTTTTATTCTGAATATTATTATTTTCAACTGATGTGTGATGGATGACCTGATCACTTGGTCCTTTGCTGTAGGCTCAACTTGGTGCTAATACTATGCTAGATAACTGGGAAGAAAATTTGGCTATGATCACTGCTAACAGGACCAAAGACGATGAACTGGTGCTTATTCATCTTGGGGACTGTTTGTGGAAGGAAACTAGTAATGTAAGTGTTACATATTATACACTAATTTTACTGAAGCATATTACTGTTAATTTACTAATTTCAGACTGTAATTTTTTTTTATGAACGATCTAGATTATTGCAGCCCACATTTGCTACTTAGTTGCTGAAGCAAACTTTGAGCGTTATTCAGACAGTGCTAGACTCTGTCTCATTGGTGCGGATCATTGGAAACATCCCCGAACATATGCCTCTCCAGAGGCCATTCAGGTGCTTGCTTATATCCAATCACTACTCTCAACATGTTGGGGGCAATGGATCAAAATGGTTTCGGCCAAACCAGCTAAAATATTATATGGGTTAAAACGGGCTGGAATGAGTTGATCCGCCAACACGTTTTGGTCCATTTGTATCATGTAAACTCTTATTTTTACTGACCTGAGGAATTAAGTATGTTTAGAAATTCTATAAAACATATACTATATATCTAAGTTTATTGAATAATGCATATGAAGGAACTCTAGGCGGTTTTCAACCCGTTTCGCTTTTAGCATAGTTCTTGCATATAATATTTTACTATATTGCTTTGTAAAAATAACAATGTCATGAATTCTGGCAGAGGACGGAGCTGTATGAATACTCAAAGCTGCTTGGGAACTCTCAGTTCACCTTGTTGCCATTTCAGCCATATAAGCTTATATATGCAAATATGTTGGCTGAAGTAGGAAGAGTATCCGATTCGTTGAAGTATGCATACATAAATCAGTTTTTTTATTATTTTTTTAGGCATTGTTTCTTTATGTTCTTTTTTTCCGTTAAATGGTTTTTAATAATTCAGGTATTGTCAAGTGATATCAAGATCTTTGAAAATTGGCCGGGCCTCTGAGGTAGACACGTGGAGGCACATGGTTTTGTCTTTAGAGGATAGGATAAAAACTTACCAACAGGTAAACTGTTTGTTATTCATATTTCCTTATAATGTTTGAGGAAATTACACATATTGTTTCAGTGATTTGGCAAAACGTAACGGAAATTGTCCCTTGTCAATACTATTTTCGTAAACTTTCCCTATGTGCACTGTTTGATTTCATGGGCTCATTCGTGACCCATTACTCCTTTCAGGACTAAAAGAGAAATTAATTACATACTTAAGAGACCGAAAGTGAAACTATTATGTACTTTAGTTACTCAAAGTGAAAGCAAGCAAATAGTTTCGAAGAGGACGATTATGAAATTAACTCTAATTTGTTTGTTATTTTTTTCAGGGTGGGTTCTCTACAAACTTAGCTCCTGGTAAATTGGTTGGAAAACTGCGAAATTTTATTGACAGCACCGCACATCGTGTGGTTGGGGGACTACCACCACCGATCCCATCAACATCTAGTTCTAGTGCACAAAATGAATATAATCACCAACCCACGGGACCTCGGGTATCTTCTAGTCAGTCAACAATGGCGATGTCGTCATTAGTACCCTCTGCATCCATGGAGCCTATCAGTCAGAAAGCTACAGAGGGAAATAACAGAAGAATCATGCATAATAGAAGCGTTTCCGAGCCTGACTTTAGTCGATCTCCCCGGCAGGTTGTGATATAATTCAGTGTCTATAATTAACCTTAACTATTGGTTTATTAGTTTCTCATTATTATTATTTTGGATGGGGTGTATTGTACTAAAAATGGGCAATTTTTTTCATAATACGTGATATGGAAATTTCTGATGTAGAATCAGGTTGATACGTCAAAGGAAAACTCCCCTGATTCACAAAGTAAAGCATCTGGCACTTCACGCTTTCGTCGTTTTGGCTTTGGCTCACAGCTTTTCCAAAAGATGGGTTTAGTTTTAAAACCCCGTCAGGACAAACAGGTAACAGAAAGTTTTATTGTAGTTAGTATCCATGCGATCATATTATCTGATTCTCCTATTCTAAATCTTTCCTTTAATGTTTGGAGGCAAAATTGGGTGAGACAAATAAGTTTTATTACGACGATAAACTTAAAAGATGGGTAGAGGAAGGTGTTGATCCACCAGCAGAGGAAGTAGCACTTGCTCCACCACCAACAATGGGAAATTTTCAGAATGGAACATCAGATTATGGCTCAAGAAGTAGTCTAAAGAGTGAAGGATCTGTGAGCAATGGAAGCTCAGAATATTTAAGTGGAAATATGAGTGTTGGACATAGTTCAGGAATTCCACCACTTCCAGCCACCTCAAGTCAATTCTCGGCTCGTGGAAAGAATGTTCGAGCAAGGTGACTCATTTCTAGACCATGATTTTATATCTTTGTATGATGATCATATAACCTGATATTTTAGTTTTTGACATATTTTAACTATTTTTAAGAATTAGGAATTTGTAGATAGATTGACCAAAAAATGAATTTTTCATGAGAATACCTACAGATGTTATTTAGTATGAAATAGGAGTAAATGGTTACTTGCCTTGTTTAAATGGAACCACAGAAGGATCATCATTTAGAAGTTTTTACTGAAACGTGATGTTTTCATATGCTCATTGCAGGTACGTCGACACTTTCAACCAAGGTGGCGGGAATCCAACCAAGTCACCTTCCGTCAATTCCACTAAACCCGTCCCAAAAACAAATCCAAAGTTCTTCGTCCCCATGGCCGAACCCTCAGCTGAACAGCCAGCAGATCCTTTTCAGCAAAATATACAACAAACCACAGTTGATGATAATCATCCGCCAACTTCAGCACATAACTATTTCCAACCTCCTACATATCAATCTTCCATTCCAAGATTTGCAAGCATGGACAATATCACAAAAGGGGGAATGCCCTCATTTCCTAGTACCTCCGGTTCACCTCACTCACGACGAACAGCTTCATGGGCTGGAAGCACGGATGAACGTTTCTCTGTTTCAAATAGTGAAATGAAACCACATGGTGAGGTTTTAGGTATGCATCCAAAGTCGTTCCTTGCGCCGGTGACTAATAGTGATTCTTCTAGTGATGATTTTAATGAGGTTGAACTTTAAAAGCATAATCACTTGTTTGGTAAAATGCAATTTGGGTAGTGGTGTATAGATGTAGGTTTTTTGCTTAAAATGTGGTTATTTGATGATATGGAGAACCAAAAGGTGCCATTGTATAGTTTACTTGTGCGTTTATTTCACGGAAATATACCTCCCATCAAGATGTTTATAATAAGCTGCTGGAGGTTGAGATATATACATTGTACCGAATGTTCAAATAATCTAGCACGTAGTAGATTCTGTTATTTTGCCCAATACTTGCAAAGGAACGATCAAAAGTCATAGTTCGTCTTCTTACCCGAGGTGCTATGCGCTTGAGTTGGGCAACAACTTAAAACATGTCTGAGTCAAAATGAGCAATTTTAGTACTCCGTATTTGATACAGGGTCAACGTCATGTTGCTTGTTTTGTTCCAAAAATGTACTTTTCTGAAAAGACTTTTTAACAAGAACGAAAGATGAAGGTTACTTTTTACGAAATGCATGAAAAGAAACTGTTGATAACAAAAGTTTATGTGACTTTTTCTATAAAGAGTCTCGCGGATGACGCCCTGTTTACTCAAGATATGTTTTACGTATTGATTAGGAGGTGTGGATTGATCGTATGTTCGGTTTTCCGTTATTGATGTGTAAGGAAGATGATAATCTCGTAGCCAGAGTAATGCTCACAAAAATCAACCATGAAGTGTGTGTTTGCGAATGTCATGAAATGTTTATGATATCAACTTGTGAAAATGATTAGTGACCATCTCTATTTATATTAGAAGAGGGCCGGCCCTAGGGTTTGGCTCATCATATGACAAGTTTCGATCATCCGTTAAGAAGACAAGAATAATGCGTATCGACACCTCATTGGTCCATGCCTTGCCATGTGATCGTGTATACTTGTCCTTTCCGCCATAATCTTGGCGTCTGGCCACTCAAGGCATGAAACGTGTGTAAGGAAAACGGGCTTGTGGAGACCGCTAACGGTTACGCGTCTTATCTAGGTCGGACGCTGCATGGATGACTGTGATCCAAGCTTACGTTCAGCCTGGAGGCACCAAAAGCTTTGCCTTTGAGTTAGTGATATTAAAGGTTAAGCCCGGTTATTTTAAAATGTGATGGACCCGATGTTTGTATTTGTCCCAATCTAATTGGGCTGAACAATACATACGCTATCATTTCTCTTACACAATCTGTTAGTTGAGAATATTAAGAGGCTGTTTGTTTACTTTTTTCATTAAGTCATTTTAATTAACAAATGACTTAATATATTGCAGATAACTTCTTTTTTATTACTTAATATTTTAAGTCATCTTTTTTCTATTAAGTAAAAAAAAAAAAAAAAAAAAAAAAAAACTATATGACTTAATTAATTCAGTTTTTTTCATATTAAGTCAATTAAGTCGATATCAAACACCCCCTAACTCACGCGAGTACCGATAGGCAAAATACCTGTTGATATAGAAAATAAAAGTACTTAACAACCAAATTCTTATTTCTTACTTAAAATATTCTTAATTGATATTAGTTTCAGCAAGCAACGAGTTTATTTGTTGAGCAAATGTCCCATGCTACTATTTTCTTTAGGGAAGGAATTCTTGCGCAATTTACTCTTATGCATTGGAATGCTCGGTCAACAAAGGATCACTGGACATCAAGTCTCTGCAAGATTAGAAAGATATAATGAGATTTAAAAAAAAAAAAAAAAAAAAAAAAAAAACTGTGATTCTACTCCCTCCCCAAAATATAATAAATAAATAATAAAGCCTAATTAAAGTGAGGTTGTGGAATAAAAACCTCTGAAAAATTTGTGATCGAAAAAAGTTCTTCAATATTTATATGTGTCAAAGATAGCGGAAAAAAACAAAAAATTCAAAAATTTATTGCTCGGATCGGTTATAACTATTGATTGAATTAATTATAACTAGCAGATTACTCGCATGTTGCGGCAACATGTACCCTAAAATTTGAAATTTTTGAGGAGAATTTCATGTCGGAGCAACTTTAACTCTTTAACCCGTAACAATGTTTTTCATATACAATTTTCATGTTAATAGCTTGGTTTGTAGTTTGTACCATGTAGTATATTAATTGTATTTTTAAATGAGTGTGTGTATTAAAAGTAACATTAATTGAATATGTTGTATATATGTATTGATGCATTAAATAATTGTAAACATTGCTTAAGAACTTCTAATGTTTAAAATCTATTAAAAAAAAAAAAAAAAAAAAAAAAAGATTGTCTAAAATGCTTTATAAGTAGTCTAGATTATTGACTGAATTGGTTTTCTTCTTAAATGTTAGTACTAGTTTTGTTTTTCAATATTGAAAGGTATTATAGCAAATTTGTAGCCAAAGAATTGTATATAAGCACAATATTGAGCCTTATGACACCCTAAATTAAAAGGCTAGAACACAAGGGTTAGTGACCGGTTCGCCAGGTTAACAAGTAATGTATAACCTTAACTTAGTGGTATCTTGACATATAAAGAGGTTGAAGTTAATTATTTGGTGTTTATACATTAACTTAGTGGTATCTTGACATATAAAGAGGTTGAAGTTAATTATTTGCTGAACTTGCCTGTCACTTTGGCTGAAAAGTATTAGAGAGAGATGCTGCTGGGGAGAGAGGCGGTTCAATTGCCGTAGAAGGTATACACATAAGCCCATACTGCCAAATAGTTCACATTCAACATAATTAGAAAATCATAATATATATTGCGCTAATACAAATTCATTTAGAACAGTGATCAGATCAAATGTTGGCTCAGGAGCGAGGGAGTGTGTTGTTCCTTTGTTGGTTTACATTGATTTAACAAAGTTAACTAATCCACTTTCATGTTTAATAATTAAGTTTAAAACTTAAAACACGATATATAAACGAGTAAGTACACACTAAGATTTTTTCAATATTTAAATTCTTATTGGCAGTAAATCAAAGAATTTACACTAAAAATTGTTTGCGAAGTAACAATCTAAGTTGAATAGCAATGTTTGATGATCTCCTCACTAAACTTAAACATAAACCAAAGTTAATTTTAAGTAAGAACTATGTTAAACCAATTGAATATACTCAAGGACTTCATTTAATTATTAGGATACTTTTATTCAAATCATAGTCGAAGATCATTGGGCACTGAATTGAACAATGGAGTGAATAATGGACGATGATTTAGTTCCATTAATATATGCTTACCTCCCAAAACATTGGGATAAGAGTATCCAAACGATAGCACTGGTCCAACTTGATTCCTTATATGCTATCCACACCTGAAAAGCAACAGTACATTGCATATTATTGTTGTGGAGATTAAGATGTATTATAGTACTTAGAGTAGCAAAAATTGAAGACTGGAAACATACTGAGAAAACGACAACTTCGATCTGGATGTCAATTAGCGACGTCCGCATGCAGCTGTGAGAATTTATTAAAGTCAAACTTACATTGTGTTATGAAGTAGAACAATAAGTATAAATTGCTGATACAAATGTCAAAGGGAAATCTTCTAGCTATCCAAACAACCATATAGCCAAAGGGTTATTTCATAATTGCCCATAAAGAAAGGAAATTACGGTGTGAGCACTTGTGCGTGGAATGGAGATCCATCAATGATAATGGCGTGTGTTAGAAATCCCAGCATGAAACATCCTAGTGCTGCAACGATTACTTTTGCTATAACAAGAGAATGTCTTCTCGTGTGTCCCACGACATCCCTACATACTCAATATATAAAAATTAAATTAGAAGCTTGCTAGTATATATCTTGGCATATATTTTCATGACAATGATAGCATAATAGCAAATAGAAAAGAGATATGCTCTTTTATATGTGCAACAAGTCAGTGAAAACTCAAATACTATACATGCCGTCGAACACCCCAAGTCCCCAAAGTTTCCAAGCACAAAATGTGAAGGACCTGGTATGTATGTTGGAGGGTTAAGTGCCTTTTGCCTTACCCTTTTTGATGTCTTGCCAGCACAAAAAACACGGGATTTTTTGAAGATTCTTCAGGTGACAATTTGAAGAACTGCATAGTGATGTATCCGCATGAAATTATGCTGCACAAAATGAAAAATTGATTGTAACACCATCACAGCAAGATAAGTTGCAATTTGCATAATATATTGACTTAGTGGGAAGTACCTGTTAGACATTGAATAAACCCGTCGGTATGATTTTATTATTGACCATTATTATTTATAATGGTGAAATCCCTAGATACCCTAAACCCACAAACCGAGCTTGGGCCTATTTATCCTCTAATAGTACTTAGTCTCATAATTAGAACAAAGTTATCATTTGGTAAGTAGTTCCGATCGAAACTTAATAGATTGTGCATTAACCCAAAACCAAATGTAATGCTCTTAAGAGACTGGAAAAATGACTCCTAACATGGTACAGTACTAATAAACAGATAAAATTACCTTCCGAACCAAAACATTGCAACTGAAAACAAAAGTGTCTTGATCCAGCTTGATTCCTTGTAGAAAAACCAAGTCTAAAATAACAAGTATACAACCACATATCAGTCCAATTGATTAAAAGAGACATGAGCATATATTGTAAACCAATTATTTCTCTCCTCTAGTTATCAGTAGTAGTTGATAGATTGAATAAATACTGAAAATCGAGCCTAAAAACCAAAGATTCACATGGTGTTTAATAAACATATGGTTTTGCATATATACATACTGTATATGACTTAGGTGCAATGATTAGATTTCAAATCAACAACTTGCGTGTTGCAAATGAGACGAACTTTCGTACCGCTACTAAGACGATATATACGCAAAAATCAGTCACAGCTGTGTTCGTCCACCTGTGACAAATTTGAAAACAAATCAAACTTACACTAAAAAAAGTCAAATTCTACATGATTATTTTTACACGTCTTATATAAAGAGACGTACTTTTATACATTTATACACTATAAGATGCGTTAAAAATGAATACAATTACAAACGTAACTAGTTAATGGCTATGGTTAAAAACGTGTAAAATTATAGAGTTGTGCTGTAATAATAAGTGTGACAAATTTTCCTACACATATAAGTGTATCCAAATGTTTATGGTTAAAAGCATGAAAATAATTTTTAAATGTTCACACCTAGAAGTGTGACAAAATTGCAAAAAATATTTTCAATAAAAAGTGTGGAATTATTTGTGACACATAGCTTTATTGTAATTGTACACATTTATATATGTGAATTATATTTTTAAATATTTGTAACACCTATAAATATAGCAAAATTATGATCCATAAAAAAAATAAGTAAAAATAAAATAAAAATAAAAAATCCACACTTAACCATACCGTAGCGAAATAAGTGTGGAGAATTAAACTATTTTTGGTAGTGGTGTATAAACATGATTTTATCCATGGTTATAGGAATGTGAAATACTTACACACTTATCAATGTTTAGTAACAAACAATCACATTATTTAAAAAGGGTCACGTTTCAAAGCATGTAACAATTGTTTATAAAAAAAGAAGATAAAAGACAAATAGAGAGTGAACTATATGATTTCTACAAACTTGTAAGTATGAAGAGTATTTTAGGTGATTTGTTTGGCAATATGATTTTTACACGCTTGTGAGTGTGAATAATAATATTATTCTTCCACACTAATAATTAATAATGTATACTTTAGATTTTTTTTGTCCACTCTTCTTCATGTGAACATTTAACTATTTTGTTCATATTTGCAAATGTTAAATATTGTTTAGCTGAAAAATGTGTAGAGATTGAGTATTTGTTGTAGGGATAGTAAAAACGAAATAGTTACTTCTTACACTAATAACAATACAAAGACATGCATATACATATAATATAGTAAGCTTCTAATTACCAAGCCTTTGGGTCAAGACAAGATCTGTAGCAATCCATGACAAATAAGTAAACGATCGCAGCTAAAATTACACATGTCAGTACGCTGAACAACTGTCACACCCCCAGATTTGGGTCGCAGCGGAATGGAACCCGAGGGCGCAACTTTCATGGCAATCAAAGTACAAGGAAATAAAGAATGACCTCTAAGTGAGTCATTTTAAAACAAGCGTTTGGTTTAACATAAAGTTTTACAAAACATCAGAGTTCACGTTCAAAACACAAAATCAAACGCCAAGTAAAGTAAAGACATCTTCATCATGATGTGCATCCATAACGTGCCTCTAGCGTGGTCCATACATACTTATGCAAACTTCATTTAGTTACCTGAAAATACACGCTAAAACGTCAACATAATTGTTGGTGAGTTCATAGGTTTAAGTAAACAAGTATTTAGCGGAACACAAGATTTTTAGTGGAGATAACCATTATAACAAATACAATGTTAACTCAGAAATAAAATACAATGCCATAAGCTCATGACCCCGAAGCTCGACGTAATCACATGAAATCAATCATAATAATGCCCCTAGTAAGTGTTTGCCAGACACTCGGAAATAATCCGAATGATATGCGTCCGTTTAACAGGTTGGCGCGACCAACTCGGACGGGGTGTCAACCCAAATAGATCTATCCACAGCATTCGCGCTTACACGCATGTAATTAACGGTTCATGATAAAGGGGACTTTAGTGGCAGTAATCGGTAACTCAGGCAATGTAACAGTTTTATACTCATGTCCGCAATAAAGTAAAGCGATGTATTTCCACCCCAAGTATTTGAAATCAAGTATTAAAAGTGTACAAGTGGGGCTATGACTCACCTTAGCAAAAGCAAATCCGATAGACAATGTAGTAGGAAATAAGGTCCGGTAACTCTAAACGCAACCTAGATAGTACATATGTCTTAGATTCGAAAACAAGGTTAAGCATGCAAGTCATACACTATATTATCACTGGTACATGTTGTTGAAATTTCTATTGCTAAAAATGTAGATAATCAAAGTAATCTCGTATTTAAGTCACCCACCATTTTAGAAAACGTAACTTGTAAATCTCACGACCAAATATTAGTCGTCTTGTAAATATATATTTTGAAAAAAATCTCTAACGTACCTAATAAGTATACGTAATGTTCTACCATTTTTATTTACGTCATTTTAGCCAATTTACACTCTAAAATGTCCAAAAACTCATTGTAATGTTTTCCATCAGCTTTTATTATTTGAACCAAAGCTGTCAAAATTTACATGTTTCGTCATAACTTTCCTAGGCCATAACTTTTGCGTCGTAGCTCCGTTTTTCAAGTTCTTTATATTCCCGCGAAGGTATTCAAGTATACTTTAGGTTTTTCAAGGTCTCGGCTAGTCTAGATGTCATTTAACCTCAGTTTTTCCTAGCTCAAAAATCTGGACAGAAACTATTTTTCAGAAAATGTAGTTTTCGTCGTAAATTTTGAAAATAGCATATCTTTTTCGTTATAAGGCCGTTTCAACCCATTCAAGCGGCTATGTTTTCATTATTAAGTCTATTTTCTATATTTCAAGTCCAATATGGCCAACCAAGTACTGATTTTCCACAGGGGGTCGAAAAGGGACAGGTTCCTCATAATAATGTCAAGTTATTTTCCTAGTATTTTCTTGGCTACAATATTTTACCAACAACTCCAATCCTTGTCCTAGGTCATCCCTCAACTAGAAAAATAGTGATCTAAACATAAACTTAACAATATTCAAGATCCATGTACAAGATCATCCAAGTATTTAAAACTTCAAATCTACTAACATATATGTATATATAAAGTTTTCATCATCTTCTTGTAAAGATTTTTACTAGTAATTTTCTTGTGATCAAAACTTGTTCAAAGCATATTTTCTTGTCAAGAGATCAAGGTGGATGTAAAGTTTTATCAACATGTACCAAGTGATACTAAGTATATATACTAGACAAGCACTAAAATCATGTAAAATCATGAAGTATTAGTAGTGAAAAAGAAAAGATTACTTACAAAGGTGATTAGTGAGATGAGGGTTGTAAAACACTAATGTAACCCCAAGATTAGTACTCCAAACCCTTGTTAAACTATCCTAAGTACTCTTGAAAGTGCCAAACAAGCTCTCCTTCTTCCTTGCTCCTTAGGGTGGATCGAATGGGATGTAAGAGTGGGAGATAAGTGTGTTTTCTTTTTAACTAAAATGAAGAACTTGTTTTAGGTGTACGTATATATAGCCCTATGGTCAAAGGTGGTCAAAAATATCTTTGCATGGTCCTTGTGGTCTTGCCGAATTTTAAGGAAAAAGGAGGGGGCAAATGGGTTGCTCTAGCCACCAAAATTAATTGCATGTCTCACCTAATAACAAGTTTGAAATTTTAATAGATTTTGTTGTGCTAGTTTTATACATTGTAGGGGGGGGGGCGGCTCATATGTCTAGGATAGGAAGAAAATGGTTTTTATTTGTATAAAATGTATATATTGAATGTATTGGGTAGTAAAAATATGTATTGGGTATTAGTTTGGTAGTTAACGGAAGTTATACGTAATTAAACGTAAGATATAAAGAATTTATCTTGGACATCGAAAAATATTTTTAGGACTTTGGTAATAGTTTTGGAAGTATAAAAATACCCTAAAAATAATTGTTGAGAAAGTCGGGTATGTCAAGTGTTACATTCTTGAATAAAAATTAACGTTATGTAGGATTTAAAAACCGTAAGTATTTAAAGAATAGAAATTCGTTTTATAGAATAAAATGGTGAACTGGGGAAGGAGCAAGGTACCGGAGCGTTGTGGACTAAAATTAACCTAAGTCCTAGAGTACTTAGAATTTAATTAGAAATTCGCGTCGATTCAAGTAAAAGTCTCATGTAAAAATGTTTCAAATCAAACGTCAAGAATTTAAATTCTAGTTTAGAAATTAGTATTGACCTGGGAAATAGCGGGTTGTGACATTCTACCCCCCTAAAAAGGGAATCTCGTCCGCGAGATTCAGTCAGCGTTGGTCATTGGAGTGTTTTTGGTGAAGAGGTGGGGGTACTTCTGACGAATCTGGTCTTCTCGTTCCCAAGTGAACTCAGGACCTCGCTGAGAATTCCAGCGAACTTTGACGATAGGAATTCGGCTATGTTTCAACTGTTTGACATCACGGTCCATAATCTCGACCGGTTCTTCGATAAAGTTAAGCTTGTCATCAAGCTGAATCTCTTCTAGCGGAATGATGAGGGATTCGTCGGCTAAGTACTTCTTGAGATTAGAAACATGAAATGTATTATGCACACTGCTGAGCTCCGGCGGAAGCTCAAGTCTGTAGGCCACTGGACCGACTCTAGCTAGAATCTTGAATGGTCCAATGAACCTGGGGCTTAACTTCCCGCGTTTTCCAAATCGTATAACGCCTTTCCAAGGCGATACCTTTAACATTACCATGTCGCCAACATTGAACTCCAAAGGCTTACGTCTCACATCGGCGTAACTCTTTTGACGATCTCTAGCAGCCTTTAATCTGTTCCGAATCTGAAAAATCTTCTCGGTCGTTTCGTGGACAATGTCCGGACCGGTGAGTTGAGCATCTCCGACTTCGGCCCAACAGATAGGTGATCGACATTTTCTACCGTATAATGCTTCGAATGGAGCGGCCTTTATGCTCGTGTGATAACTATTGTTGTAGGAAAACTCGATCAATGGCAAATGATCATCCCAACTATTCCCGAAATCGATCACACAGGCACGAAGCATGTCTTCTAGTGTTTGGATGGTTCTCTCACTCTGACCATCGGTTTGCGGATGATAGGCCGTGCTCATGTCAAGACGGGATCCAAAGGAATCATTAAGTAATTCCCAAAATCTTGAAGTGAATCGACTATCTCGATCTGAAATAATCGAAACAGGTACACCATGCCTAGATACAATCTCCTTGATGTAAATTCTGGCTAACTTCTCCATCTTATAGGTTTCCTTAATAGGTATGAAATGAGCTGACTTGGTGAGACGATCCACGATCACCCAAATTGCATCGTGACCGCTCGGAGTTTTAGGAAGTTTAGTGATGAAATCCATGGTGATACGCTCCCATTTCCATTGTGGAAGCTCGGGTTGTTGTAGTAAACCCGACGGTTTCTGGTATTCGGCCTTAACCTTGGAACAAGTAAGACATTTGCTGACATAAGTGGCAATGTCAGCCTTCATGTTCGGCCACCAATAAAGCTTCTTAAGGTCTTGATACATCTTATCGGAACCTGGGTGTATGGAATACTTTGACTTGTGGGATTCGTGCATGATCAAATCTCGCAAACCACCAAAATGTGGTATCCAACTTCTTTCTTTTAAACATAGCGTCCCATCTTCTCTTTTTGTAAAGCCATTCTTACTCTCTGGCATACCGTAGATATTTTCCTTAGGTCGATTTCCTGCTTTAAGGGCTTCAGTCTGGGCCTCAAGAATTTTGGATGGGAGTGGTGAACAAATTGTCATGCCCAGTGATCTTACTCTTAAAGGTTTAAGTCGCTCCTTTCTACTAAGAGCATCTGCTACAACATTTGCTTTGCCTGGGTGGTATCGAATTTCACAATCATAATCGCTGAGCAACTCTAACCAACGACGTTGCCTCATATTAAGCTCTTTCTGATCTAAGATATGTTGGAGACTTTTGTGATCCGTGTACACCGTACACTTAGTGCCATAGAGATAATGTCTCCAAATCTTTAGTGCAAAGACAACTGCTCCTAACTCCAAGTCATGAGTGGTATAATTCTTCTCATGCACTTTAAGTTGTCGAGAAGCGTAAGCTATGACTTTTTCTTTCTGCATTAATACAGCTCCAAGCCCTTTGTACGAAGCATCACAATAGACTACAAAATTTTCCATTCCTTCGGGCAATGCCAAAATCGGCGCACTACAAAGTTTTTGTTTCAACAACTGGAAGGCGAATTCTTGTTTCTCTCCCCATTCGTACTTCTGGTTCTTCTGTGTCAATTTGGTCAAAGGACTAGCTATCTTAGAGAAACCTTCGATGAATCTTCTATAATACCCAGCAAGACCTAGAAATTGGCGAATCTCGGTGGGAGTCTTAGGGGTTTCCCAATCTTTGATAGCCTCGATCTTAGCGGGATCGACATGCAGTCCTTGACTATCAATTACGTGTCCTAGAAATTGTACTTTCCGAATCCAAAAATCACACTTGGAAAACTTCGCATACAACTTCTCATTCTTGAGCAATTTTAAAATAGCCTTGAGGTGTTCTTCATGCTCTTCTTTGCTTTTAGAGTAGATTAGTATGTCGTCAATGAACACAATTACAAATTTGTCCAAATACGGCTTGCACACGCGATTCATGAGATCCATAAATACTGCCGGCGCATTAGTTAATCCAAACGGCATCACTTGGAACTCGTAGTGACCATAACGAGTCCTGAAGGCCGTCTTCGGGATATCTTCTTCCCGAACTCTAAGCTGATGATAACCCGACCTCAAATCAATCTTTGAGTAAAATTTTGAGCCTTGCAACTGATCGAACAAATCATCGATTCTTGGAAGTGGGTAACGGTTCTTCACTGTTAACTTGTTTAGCTCACGATAATCTATACACATTCGGAAAGACCCATCCTTCTTCTTTACAAATAAAACAGGTGCTCCCCAAGGCGAGGAACTTGGTCTGATGAATCCCTTGTCTAATAGTTCTTGTAACTGATTAGACAACTCTTGCAACTCAGATGGTGCTAGTCGGTAGGGTGCTCTAGCTACTGATGCAGCTCCAGGAATCAAATCAATCCGAAACTCAACTTGTCGGGTAGGTGGTAATCCCGGCAATTCCTCGGGAAAGACCTCCGGGAAATCTCGGACAATTGGTACATCTTCCAATCGTTTCTCATCCGATTTCTTTTCGGTTATGTGTGCTAGAAAAGCATAACATCCTTTCTTTATGTACTTTTCGGTCTTAATACAAGATATGATACTCAATCGAGTTCCACTTCGTTCACCACGAATAACCAAGGTTTCACCATTATAAGGAAGATGAACAACCTTTTCATTGCAAATAATTCTTGCGTGATGTTTGGATAGCCAATCCATTCCAATTATGACGTCAAAACTACCAAGTTCAACAGGGATAAGGTCGATATGAAACGGATGGTTTAGGAAGTTAAAGGTACAACCGCGGATTATGGTGTCAGAGTCAACTACATCACCGTTAGCTAATTCAATTCTATAGATAGTGTCTAGAGTGGTTGGTGTGATGTTAAGTAAAGGAGCAAAAGTAGTAGACACAAAACTTCTATCGGCACCCGAATCAAATAAAACTGAAGCATAATGATTATTGAGAAGGAACGTACCCGTAACAACGTTCGGGTCCTCTCTAGCTTCCCTTCCTCGGAGATTGTAGACTCTTCCCCGAGCTCCATTATTCTGAGTCTCCGCACCCTTGTTCTTATCCTTTGGGCAATTATTCTTGTAATGTCCCGTTTCTCCGCATCCGAAACATGTACCAGGAATCCTCTGATTTGTTGCGGGAGTAGGAATTCTGCAGTCCTTGGTCATGTGACCCATCTTTTTGCAGTTACCACATATTGGAGGGCATGGACCTGGATTGTGGTGACGTTGGCAATTGTCACATTTAGGAAGAGTTCCGCCATATCCCTTTTTCTCAGCTGGGCCTGTTGCATAAGCCTTAACCACTTCTTGTTTCTTGTTTGGTTGTGGTGTAGCATTTCCTCCCTGAGTTGTATTCCATTTCCTCTTGTTGTTTCGATTGTTGTAGCGATTGTTGTAGTTGTTGCGGTTACTAGTATTGCCATCTCGAGCAGCCCTTGCTCGAACAACTTGGTCCATTAAATTGTGAGACATTCGAATTGCCTCATCCAGAGTACTTGGCTTAGAAGATGTGACATTTCCCTGAATATTAGGCGGAAGTCCCCAGATGTACCTTTCAATCCTTTTCCGTGTAGTGGAAACCATCTCAGGACAAAGAGTAGACAATTCATGGTGTCGCTTAGTATAAGCAGCAATGTCAACTCCTTTCACAGCTAAGTTCCAAAATTCAACTTCCATCTTTTGAACTTCATTTCTTGGACAATACTCAGCCATCATCATTTCCTTAAAATCAGCCCATGGTGTTTCAAAAGCAGTATCAATTCCCACTGATTGGGCATAAGAATTCCACCACGATAAGGCACCGTCCAGCAAGGTACCTGTAGCATATGCCACCTTACAGTCCTCTGCGCACTTACTCGTACGAAAAACCGATTCCAACTTCTCGAACCATCTTACCAAACCAACGGCTCCTTCAGTGCCACTAAAAGTCTGTGGCTTGCAAGCCGAAAATTCCCTGTAAGTACATCCACGAGCTGCAGGTTCAACTCTAGTCGCAATTCCACTAGCTTCCCCGCCATTGCCACTGTTGCGATTAGTTTCGTATTCAGCCATAGCAGCAGCAACTTGTTCAGCAACTCGTTGAGCAACAAGTCGATCAATGGCTGCGGCACTCATGTTTTGTTTCTTTGGTGGCATTGTTCTTCTAATCACAAGAAATAACAATGGTTAGTGTCCATAAGTAACAAAAGTCATCACAAGCATATACATATAGCCATGACGTATACAAACCACAATAGGAGCAACCACAAGGATAGAAGTAATTCATAACAAGAATGAATCACGATGGGAACAACAATCAACCATAATAAATCACCATAGCCATAATATATTCACATCATGAGTAGATACAACCATGAAAATGATAGAAATATATTGCGACAAGGATAAATCATGATAAAAGTATACTGTGATAAGAGTCAACCATAGACATAATCCTAATATGCGTAGATCAACCACAACACATCCGAATAATACATGGAAAATCTCGGCTAACATAGGCCGATATCATCATATAGCATCATACCATAAGTCTACATAACTTGTTACGGTTTTGTACAACATACAAAATATCACAAGCGTCTTTAGTTATGCCACACACCCCGTGGCTAGGATATGGATACAAAGCTACATAAGATACTAGTCTAGTCTAGCTACCACCTAGTGGAACACCCAAGCGACTCTGGAGCTCTCTAATCTGCCTGGTCAAGCTAGCTATGATGTCATCTGTCAGTCCCTGACGTGTCTGAGAATCCTCAACAGTCTGCTCCAAAGTGGTAATCCGAGTACGACTCAAGAGCTGCTGATCTGTGAGACGTCCCCTCATGTGACGCTCATGCTGGATACTCTCACGAAGCTCTAAGATTTCATCTCTCCTGCGAGCATCTCGCTCCTCCAACTCAACAATACGTGCCGTAGCAATCTCTAGTCGGTCTCTAAGTGCCTCTCGTTCATCATGGGCATCTGCAGCTGAGGAATACTGATCCTCCTGATGCTGTGCGAGCTGACCCTGTAAATCTGCAACCTGCTCAAGAGTCTGGTCCAGAGTAGTCCCTAATCCAGCGACAGTCTGTTGGATGTCACCTCGACCATCCAACAAGAGTGCAACATCCCCCTCTAAGTCGTAGATACGACCCAAAGGGAAATCATGGAGACGATCACAGACTCGGTCAAGTCGGTCCTCATGACGAACCAACCTAGCAATCAATAGAGGGATAGTATGATGAATAGGCTCTCGAGTGACCGGAAGGACCCGGGCACCAGCCATAGATGAGCTCTCACCTAACTCATAGGTACTAGGTGTACCCTCCTCATACCTCCAATCACTAAGAGTATCTGGAATGAATGACCACATGCGCGCGTCGACTCTACGACGTGCCTTGGGTCGATCAGATGCCTCAGCAGCAGCCTGGACGTAAGGGTCCGATGGTGAGGGTAGTATGGTGAAAGACCTCTTACGAGGCGGTAGAACAGTGTCTGGAATAGCTCCGGATGATGGTGGTAGTGGAACAGTAGTAGTCTGACGATAGGTGAAGACTGGTGGTGTAACATAAGAAGGTAACATATATGGAGGTGGTCGGAAGGATGAAGCAGGTAATGGTGCAACATCATCAGGTGATAGCCACTGCTGAGTCTCTAGGTACTGGTCATATGTCAGTGGTCCGTAGACAGGAGATGGTGATGGGACAGCTGTAGTCTGAGGGGTAGTAGAGAAAGGTAATGGTAATGAAGATGGTGTAATCGATGGTGATGGGAGAGTAGAGGTAACTGGTACTGATGGTGGAGTAGGTGCAGTCTCGTCATCCTCAAATGGCTCAGTCTCTGCGGAGACGTCGCCAGAGGGTGTGAGGGATGGAATAGCAGGTGATACTGGAACGGTAGGGGATGATGAGGTATCCTCAATGTCCGAGTCTGAGGGAATGATAATGGGATTAGTGGATGAGGACATGTCGCTGTGACCAGGTCAATAATAAAAAAAAAATACATACGTATGAGTATAAGTATAATATAAGTATAAGTATAAGTAACTTGTATAAAATGAGTAAATGAAAGCATGTATAGTAATCGCCTACGCACATCATGATGTAGTGAAGTGTCGTGACCTAGTGGTTATAGTCTAGGGTCAATGATGCATCCTAGTTCTCTATAACCTTGGCTCTGGTACCAATCTGTCACACCCCCAGATTTGGGTCGCAGCGGAATGGAACCCGAGGGCGCAACTTTCATGGCAATCAAAGTACAAGGAAATAAAGAATGACCTCTAAGTGAGTCATTTTAAAACAAGCGTTTGGTTTAACATAAAGTTTTACAAAACATCAGAGTTCACGTTCAAAACACAAAATCAAACGCCAAGTAAAGTAAAGACATCTTCATCATGATGTGCATCCATAACGTGCCTCTAGCGTGGTCCATACATACTTATGCAAACTTCATTTAGTTACCTGAAAATACACGCTAAAACGTCAACATAATTGTTGGTGAGTTCATAGGTTTAAGTAAACAAGTATTTAGCGGAACACAAGATTTTTAGTGGAGATAACCATTATAACAAATACAATGTTAACTCAGAAATAAAATACAATGCCATAAGCTCATGACCCCGAAGCTCGACGTAATCACATGAAATCAATCATAATAATGCCCCTAGTAAGTGTTTGCCAGACACTCGGAAATAATCCGAATGATATGCGTCCGTTTAACAGGTTGGCGCGACCAACTCGGACGGGGTGTCAACCCAAATAGATCTATCCACAGCATTCGCGCTTACACGCATGTAATTAACGGTTCATGATAAAGGGGACTTTAGTGGCAGTAATCGGTAACTCAGGCAATGTAACAGTTTTATACTCATGTCCGCAATAAAGTAAAGCGATGTATTTCCACCCCAAGTATTTGAAATCAAGTATTAAAAGTGTACAAGTGGGGCTATGACTCACCTTAGCAAAAGCAAATCCGATAGACAATGTAGTAGGAAATAAGGTCCGGTAACTCTAAACGCAACCTAGATAGTACATATGTCTTAGATTCGAAAACAAGGTTAAGCATGCAAGTCATACACTATATTATCACTGGTACATGTTGTTGAAATTTCTATTGCTAAAAATGTAGATAATCAAAGTAATCTCGTATTTAAGTCACCCACCATTTTAGAAAACGTAACTTGTAAATCTCACGACCAAATATTAGTCGTCTTGTAAATATATATTTTGAAAAAAATCTCTAACGTACCTAATAAGTATACGTAATGTTCTACCATTTTTATTTACGTCATTTTAGCCAATTTACACTCTAAAATGTCCAAAAACTCATTGTAATGTTTTCCATCAGCTTTTATTATTTGAACCAAAGCTGTCAAAATTTACATGTTTCGTCATAACTTTCCTAGGCCATAACTTTTGCGTCGTAGCTCCGTTTTTCAAGTTCTTTATATTCCCGCGAAGGTATTCAAGTATACTTTAGGTTTTTCAAGGTCTCGGCTAGTCTAGATGTCATTTAACCTCAGTTTTTCCTAGCTCAAAAATCTGGACAGAAACTATTTTTCAGAAAATGTAGTTTTCGTCGTAAATTTTGAAAATAGCATATCTTTTTCGTTATAAGGCCGTTTCAACCCATTCAAGCGGCTATGTTTTCATTATTAAGTCTATTTTCTATATTTCAAGTCCAATATGGCCAACCAAGTACTGATTTTCCACAGGGGGTCGAAAAGGGACAGGTTCCTCATAATAATGTCAAGTTATTTTCCTAGTATTTTCTTGGCTACAATATTTTACCAACAACTCCAATCCTTGTCCTAGGTCATCCCTCAACTAGAAAAATAGTGATCTAAACATAAACTTAACAATATTCAAGATCCATGTACAAGATCATCCAAGTATTTAAAACTTCAAATCTACTAACATATATGTATATATAAAGTTTTCATCATCTTCTTGTAAAGATTTTTACTAGTAATTTTCTTGTGATCAAAACTTGTTCAAAGCATATTTTCTTGTCAAGAGATCAAGGTGGATGTAAAGTTTTATCAACATGTACCAAGTGATACTAAGTATATATACTAGACAAGCACTAAAATCATGTAAAATCATGAAGTATTAGTAGTGAAAAAGAAAAGATTACTTACAAAGGTGATTAGTGAGATGAGGGTTGTAAAACACTAATGTAACCCCAAGATTAGTACTCCAAACCCTTGTTAAACTATCCTAAGTACTCTTGAAAGTGCCAAACAAGCTCTCCTTCTTCCTTGCTCCTTAGGGTGGATCGAATGGGATGTAAGAGTGGGAGATAAGTGTGTTTTCTTTTTAACTAAAATGAAGAACTTGTTTTAGGTGTACGTATATATAGCCCTATGGTCAAAGGTGGTCAAAAATATCTTTGCATGGTCCTTGTGGTCTTGCCGAATTTTAAGGAAAAAGGAGGGGGCAAATGGGTTGCTCTAGCCACCAAAATTAATTGCATGTCTCACCTAATAACAAGTTTGAAATTTTAATAGATTTTGTTGTGCTAGTTTTATACATTGTAGGGGGGGGGGCGGCTCATATGTCTAGGATAGGAAGAAAATGGTTTTTATTTGTATAAAATGTATATATTGAATGTATTGGGTAGTAAAAATATGTATTGGGTATTAGTTTGGTAGTTAACGGAAGTTATACGTAATTAAACGTAAGATATAAAGAATTTATCTTGGACATCGAAAAATATTTTTAGGACTTTGGTAATAGTTTTGGAAGTATAAAAATACCCTAAAAATAATTGTTGAGAAAGTCGGGTATGTCAAGTGTTACATTCTTGAATAAAAATTAACGTTATGTAGGATTTAAAAACCGTAAGTATTTAAAGAATAGAAATTCGTTTTATAGAATAAAATGGTGAACTGGGGAAGGAGCAAGGTACCGGAGCGTTGTGGACTAAAATTAACCTAAGTCCTAGAGTACTTAGAATTTAATTAGAAATTCGCGTCGATTCAAGTAAAAGTCTCATGTAAAAATGTTTCAAATCAAACGTCAAGAATTTAAATTCTAGTTTAGAAATTAGTATTGACCTGGGAAATAGCGGGTTGTGACAACAACGCCTTTAGTGCTACAGCCATCGACGCCGCCATTATTGCTCCAAACAGATCGAGTAGTTGTGAACCCGTGATGTTTAACACTTAAAAGAGTAGCAAATCCAAAGCATACTTATAATCAAATTCCATTTCTTCATGGTCCTATTCTTTATTAATTTTTACTGCTCATGCATATCTTATATGCCCATGTTCTTTCTTATAAAATGTATTAAGATTTGATTGGTATTATTTAAGTTATTAATTCAATGACTTTGCCCATGCTTTCCCGTTAAACAAAAATCAAGTTGCTAGTGTACAGTGAAACAACCCTCGCTTTGTTTTATACTACACGCCATAATACCATTTTTATTTATTTAAAAGCTAACAAGACATCCTTATATTTAATTACACGTGTATATCTATAATAATATTATCGAAAGCCCACAAGCTTTGACTAAACTAATATAAAAGTTTTAATCAAGCCATTATAACAAATCTCAGGATGTGTTTGTGATACGCCTGGGCCCGAGCCCATGGCTTATTTAGAACTTAGAGTTTTACCCTACTTTGTCTTATAAATACTCTTGTAGTCATTTACTACGTATTATAAATCAATCAAAGTTTAAGATCAATAAATCTCTAGTTCTTCTCTCTATTTTTTTAAGGAGCTCGCACACGCTAAAAGTGGTGCCCTATCCCGATACAACCCCTAACCGGGTAGTATCAATTGGTGCTTTCATTGAAAGCTCTCGTTGAGAGGGTTTTTGATTAGGGCTCCAATCTTCCCATAAAAAAAAAGAATAGTACTGTTCATCGAACACTGTTTATCAGTACTATTCATTCTGGAGTACTGTTCATTGATCACTATTCGCGGGTACTGTTCACGAGTTACTGTTCATCACGAGAACTGTTCATCAGGAAGAAAAAAATTTTCTTCTTCGAGATATTGTTCATGGCATTGGGCAGCAGCGATCGGGACGCACTATCTAAGCTCTTGCAAATGGGTAACGTGGCTGAATATGAGAGTGAGTTTATGGTACTTGCAAATCGAGTAATAGGGATATCTGAATCTTTACTTATATCGTTTTATATCTCCGGACTTAAACTGGATCTACAATTTTTACTCTTACGGTCAAATCCCAAAACTTTAGACGAAGCTTTTTCATTGACCCGTGCGGCGGAAACACGCTTCTCGAACCTAGATATTTGGAAATTTTTGAGGTCCAATCCTTTAACTTTGGGAGAAGACTTCTTCAAAGCTCGTATCACCGAGGTTCGTTTTGAGACAATTGCAAAGGAAAAGAAAGAGTGCATCGTTAAAAAGAAAATAGATGTTATTCTACCATTAGAGGGTGAATTTGCTTCACCTAAGGCTGAAGAGTCATTAAATGCTGATGAGTATATGGGAGTTGAAAAGGTTGTGGGTTGTGGCGAAGCGCTTAAGATTGGCAAGGATGAGTTGAATAGAGTGATATCGTCACTTAAGGATGTAGGTGGTGAATTTGATGGTCGTTTAGATGAAATAAATTTGGATTTAAGCTAGGAATTAACAGACTCTCAATCTTCATATTTTTGGGGACGAATTTCGACGGACAAAAAGAGGCGTTAGACGTAATCTATAGGAGCCGAACTACTGAAAATATATTAGTATATATTAATACGATTCCGGGGATATAAATAACGTAGAAAATAAGCTTATAACGACCAAGATATACACGTTTCAAACCCGACGAAACTCTATTTATTTTGACAGCTTTTACTATAATAGAATTTTTCTAAGTGTTGAACATTATATTTTCAAGTAATGACATTGGAAGCGATATTTCTTAACCGTCGAGGCGCGTACGATCAAAAGTTAAATGAGACAACACCTAGATAATGTTACAAGGTTTTTAAAAACGCCGAGCTTGACCATTAACACTTAACGTACAATATTTTGCGACTAGTTTTGCGAGGCCGTTTTGGTCATATTTTCAAGTAATGAAAAGTGTTATTTTACGACGAAAATACTAGATTTATCGATAAAACACCAAACGAGGATCGTGGAGTACCGTTTCAACGTATTTACATGGAAAGTGGTTATTAACTTAACGAGACGTCAAAAATATATTTTTCGACGATAAACATTATTTTCAAGTTTCACGAGTGGTATCGATAACATACGTATTTGCATGTGTAGCATCATTTCATTTCTTACATTAGACCATTAGGTTGCGGTTAGAGATCGTGCCTCATTTCAGTGTATCCATTTTTGTCATCGTAGCCATCGCACCAGGTGAGTCATAGCCCCTACTTTTTCAACTGTTTTGGTAAAGTCTTTGGGGGAGAATACATGCTCGTTTTACTTAAACGCATTACTCGCTTTACATGGTTGATTACCTGTATTTCATTGGTATATTTGATTACCTGTATTTCATTGGTATGTTTGATTACCTGCATTTCATGGGATTTGTCATCCTTGTTTATATGACCTCATGGTCACCAATTGTTCAAATATGTCAAATGTAATATTGTGGTTTCCCCACTTGGCTGTGATGTCAAACGTAATATTGTGGTTTCCCCACTTGGCTGTGATGTCAAACGTATTGTGGTTTCCCCACTTGGCTGTGATGTCAAACGTAATATTGTGGTTTCCCCACTTGGCTGTGATGTCAAACGTAATATTGCTGTTTTCCTTACTCGACTGATTTATCTATCTGGCGACATTGTCAGGATTGTCAAAACTGTTTATCTGGCGACATTGTCAGGATTGTCATAGTTGTTTACCTGGCGACATTGTCAGACTTATTTCATATGACCTCATTGTCATTATTGTTTACCTGGCGACATTGTCAGCTTTGTCAAAAATTGCTTATATGGCCTCATTGTTAAAATTATTTATATAGCAGTTTTGCCATATTTATCTTTGAATCTAGATACAAGTATTACTTTTGTTCACGTAAACCAAATCATATTTGGCAGTGGGTCGTAAACACACAGGTTACAAGTCTCTTATGGCAGGACTTATAACTGAGTGGATTCACGATGCCTTTGCTGGAAAATCTTCATTCAAATGCATTACATTCTTTTTCACAAGACTCTATGAACTTACCAACCTCGTGTTGACACTTTAGCATGTATTTTCAGGTATTAAGCAATGGCACGCTACAGGAGGTTTTGGCAGGGCATGGCATGGTCATAGAAGACTCTGATTATTCATTTGGGGACCGTTTTAAACTATTTTAAGGGCCTACTTCCGCACTACTTTTAACAATGTAAATTCAATATTTTGATTAAACTATTTTATTCTAAATGATTCAAGTGAAAACCATTTTTGAACTTGCGTTGTAATACCAATTGAGTTATACCCCAGCTACATGTATGCTTCCGCTGGACCCGATTTTGGGGGTGTGACAGATTGGTATCAGAGCTTTGGCTATAGCGAACTAAGTGTTTTTAAAACCTAGACCATAGCTACTTTCACGAAAACTTAACCCTATGACCGTCACGTGCCTGCCTGCTAAGCTGAAGCCTCATTTGTGGTTAGTTGCTGACATGGGTGATGAGATTTGTGTCTCATTATCTGGTATATTATATTCATTTATTATAGTTGATTACTATAATTGTCTTTCATATAAGCATGTTCACGTATCATATATGTCACCGCATTATATTTTTCCTTGCATATTTTCATCATTTGACCTCGAGTTTGGTCACCTGCCTTAGTCTTTCAGAACGTCTTGGTATTTGTGAAGGACATAGTATTAGTATAACTGAGCTGAGTATTTCAAAATTCATGGAACCTCGGTGGAATATAGACTGGTCATCTATATTCAACCCGGGATAGTGAGATATAGGCTGACCACCTATGTCTGACTCAGAGATGAATTTTGCAACACTGAGAATGGTTATAATAAAATTTTATCTCGATTGAATTGTCTACTCAATTTCCAAATGTTTCATTTATGTGTGTGTATACCCTCGTTGTCAGAACATTCATACTTTTTATCACTTCGTGAATCACCGATTGGATGCACGTCAACTGGTCATTTCATCTCAGGAGTCTTCACGTCTATGCATGATACACTTACATCATAATATTTTCTTTTATCACAATCTCATTATGTCGCAGCTGTCACAGTCTTTTCCCTTCTCACCATCATTATTATTTCTTTTCCCCATAAAATATATATAAGAAATTAGCTAACCCTCTATATATTCCTATGTCACTCATCCATCACTACTCCTAATATTGATAAGTGGATATTATCAATGACCTCCCTAGGAAAGACTTTCCATACCATCTATAAGGAGGATCCCTCGGTACATTAAGACCATTCAAAACTTAGCAGAAATCCTAAGATATCACAAAACCATTCGAACCACTATCACTGGCCTGATCGCCAAAATTCTATCATCTAGAAAGTATTGGCTTGACTGAATTACAAGATTCATTTAGATACGAGTGCTCACTAAGCAACACCATAGAGATAAATCCAACCTCTTAACCAAGACTATAAATTGAACATGTCCTCACCAATAGACTTTATTCAAACATGTTAGACACCTATGCATTTGTGCAGACATACATACCTGGCTATTTTATCCTCTTAATACATTCACTTTTAAATGGATTTTTCTCCAAACTACGGTTATACGAAACATATATCTTGTAAGAAATACTTTTCTGAGGCACTTATTTTGACAAGCAAATTCCTTTTGGTTAATCTTTTACAAAACTATTGAATGTTAGGAAATTTTAAACATTGATCTTTGGTAAACTATATTATCCACCTTATGTTGAAAACTGTCCTATCTTGCATAACTACTAAATTTTGAAGCATCAAGAAAAATGTTACTTAGAAAGCCGTTTGCTTAAAGTTGTAAATTCATTTATTCAGAGAAGGTTTATGAACAAAACGCACAATCTCAAAACAAACTTTGAAAAACCAATCACTATATTACATCACTTATACATTTAGGATTTTGTGATTTGATGACATAGAGCTTGGGGAAAATCTTAATAACGGAGACTAAGCATCGTAGGTGGAGAAAGACTCAATTCATGACATCCTGCGGAGGATCACAACCTTATCCTAATCTATTATTTTCAACAACACCCTTTGACGGACTTAACCTTGTAAGTTTTTCCACAAGATTCATGATATTCATTTCAATTATTCATAATACAGGAATTTAATTCACCTCAAACTCGTAGCGATTACATTAAGATTCCTTTGGAACTACACCACCTATCATCTGCAGACCAATGGTCAGAATTAAAGAACGATTCAAACATAGGAAGATATGCTCAGAGCATGAGTGATTGACTCTAGAAATGGTTGGGCTGACCATTTGCTATAAATTAGACCCACTGACAACAATAGATATCACACGATCCCAAGGACAACATCATTGAGACACAATCCACAAACATGGAGAGATAAACCCGAGATACATTGGACCATTCAATATTTCAGACAGAATGAGCCTAGTGGCCTACAAACTTGAGCTACTATTAGAGCTCAGTAGCTTACACGATAAATATCATCATCTGTTCACCAATACCACTACAGAGACCAACACAAACTGAACTTCGGGACGAAGTTCCTGTTAAAAGGGAAGACTGTCACAACTCGTAATTTCAGGTCCTTTTTCAAACGTCGCAATTTTATTATTCATCTCGAAAAGTTACTATTCATCCATTACTATTCATAATTTACTATTCACCGATCACTATTCATCATTTTACTATTCATCGTTTTCGGAGTTAGTTTGAGATTCTGAGAAGCGTTCAAAAATTTTACTATTCATATGACACTATTCATTCCCGGAAGGAAATCACTATTCACAATTGTCGTTCATCATTTCGTAAATCTAGTTTACGGGTATTCAAATTCGCGTAACCAGTTAGGTTTAGCTGCGAATTTATGCATCATCAGTAGGGACACGTCATATAGACTAGAGTAGTCTATATATCATCAGTAACGTCATCAGCACTTTAGGCCCTACACGGATATGCATTATTTCAATTTACGTATGCTTAATTTGTAATTAACGTTACCACTCAGTTTTTACTACTAATATATACCCGATACTTCCGTCTACGATCCTAAAATATTTTTCATACTCATTATAATAATATAAAATTTATATTATTAATTTACCCGGTGTTTTGAAACCATTTACTATATTTTCCAGTAGACGCTAAAAATTACGTCGAATCACGATATCTCAACACGACAATTATTTTAACACCCGATTCTTATCAGGAATGTAATTTCATTATTTTTACAACTTCGTCATATTTTATTTCAACACGACACGATTTATTTTTAGTTAACTCGGTACCCGGTAACACCTAAACTACACAATAACTAACTAAATATACACAAAAGTCTTGCAATTCTTCTCCTCTCATTTAATTTCCTCCCCTAAAATGTGGATCTTGCCCCCCATTTTGTCCAAGAATACTTGATCACAAATACAAAAATATTTACAACTTTTACTTCATTATTTAGTTGACATTTCAAGTAAACTAGAAAAGCTCTCATCTTTTCCTTCTCTCTACAAAATTCAGCCAAGGCAAGATCAAGAAGAAGAATCCATTTTTTTTCAAGAATCAAGTGTTAAAACAAGTCTTAGTATTAATCTAGTTAAGGTTTTGAAATAAAAACCTCAAGATTATTAAGTTTTCTTGCTCAAAAATCATCAAAACTTCAAGTAAGCTTCAAGTAAACTTTTTAATCTTTTCATACTTTCATTCGATGTATTTTCAAGTCATAGTAGTAGATCATGCAAATATATATGTTATATATACCACTTTATACAATAATACTCTTTAATCTTAGATCTATAATTTTTATTAGTAACTTCAAGAGATCCACCAAGATTGGTGATGTTTAGGAACCCATGACACCCTAAGAAGGTGTATGGTAAGATTAGACTAGATTTGTGGTGATTGAAAGTGTTTTGGATGAAGTTGAAACTAGTTTGGAACCCTAGAAATGATTTTTGAAACTATATATATACCTACTGTCCTTATTTTGAAAATATGGGAAAATCAGTAGATGGTGGGTAATTTTTGACCAAAGATTTAGAAAATACTTTCAAAAACGAAGCCGTGGGCGAAAGAACGGATTAAAACGAGTTTATAACGAAGGAGATATGATTTTTGCAAGTTTAACGACGAAAACTATTTTCTGAAAATGTATTTGCTGTTGGACGAATTTCGACGGACAAAAAGAGGCGTTAGACGTAATCTATAGGAGCCGAACTACTGAAAATATATTAGTATATATTAATACGATTCTGGGGATATAAATAACGTAGAAAACAAGCTTATAACGACCAAGATATACACGTTTCAAACCCGACGAAACTCTATTTATTTTGACAGCTTTTACTATAATAGAATTTTTCTAAGTGTTGAACATTATATTTCTTAACCATCGAGGTGCGTACGATCAAAAGTTAAATGAGACAACACCTAGATAATGTTACAAGGTTTTCAAAAACGCCGAGCTTGACCATTAACACTTAACGTAAAATATTTTGCGACTAGTTTTGCGAGGCTGTTTTGGTCATATTTTCAAGTAATGAAAAGTGTTATTTTACGACGAAAATACTAGATTTACCGATAAAACACCAAACGAGGATCGTGGAGTACCGTTTCAACGTATTTACATGGAAAGTGGTTATTAACTTAACGAGACGTCAAAAATGTATTTTTCGACGATAAACACTATTTTCATGTTTCACGAGTGGTATCGATAACATACGTATTTGCATGTGTAGCATCATTTCATTTCTTACATTAGACCATATCATTCATATTAGGTTGCGGTTAGAGATCGTGCCTCATTTCAGTGTATCCATTTTTGTCCTCGTAGCCATCGCACCAGGTGAGTCATAGCCCCTACTTTTTCAACTGTTTTGGTAAACTCTTTGGGGGAGAATACATGCTCGTTTTACTTGAACGCATTACTCGCTTTACATGATTGATTACCTGTATTTCATTGGTATGTTTGATTACCTGTATTTCATTGGTATGTTTGATTACCTACATTTCATGGGATTTGTCATCCTTGTTTATATGACCTCATGGTCACTAATTGTTCAAATATGTCAAATGTAATATTGTGGTTTCCCCACTTGGCTGTGATGTCAAACGTAATATTGTGGTTTCCCCACTTGGCTGTGATGTCAAACGTACTGTGGTTTCCCCACTTGGCTGTGATGTCAAACGTAATATTGTGGTTTCCCCACTTGGCTGTGATGTCAAACGTAATATTGCTGTTTTCCCTACTCGACTGATTTATCTATCTGGCGACATTGTCAGGATTGTCAAAACTGTTTATCTGGCGACATTGTCAGGATTGTCATAGTTGTTTACCTGGCGACATTGTCAGACTTATTTCATGTGACCTCATTGTCATTATTGTTTACCTGGCGACATTGTCAGCTTTGTCAAAAATTGCTTATATGGCCTCATTGTTAAAATTATTTATATAGCAGTTTTGCTATATTTATCTTTGAATCTAGATACAAGTATTACTTTTGTTCACGTAAACCAAATCATATTTGGCAGTGGGTCGTAAACACACAGGTTACAAGTCTCTTATGGCGGGACTTGTAACTGAGTGGATTTACGATACCTTTGCTGGGAAATCTTCATTCATATGCATTACATTCTTTTTCACAAGACTCTATGAACTCACCAACCTCGTGTTGACACTTTAGCATGTATTTTCAGGTATTAAGCAATGACACGCTACAGGAGGTTTTGGCAGGGCATGGCATGGTCATAGAAGACTCTGATTATTCATTTGGGGACCGTTTTAAACTATTTTAAGGGCCTACTTCTGCACTACTTTTAACAATGTAAATTCAACATTTTGATTAAACTATTTTATTCTAAATGATTCAAGTGAAAACCATTTTTGAACTTGCGTTGTAATACCAATTGAGTTACACCCCAACTACATGTATGCTTCCGCTGGACCTGATTTTGGGGGTGTGACATTATTATTCCTAAAGGGAAGAGGAATATTCACAGCATCAATTGCGTACTTCTTACAAGCAGAAACCTTTTGAACAACATTATCACAAGTGATGATTGGCATTTTCCCTTTCACCTGAGTCTTTAGATTCTCAATCTCTTTAAGCAAAGAAGTTATCTTTTCATTGTTTATATCACGTGTGATCTTAATTGAATCATATAACTCTTTGTAATGTTGTTTAACTTTTGAATTTTCAGCACGAAACCAATCATTTTCATGTTGCAATTTATTGATGGTATCTTGAAATTGAAAATTCTGAGAATCTATAGACTGTGGTTTTTGGGTGTCAGTCACATCACTGTTGTTTGACTTCAACTGGCAATTTGTGCCCTCAACTTTCGAATCGTGTTCGTGTGAGCTTGAATTTTTTCATCCCGTTTGGCTAATTCAAAACATGTATCAAATTCAGGAGCATCCGAAGATGTCTTGGCATTTGAGATTTTGTTTCTTTCTTCTAGATGTTGATACTTTAACTGTAAGTTAAGATTATCAACTTCTAGTTTTGAGAGATGCCTGACCATGTTATCATGGTCGTCGTTTTGAATTTTTTGATGTAATTTGAAATTCTCCCCCTCAAGCTCAACAACACGATTCTGGAAAACATTCAATGTAACCGACATCTCATGAAATTGACTAGCAGATAATGCAGAGTCGGTGACAGTGTAGAATATATCTTGTGCAATGCAATGAGCAATCAAGTTTTCATTCATAATGAGAATGTTTTTTCTGTCAATTTCACTATGTTTAAGATCAATAGCCAATTGGTTACCCTCACTTTCCACATCTTTAAAGACCTTTTTCATTTGAGTCACATCATTATTAATGGTATTTTCAAGGCCCTCAAAATGTTCTTTGAGAAGATCGAAAAATGGCATGACTTCAGTTAGGTAACACTGTTTTGTTTGCTCAAAACCTCTTTCCCCTTCTATAATCCCCGTTGGTGTAACTCTTATTTTACATGTTTTCTCAAAGTCATTAAACAATTGACCTAGAACATATAACCCAATTAGGGTATTACACTGTGTGGGAAGAGTATAAGGTACAAGGTGCCTGGGTGTGTTCAGAGGATAGATAGTTGGGTTAGCAATCTTAAAGATAGTACGTGTGTTACCTACAATTCTTTCAGCTTTCATTTTCTCCATGTCAATGTTCCAAAAAACTTTCTCAGGAAGGATCTTCTTTTGAGGAACAAAAATGGCTGAATGATTATCATCAACGTAGTCATAGTGAAACACGAGGTTATTAGCAGTGCACAGGGGATCCTTTAATTTCTCAGCAAGTTTTTCCCTAGATCTATCTTCAATCTCATTAATCTCATCATAGGATTTCACATCAGGAGGGGCATGATCAGGCTCAAGCATAACGTTTGCATCATATAATGCAGGCTGAGCACCTATACCGCTTCTAACGAAGTTGGTCTTAGGTTTATGTATGTCCGTATCACTGTGTTTATCACTTAGTTTCCTATGTCTTTGCATCATTTGAGCAGTTTGAATGGTTTGGCCTTGCGTGTACAACTTTTCTTCCAGTTTATTTTTCAACATTTTAAGATTGGAAAAATCATTTAGGAGTTTTGTCTCTTTATCTTTGAAATCGTGTTTGAATGTGGTTAACCCCTTTTGAATCTCCTGTTTTTGTTTAGCAGTTTGATCCAATTATTTTTGCAAAGATTTTAACTCCTTTTTCAATGCTTCTTCCTTTTTTTTACGTTCTGATACGTATGCACGCATCTGCCAATCCATTTGTTGCTCTCGTTCGGTTAGCTCAAACTTTGCACGTTGTTCATATATGGTCACCTGATCTTTAAGGGTATTAAGTCTAGTGATCAATGAGTCATCAGGGATAAAGACAGTATTCTCATGCAACACATAATCATCATTTAGAATAGCAGATGCACAACAAGGTTCAACAGTGTCACACCCCCAATTTACCTGACTTGCAGCGGAATGGAATGCCTGGGGGTGTAACTGTCATAGCACCATAACAAGGAAATATTGAACGACCTAAAGTGTCGTTTGGAAAATACATATCGTTTGATTATTTAAAAGCATCCAGTGCTACAAAACATAGGTCCCCAAAGGTTGAAACGTTTACAGAAAACAAGTTCAGGAAAAGTCAAACGATAATTTACACAAGTGCATGAAAAATCCTAAATGTAGTGCGTCATCCCTGGCACACCCTAATGTTACTCCATGCATGAAATATGATGATGCCTTAGTTACCTGAAAATACATTGCGAAAACGGTCAACACGAATGTTGGTGAATAATCATAGGTTTATGAAATGTAATGTTTGTACGGCCACCACAAGTATAAATGCATGACAAAAGTCACGTAAAATAGTACAATAGACCTTAAGCTCATGACACCGAAGCTATGACTGATGAAATTCTATGCCCCTCCCGAATGTTCTGCCAAACACTCAAATGTAAAAGACATGACATGCATCCGCTTACTGTTGGTAATCACTACCACGGATGGAGGCGTCACCCTCGATAGATCTATCCACTCACTCTCGCTTAGCGGTAAATTAACGGTTCATGATGTTACAGGGGACTTATCACATGGCAGACAAGCTACTTAAGCTATGTACATAGGTTTTGATACTTGGGCTCGTACTAAAATGGTGCAATGTATTCTCCCCCGTGGGATTTGAAAACAATAAAAATGTATACGGGGCTATGAATACTCACCTCAACTGATGATACTGCGATGATATGAAATGAACAACAATGATCGGTTAACTGCCGCAACCTAATATGAATGATGAACGATCTCATTTAGATCACCAAATGATGTTATGAATGTCCATGCTCATGTTCCTATACCACTCTACTCTTTGGAAAAACACTTGTGTTATCAGAATATATAATCCAAGAATTTGGAAAAATATTGCTATTAGAAAATATAATAAGCTAGTTGCAATATATATATACTTATATATATCGTATGTTTCCCTGTTAGTGTTGAAATCCTCGGGTTGTAATCCTTGAAAAATCGCCTTGAAATGATGAAAATATACTTGTAATAACTAATACTTCATTAGTTATAAAGCTTGGTACTTAATATTATTTCTAGCTTATAAAAGTACTTCGTAGTTTTAGTGTCCATTTTTATTAAAAGCTGTCAAATAAAAATGGTTTTAGCCGATATTCAAACGTGAATATCTTTGTCGTTACTTGTCCGTTTTACTTGCTCTTTATGTCCACGGTTACGTCTTAGTATGTAGTAATATATTTTGGAAAGCTCGGCTCCTCCGGGTTACGTCTAAAGCCTCTTTTTGACCGACGAAAAACGTCCAACAGCAACTATTTTCCAGAAAATACTTTTCGTCAACAATCTTGCAAAAATCATAACTTCTTCGTTATTAACTCTTTTTAATCCGTTCTTTCGCCCACGGATTCGTTTTTGAAAGTATTTTCTAAAAATTTTGCCAAAGTTCCCTTGGTGTTTACTGATTTTCCAGGTTTTCACAAAATGGGACAGCATGTCTAAAACATGTTCCAAATCAAGTTTTCAAGGTTTATAACTAATTTCTAACATCACCAAACCTCTTGTAATCACCACATAGCTAATTTAATCCTACCATACACCTTCTTAGGGTGCCATGGACTCCTAACCAAGTTATTATAGCAAGGGGATTCATAAATAAAAAATTAGGGTTTGTATGTTCCATTTTTGACAAAATAAATGGTGGTATAGCTAGTTGTACATGGTTTTTAGCATGAAACTCATGAAATACATGTAAATATAAGATGATTCATGTAAAAATAAAGTTGATAACTTACTTGATAAAATGAGATGATTAGATGATGAGTATGCTTGGATTTCTTGTGTTTTTCTTGATTGATTCTTGGTTAGGCAAGTATAATGAACAAGTTTGGTGCTTTAGCTTTTGAAAAACCTTCACTAGATCATGTATTTTAAGTTGGGTCGTGGGTTTGAAGAGAGGAAGAAGAGATGAGATGGTTTTCTATCTTATCTAAAAATGTAAGAAATGATTCATGATTTTTGATTAAGTAAGGTTTTTAGAGGTTTATTAGTAAAGTATTAGGGAGTTAATGCTTGAGGTTAAAGGGGTGGTCATGTGGCCGGTTATGGTGAGCCAAGGGGGGGGGGGGTAGGGGTACTTGGTATTTAATTAGGAATTTAGTGTAACGTTAAGTGTTATTACGTGTTATTTGTTAAAATCGGGTAACGGTTTTAATAGAAATAAATGTTCACGAAGTTAACCGGGATGAAATAAAGTCATAATAATGTTGAAGATATATTAAAAATATGTTGGGTACATTTACTGAGTGATCGGGTGATTATTGTTTAGTTTTCACGAAAACCGTCGTTATATTCATAAGCGTACGTTATAAATAAAATAAATTTCCAAAATACTGGGTAACTGAATGTTATAACTTTTATGATGTTAAAATGGATATAAAAATATGTCGGAACCATTGTGGGAATATTTAGATATATTCGTCGTGTATAAACCGGGTGTTAACGTTTACTATAAATACTTATACGTAAAAACGTTAAATGTATCAAATATATAAATTTGAAAATCCTGAGAGTGGTATAACATGAAAATGCTGATATGATGATATGCAGACTATCTCCAGTCCGTATGCAGTGTTCTTAACACTAATGAAATGAATTCGCACCTAAACCAATCCGGTTACGCGAATTTGAATACCCGTAAACTAAATTTACGATGAAATGAGTAATGCAAGTGAATAGTGAAAACTTTTCCGGAAATGAATAGTGTTCAGTGAATAGTAAATTTCCCAAAAGTTTCTCAGAATATCAAACTGACCTCGAAAATGATGAATAGTAAAACGATGAATAGTGTTTTGATGAATAGTGATTTATGAATAGTAAAAAGTCGAAGTTTGGGAAAATGACCTGAAATGGTAAATGACGTGAAATGGTGAGTTGTGACATCCGCCCACCCAAATAGGAATTCAGTCCCTGAATTCAGCTAGTGTTGGTCTCGGTAATAGGTTTGGTGAAAAGGTGTGGATACTTGCGTTGCATTTGGTCCTCTCGTTCCCATGTAAACTCAGGACCTCTTCGAGAATTCCAGCGAACCTTAACGATCGGAATTCTACTCTGCTTTAACTGCTTGACCTCTCGGTCCATGATTTCAACTGGTTCCTCCACAAAGTTAAGCTTGTCATCTAACTGAATCTCTTCTAATGGTATAACTGAAGACTCATCTGAAAGGCATTTCTTGAGGTTTGAGACATGAAATGTATTATGTACGTTGCTGAGTTCTGATGGTAGTTCAAGCTTGTAAGCTACTGGACCAATCCTTTCCAGTATCTTAAATGGACCAATGTATCTCGGATTCAACTTTCCACGCTTTCCAAATCGTATCACGCCCTTCCAAGGCGAGACTTTCAACATGACCTTGTCTCCAACCTGGAATTCCAATGGTTTGCGTCTAACATCTGCGTAACTCTTCTGTCGACTTCTAGCTGTTTCAAGCCTATCTCGAATCTGTATTATCTTTTTTGTTGTTTCCCTAACCATCTCTGGACCTGTGCATTGTACCTCTCCAACTTCTGCCCAACAAACTGGTGAACGACACTTACGACCATACAATGCCTCAAATGGTGCTGCTTTAATACTTGAATGGTAACTGTTGTTATAAGAGAACTCGATTAATGGCAAATGGTTAGCCCAACCATTCCCAAAGTCAATCACACACGCTCGCAGCATGTCCTCCAGTGTCTGAATAGTTCTCTCACTCTGACCATCAGTCTGTGGATGGTAAGCAGTGCTCATGTCTAACTTGGATCCAAAGGAATCTTGTAATGACTTCCAAAAGTTTGAAGTAAAACGACTATCCCTGTCTGAAATGATAGAAACTGGTGCCCCATGCCTCGAGACTATTTCCTTGACATAAAGTCTGGCAAGCTGTTCCATGGAATAAGTCTCTCTAATGGGGATAAAATGTGCTGATTTAGTAAGACGATCAACAATTACCCATATAGCATCGAAACCTCCTGACGTCTTGGGTAGTTTAGTAACAAAGTCCATTGTAATACGTTCCCACTTCCATTGTGGAATTTCTGGTTGTTGAAGTAGTCCTGACGGTTTCTGGTACTCGGCTTTCACTTTAGCACAAGTAAGACATTTGCTGACGTACGTAGCTATTTCTGCTTTCATGTTCGGCCACCAATACAGCTTTTTGAGATCCTGATACATCTTGTCAGAACCTGGGTGAATAGAGTACTTTGACTTATGTGATTCATGCATAATCAAATCTCGTACTCCACCATAGAGTGGTATCCAACTTCGCTCCTTGAAGCATAACACTCCATCTGCTCTCTTAACAAAGCCATTCTTGTTTTCTGGCATACCATAAAGTTTCTCCTGTGGCCGATTTTCCTCCTTGAGAGCCTCAATCTGAGCTTCTAAGATTTTTGATGGTAATGGTGAAATAATAGTCATTCCTAATGACCTGACCCTCAAAGGTTTGAGTCGTTCCTTTCTGCTAAGTGCATCTGCTACGACATTTGCTTTTCCTGGGTGATATCGGATTTCACAATCGTAATCACTCAACAATTCTAGCCAACGACGTTGTCTCATGTTAAGTTCCTTCTGATCAAGTATATGTTGTAAGCTCTTGTGGTCGGTAAAAATTACACATTTAGTACCATAAAGGTAGTGTCTCCAAATCTTGAGTGCAAAAACAACAGCACCCAACTCCAAGTCGTGTGTAGTGTAATTCTTCTCGTGTGTCTTAAGCTGTCTAGATGCATAAGCTATCACCTTCTCGTTTTGCATTAGCACAGCTCCAAGTCCTTTATGCGAAGCATCGCAATATACCACAAAGTTCTCAATACCTTCTGGTAGTGACAAAATCGGTGCACTACAAAGCTTCTGCTTCAATAACTGAAATGCAGATTCTTGTTTCTCTCCCCACTCGTACTTCTGATTCTTTTGTGTCAGCTTAGTCAGCGATTTCGCTATCTTAGAAAACCCTTCGATAAACCTTCTGTAATATCCTGCAAGTCCTAAGAATTGACGAATTTCTGTAGGAGACTTGGGCGTAGCCCAATCCTTTACTGCCTCAATCTTTGCTGGGTCGACTTGTAATCCTTGGCTATCAATGACATGGCCAAGAAATTGAACTCTTTGTATCCAAAAGTCACACTTTGAAAATTTGGCATACAATTGCTCCTTCTTGAGTAGTTCCAATATTGTTCTGAGATGTGCTTCATGCTCTTTCTTACTCTTGGAATAAATCAGGATATCGTCAATGAACACAATCACATACTTATCAAGATATGGTTTGCATACTCTGTTCATGAGATCCATGAATACCGCAGGTGCATTCGTTAATCAAAAAGGCATCACTTGAAACTCATAATGACCATAACGTGTTCTGAATGCTGTCTTCGGGATATCTTCTTCCCGAACTCTGAGTTGATGGTAACCTGATCTTAAATCAATCTTAGAATAAAAACAGGAACCTTGTAGCTGATCAAACAAGTCATCAATCCTAGGTAGTGGATAACGATTCTTCACCGTTAACTTGTTCAGCTCACGATAGTCTATGCACATTCTGAAAGATCCATCCTTCTTCTTCACAAACAAAACCGGTGCTCCCCAAGGCGAGGAACTCGGTCTAATGAATCCTTTGTCTAAAAGCTCTTGTAACTGGTTAGACAATTCTTGCATCTCAGAAGGTGCAAGTCTATATGGTGCTCGTGCAATTGGTGCAACTCCTGGCACCAACTCAATCTGAAACTCAACCTGACGTGTAGGTGGCAGTCCTGATAATTCTTCTGGAAAAACTTCTGGAAATTCCTTAACAATTGGCACATCTTCAAGTCGTTTCTCATCAGACTTCTTTTCCGTTATGTGTGCCAAGAATGCATAACAACCCTTCTTTATGTACTTCTCGGTTTTAATGCATGATATGATACTGAGTCTAGTTCCACTTCGCTCCCCGCGAACAACCAAAGTTTCACCTCCATAAGAAAGATGAACAACTTTCTCATCACAAATGATCCTTGCACGATGTCGTGACAACCAATCCATACCGATAACGATGTCAAAACTTCCAAGTTCTACGGGCATAAGGTCTATATTGAATGGGTGATTTAGGAAATTGATGGTGCAACCACGGATAACGGTGTTGGTGTTAACTAAAGACCCATCGGCTAATTCAACAATGTAGGGAATGTCTAAGGTAGTTGGTTCTATGTTAAGTAAAGGTGCAAATGTAATAGAAACAAAACTTCTATCCGCTCCTGAATCAAATAAAATGGATGCATAACGATTATTAACGAGGAACGTACCCGTAACAACATTCGGGTCCTCACGGGCATCTTCTCCTCCCATAACATAAGCCCTTCCTCGAGCTACTCCGCCCTGATTCCCAGCTCTTTGATCATTCCTCCTTGGGCAATTGTACTGGAAATGACCCAACTCTCCACAACCATAACATGCTCCTGGTTGGTTCTGATTAATTATTCCTCGTGGTGTTTTGCAGTCCTTAGTCCAATGACCGACCTTTCCACAGTTCTGACAAGCTCTGGGACAATTTCCAGGGTTATGATGAGTTCGACATTTGTTACACTTGGGTAGTTTACCATTATATCCTTTTCCTTCTGTTGGTCCTGCAGCATAGACCTTTGCCGCTTCCTGCCTCTTAGGTGCTGGTTGGTTAGCATTCCCACCTTGGTTATTATCAAACTTCCTCTTGTTGTTATTGTTGTTTTGGTTATTGGGGTAGTTGCGGTTTCGGTTATTGTTATAGTTGTTGTTGTTGTTGTTGTTTCGAGTGTTGTTGTAGTTGGTGTTGTTGGAACGGTTATTGTTGTTATTTGCAGCAGACTTTCCTTTCAACACTTGGACCATAAGTTTCTGAGTTATACGAATGGCCTCCTCCATTTTTTATGGGTCGAAAGACATCACATCCCCTCGGATGCTTTCGGGTAATCCCCCAGTAAAGTTCTCCATCTTTTTCTCAGCGTCCGGAACCATAGTTGGACACAGTGTAGCCAACTCCTGAAACTTCCTGATATAAGTTTCAATATCATCTCCTTTAGTTACTAACTGATAGAATTCTGTTTCCAACTTTTGCACCTCAGTACGAGGGCAAAACTTCTTGGTCATCAGCTTTTTGAATTCAGCCCAAGTGAGTTTGTAAGCATTCTCCATACCAATGGGCTGAGCATACGAATTCCACCAAGACATGGCTTCATCCAGCAGCATACCTGTAGCAAACTTTACCTTGTTAACCTCCTGACAACCACACATGAGAAAGACGTTCTCAGTCTTCTCAAACCAGCGGATTAAAGCAACCGCTCCCTCAGTTCCCTTATACTTGATAGGATCACTAGTCTTGAAATCCTTCCAAGTACATTCACGCCTAGTAGTGGGTTGAACCACTTCAGCAGTAGGTGGAACCTCAGCAGTCCTAGCAGCAACTTCAGCTCTCTCAGTCTCTAGAGCTTCTGCTATACTATCCCTGACCAACTTGCGGATAGCTGCTTGTGTCATGGCAGGTGTTTCTGATGTAACCTTTGCCTTCTTTGGCGCCATACTTCTGATAAATAATAATCGACAACAACCATGAGAAAACTATAATAGAAATAGTCATCGTACAAAAATATACGCCCACAACATGTATATATACAACCACAACAAGTATAAATACAACCACGACATGTACGAGTACAACCACAACCTGTAATAATACAACCACGACACGTATAGATACAACCACAACAAGTATAAATACGTTAACCATAAAGAGCAACCATGAAACATCATAAATATAATCACAACACATGAATATAATACATGAAAATTTCGGCCTACATAGACCGATATATATATAGCACAACATTTCCAACATAGTAGAGTCGCACTTGATATATTTGTTTGTACAACAACAAAAGACTACAAGTTCTTGAACTACGTCCCACACCTCGGGACTAGGAAATAGTAAAAGCTAATACAATACTAGTCTATATCTAGGCTCCTCCAGGTGCTCTAGATGGTCCAGGAGCTCCAGATGCTCCAGGCTCTCCCCTCAAGCGGCGAATCTCACGATCCATCGCAACCACGATCTCCTCCAGATGCTGAACTCGTAACTGAGAAGAAACATCCCTGCCCTCCAAAATGACCAACCTCTCTCGAAGCAATGCCAACTGATCTACCTGCTCCCACTGAGTCTCCTGTGTCGCCTGAGCTCTATCTCGAATCTCAGGTAACTCATCCCTAAGTAGCTCAATCTCCTCCTGGTGCCTCAACTGTCGTGCCTCAAGTCCATGGTATGTCACATCAATACCAACCCTGCCCTGAACCAAATCCTCAACCTGCTCCTCGACAGTCTCAAGTCGAGTAGTAATGATCTCATCAACTCTATACCCCAACCTATCTACTTGCTCCTGCTGAGCACCCATCTGATCCTCTAATGTGACAGCTGTAGGGCTCCTAGCCGCAGCCGCTCTAGAATTCTCACCTATGTGGTATACTGGTGGTGGTTCTGCTGATTCTGACTCTGTAGTGGTAGGTGAATCTGGAGTGGTAAACCTTGCGCGCTTCCTGAGCGGCAAGAGTGAGGTGGATATAGGGGTAGCAGTGGGTATGGCTGGTGGTGGTGTAGGCACAGTAGGACTAGGTAGGGTCCTATAAGTAGATGTAGCATAACGAACTTTCTTACTAGCAACCTGAATAGTCTTATCCCTACGGAACATAAGTCTCGGCTCTGAATGGATAGTAGTAGTAGTAGGAGATGGTGTGTCTGTGGGTACATGGGTGACATCAAGTGGTACAGTAGGATGGACATGAGGAGTAGGAGCCGTCTCCTCTTCCTCGAAAGGCTCTGTGTCATCATCTGATGCCAAAAGTGGCAACTCAGGTACAATAGGACTAGGTGGTTGTGAACGGGCTGTAGAAGACATAGAGTCTTCAATATCGGAGTCTGTGATGGTGTACAATATAACAACATTTGGGTTTGCAGACATGGTTCTGTGATAATCAAGGTGAAATAAAAATAAATAACTCGTAATGAAATCACCATAAACAATGAACATGCACTTATGATGAAATGATGAGATGCTATGATAATGTGGTTATAGTCTAGGGTCAATGATACATCCTAGTTCTCTATAACCTTAGCTCTGGTACCAATCTGTCACACCCCCAATTTACCTGACTTGCAGCGGAATGGAATGCCTGGGGGTGTAACTGTCATAGCACCATAACAAGGAAATATTGAACGACCTAAAGTGTCATTTGGAAAATACATATCGTTTGATTATTTAAAAGCATCCAGTGCTACAAAACATAGGTCCCCAAAGGTTGAAACGTTTACAGAAAACAAGTTCAGGAAAAGTCAAACGATAATTTACACAAGTGCATGAAAAATCCAAAATGTAGTGCGTCATCCCTGGCACACCCTAATGTTACTCCATGCATGAAATATGATGATGCCTTAGTTACCTGAAAATACATTGCGAAAACGGTCAACACGAATGTTGGTGAATAATCATAGGTTTATGAAATGTAATGTTTGTACGGCCACCACAAGTATAAATGCATGACAAAAGTCACGTAAAATAGTACAATAGACCTTAAGCTCATGACACCGAAGCTATGACTGATGAAATTCTATGCCCCTCCCGAATGTTCTGCCAAACACTCAAATGTAAAAGACATGACATGCATCCGCTTACTGTTGGTAATCACTACCACGGATGGAGGCGTCACCCTCGATAGATCTATCCACTCACTCTCGCTTAGCGGTAAATTAACGGTTCATGATGTTACAGGGGACTTATCACATGGCAGACAAGCTACTTAAGCTATGTACATAGGTTTTGATACTTGGGCTCGTACTAAAATGGTGCAATGTATTCTCCCCCGTGGGATTTGAAAACAATAAAAATGTATACGGGGCTATGAATACTCACCTCAACTGATGATACTGCGATGATATGAAATGAACAACAATGATCGGTTAACTGCCGCAACCTAATATGAATGATGAACGATCTCATTTAGATCACCAAATGATGTTATGAATGTCCATGCTCATGTTCCTATACCACTCTACTCTTTGGAAAAACACTTGTGTTATCAGAATATATAATCCAAGAATTTGGAAAAATATTGCTATTAGAAAATATAATAAGCTAGTTGCAATATATATATACTTATATATATCGTATGTTTCCCTGTTAGTGTTGAAATCCTCGGGTTGTAATCCTTGAAAAATCGCCTTGAAATGATGAAAATATACTTGTAATAACTAATACTTCATTAGTTATAAAGCTTGGTACTTAATATTATTTCTAGCTTATAAAAGTACTTCGTAGTTTTAGTGTCCATTTTTATTAAAAGCTGTCAAATAAAAATGGTTTTAGCCGATATTCAAACGTGAATATCTTTGTCGTTACTTGTCCGTTTTACTTGCTCTTTATGTCCACGGTTACGTCTTAGTATGTAGTAATATATTTTGGAAAGCTCGGCTCCTCCGGGTTACGTCTAAAGCCTCTTTTTGACCGACGAAAAACGTCCAACAGCAACTATTTTCCAGAAAATACTTTTCGTCAACAATCTTGCAAAAATCATAACTTCTTCGTTATTAACTCTTTTTAATCCGTTCTTTCGCCCACGGATTCGTTTTTGAAAGTATTTTCTAAAAATTTTGCCAAAGTTCCCTTGGTGTTTACTGATTTTCCAGGTTTTCACAAAATGGGACAGCATGTCTAAAACATGTTCCAAATCAAGTTTTCAAGGTTTATAACTAATTTCTAACATCACCAAACCTCTTGTAATCACCACATAGCTAATCTAATCCTACCATACACCTTCTTAGGGTGCCATGGACTCCTAACCAAGTTATTATAGCAAGGGTATTCATAAATAAAAAATTAGGGTTTGTATGTTCCATTTTTGACAAAATAAATGGTGGTATAGCTAGTTGTACATGGTTTTTAGCATGAAACTCATGAAATACATGTAAATATAAGATGATTCATGTAAAAATAAAGTTGATAACTTACTTGATAAAATGAGATGATTAGATGATGAGTATGCTTGGATTTCTTGTGTTTTTCTTGATTGATTCTTGGTTAGGCAAGTATAATGAACAAGTTTGGTGCTTTAGCTTTTGAAAAACCTTCACTAGATCATGTATTTTAAGTTGGGTCGTGGGTTTGAAGAGAGGAAGAAGAGATGAGATGGTTTTCTATCTTATCTAAAAATGTAAGAAATGATTCATGATTTTTGATTAAGTAAGGTTTTTAGAGGTTTATTAGTAAAGTATTAGGGAGTTAATGCTTGAGGTTAAAGGGGTGGTCATGTGGCCGGTTATGGTGAGCCAAGGGGGGGGGGTAGGGGTACTTGGTATTTAATTAGGAATTTAGTGTAACGTTAAGTGTTATTACGTGTTATTTGTTAAAATCGGGTAACGGTTTTAATAGAAATAAATGTTCACGAAGTTAACCGGGATGAAATAAAGTCATAATAATGTTGAAGATATATTAAAAATATGTTGGGTACATTTACTGAGTGATCGGGTGATTATTGTTTAGTTTTCACGAAAACCGTCGTTATATTCATAAGCGTACGTTATAAATAAAATAAATTTCCAAAATACTGGGTAACTGAATGTTATAACTTTTATGATGTTAAAATGGATATAAAAATATGTCGGGACCATTGTGGGAATATTTAGATATATTCGTCGTGTATAAACCGGGTGTTAACGTTTACTATAAATACTTATACGTAAAAATGTTAAATGTATCAAATATATAAATTTGAAAATCCTGAGAGTGGTATAACATGAAAATGCTGATATGATGATATGCAGACTATCTCCAGTCCGTATGCAGTGTTCTTAACACTAATGAAATGAATTCGCACCTAAACCAATCCGGTTACGCGAATTTGAATACCCGTAAACTAAATTTACGATGAAATGAGTAATGCAAGTGAATAGTGAAAACTTTTCCGGAAATGAATAGTGTTCAGTGAATAGTAAATTTCCCAAAAAGTTTCTCAGAATATCAAACTGACCTCGAAAATGATGAATAGTAAAACGATGAATAGTGTTTTGATGAATAGTGATTTATGAATAGTAAAAAGTCGAAGTTTGGGAAAATGACCTGAAATGGTAAATGACGTGAAATGGTGAGTTGTGACAAACAGACACTTCGTTGTGTTTCACATGTTGCTCACATGGGTCAACATTGCTATTTCCCATGTCCACAACATATGAATCGACATCATTTGTTGGTTGAACTTTGTTAAGAATCTTTTGTTTATCAACCATGTCATATAGTTCGAGTACCTTAGCACATGGCACCTGTTCATTTGTCGGTCTGATATATGCATCCACATCATGTGTAAGAGTCATTGAACGGTTGGCAGTGTCAAGCTTATCAGTCTCTAATCCTCTGTCTTTGGTGTCAACTGACCCAGCATCCGACGTTTTACTCGAATCCACACTACCATCACTTGATTGCACCTCACATGCCTTCACCTTGTCTTCATACTTAGGTTCGTGCTTTGCTTTTTCCTCAATGTATTCCTTAACATTACCCATGAGTTGGAGTAGTGTGACTCTGAACACTTCAACTTCAATTCCCGTGAAATTTGCAAAGCACTTTTTCGTCATTTGACTCTCATGATCATACTCCTCAGTGAATCGTGAATCAATGAACGCTTGGAGTTGGTTGTTGATCACACAGAATGCAGCCATAGATCTACCTTCAGAAAATTCACCTTTTTCAAGTTGTTGTTGAAGTTGATCTAAGTGTAGAGTCATTTTGACTGTGAAGGTCTCAACATTTTGACCAAAGAGTGTTGCGAATGCACGATTGAAACCTCCGAAGTATCCAGGTTTTGCAAAGAGAACCTTGAGATGTGAATGGAGTGATCGAAAACATTCAATGCGACTATCCTTTGCATTATCGGGCAATTTAATTGGCTGATGAAGCACATTATCATTAGAATTCGAGCACGAAGATTCCATAGAAGTTATTGAATGTTAAGAGTGGTGATTGTATGTTTTGACAAGGTTATATGTTGTTTAGTTGTGATCTTGGTTCGGTTGATGCAAGTTGGGCCTCGAAAGTTTAGTGAAAATTTGGTCTAAAACTTAAAACCTCAATAACTTAACTCCAGAGGTGATTTGGGCCTCGAAAAATTCGTTTCACGACTTTGTGGTGAATCCTCACAATATTCAGCCTGTTCCGGACGTTTTGACAGCTAATTTGCTGAAAACGGAGTTACGGTTCAAAAGTTATGCCCGTTTGAAGTTTTGACGTAAAATAGTCAACTTAGGTCAAACGGTTCAAAAGCCAACTCGCTGGAATCTGAACAACTCGCTGGACTCTGATCAACTCGCTGGAATCTGATCAACTCGCTGGACTCTGATCAACTCGCTAGAATCTGATCAACTCGCTGGAATCTGATCAACTCGCTAGAATCTGATCAACTCGCTGGAATAATGAGACAAAAGTGTCACTGTCTTAGCGATTTGTCCATTTTACCCAATGTAGTAAAATACAACACGCTAGCCAGAAAAACAACAACTCGCTGCCAAAGTTTACCAACTCGCTAGGAAGAAACCAACTCGAATTACCTCAAATATCTATGAATTCGATGAAACAACTTATCCAAGAGCAAAACTAAGTACCTAAGACACTTCTAATCATGAAAGTACATCAATAACACACCAGAAACCACTAAATAAGATCAAACAAGTGAGTTTTCTTGTAAAAACATTCGAACCACAACTAAAAACACAAAAACCAAGCCACGAATTCGAGCACCAACAATCCTAGGGTGAAACCACGGCTCTTGATACCAATTGTAGAGTACTCATAATCTTAAACACGTATGGTTTTGTGTATAATGGATCGAATAGATGAAGAAAACTAGTGATAAGTTAGAGAGAGAAAGAGTAGAGAGTTGGGAGCCTTTAGTGAGAGAAAGAAGAAGATATTAGATTAAGTGTGTGAAAGGTCCAACCCTCTCCCTTGGGTGGGAGAGGGTATATATACTACAACTACATGTGCTCCATGAAACGAGCTGTAGAGTGAGCTGACAGTGGGTAAAGACCCCACCCACTCTACGAATACTATTTACATACATTAACTACTATTAAACTACGTACTAGCTATATTAAGGATAATTCTACGAGCTACGTGCTGCTGAGTAATACTTGGGGTGACCGAGTCTTTATCTGAATATTTGAATTCCTAACATACTTTGAAAAATCTATTTTGTTTCACTAGTTGTTTTACTCTAAATTCCAAAAACTGTTTTTGTTGAATTTGTTTAGACACAACTATGACCTATAAATCAAGTTTTATAACTTATGTCAATTTTGCTTGATTCAATGTTTGACTCAAGGTGAGAAGATGTTATTTTGTATTTTTATCATTAATGTTTTACATAACATACTTGTCTTGCCATCATTGAACTTTCGACTAAGTCATCATCTACCAAAGATGATATCTTAGAAGGAGGAGATCACTCGTTAAATGTTATATTCAACGACTCCTCGACTCTTTGGGTTTTCTTACTTAAGACACTATGAACTCTATTTGTTTTGAAAAAGTCCAAGAGGTTCAACATCATAAGACTAGGTGTCACATTTGATGTGTAAATCCTAGATGTTGAAAAATCATTTTCTTCCACACATCCTAATGTATGCAAATGTGTTTTATTTCACCTTGTGTGTTTTATGTGAAATTATTATAAAGGGTGATTGAAGTAAAACACAATTTAAGACCCAAAGTATGGTGTTTGAGAATATTGTTTTACAACGGTTTGTTTTGCATGCATCGCAAACGTGTTAGACATTTTAACACTTAGGAAATTCTTAGTTAGCTCACTTGTAAGCAAGAATTGAGTGAGATTTACTCAAGAGTTTTCTCGTGTTTATCTCTTGACGGTTAAAGAACCGAAACACCTTATATCTCCTACTAGTACTCATGACGAACTTCCTTATCTTAGAGAATCTAATCATTGTTATTATTAATAGCGGGTAAACACTTTAGAATACTACTAATAATACATACTACAACACATAATGCTAGAAACAAGAGACAATCAAAGTCAATGTTGAAGTAATGCGTACCTTTTAAATTGCATAGAGATGCTATCACAAAGCGTAAAATCTTGGTTTGACGACACGCTTGGAAACTCAATTACTCATGTATCCAAGAAGGTTAGATAATCATATGAAAGCATAGAGCATGATAATCTTAATCCTTTTATCATGAGTTTCTATTTGAGATTGATTTATCTCTAAATCTCTCTTCTAGGTTTAAAAAATTTACTTGCTTAGTTTTACTAGTTGATGATGTTTTAGAGTTAAATCCTAATCCGGTTTTATCTTCAAACAACCTTTGACTCCTCAACAATCTTTCAAGAGACTTTGAGCTTTCATTAAATTTAGCTAGTATTTTTCCTTTCTTATTTTGCTTTTTAATCTCATGTTTGTACTCTAGACATAATTTACATTCTAGATCAATTTCAAGATTACTCTCAAGTCTAGACATTTTATCTTCTAACAAGATTTCCTTTTCAAAGTTATTCACAAAAGATTTTGAAGACTCATTGTTAAAGATAGTTTTTAGGTTCATGTTACCTAAAAGTTTAGACTCATTTTCTAATTTAGAAAATTCTAAGATGAATGTGTCAAAGCAAAAATGTTTGGTTTCAACATGTACCTTGCTTGTTGTTTCAATAAATTGACAATCAATCACCGGATCATTGTCTTCGTCAACATCAGTTTCATTCCATGATTCGCAAGCAAGTTCATCAAGACACACGTACTCATCTTCACTTGTACCTTCATTTAAAACATTTAAACTAGTAGCACATGTATTAACTTCTACTAAGTATCTATCAATTAGTTTTTCTAAAACTTCTAATTCATATGTAAGATCAAATTGATCATCTTTGACTTGACATATTTCTTGATTAAAGTTGATTATATTTTTCCAAATATCATTAGACATTTGACAAAAATACATACTTTCATATTTGGTACATGATAAAGCTTTATAAATCATTATCTTAGCTTTAGTATTTTTATCAAGTTTAGAATAGTTAACTTCGTTTTCAAAACTTGTTTTCTTTGGTTTGAAATCACCAAAAGAAATTATATGCCAAAGATCTTGATCAACTGATTTCACATAATTTTCAAAATTACTTTTCCATTCAAGGAAGTTTCCTTTTTCAAATAGCGGTGAGTTTTGAATAGGTTGCCCTTCTTTGAGATTTTCAAAATCCATGGATCGATCCAAGTTTTAAAATACACTATATTTTAAAGATCTTGAGTAACGTAGCTCCTGATGCCAATTGTGGGAAACTAGAAGGGGGGTTGAATAGTTTACCGCTTTTTAAATTCTTTTTAGCTTAAATATCCTTTAAAACTTTACGTTTGCTTAAAGATATAAACACAACGTTATATGTTCAATTCTTTGAAAAGCTTTAGATGTGAATAACGATTCTGACTTTACTTGTTTGATTCTTTGAAAAGCATTACGTATAATTAACAATCCTAACTTTGCTTGTTTAGTTCTTTGAAAAACTTTACGTTTGTTTAAAGATATAAACACAACTTTCCTAGTTTAATTCTTTGAAAAACTTTACGTGTGATTAGCAATTCTAACTAAAGACAATATGTAATAAGCAAAGACAAAGAAAGAAACGATCAAACCGCAACACGATTGTTTATCGTGGTTCAGATACAAGGACTCTTTTTCCTTGCCCTACATCCATGCCCCGAGTTTCCAAATCGAGAGTTATAAGCACTAATCAACAAGCTCCTTTCCCGGTGGAGAAACCTTTACAACGTCGCTTTCACTTTTACCGACACTAAGCTAGATGTTGAGTTCTTTTACACGGGTACAACCACTCCCTTCGTCGCTTACACTTTTACCGAAACTAAGCTAGATGTCGAGTTCTTTACCAAGGGTACAACCACTCCCGTTAGTTCTTTTACAAGGGTACAACAACTCCCGATACACTACGTATTTTGAGGCCTAAAATACTAACCGATCACTTCTACATACATGATACAAATGAAGTATAAACTACCAAAGCTTATACATGACAAAGCTAACAAGACTTGCAACTTTAGAGTTGAAGCTTGTAACTTCTTGAATGATCTTGTGAAGTCCCTTGCTACATAAGAGAATCACACAAGTCAAATGTTACTGAGTTAGTTAAGAGAGTATGTGAAAAAATTTCCTAAAGGATGACTCAAAACTAACAAATGGTTTGGTATTTATAGCAAACCATTCTGCAGGTCTGGCGGATACGGCGGAACCCTCAGATGGGTTCCGCCCGTGTACCCCCATGGTTCCGTCAGGGCTGCAGTTGGTTTTGTAATAAATCTTCCAAACCAAACAAGGTCACATCTCATTACACCTAGTCAAACACAAAACTTGCAAGCAAACATATGGTTAGTCAAACACACCTTCTTACCATAAATGTATATTGACAAAGCTTGCCCTAAATGTGATGTGACATTTCTATTTTAAGTAATAAATGTGATGTGACAAGACACTTTCTAATTTAAGAAATAAAAACAATGTTTTGTTTAAAAGGAAATGTAAACCTTAGTTTAAAAAAGACTTAAATACTTAAAGTGATGATTTACTCTTAGCTAAAGTTCATACTTTGTCATTAACAAAACTTAGCAAAGATCGTAAAATATAAATAACGTTTTTAGGCGATATTTGTATTAACAGCTTCAATCTTTACCACAGGAGCAAAGACTTCATCATAGTCTACTCCTTCTTCTTGTCTATATCCTTGAGCTACTAACCTTGCTTTATTCTTGATGACATTCCCTCTTTCATCTCTTTTAACTCTGAAGACCCATTTTGTTCCAATTAGTCTCTTACCATCAGGTAAATCACATAATACCCATACTTCTTGAAGTTTAAATTGTAAGAGTTCTTCTTGCATGGCTTCATCCCAACTCTCCTTGGCTAATGCTTGTTTTACTGTCTTAGGTTCTTCTTGAGACAGAAAGCAAGCAAATAAGCACAATTGCTGATCCTTGTGATTTACCCTATTCTGCTTGTAGATAAAGCTAAGTAAAGAAGTATGTTGTTGGGATACATTCTTAGCTTTAGTTCTTGTGAGCACTCCTGAAGTAGAAGGTCTAATAATTTAACTAACAGGATGATCTTTATGAATTCTTAGGGTAGGAGTTGGTGAAACTTCAAGATTATCTTCCAAAATTTTGAAATCAAGATCTTCATTGGAATCTGAGAAAATGCCTTTTTTTCCAATTCATCATCAGTATCTTCCAAGGCAGACATGGTTGGATCAGTTAAATCATTAGCATTTATCCAATTTGAAGTATCTAAGACTTGAGAAGTACTTTCAAATGGATCAGCAGTACATTGGGGCAAAGTACTGTCAGTGCCTTTAGCCTTATTCTTTTCTGCTTCATAAGCTTTCCTCTGATCATCTTCATAGGACTTAGCAATTGTTTCTTGAAGAAGCATCCTATTAAGTTCATCTTGGATAGCTTGGTCTTCATCAGATACTATGGTCTTTGGTTGAACAGTACTTTGTGGATCAACAGTACCTTGAGGTGCAGCAGTACTTTTCTTCTCATCACTAGGTGCTTCATCAGAATCATCTTCAGATCTTATATTGACTCCATGAACAATGTATTGTGTTCTTCTTCATTGTGAACAACTTGATTTTCTTCCCTTACAGGTACATAGTTCATGGATGAGGCCATTAAGTCAAGATCAAACATCCAATCAGGACCTTTACCTTTTTGATTTTCTTTTTCTTCTAGAAATTCAACATGAAGACATTCTTGAACCTTCTTGGTAGCCCTGTTGTACACTCTGAATCCTTTGCTACCGGTACAATAACCCAATAAGTATCCTTCATCTGACTTACCATCAAATTTTCCCAAATTATCAGCAATGTTCAAGATAGTCAGGGGACATCCAAAAGGTTTCATGAACTTAATGTTTGGTTTCTTTCCCATGAGTAACTCATAAGGTGTCTTCATCTGAGGTTTTTTCACTGGTACTCTATTTAACACATAACAAGCAGCACTTACAACTTCAACCCAAAATGGAACAGGCAATTGGGAGTCTGCAAGCATTGTCCTTGCTGCTTCTATCAAAGTTCTATTCTTCCTTTCTGCAACTCCATTCTGTTGAGGAGTTCTAGCAATACTAAACTCTCTTTTAATCCCTTTCTTGGCACAAAATTCATCCATAAGTTGATTCTTGAATTCAGTTCCATTATCACATCTAATGCCTCTAACCTTGAGTCTTAACTGATTTTCAAGTGCTATTATAAGATCATGAATAGCATCAAAAGTTTCATCTTTGAATCCCAAGAAAAAGACCCAGCTAAATCTGTTACAGTCATTTGTTATAACCAAACACTACTTCTTGTTTAAACTAACAACTGAAACAGGTCCAAACAGATCCATATGCAGCAATTCCAAAGGCTCCCTAATATTACTTTCTTCAATCTTTTTACATGAAGCCTTGTGTTGTTTACCCTTCTTACAAGCTAGACATGAATGATCAAGTTTGAATGTTTTAGAAGGTAAACCTCTAACTAAATTTCCTTTGACCAGCTTGTTGATGTTCTTGAAATTTACATGCCCTAGTCTTCTGTACCATTGATGTGCTTCTTCCATAGTTGCCCTTGCAATCAAGCATGTTGCTCTTTCAGCAGAATTGATGTTCTTCAAATCTATGCTATACACATCATTGGTTCTTGGTGCTCTCAGCATCACCAAGTTTTCATCTTCTAATCTAAACTCAGGGGAGAGAATAAGACATTCTATGTTAAGAAACAACACAGGGTACTTCTTGTAACAGATCTGAGAGACTGACATATCTAACATTCTCAAAATCAATTGATCCTGCCTTAATGGTTCCTTTGCTAGTGATTCTCCCTCCATCAGGATCATTCCCAAATGCAACTCTTCCTTCAAAATAAGCCTTAAAATCTGACAAGAGCTCCTTTTCTCCTGTCATGCTTCCAGAGCAACCACTATCCACAATAAGATGATCTTTTAGCTCTTCTTTTGGGTTGCCCTGCATAAAAATGAAAAGGGTTAGTTTCTTTTAGGAACCCAAGCCATTAGTGACTTGTGTTCCCCTTGTGGAGTAACATACTCAAATTCTTTGAGTATATAATCACCACTGTTTTTGAAAGCACTATCAAGAATTACTGTTTTTGATTCCAAAACCTATGTTGAATTGTTATTAACACTCCCTTTTTCACCCTTATTTTCTGAAAGTACTTTGTCACCCTCATCAGTACTTTCTTTCTTAACCCATTTAGTTGTAACTTTTGGTGTTGGGTTCTGTGTTCTAGCAGTTTTCTTGAGTTGTAAGACCTTCTAGGTTTGTAAGAATTGAATCTCCTAGGTCTTACACTTGAGTCTTTGCTAGCAGTACCTTGATTGGGAAACTTCCTAACAGTACTTTGAGAAAGTACTGCTTGACCAGTACTTTGAGAATTGTTTCTTGAAGGCACTGTGGGTTTAGAGAATGGTCTTTTCTGATGAGGGTACCTATAGTCTTTTAAGAAATTACTATGGTTAACCCTATTTGAGTAATTCCAAGCTGGTTTATTCTCCCTTGGTTTATTCTCTTTGTGCTTATGGTTTGCAGATGTGGTCTTTGGGTATTTGCTGAAGTATTCTGAATGATAATCACAGTCCTTAATCAAATGATGAGGAATGTAACATACAAAGCATAACTTTTGACCCATCATCCCAAATCCATTCCCAAAAGGTTTTCTATTATAAGCAGTATTTTGAAAAGAGTTCCTTGTAGGTACTGCTGAATGTTCAGCAGTACTTTGAGAAGTTTTTTGAGGTACTGCTTGTTTTGAAAAATCTTTTTCCACTCTCAGAACCCTTATAATTATCCCTAGGTGTCTCAACAGATTTTCTAAAAGACTCAGGACAAGATTGATTTGAATTAGATTGACCTTTAAGCTTTTTCCTGAATTCTAGGTTGTCTACTCCAAAACAAGAAACATCTGTCCTAGGTGGTTGAAAACTACCTGTGGGTGGAGGAACTTCATTGTATCCTTTGTTTTTCTTAAACCCAGGAGGTGTTGAACAAGGTGATTCCTCATCACTAGATGTGTTTCCTTCTAAGCTTATGAATTGTTCATCACTAGTTGAGGTCTCCTGAGAAAGATTTAATTCTTGGTTCCTAGATGAAAGTTCTTCTGAATTATTATCATAACCTAGGCCAGTTTTAATGTTTGTTGTTCTCTATTTTTCAACAAAACTAACATGTGATAGACCTGATTCTTTCCAAATGGTAAGTTTTTCTAGCAACTTATCTTTTTCTTTAGTGACCTTTTCTAATTCAGAAACCTTATATCCTAACTTCCACTCACTTAACTTTAATTGATAATCTTGGTGCTCATATTTTTCAGCCCAAGCGACTTAATTATTCTCATGAGTGATTATCTTAGCTTCCATGGACTCTAAAGTTAATTGGTAACCAGCTATCTCAGACCTAGCCCTTCTATAGTTATCTCTTTCAGTTTCATATTCTATAAGCATCTTTTGATAAGAGTTACTACATTTGGAACATACCTCAGAGATATTGGATGAACTTGGTGAAGTAGCCATCGTAGCAAGTTGAACAGGTTCTTCTTCACTTTCCATGCTCCAATCAAAGCTTCCTAGACCATCTCTTGACTCCAAAGCTTCATATCCTGGTTCTTCATCAAAAGTTGTGCTCCAATCAACCTCTTCCAATGCAACCATAGAGTAGGTTACTGGTTCATCATCAAATTCATTGCTCCAGTCAACTTCTGAAAAGTTTTCTTGAGCAACCAAAGCTTGTGACTTTGGCTCAGCAATAGGGACCTCTGTAGGACCAAAAATATTGTAACACCCCCAAAATATCGCAGCGGAAGACTGTGTCATAGGGGTGCTACTTCATAATACAAAGTACAAGGTATAGAAAATGACCTCTAAATGAGACGTTTTGAAAAGTTACCATTCGATTAATAAATTCCGAGTTACAAACTTGAGTTCCATAATACAATACATAAGAGTTTTAAGACATATCGAATGGTAAAGATAAAAGCATAAGTCTTCAAAACATGCCAAGCGACTCTATGCTCCATGCAACAGCTATCACCTTACAGACCTGAGACAAACATGCTAAAGTGTCAACACAATGGTTGGTGAGTTCATAGAGTTTGTCTTAAAATAGTTGAAAAGTCTATAAAGAATGTTCACACAGCAAAGGCATTGAGAATCCACTCAGTTGCAAGTCCCGCCCATAACAACACTTGCAACCTGTGTGTTCACAACCCACTGCTAAATATATAGTATGATTAAGACATGTATAAGTTCATCACAACAATTAAGCAATTAGTCGTGAGTCTCTACTTCATTTCCGAAGACATCACTTTTATGATGTATCCAACATTCGTAAATGTTAGGATGTATCAAAGCTAATGGTCATCTAACAACTTAATTTGGAGCCACTAGATAGCCTCAATGGTCATCCAACAACTTAATTTGGAGCCACTGGAAGTCTCAATGGTCATCCAACAACTTAATTTTGAGCCACTGGAAGTCTCACAATTAAGTATAACGCAGTTAAGTATAACACAATCATGTATATATGAAATCAAGTATAATGCGATCAAGTATAAGACAATCAAGTATAATACAATCAAGTATAAATGTTTTGAGTATTTGTACAAGTAAGCAAGTAGTTGAGCATGTATCTCCCCCAAAGAGTTAAAACAAGTATAAAAAGAGTAGGGGCTATGACTCACCTTAAGCTTATGTAATGAGAAATGATAGTGGTAGTCGAATCGCGAAAGTCTCTAAGAGCAACCTATAATAGAACGTTGCGACTTAGGTTTGGAGTAACGTCTAAGAATACGAAGAATTGCCTATATATGTCTTGCATAATGTTCATGATGTAGTACTTAGTATATAGTGTAAGTCTTTGAATATAAATGGTTTATGAAACATGTATAGGTTGTATATCTCTTACTACCGTTCGGGCCGACATAATTCAGAAGTCATGGAGTAAACGTTCGAGGAGCCAGGACACTTTAATTCGTAAATCCACAACTCATCTCGACGGCTTACTTAATGAACTCCTCACATGAGGCTCCCTACTATTGTAGTATTTGATAACATATATATAAGTTTTGATTCGAAAAGTTACATGACCAATATTTGAATAAACTTAGGAAAGTTTATTTTTACATGAAGATTGTTATTAGGGTAAGTTTCTTAAGTCTTGTATGACAATTACTTGTAAGATATCATGGTTCTTTTAATGGAGTAGATCCAAATTGTATGTTTAAGTTATCGCCAACTCTTTTTTTTTTTTTCGAAATGCAGAAATTATCGCCAACTCTTTAACTCATGTTTTCGCCTAAGTAAGTTTATATGGTCATTTAGTCATGGCCTTGCCGTGACCTTTGGTCATTGTTCCATGGTCTTGAGACTCAACCTTGGCTCTAGCCATGGTTGTGGTCTTGAATCTAGGTCATTAGACCTCTTGGTCTTTTTAAACAATAACAATTATATAGTGACTTATATATATAAAATAGCTGTTAAGAAACTGAAGAAAAGCTCATTCGTTATTGGTTTTCTGGAGACGTGTCCCTAATGTTTTGAAGAAAACGTGATTCCGGACAATTTTCGTGTTTTAACTTTTCCATGAAACGGACCAGAAGGGCCTCTTTTTGCGTGTTTTATGTTCTGTCACAGAAAGTATTTGGCAGTTTTGCCGTAAAGTTTTGGCAATTTCAAATAGTCATAACTTTTGACTCGGGTACTCGTTTTGGGTGATTCAAATTGATATGTTTTCCTTGTTAAGTCCTCTTTAACAGTAAGTAAGTGTCCAATATCATAGTTGTACCATTTTGATCAGATTTCACCAAGAAAGTCACTAGTTTACTTGTTTAAATAACATAAGTTAACATTTATATATCAATACTTGTTTTACCAATTTTTATATATCATGAACATAATAACAAGACAATATATAGTAAGAATGAAATATAAATAGCGTGAAAATGATATTTAGCAAGAAAGTATGTTAGGTTTTTGCTTACAACTTGAGGCTTTCTAAAAGAAAGGTAAGTAACTAGTAAGGTAAGGACTTTGATTGGATATCTTCTCTTCACTTTAGCAACCCTTCTACTCTTGTATTCTTGAAGGATTTGTGGAGAAGATTGAGGTGACTTGAGTGGATCTAAACTCAAGAGAACCACCAATAGTTTCTAGGGTTTGGAAGTAGTTTGATGAATCAAAACCTAAACTAAGGTTTCTATGTTGATGTTGCACTTGAATCTTGCTTGACACTAGGAGTAAATTAGCTAATGAAAGGGTGATGGGGTGTGTGTTGTGGGAAGACAAGGAGGGGAGGGGAGGGGAGGGCTTATATAGGGTCTTGAGGAGGTTACATGAAAGACTAGTCAAAGCTTGGAGAGAAAGTTTGGACAAATGTAATAATCTTAAGGCTTATGGCATGAGATCAAGCCACATGGTGATCCCCCCCCTAGAGGCGGTTTGCCTTGGATAAGAAGGGATGACTTGGTTCTTGGTGATATTATCCTACTTATGTGACTAGTTTTGACTCCGTAAATTGCTAACCGTAAGTTGTTAAGCCACGAAACGTAAAACCGGGTATCGTAAAAATATGAAACTTGAAAGGATGACTAAACTTGTCAATATACTCCATAATAAAATATAAAATGAGTGGTAGGTTCTATTGGGGTGCTAAAACCCTGCTAAAACTGGAAACACGGGTCTAAAACGCATAATACGTAAAACGTACGAATATTGTGTAAAATTGAGAAAAGTAAAATGTTACTTTTCTAATACGATAATAATGATTTAAAATGATCTATAATGTCTAGGCTGTGCTCAGTCTAGTGTCGGTTGGTATTTAATGTCTTTAAACTTAAAACCGTAAGCCTAAAAATCAAGGAATGATTTATAAAATCAAGGAATGATTTTTGGTCAAAGGAGGAGGGAAAAATATGTTGACTTTTTCCAAAAATGTGAAAACTCAAATCGTCTTAGAAACGCGGTGCAGGTATAGGCTAAGGTTACGGCTAAGTAAAAGTGCTTCAAAATGAGAATCCTGTTTCTCACGGCCGAGGTTTATTTGGTCATATTTTTCTCAGTCATGATTAATTCTCAAATAAATCATGAGTGTATCAAACATTTTTCTGATGTGGGGAAAATTAACGCGGTCGAGTTTCGTTGTGCGTAGGATTTTTGAATGACGTTTTACCCTAAAACGTGCATTTCCTTAATAACTTTCGCGAAAATGATCTGATGAGTGTCAAACTTTTATTTTGCCATGGAAATGATTTATCATACGAGAATATGAAATAAAAATCAAATTTCGGAAAAGTGAATAGTAAAAAATAAATAGTAAAAGTGAATAGTAAAAATGAATAGTAAAATTTTCGGGAATAAAAATTAATCTGAAAATGCGAATTGTTACTGTCTCTACCCCTTAAGGAAACTTCGTCCCGAATTTTAGTGTGTCTAGGTCTCTTATCTTAATAGCGGCATAATAAAGCTAGATTTCGAACTAGAATAGAATAATATGGTAGGATAAGGTACGTACCCGTTACGCATTGCGGGCTTCCTTAGTACCCAAATAGTATGCTCTACCAGCAAATACATTTTCAGAAAATAGTTTTCGACGTTAAACTTGCAAAAATCATATCTCCTTCGTTATAAACTCGTTTTAATCCGTTATTTCGCCCACGGCTTCGTTTTTGAAAGTATTTTCTAAATCTTTGGTCAAAAATTACCCACCATCTACTGATTTTCTCACGTTTTCAAAATAAGGACAGTAGGTATATATATAGTTTCAAAAATCATTTCTAGGGTTCCAAACTAGTTTCAACTTCAACCAAAACACTTTCAATCACCACAAATCTAGTCTAATCTTATCATACACCTTCTTAGGGTGTCATGGGTTTCTAAACATCACCAATCTTGGTGGATCTCTTGAAGTTACTAATAAAAATTATAGATCTAAGATTAAAAGGTATTATTGTATAAAGTGGTATATATAACATATATATTTGCATGATCTACTACTATGACTTGAAAATACATCAAATGAAAGTATGAAAAGATTAAAAAGTTTACTTGAAGCTTACTTGAAGTTTTGATGATTTTTGAGCAAGAAAACTTAATAATCTTGAGGTTTTTATTTCAAAACCTTAACTAGATTAATACTAAGACTTGTTTTAACACTTGATTCTTTTAAAAAAATGGATTCTTCTTCTTGATCTTGCCTTGGCTGAATTTTGTAGAGAGAAGGCAAAGATGAGAGCTTTTCTAGTTTACTTGAAATGTGAACTAAATAATGAAGTAAAAGTTGTAGATATTTTTGTATTTGTGATCAAGTATTCTTGGACAAAATGGGGGGCAAGATCCACATTTTAGGGGAGGAAATTAAATGGGAGGAGAAGATTTGCAAGACTTTTGTGTATATTTAGTTAGTTATTGTGTAGTTTAGGTGTTACCGGGTACCGAGTTAACTAAAAATAAATCGTGTCGTGTTGAAATAAAATATGACGAAGTTGTAAAAATAATGAAATTACTTTTCTGATAAGAATCGGGTGTTAAAATAATTGTCGTGTTGAGATATCGTGATTCGACGTAATTTTTAGCGTCTACTGGAAAATATAGTAAATAGTTTCAAAACACCGGGTAAATTAATAATATAAATTTTATATTATTATAATGAGTATGAAAAATATTTTAGGATCGTAGACGGAAGTATCGGGTATATATTAGTAGTAAAAACTGAGTGGTAACTTTAATTACAAATTAAGCATACGTAAATTGAAATAATGCATATCCGTGTAGTGCCTAAAGTGCTGATGACGTTACTGATGATATATAGACTACTCTAGTCTATATGACGTGTCCTTACTGATGATGCATAAATTCGCAGCTAAACCTAACTGGTTACGCGAATTTGAATACCCGTAAACTAGATTTACGAAATGATGAACGACAATCGTGAATAGTGATTTCCTTCCGGGAATGAATAGTGTCATATGAATAGTAAAATTTTTGAACGCTTCTCGGAATCTCAAACTAACTCCGAAAACGATGAATAGTAAAATGATGAATAGTGATCGGTGAATAGTAAATTATGAATAGTAATGGATGAATAGTAACTTCCCGAGATGAATAATGAAATTGCGACGTTTGAAAAAGGGCCTGAAATTACGAGTTGTGACAAATAAGTTAGTTCATAGAGACTATCTTAAACATCTTAAAGAGTGCCTTGACTTGCTTCGTGAAACCATTGAAGAGGATAGGATAACAAAACCACTTGATGATGCTATTGTAGGTGCCTGCTTTCTCACTAATAGATCTCAGGAACTCTTAGAATATGCTATTGGTACATGTCCTAAAATTGATAGCAAGCGAGATAGGTCTACTGTATCATCATCTATGACTAAGAACAAGCATGTTACCTTTGAGGTACCCTTGGAAACTTCAGATCCCAACACATCAAAACATGTTCAGCAACCGGAAGTGAAAAAGACTAAAATTCCCATTAGTCTGTCTACAGGAGTAAATAGTAACACTAAAGCTAGAGAGTCTAAACCAAGGAGAAATAGAAGGAATTATAGGATTTCACCTGCTAAAAGTGTTCCTAAAAAGAAAGTATACGACCACATGAGGAACATTAAGTCCAACTTGAGCGAAATGAGTCATAACTCAAAACCTAATTCATGTTGCAAAACATGTAATGAATGTTTAATTTCGAGCAATCATGATAAATGTGTTGAGAAATTTCTGAAGTAATTTAACAAACCCCAAGTTATGAAAGTTTAGAGAGCTAAACGAATTAGGCAAGTTTGGAAAGCAACAGGAAAACTGTATGCCAATGTTGGTTATCAATGGAAGCCCATTGGAGGGAAATTCACTTTAGGAGAACAGTGCCCTTTAACTAGGATAACTAATTCTAAAGTAGTACATATTAAGGAATGGAAGCCAACTGGTAGAACTTTCCCTTTGGAGACCCAATGTCCTTTAACTAGGCCCATTGCATCTACTAGTGAAATTTCCACCATTGAAACGAATGCACCTAAGGTCTTAGTGGCTCCAGAACTTGTTTGCACTAACCAACTGGAACCCAACTCAAATTGGGGATCCGAAACTCCAAATATTCTGCTCTCGTCTATTTTCAAATGCAGGTCGTATATTTCGTCCTTAGGTATTTGGACTCAGGCTGCTCAAAACATATGATTGGGGATCGCTCAGGGCTCGAGAATTTCGTGAATAAGGTTATCGGGACAATTAGATTCGAGAACTACCATTTTGGGGTAATTATGGGTTATGGAGATTATGTTTCTGGTGACAGCTAATTTCCTGGGTATACTACGTGGAAGGACTTGGGCAAAATCTGTTCTCTATTGGTCAATATCTTGATTCCGATCTTGAAGTGTGCCTTCAGAAATTACACATACTTTGTCTGAGAGTTGGATGGTATTGATATTCTTAAAGACAATCATGGCACAATCTATACACCTTTTTTCTATCGAAGACATGATGCGGTCCTCTCCTATTTGCCCTCTCACAAAGGCCTCAAAGAACAAATCGTGGCTATGGCAACAAAGTTTTAATCACTTAAACTTTGCTACCATCAATGATCTTGGTCACAATGATCTTGTATGAGGTCTACCTAGTTTAAAGATCGTAAAAGAACATCTTCGTTCGGCTTGTCAACTGGGCAAAAGAAAGAAGCATACTCACAAATCCAAAACTGCCAATACCATCATGGAGGTTCTTCACTCCCTTCACATGGATCTATGTGAACCAATGAAAATGCAAAGTATAACTGGGAAGAAGTATGTTCTAGTGATAGTCGTTGACTATTCTCGGTTTACATGGGTAAGGTTTTTGAGAACCAAGGACGTGACTCCAGAGGTTATCATAAAACTCATCAAATAGCTACTAGCAATACTCAACAAAACCGACAGCATCATCCGGTCAAACGATGAAACGGAGGTTATCATCAAACAACTCGTTCAATTTTACGAAAGTATTGGCATCACCCACCAGTAAAGTGTCCCATGCACTCCTCAGTAGAATGGAATTGTTGAAAGACGAAACTGTTCTCTTGTAGAAGCTGCACGAACCATGCTAATATTCTCCAAGGCACCGATGTTTCTATGGGCGGAAGCAATTACTACATCTTGTTACACCCAAAACTGATACTTGATACATACTCTTCACAACAAAACTCCACATGAGCTGATTCATGATAGTAAAGGATACAAAATCTACAACAATCGAACCCGATAAATCTTGGTAACCATTCACGTCACATTCGTTGAGCTGACTGAGCAAATGGCTCCTGTACACATCAGTGCAGGACCCGCGTCTAAACTTTTGTCTCCTGAATCAATCAGTTCAGGTCTTGTATAGAATCCCACTCCTGCATGTACCTTATGTACCACCTACAAATGAGCATTTGAAGATCTAGTTTGACCAAATGATTGATGAATACTTTGAGACACCTATTGATGATACACTGACACCACCAGCTGCCGCTGCTCTAGTTCTGTACAACTCAAATGGTCCATCAGTGTCTACTTGAATTGATCAAGATGCTCAATCTGCAAGTTACTCACCATCATCGTCAAACCTTCAATCTCCTTCAGTACAGCAAGGCACTGCAGTCGACAATTCTTTTGAAGTGAATTCATTTGCTCCTCTTGAAGATGCTCCGTACTAAAACCTGTTTGCTCATGAATCTTCTTCTGAGACATCCTCTTCAAGGAATACAAACACGACTTCTTCATGTTCCTACCTACATCCACATGAACATCTCAGAAAACGAGTATATGATCATCCGATTGACAACATTATTGGATATTCTTCTCTACCAATGTTCACACGAAGGAAACTTACCACCCATGCCTTATGGTGCTGTTATAATTCCATACTATCCAAATTCGAACCCAAAGATTTCAAGACTGCTATCTCTAAAGACTGTTGGGTTAATGCGATGCAAGATGAAGCTCGCAATTTTGATTGACTTGAAGTATGGGAATTGGTACTACCTCCAGACTGTGCAATGATTATAGCTCTAAGTGGATCATCAAAGTGAAACTTGATGAGCATTAAGTCGTTCTGAAAACAAGGCAAGGCTTGCTGCTAAGGGATATCGTCTACAGGAAGGCATTAATTTAGAGGAATCTTTCTCTCTGGTTGTTCGTATTGTAGCTATCAGAATGTCTCTCGACAATGCTGCAAGTCAGAACATGACGGTCTATCAAATGGATATGAAAATTGCATTTCTAAATGGCGAGCTGAATAAACTTCTTTATTTCAGTCAACCGGAAAGATTTGTATATTTTGATCGTCCTAACCATGTCTATCGTCTGAAAAAGGCTCTCTTTGGCCTAAAACAGACGCCAAGGGCATGGTTTGATACACTGTCAAAGTTTCTCCTGGGAAACGGATTCTCCTAAGGTGTGGTGGAATAAGATGAGAATGGGGTAGTGGAACTTTACTTCATGAGGACATAATTTCAACTTGCTGACTTCTTTACAAAGGCTCTTCCACGAGAAAGATTTCTATTCATTCTTCCGCGACTTGGAATGGAGAGTCTTACGCCAGAATCTCTCATAAGCCTTCAGGAATAGAATGAGGAGGAAAAGGATTTACTTCACATATCCTTTGTACATAGTTGAATACAAAAAGGAAAATAGAAAATTATAAAACCTATAAAAACCATAAAAATCGGAAAAATCTTAAAATCCAAAAATATTCTTCTTTCGACATGTCTCTTGTGTAATCAATATTATGTACGTTTCTAGAAATGTCATTTAATAATAACACGGAATACATATGCTTGAGCAAGAGTTTTTGTTTTTAATAATGTTTTTCTAAAACATGTCGTTTCTAAAACTATTCTTTCAAGATGGTTTGCTATTACTTCATATAGCAACCCGGTCTTAGTATTGGGGAAAGTTCGTCGCCAAAAAGACGACTGTTCCTAACAAAGGCATGAATTACTTTATATTCGTGCCTTTCCGATCTAATGTACATTTCAGTGCATTATTACTTGTTTAAGAAGAGAAGTCTTCTTTTTATCAAAACAAAAATTTTTCTTTCTATGATTCTTCGAAAAATTATTTGTGTGATACATGGTGGTAACATGTTGCTTGTAAATCAATCAGTCTTAGATACTTCATAAAATTTGTCACTCAATTAACGACAATGGGTCATCAATTGAGGGGGAGAGTGATTTCCAATTTTATATCATCAAACGGATTTCTTGGTTGTCTCATAATTGTTAGAAAAGGTTTTGTTGTTAATGGGGTATTAGTTGAAGAGGAACTTACTAAGATTTATCTTAAATGGCCAAATGTGTTAGTTGTTAGAAAGATTAGGGCATTATGTGCTATTTGCGTATAGTTTCCTAGCTTTATGTAACTAAAAGGTCCATTTGTCTCACGTTGGTATCCTCGCTTAATCCCCTAAATACGTTTTAATCCAAAATCTTAATGATGTTAGAAAACCATTGTGTTTGATGCTCTTGTTCTCTCCTCTGGCATTCGTATAATCTGATTGATTGTGTTTTGTTTGCTGTTTGCTGATAATTGTTTGATTGTTGCTGATTATGTGTTCATGTTCTCAGGATTTGCTTAGGTATGTAGTTACCGGGTTAGAATCTTATTTCTAAGCTCCTGATTTGAATTTTGAAAATATGCGTGAATTGCCATGTTAGTGATTGTTGTTTATGTCTGATAGAAACTTGCAATGAATGTTCATGATTGCTAGTTTCTCTTCATGCTAGATAGCATTTTGATGAGTTGCTTGAATGTTCTTTGATCATGATATGAATATGCTATTATGAGTAGGCTAGCTGCTACGTGGTAGCAGTTAATTAAGAGTGAATCTGTATGTATGCATATCTTTATTGATACTCTTATGCAGATTCCATGGCTGATGTGAATGTGCCTGCGCCTGTTCTAACCATTTGATCAGATGTTCAAACTTCATTGACTGGCTTTGATTTCACCACAACAACAACATCGGTAGCAACAACGACAAGAACTCTTTCACCACCACCACCAGTTATCTTGTGCGTCCTAAGTAGTGTGGTATCAAATGTTATGTGTCAGTACATGATTTTTTATTTCATGAGTTTCTCGTTAAACTTTATATCATTTATAAACTCATCATAACTGACACTAACATTCTCCCTCATTGATTGAGGGGGAGTAATGAATTGTCTCAATATCAGAATATCTTTAATCAGACCACATCTTGCTCCCAAACTTTTCTAACTTATTTAAATCACTTGGGATCACAAATCTCAAATGGTTTGAAATTTTTTGATCGGGGGAGAAAATGTGATTTAAATATGAAATCTGATATAAAATGTGATTGTTTTGGACTTATACAAACGCTCCCCAATATGTGCTAAACTCTTTTGTATATCGATGCACATATTGAGGGGGAGCAAATGGTTTGTGAAAAAGGATCTTTAGCATCTCATGTGAGCAAGACTCAGACTTCACCAATGAATTGACGAAACAATACTTGTCTGAGTAGAATGTACCGTTTCGAGAAACCTTGTGTGGATTTGATCGGGCCGGGTAATAACTTCAAGCTAGTCTAACTAGTGATGTAAGCGTGTCTTGAATGCCGTTCATATTCACTCAAGGTAGATCAATTCAAAAGTGCAAACTCTTCCCGACATGTGTAAATTTTTGAATTAAAACATATGAGCACATGTTAAGGGGGAGCATTTGAAAATGGAAAAACTCTCAACGTGTTAACAAAATGTGTTTCTTAATCATAAACACGTTGAGAGAATTTTCAATGATTTGGTAAATGGCAACATAGGATAGTCATGAAGTTATAAGGTGGCTAAGGTTAGGATTAGAAAGTTCGTAGGTATGATCATGAAAAAAAGGAGAAATGTGAGAATGGAGAAAGAAGGGGTTGAAGAATTAAAAAGAAATTAAATGAGAAAGGGTGAAAAGAAATAGCCCTCCAATTATTTAACCTTAGGGCAGAAACCGGGTTCAATTCATAATCTACTGATGGTTGCTAAGGCAACATCGGTATTGAAGACAAGACGTCATAGACCCAGTGACGCAATGCACTAAACCTTCTAGCCACTCAAGTTCTCTTAAAAGAACTTGTTTCATTCCCACGGGGAACCGGTGTAATCTATCAACGTATCTCTTAGAGATGGTTGATATTGAAGCAGGAGACCTCTCCCTAATCTCCGCATAGGAAAACCAAATGCACTTATTGAGTCTAGAGCCTCGAGATGCATACAAAGATCTCATAGGAACACATGCTACTTCTACCATGGTTGTTCAACATTAAGGACACCAATGGTAAACTTATGAGTGCTATGCAGATCTTAGCAATCTGCCAGAACATTTATGAGGGATGTTGCTATTGTAACTCCCAATGATTGAATGGAAATTCCTGCCAGGGTCAACATCAAGCAGCCCTAAAAGCAGGTCACTTAGGTAATTCCTTGTGGATTACGCTTAGTGGTCACGATGGTTACAAACGGTCAACAGTCGTGGAGTGATCTCCAGTGACTCACCCAATCGTTGATCTGCTTAGGTAGTTCGTGTAAATCCTCTCAGGGTTTGCCGATTGGGAACGGTCATGGTAAGGGTTAGAAGGAGTCTTCACACTATGCTGTTGACGATCTCTAAATTCCAAACCTGTAAGTACCGGATGATTTGTTGCTAACTGTCTACTTGCAGGAATTTCTGATGGTTGCGGTTGATTGCTGAAAAGATGCTGATCCATCAACACATGCTCACACTTCAACTTCACAATCTAAGAAATCATGATCATTGATTGGGCCTCAAATATGCTTCCACAACTCTGACGTAAAAGATCATGATCCTGAAAAGTGTGAGCATGTCAACTCAAAGATGTTCGTATCACATGGAGACATCACTACTCAAAGATGACTTGCAAATACTCATTTGAATGATGAAGTCAAAGTAATGCCAAAGATCATCTAACTCATTGAACAAGTCATCTAGAGTCTACTGCTGGATGTACAAAGACATGTTTGAAGATTCAAAGTCTACGAGCTGCAAGATTTCAAGGATGCAAGAATTCAGTACTTATCTACTGGGGTGACCTCCCTTAGGGGGAGATTGTTAGGAATTCGAATATTCAGATAAAGACTCGGTCACCCCAAGTATTACTCAGCATCACGTAGCTCGTAGAATTATCCTTAATATAGCTAGTACGTAGTTTAATAGTAGTTAATGTATGTAAATAGTATTCGTAGAGTGGGTCGGGTCTTTACCCACTGTCAGCTCACTCTACAGCTCGTTTCATGGAGCACATGTAGTTGTAGTATATATACCCTCTCCCACCCAAGGGAGAGGGTTGGACCTTTCACACACTTAATCTAATATCTTCTTCTTTCTCTCACTAAAGGCTCCCAACTCTCTACTCTTTCTCTCTCTAACTTATCACTAGTTTTCTTCTTCTATTTGATCCATTATACACAAAACCATACGTGTTTAAGATTATGAGTACTCTACAAAGTAATCAAGTGATTATAGTGTCAATATTTGAAAGACTTTTTGATAATAAAAGCAAGCCCCAAAAGCAAGGGATTTTAACTTAAAGACATTCCTAGTTACTCTCTTGTTCTCAATGGTTAAGTTATTGATGACTTATCAAGAATGAGATTAGTAAATCCGTAGGTAAAACTAAACGTAGAGAAATGTTCGGAAGACTACTTGTTCTCATAACAATTAGATCCAATATTATGTTTAGCATTTGTCTATGTGCTCGTTTTAAAGAAAATCCTAAAACAACTCTTTAGTTGAGCTTGTTTGGATACATCATAAGGTACTACACAACTAGGATTATGGTATCCCAAAAGAATGGGAATAGAAACCATAGTGTATGCCAAATGGAATTATGTCGGTAATAAGTTGATAAGAAAAGCGCAAGTGGTACTTGCTCTTTTATACCTACTTACCCAATGATTCTCCAAAACGCGTAAGGTTCTCAAATTAGTATCGGATGAAGAAGCACATCAACAAGCTCCGCTTGAACAAGCAAATACGTGTCAACAACGGAATTCATTTTATCAACATTGTTATCCCTTCAACAAAGGAAGCATCAACTTCAGCGACTATTCAATCCATTATGTTCTTAATTGACATATTGTGATCCATCATAATCGCCTTAGTAAGAATGTTCATTGAGGAACGTCTTAACTAAGAAAATCTTCTACATTAACCGTTCTATCAACGTTTTCACAAAACCTCTTGAATGTGAAGCATTCATCATTCCTAGGCTTAGTCAAAGACTCATAAGACCTAAAACCTTAGTTTTGAACATTAGGATAAAACCACAAAAATCTAGACAATCCCTTTTGAATTTTTTTCCCTGCAGTTCCCACGGAACCCTCAGACCATACGGGCGGAACCCTCCCTTTGGTTCCGCCTGGTCCGCCAAAGCTGCAGGATGTTTTATTTTTAATTTCAAAACCAAACACCCTCTTAACTTAATCATTCACTTTTCAAACAGCCATCACCTTCTCAAAAACACATAACCATACAAAATTTAGGGCTTCCAATCCAACCTCTTCAAATCCAATCAACTTTGTAAGTGTTCTAATCATAATTGTATTTTTGATTCAAGGTATAACATTCTCATTTACATTCATTAACTAGAATCTTAGGGTTTATGCATAAAACTTCTTGATTCATGAAAAACTTGGTTGCTAGCCAATCGTGTCTTCCATTAGTTAAGAATTGTATCCTTTTTGTTGTTACTTTGATTTGCCAAACACACCAAGTGCATTGTCTTTCAAAAATTTCAATCCACGACTAGAACATAACTCTTCACCACATTCTTAAAACAAATGAAAAACGTCATTGTAACATCACTTGCATATTGTCTCTTGAATGCTAAAGGAAATGCATAACTAATATGTATTTTCGGTTACATTCAATCGAAGACACATTCAATAAGGAGAGTTTTGGTTATCTTTTGTTTTTACAACAAAACTTGCATAACAAAACAATTTGGGCATAAAAATGAGTCAAGATAACCAAGTCTCCACATTGTTTGCATATAGGAACACATTAGAACATCCACATTGTTAAAACTCGTTAACATATAATTTTGTGTTTTCTAGGAATCAACATGCCTCCCACAAATTACTCCGATCATAAGGAAACCCTTAAGTACTTGCCCAAACACCATAGGACCAAAGGTCTCAACAAAGTTCAAGTAGAAACCTTTATGGCACTAGAAAAACGCTATGTTCATGAAGGTAGAACCATTGATCCATCCTTTCTAGAAGGAACATCTATTCGCCAAAGCTTTGCCGCAATCAACTTTGATTGTCTCCTTGATATCGATGAGCCAATTTGTCCTAGGTTCATCTTAGAATTCTATGCAACCGTAAACCTCTGCACAAATGATTTTGGTAAGATATCATTAAACTTCACAACCAATCAAATACCAAATTTCATAGATTTAAAAGACTTAGCTATCATTTTTGGTGTCCCAAATGCGGGTACTTGTCTCTACACGGATTAGTGGCCCATTTCAAGCCTTGACTCGATTGAGCGTTTTCATCCATATGACAACCGTCTAGCTAGTAAGGAAACAATTAAGGAACATCTCTTTGTTAGAACCTCTACCACTAGGAAGAATCGTTCGGGGAATATTGTGGATAAGGATCCTTCTCAATGAGCTTAAACGACAATTTAAGAAGTGGGAAGAAATTCTTAGAGCTAACGTCATAAGTACCATAGGAAATAGAGATCATGTAAACACATGCCTTTGCTACATGCTCTATAACATTTCCACCGGTCAACCCTTCAACTTAGCCTACTACCTAGCCAAAAGAATGGCCGACATACCCTTAGTTGGAACAACCGCTCTTCCTTATGGAATGCTTCTTACTCGCCTCTTTAGAGCAATCTCACTCATTCCTCCTAACGATAATGGAATGTGCCTTGACTATTCTCTCGTTCCTCACATCTTCGTTCCTTTAAGTGATAAACGAGTTTTCAAAGGTAAGGGCAAACGTACTCGCTCACCTACACCATCATCATCATCATCCGACATGAGCGAGGACGATAAACTTCCTAACTCTAAGTTACCTCCTTTAGAATACCTTCAAGAACTCCCCGTCATTGACAATGCATCCGAACAGTTCAAGCAAACCAAAGGAATTTTCACGTGCTTTGGAAGGTACCTAAGCAAGCTCAATAAGAAGATAGACCGGTTGTGAGAAGCGTGATTAAGGAGTGTTTGGCTTATGAAGGTTTTAGGACCTTTTACGTGTTAAACTATGTAATTTGTATTGTTTTTCATGTTCATGTTTTATTACGTTTGTCGGATTATGTTTGTATGAGTTTTTATGCCTAATGAAGATATTTGAGGTGTTTATCAAATTTTTATGCTTATGGTAAATTTCACTAAGTTTAGTGAATATTCGCGACCCCCAGATCAAAGTCCTATGATATGTGTGTTTACATATCCAATTTTTGCAGTGCCTAACCAGATATGCATTATCCTTTTGATTTTAGGAGTTTTCGAAAAATTTGAAAATCGTCTCGCGAGTCAAAATCGCGGACTGCCAACTTTTTCAGGCCTGGCGGATCTGGCGGCACCCTAAATTGGGTTCCGCCAGTGCAATTTTTGGGCAACCCAGAAATGGTCCAACGGACCAGACGGAAGCCAAAACAGGGTTCCGCCTGTGTATCGCGAGGGTTTCGCCAGTCACCTGCAGAAAATTTTTGTCATTTTTCTTAAGTTCAAAACTTGTAAAGTGTCAAACCATTATCCTAAGTGAGAAACATCTTCCATTAACTCCAATAACCATATTAGAACAACTCTCAGTCACTAAAACAATTAGGAAGTCACTTCCCTCCAAAAATTTAAATTCAAACATAACTAACTCAAGGAACCCTTTTAAAGGATCCTTCAAACCATTGAAACATTTTCAACCAAATCACATCCCATGATCACAAAGCATTGAGTGCATATGCTGGTCTTTTACTCCACCCTATTCCATTGGATTGACATCAAATGATGTGACATGGTCATGAAAATCATTTGAAACCTCAATCTTTGAATGGTAGAACATCAAATCCAAACGCCCATTTCAACATCTTTTCCATCCTATAAATTTGAAAGTTTTGCAACAATTCAAATCACACCATCACCATCAAAACTTCTTCTCTCAAAACATCAAAACCACACCTTTGAAATGACTAAATCCAACACATCATCCGAGTCATCAAAATCCTTCTCAAAAACCACTAGGATTAGTGTTAAACCTTGTTGCTTCAACAAAACCGTCAAGTCAAGCTCATCATCTTCAAGTGATGCTTCGCTTAACATTTCTTCACCTATCCAAGATTTCCTTAACCTCACTACCTCAACACCATCCTCAACACATTGCAATACCAATGTAATCACCTTTCAAGATTTGCTTAATCTTGATACTCCAACACCCTCTCCAACACATTGCTACACAAACATAGCCACCATTCCTCCACCAACTAGACCTTCAAGTGATTCAACATCACCTTCTCAAGAAGCTCAACCATCAAAAACTCCATCACCTCAATCACCAACAATTTCACCAATGGAACTTTTCCATATACCACCAACATCACCACTACCCTATTTGGAAACATTAGCAAACCTATCACCTAAATCATCAAACCCACCATCCTTGTCACTCTTTGACACCATTGCTCAAATGGAAACCCAACAACAACCTAGTGAGCAATTAGATGATGAACCCCATCAACCATAATTAGTAGAACGGTTGGCTTACCGTTATGCTAGACCATCAATTTTTCCAAATGATCAAGGTCATACACACTCATAATCATTTGTGTTTCACCCAATTTACAAAGACCTTCATGGTAATCCTTCCGGCGAACCAAGCTTCCACCATTTTGTTCAAAACAAACAACCACAACAACAGAAACCAAAACATCAACAACCGTCACCACAAGAACCTTCCCAACAATTTGAATCTCTACTTTCTTCTTTTAAGAAAATAGAAGCATCCATATGGGAAAAACCTCCAAACCTTAATGATGAGATTGACACTCATTTAAACCACCTTCATGCCTTCAAACGTATGGTTGACTCTCAAATCAACCATATTACGGTTTTACAAACAACGCTACACTCAACTAATGAAGGAATCAAAAACACCTCTCAACCATCAACATTTGCTCCTTCAAGTTCAAACCATCCACCATCAACAAATCAAACCTCTCTTCCACCAAACTTTCCCCGCCATGGTTGTAGACATTGCGAAAGAACCGCTCACATTAGTGAAGGGTGTCGAACGGAAATTCGCGAGCTATCCGAAGAAATGAGGTTTATCCTAAACCACATTTTGGACCATCTACAATCCTTGTCTCACCCACCTCAACCTTAGACTCTCCAAAATGAAACAAAACCGTTTCTTTTGGAAAATGTTTCCCATTTAAACCAACAAACCAAAACCGTGTCATCTTTTCAACCTTCAAAATAAAACCTGCTACAACCTCCAACACACATTTTCATCCTTAAACAACCTTAGCCTTGTTTTTGGAAAATGTTTCTCATTAAGGAAAATGATGATTTCTTTGTAGCTTTTTATGTTCTTAGTTTTTTTTTTTTTTTTTTTTTTTTTTTTTTTTTTTTTTTTTTTTTAAGAAGTAGGATGATGTCATCCTAATTTCTTGTATTTGACTTTCTAAGAGTCAAAATTTTACATGAAATGAATGTCATTCTACTACAAGGTTTGCATTGTTTGTTTATCATTTAGGTATGATGAGTGAACTATTCCTTGATATGGTAGCATACATATATCTTGTATTTTAGAAACTAACATTTCTTTTTGTAGGATCATTATCCATATTTTCCTTCCTTGATACTCCATCTAGGGGAGTAATATTCAAGGGGGAGCATAAGTGTTGCATTATTCCACTTCACAACTCTTAGTTATGTTCTAGACATGAAATGCTTTCATGATTTGTCTTGTGTGGCAACTAACATTTTGTTTTGTAGGGTCAAAATCCATGTCTCCTCTCTTGGCACTCCATTTAGGGGGAGTATTGTCCAAAGGGGAGCAAGTGCATACTTCCGCTTCGCTACTCTTCTTTTTGTTTTGACAAAAAGGGGGAGAATTTACATAAACTTGTTTCAAATATGTATATATATATATATATATATATATATATATATATATATATATATATATATATATATATATATATATTTTTTTTTTTTTTTTTTGCATATCACATCATCTTAGCAAAAACAAGTTTTTATACTAACTTTATAAGACTTAACACTAAAACTAGTGACTTACTTATAAATAAAGTTTATGTTTTGTCATCAACAAAAAGGGGGAGATTGTTAATACAAATATCGCCTAAAAACGTTATTTATATTTTACGATCTTTGCTAAGTTTTGTTAATGACAAAGTATGAACTTTAGCTAAGAGTAAATCATCACTTTAAGTGTTTAAGTCTTGTTTAAACTAAGGTTTACATTTCCTTTTAAACAAAACATTGTTTTTATTTCTTAAATTAGAAAGTGTCTTGTCACATCACATTTATTTCTTAAAATAGAAATGTCACATCACATTTAGGGCAAGTTTTGTCAATATACATTTATGGTAAGAAAGTGTGTTTGACTAACCATATGTTTGCTTGCAAGTTTTGTGTTTGACTAGGTGTAATGAGATGTAACCTTGTTTGGTTTGGAAGATTTATTGCAAAACCAACTGCAGCCCTGATGGAACCTTGGGGGTACACGGGCAGAACCCATCTGAGGGTTCCGCCGTATCCGCCAGACCTGCAGAATGGTTTGCTATAAATACCAAACCATTTGTTAGTTTTGAGTCATCCTTTAGGACATTTTTTCACATACTCTCTTAACTAACTCAGTAACATTTGACTTGTGTGATTCTCTTATGTAGCAAGGGACTTCACAAGATCATTCAAGAAGTTACAAGCTTCAACTCTAAAGTTGCAAGTCTTGTTAGCTTTGTCATGTATAAGCTTTGGTAGTTTATACTTCATTTGTATCATGTATGTAGAAGTGATCGGTTAGTATTTTAGGCCTCAAAATACGTAGTGTGTCGGGAGTTGTTGTACCCTTGTAAAAGAACTAACAGGAGTGGTTGTACCCTTGGTAAAGAACTCGACATCTAGCTTAGTGTCGGTAAAAGTGTAAACGACGAAGGGAGTGGTTGTACTCGTGTAAAAGAACTCGACATCTAGCTTAGTGTCGGTAAAAGTGTAAGCGACGTTGTAAAGGTTTCTCCACCGGGAAAGGAGCTTGTTGATTAGTGCTTATAACTCTTGAGTTGGAAACTCGAGGCGTGGATGTAGGGCAAGGAAAAAGAGTCCTTATAGCCGAACCACGATAAACAATCGTGTTGTGGTTTGATCGTTTCTTTCTTTGTCTTTGCTTATTACATATTGTCTTTAGTTAGAATTGCTAATCACACGTAAAGTTTTTCAAAGAATTAAACTAGGAAAGTTGTGTTTATATCTTTAAACAAACGTAAAGTTTTTCAAAGAACTAAACAAGCAAAGTTAGGATTGTTAATCATACGTAAAGCTTTTCAAAGAATCAAACAAGTAAAGTTAGAATCGTTATTCACATGTAAAGCTTTTCAAGGAATTGAACATATAACGTTGTGTTTATATCTATAAGCAAACATAAATTTTTAAAGGATATTCAAGCTAAAAAGAATTTAAAAAGCGAACTATTCAACCCCCCTTCTAGTTTCCTACAGAAGCTATAAGGCTTTTTTTGGATTTTGCATCATATATGGGCTTTCCTGTATATCAGATGGATGTTAAAAGTGCTTTTTAGCACTATCACAGAGGAAGTTTATGTTAAACAATCTCCTGGTTTTGAAGATCCTGCTCATCCAAACAAAGTTTAAAAGGTTATTAAGGCTCTGTATGGCCTTCATCAAGCTCCTAACACATGGTATGAAAGACTCTCCACTTTTCTATTGCAACATGGTTACAGGAGAGGTGCTATTGACAAGACCTTGTTTATCAAAAGAGATAAAAAGGATATCATGCTTGTCTGATGAGTGTCTAAATACTCATCATTTTATACCAATCTGAGCTGCCAAAACATACAAAAACACTCAAATATGCATCATAATACTTAAAATATCTTAGAAGTGTGTTTTATATGTTTCAAATGCAAAATATGCAAAAACAGATGAAAAACGTACAAAGTTTGCATAATTGGCAGTTTCAGTCCCTCAAGTTTCATAAATTGGCAAAACTAGTCCCTGGTTATTCTTAAAACATGAAAAAGTCATCAAAGGTCCTTTTTAATCATAAAGTTACATATTTAGTCCTTTGGTGCAAAGTTTTACAAAATTACAAGTTTAGTCCCTGTACTTTGCAAATTGACATAAATGGTCCCTAGGATGTTAAAAACTTTGAGAAATTCAATTTTGGTCCTTGTACTAATAATATTTTGCAGGAATGGTCCTTGGGTGATAAGTTTGGTGATATTACATAATTGGTCCCTGAAGTTTCACAGTTTGGCAAAAATAGTCCCCGGTATTTAAAAAAATGAAAAACATCAAAAATACCCTTGTACTATTCACCCTTGTCAAGTTTGGTCCCTATAAGAACTTTGATAAACTTGCCAATTATAGCCCCCAAACTTTTACCATATTACATTTTTGGTCCTTGTGTTTTATAAATAAACCAAACGGATCCTAATGTTATATCTAAACCAAACAAATAAACCCAACTTATATTACCCAGCCCACTCCCTAACCTGATCCAATCCCTTCCCAAGCCCAAATCCCCAAAGCCCATTACCCTTTTTAAAAATAAAAACCGGGCAAAAACCACCATCACTGTTCATCTCCTTCTCCCTCACCTGCATCACCCAAACCACCTGGTATTCCACCTCCACCTCACCTCCCCACTTGCTTACCCACTCTCCTCCACCTCCACAACCCTCCAAAACCTTGAAAACATCCCCACGTTATCTACAGTACCCAATTGAGACTTTGGCGCCAAGTTTAATATTTGAACGGTGTGGATTACTTTGACCATATCAATGGCTACAGATTGGTGGGAAATGACAAGTGGGTCCCACAAAACCTCTAAAGTCTCTACAAAAGGAAGGAAAGGCAGTGGTGAAGAATTATTAGTGTAATTTAGGTTTAGGATAACCGTAGTTAGTGAAAACTCCAATCTAGTTGTAATTTTCAATTTCAAAAGCTTGTATCCTGTTGTCTGATTGTAATTTAAACTGTATTCAATCTTAATTTCAAGTTTCAGTCCTTATCTCAGATTATGCAAATCATTTTTATTTTAAGAATTATCAAAAAAGCTTAGTTGTTGTTTCTAGTCTTGTTTCTGGATTCTATTAGATTAAATAAGCTCTGACAAAGCTAAGTTATGTTTTAGAGGTCTTAGTCATCAATATAAGTTAACAAAAGAAAAATACTAAAAAATTACAAGAAAATCAAAAATAAATAAAAAATTAGTAAGTGTGGAAGAATAGAAGCTGATGCATGATGAAAGATGGATGAATTCTGGTTTAGAACCTTTTGGGAGGTGATAGGTTGGTTTCTTGTTCATGGTTCTTGGTTTCTCAGTTCACAGTTTGATCAATTTGTAAGTCACTCTTAGGATTTTTGCTATATTACTATAGATATGCTCATTATAGCTTAATTGTTCTTTATACATACTTGTTTTAGCTTACTAAATTTAGTTTGAGTCTTAGTTTAATTTGTATAAGCTTAACTTTTGATTTTCCCTTGAAAAACTTCATATATGCATCTGTTAAGGGGTGTTTGGATTAGGGTACTTCACCACTGGACCCTATGCCTCACTTGATGATTCTGGCCTATGCATGCTTGGTTAAGTAAAATTAGATCATATAGAGCATAAAAACTCAGTCACTATTGTAAAAAGTCAAAATTACTTCCATTGTCCCTTAACTGACAACTGTTGGGCAGTTGTGATCCAAAAACCATCCATTTCATTGCATTAGATAAAATTGTAGCTTAATTTCATTAACTTTTAGCTTAAGATAGCTTAATCAATCAGTAGCAGCCCTTAGAAATCCATAAAAGTCAAATCATCAAGTTTCATCAAAAGTCAACATTTGCTCATCTCAGTTTTTTCCAAAAATCCAAGTATTTGTTTTGATTTATGTGTTTGGATTGGGACCCTGAAACTTGTTTCCATAGATACTCTACCACCTCAGCTTCAAGGTCTCAGTTCCATTCTATTTTTGTGATTTTTGTGGTGGGCCCCACATTTTGCCAAACACAGCTGCAGGGAGATAATCTCCCCTGTGCACCAGCAGACCAAGCCACACCACCCACTTTGTGGTGGTTTTGTGACCACCTCAGTGGGTCCCACACCTCCTAATTAGCTTTTCCTAACCCCCTCCTACCAGGGAGTAGTATTTGACCTTTTGTTTGACCTACACCTCAGTGGACCCCACCTAGAATAAGCCATAAACTTTGTCCCATTTCTGTGTTCAAATTAAGTTTTGGATTAGCTTATTTTGGCTTATTAGCTTATCTACTGAGCTTATTTGACCAAATTGAGTTTAGACAAGTCCATTAGACTTATTTGAACCAGAATATACCAAGGTGGGTCCCACATAAGCTCTTGTGAGTTTATTTACCACTTCAGTCAACAAAAGTCAAATGTGGAAGTAATAAGCTTCCACAGTGCTTAATTCTAGCTTATAAAATTATTGTTTTTATTAAAGTTGCTTGTTTTTATATATAATATAGTTTTGTAAAATAAAAATCCAGAAAATACAACATAAAAATAAGTGATAGTTTCTATTTAATATAATTTAATTTTAATTTTCATTTTTACATTTTTCTTAAGTAAGTTATGTTTTTATATTTTTATTAATTTCATTTTAGGTTAAAGTAATTATAATAATTTTCTCAGATTTTAATTTTGTCTTTTAGTATTAATTAGAATTAAAAATAGTTTTATTAGTAATTAATCAATAAATAAGTTTTAATTAGCATAATTAGTTTTTATATAGTAACACCTATATTTTATATTTTTCCTAGCTTCTATAAGTCATAAAATAAGTTTAGAAATTTTCTTGTGATTTATACTGTTCATTTACTAGTTTTCATAATTTAAATAGTTTAAATAGTAATTAATTAATAAATAGAATAATAATTAGTAAACTAGTTTAAAAATATATAAAATAAAGTTTTTATATTTTTTAGGATTCCTGTGATGGTTAATTAGATTTATAAATTTTTCCATAATTTTCTAAGTCAATTTAGTATTATTTGTAATTTAAAATAGTTTAATTAGTCCAATCAATATAAATAGTTTTTAATTAATAAGAAATTCATAAAAAGACAAAAAGATTTATTTTTATTTTTCTTATACTTTCTTCAAGTTCATTTTAAGTTTTAGAAATTATTTTTATAAGTTTTTAGTTTAATTTGTAGTGGTTATTATTTTTTAGTTTTTATTTAAGTTAATTTTAATTAAATAGTTAAAAAGTTTTTAATTAAATAATTAATAATAAATAATATAATAATCTAAAAAATAGTTTTCTTTTTAATTTAATTTTATTTTAAGTTTAAATTTATAGAATTTTCAATTTTAACCCTTGTAGTTTATTTTTCCTTAAAACTCACTTTTTTCTCAGTACGCAGTCGCGTCTGATTTTAAATTGGTTTACGTTTTAACGTTTTAAATATCTAGGTTTCACATAATCGTTAAGATAGTTTATTTAAGTCATTTTAAGTTATAAAACCCTAGGTAATCACACTCACACACACTTTATACCTTTCCTGTTCACATTCACTGATCACAGATTCGTTTTTAATACCATCACAACCTCGTTGGGACATTACGACCCGGGAAAACACTGTATTTCACGGAAGCATTTGCCTCAGCTGTTTGACTATTATAATTGACCATTCACAAGTGGTTGACCAATAATTATCTGACCGTTTGAGGCGAATCATTGTCCAAGTTTATGTGGATGATATTATTTTTGGAGCTACTAAGCAGTCTATGGTGAAAGAGTTTGAAGATCTTATGCAAAAAGAATTTCAAATGAGCTCAATGGGTGAACTAACATTCTTTTTGGGGCTTCAAGTGCAACAATCAAGCAGTGGAATTTTTATAAGTCAAGATAAGTATGTTGCAGACATTATTAAGAGATTCAACTTCACTACTGTTAAGCCAGCATCCACACCTGTTGATGCTAACAAACCTTTGGGAAAAGATGAAGATGGAGAAGATGTTGATGTCAAACTATACAGGTCTATGATTGGATATCTAATGTACTTAACTGCATCTAGACCTGACATTACTTTTGTTGTATGTTTATGTGCAAGACATCAAGTTCAACCCAAGGTTTCACATTTGAATGCTGTAAAGAGAATTTTTATGTACCTTAGGCAACAACCTAAGCTAGGATTGTCGTATCCTAGGGAGTCCCCTTTTCATCTAGAAGCCTTTTCAGATAGTGATTATATTGGGGATAACTATGACAGAAGATCAACCACTGGAGGATGCCAATATCTTGGAAATAGATTAGTGTCTTGGCAATGCAAAAAGCAAACAATTGCAGCCACATCTTCCACTGAAGCAGAATATGTAGCTGCTGCAAGTTGTTGTGCACAGGTACTTTGGTTGCAAAATCAGCTTTTGGATTATGGATTCAACTTCAAGAACACTCCTATCAACATTGATAATGAGAGTACCATTTGTATTGTGAAGAATCCAGTTTATCACTCCAAGACAAAGCACATTCAGATTAGGCATCATTTTATCTGAGATTGTTATGAGCACAGGCTCATAAATGTGGTTAAAGTACATACAGATAATAATGTAGCAGATTTACTCACAAAGGGCTTTGATGTTTCAAGATTTACTTTCTTAGTAGTGAGTATTGGTATGTTAAATAATTAAGCTATTTTTTAGGGGAGGCATTAATAGTACTCACAAAGTACTGTTGATGAAAGTACTGGTATGCAAAGTACTGGTGTACAAGGTACTGCTGCAACGGATATTGATGGAATTGGAACTTCTACAGTTGGACTTTCTACAAAAGCATTTGAAGATGAAGCTGGTCCTTCTAATCCAATTCAGCAAGAAGAAGTCAAGGAGCATACAGCTAGTGATGATGAGACAATAGCTCAGATAATGCTCAATTTGGATAGACCAACATGTATACATATTTCTGAGCCTACACAGCAAGTCTCTGAATCTTCTTCTGAACCCGAAGCTTTAGATCCAAAAGACAAAGGAAAAGGGATAATGAAGGAAACCAAGAAGAAAAAGAAGAAGTTTACTATTGGACAGCTGAGAGAAATTGAGATTGCTAAGAATGAAGAGATTGCTAGACAGTAACAAGCTGTTTATGATGCAGAGTACTTAGAAGAGACAAGGAAGTCAGTTGCTGTAACAATAAGACCAATGACTATAGCTCAAGAAAGAAATTGGATGATTAGTTTCTTGAAAAGAAGAGGATACAAGAATTTACAAAGGCTAAGATATCCAGATGTGAAAGCACTATGGGATAGTGTTCAAGAATCTATTAAGAGAGAGCTGGATAGTTTTGCGCCTATGGATGCTGATAAAGAAAAGAAATTAGAAGATTTGATGAAAGAACAAGCTAAGAAAAGAAAGTTGAAAAGAAAGAAAGCTATTCAGGATGATCAATTGTCAAAGAGGCTTAAAATGATAAGATCAGATACAATTGATGAACTGAAGAATTATTTCAGAGTTGTTGATTTTGAAAACAAGAAAACAGAAGACTCTGGAACAAAGTCTAAGATTATCTCATTCTCTGTGGTTGAATCAACTGAAGGAAATTATCTCATGTTCAACAGAGAGGATGAAAGCTTCACTGTGTTTAATATGCTATGGGATGTTCTGCACATAATAGATAGGGAAGATCTATACAATTTGTATTTACAAGTGCAGACTTACTATGAGAATATTGAAGCAATAGGAGTGGGATTAATCTTACTTGGGGATTTGATAACCATCTGGGAAACTGAAGAAACAAGTAATGATACTCTGTGGAATGATCAAGAAAACTGGGAAATAACAAGATGGAGATTCTTTGAGTCATCAGGAGTTCATTCACTTGAGATGGAAGATGGTACCATGATTCATATGTTAGCTGAAAGAAGATATCCTTTGATAAGAGAACTTATGCTCAGGATGTTGGATCATGGAATGGAGGTTGAGAATGAAACAGAAGTAGCATTTATGGTGATCAAGCTATTCATAAGATGGACTACTTCAGAAGAATGATATTGCATAAGTGCTGGTATGATATTAATTATTTAAATCATTTGAATAAAAAGTACTTTTCTCAAAGTACTGCAAGACAAACAGTACTTTATCAAAGTACTGCTTGCTGCATAAAACCAGTAAAAGCTTTTTGTATAATAAAATAAAGGTTTTTGAAGCAAAAGTTGATATCAATAAAAGGATTTGAAGAGTAATACATGGTATTAGTACTTGTACTACACAGGAAATGGTAATCAACTCACCATGTCTAACAGACAAGAAAGAGTTTGACTCATCATGAGAGTACAGCTCTGATGTGATAATCAAATCCGTTTTTAGTTGACAATTTACTAAAAATTGTATGGTGTTCAACTCACCATATCTGTAAAAGTGAAGAATTGACTAGCCCACAAGAAAATGGCTTGTGGAAAAGGCTATGGAAAATCCATTTTTGGTAATTAGTTCACCATGGTTGAAATTAAAGAACTAACTAGTCCAAAAGCAAACGGCTATTGGTAAAGACTAATCAAATCCATTGATAGCTGATGATTTGCTAAAAATCATATGGTTATCAATGTACCATGGTTGTTCTAACCTAAACATTGGCTACTCCAGAGTTAATGACTTTGGTAAAGAGACATCAAAATCCATTAAAAATTCAATGATTCACCTCTCACAGAAGTTTACATATCTGGAAGTGATGAGAATAGTATGAAACTTTAAAAGATTTGATGTACACTTTGTCAAAATGTTGTTGAGTTGCTGTGAAGATATCATCTGAAGCTGATAAAGAAGAGCACTTTGACATACAAGACAGAAAAAAGATAAAGATACAATCTTCCTTGATGATAAAGATATTGAAGATCAAAGAAAACAAAGAAACTTGAAATCAAGAAAATGGGGATCAAGTTAGGGGAGGATTGTTGGGATATGAAGATCAAAGTACTGCTGGAAAGATCAAAGTACTAAAGTACTGCTCAAAGTCAACATGCTGTTCGAGGTCAAAGTACTGCTCGTGGTTGAAGATTATGCAAAGTACTTCTAATAACAAGGACTTATATGCAATATTGTTTAAAGGATTATTATGAATATTCTAGAATTAGTTAGGGATAATTACTTGTCGTTCAAGTAAATATTGTAAACCGAATTAAGGTTTTCCTTATGCCTATAAAAGGAGCCTTAGGATGGTATTAGACGTATGAGTTTTAGAGTTTCACATTACGATTTCTAGAAAACGATTTTAGAGAAGTTAGGGATTGTTAGTGAATCTGTATTTAGAGAAGCAGGTTCAAGAGTTGGTTTTAATATAAACAAAGTTCTTCTTAGCTTTGTGTTAGTAGATTCTGCATACTTTACAAAGTAATATCAGTGTTTCAATATTAATTATTTTGAGTTATTCAAGATTGTTAAAACCTTACAAGCTACAAAGTAGTTCGGTCAGAGTATATCGATCCAACATCTTCGATTTGACTTGCACCTTTCATGTGCCGTTTACTCATGCAACTCTGTTTTTCTCGAAAAATCTAAAAAAGTTGAAAAAATTCATCAAAAAGTACCAAAAAATTGAAAACATTTTGAAAATTTTCTGGAAAAATATAATAAGTTTTGACACTTTGTCTGACTTTCCGCTTGGTAGAGTAGAAATAGAAATTTTGACTTGACTGGGCGTGTTGAGCCCTAGCTTGTTCCCTTAACCTTTTAGGCTAAGCATCCGCGGATCTCATTATTTGAGATTTTAAATTTGCGTAGAATTACGCATTTTCAAAAGTTTTCTAAATTTCCGCTCACTTTACGTGATGGCATAAGCATTAAATAGGCCTTGGATCCTTTATTCGGAAAGGCGTTTAGGTCTTGGAACTCCCCATTTTGTTGTATGCCACATGAGGTTCATGAATAACACCATCAATATGTAATAAATACCAAAAATAGCTGCGGTTCGACAAGCGGATCCTTGCATCCTTTGTTCTGAAAGGCGCTTAGGTTTGGGAGATTCACCGTGAAGCTCCGTATGCTTGAGGCAAAGTAAATTGAAATAAAGTCATAAGTACCAAAAATAACTGCGGTTCGACAAGTGAATCCTTGCATCCTTTGTTCTGAAAGGCGCTTAGGTCTGGGAGATTCACCGTGAAGCTCCGTATGTTTGAGGTACAAGTTATATATAAATCCAAGTAAAAAAAGAAAAAAAATGAAAAACAAGTGAAAAAATGAAAAAATGATGAAAAATAAAAAAGTGAAAAATATAATAAATGTGGTGTGAACATATGAGCCTGTTAAGTTAAAATTTAAACGATTTTTAAATCCGCGTACATCTATCAGACTTTAAACTTATCGGAACGAAAATGAGAAATCATTTCCTTAAAAGTCTAGATACAGTAAGACATGGGAGCAGGAATTTACAAGTAGCATTTATGAGTAGTATTAGCATCTTAATGACATTTTTGGTTATGATTTCATTTTTACACTTAGCTTGGGAATTTATAAGTAGCATTTATGAGTAGTATTAGCATCTTAATGACCTTTTTGGTTATGATTTCATTTTTACGCTTAGCTTGGGATACGATGAATTCTATCCGTATGGACACTTTGCTCTGAGCTGTGTTTCCTACTCTATGACCCTAAAAGTTATTGAAAAATAATGAAAGTCAAATATCCTATCACACAACAAGTGTAAAATGTATGTAAATAGTAGTGTAGAAAATAAAAGCTGAAAAATGGAGCGTTCTCAAGAATAAATGATTTTGTACTCTCTTTTGAACATTTTTCTACTTCTTCAATGTTAGTAGAAAGAGTTATGAAAGTTATTTATCTCGTAGGGCGTGAAATGATCCTATTGCGTGAGGACACGATACTACCTTAGTCTGGGGGGATTTGGTGTGTGCTTATTCACACACCTTTTTCTGGCCATATTAAGACCAAAACAGACACAAACTAACCATAATTGCCAAAGATATTGTATTTTTATGTTTGTGATCGTGCAGGAATGGATATTTCAGAAATTGGCAAAAATCAGGCCAAAAAGGACAAAAACGCGCACGAGTTTGGAAAACGTGTCAAAAGCTAGAGCCGGGGAAGAAAATTACCGCTTTTGAGCTCAGATTGTCAAAACACACCCTGGGGAATCACAAAATGCCAAAAATAATCCTTGGAGCAAAAGTTTGCAAAAATGGCAGAAATGGTCCTTCAAGTTTGGAATTTAACAGAATTGGCCCCTGAGTATTGGATTTTGGAAGAAAAAGTCAACTATGGTCCTTGGGAATTCACAAGTGTCAAGTTTGGTCCATGGGTGAAAATTTTGAAGAAATTACAAGTTTGGTCCCTAAACTTTCTAAGTTTGACATATTTGGTCCCTGGAAATTTCAAATGTGGAAAATATCACTTATGGCCCTTGTATCATTCAAATATGGCAACAAATACCCTTGTTAACACTTTGGAAGGGTTGTATTTTCAGTCCCTAAATTTCAAAAAATTACAAGTTTGATCCTTGTGATTTAGTACTACAACCAAACGGACCTTTTACTAAACCCAAAAATAAACCAAATCCAAAACCAAAACCTGATCTAGTCCATACACCCTTACCAGTCGACCCCCTGATCTGATCCATCACCTAAGCCCAACACCCCATGGCCCAAATCCCTTTTACTAATAAAACACAGGGTCAAACTGGTCAAACCCCTACCCCTTTTCCCTCCTTCGTCCCCAACTTTCTACTGCACCACATCACATCCACCCCCCACCATCAACATCACATCCACCGCCCAAAACCCACTATCTACATAACAAGACAACCAGATTTAATGCCACTCCCCAGTTGCAATTACACAAGGCAATTTGGTCAACCAATTTTCCCGCCAAAAATACGTGGAGGGCTAGGATGAGTTTGAATGATCCAATGGCCAGTTTTATTGATGGGATTTGCTCAGAAGACCACTTGGAACCCTAATTTGGCCTATAAAATGAAGAAGAAGCAGAAGAGAGAAGTATCTAGTGTAATTTAGTTCAATATATGTCGTTTTAGTATAAACTAAGTTTTTAGCTATTAAAATTGCTTTCTAAGGCTCGTATTCAGGTTCCATATTGTAACCTTTGTGTAATCCCAATTTCAAGTTTTATTAATCCTAATTAAGCATTGCATTTTTCATTGAAATTTCTCTTTTTAGCTTAAACCGGTTACAACCTATGTCTCTCTATTTCATAAGCTTGTATAAGCTCACTTATGCTCTCTAATATAAAAGGAAATAATAAAAATCAGATAAAATCCAAATCAAAAATATATTACAGGGTACCTTAGCATTTTGGACATGAAGCTTTGGAAGTGGTCTAAATGGATTGGCCAGAGGGACTTTGCTAGCTTGTTTATAACAAGCTAGAGCTTATAGTTGCCCATTTGGGTGCCCTTGTTTAGCAAGGGTCTCAAGTAAGTTTAATTTTTCTATTTTTCATTAATTTCTAGCATTTACTGTAGCAGTGCTTATCTTTGCTTATCTTTGTGTTCTTTGTGCTTATTAAGTGTAATTAAGTCATATTATAGCTTGAGATTAGTTGTTTGTTCTTTAAATCTCATTGTGCTTTAAATCCTAGTTTAACTGCCATTTTTAGTCTTTTATAATATCCTAGGTAATTGTTCTGTACTCATTTAGGCTTATTAGGTCTAAATAAGTTGTTTAGAAGTAGTTTCATAATCTTTAGTTTCTATTAATTTAAGAAATCACAAATTAGTATTCATTAAGGGTTGTTTGGATTTGCTGATATCTGCATGTTCCAGGATGTTTATGTTAGTATTGTTAGTCATTACATATCTCAGTAAGTTGTATTAGGTTAGTGAGTGCATAAAAACAAGGTCTTGTTTGAGCAAAAGTCAAAATAGCCTTTGATCTAACCTCATTTGATCACTGTTAGGATTTCAAGATCAAGCAATCATCAAATCAACTCAATAGTTGTTAATATAACTTGTTTTAGTCTCACAATAGCTTAACATCACCTTTTTAGTATATTAGAAGCAATCAAAATCCATTTTGGCCAACTTTAGTTCATAAATCAAAAAGTCAAATTTGCTAGGTTTCACAGAAATTCCATTTTTCCAAGATTTTTCCTGATTTTATCTTTCAAAACTAAGCCTTGAGTTTTTTGGATATTAAAGTCTATCAGCTAAACTAGTGAATTCATTATTTAGATTATTTTTATAATTTTTTCTAGTGGTTTATTCATTGGCTTATTTAGGCCTGCAGGGTAAGAACCTCCCCTACACCAGGGTGATTGTTCCAATTTCATAAGCTCACTCTGATCACTACTATGGACCCCAGCCCTCAAACCTTGGCTTTTTGAGTAGCTTATTAGTGCATCTCAATATTCCAGTGCTTATCTTGGTCTTAGGGAGCCTTGCCCATAGCTTATTTGTGCCTGCTAATCACCCTGACCATTCCTGCTGATTCATCAGCAGGAATACAGACCAAACTTCACAAGCCCACCCTTGGCTTATTTGTGAGCCTTAAGCCCTGATTCTTGGCTTTTTGGAAAGCTCCGAAGGCCATTTTTTTAGATCACCCTTGAGTTTGGACCTATGATCAACCCTATGGGCCCCACAGAGGGCTGCATAGTACCCATTTTAGCATGCTTGTACTTAGGTTTTAGGATAGTGCTTATTTGTGGTCTTTGGCTTATTCAGAGTGCTTATTTAGTAGTTTTTCTTAAATTGTGTGTATCTCTAATGGTCATAGCTTATTTTATCATTTGTAGCTTATTTGTAGCTTATTTCATAAAAAATCCATAAAAATCCTTAATAAGCTTTCTGTTAAGCTCTTTAGTTTGCATACTGCTTATATTTGAGTTCCAAAAAAGTTTCCTTCATAAAAGTTACTCATTTTTAGTATTAAAATAGTTTTGTAAAAGAAAAATAAGAAAAATCAAAAATATAAAATAAGTGATAGCTTCTTTCAAAAAGCAATTCTCAATTAAAAAACCAAAAAATTAATTTTCTTTCTGCTTATTCATAAGTAATAGTGCTTTTTTATATTTTTCCTAGATTTTTTAAATCATAAAGTATTTTTAAAAAAATTTTCATAAGTTTTACTGTGCATTTAGTATTTTTCATAATTAAATTAGTTTAAATAGGTTTAAATTAATAAATAAGTAAATAATTATTAAAATAGTTTACATATAATTTTTATAAACTTTTTATAATTTTTTAGGATTCCTTTAATGGTTAAATAGTTTTATAAAAATTTTCATAATTTTCCAAGTTACTTTAGTATTTTTCTTAATTTAAAATATGTTTAAATTAGTTTTAATTAATTATTAAATAGTTTTTAATTAATATTAAATAATAAAATACTCAAAAAAATAATTTTCTTGTTTTTAAAATTTTCTTTTAATATAAAGTTTGTAAAAAGTCATTTTCACCCCCTCTAGTTTATTTTTTGTTGAAAACTCACCTTTTTCTCTGTACGCAATCTTATTTGTTTCTAAATTCAGTTCACGTTTATACATATCTGTTTCCTGTATTTGTTAATACTGTTTACTTAGCTTAATTTAATCATTTCTAGTAGTGTAAATCAAATCAAAATCATTATCTCTTACTTTCCTCAATCACTGAATCACTCAAACGTTTCCAAAATACAATTTCAGCCTCGTTGGGACATAACGACCCGTGAACACATTGTGCTTTCAACGGATCATAAATTGATCACTACTCCCTGATGACATCAAATTTACCCATGATTTAAGTGTTAATTTCCCCCTAAAATGCTCATCTTTTCTATTTGTATGAAGAATATATACTCTTATTTCTTCCTATTTTGGTTTCAGGGTAATGATGAGTAAAAGAATGAACATACGTGGAAATGGAATGACTTTGGAGCAAATATGTGGAAATTATGGATTCTGCACTCACTACGGTGTAGAGGTTCATCTACCTACGCCGTTGCAAGGCTTTATGAAGATTACAACGTAGAGGTTCATTTACCTATGCCGTAAGAAGGAATTTATGAAGACTACGGCGTAGCCCATCCACTGGCTACAGCGTAGGAGTCCGCTAAAGGTCTCTACGTAGTAAGCAACTCTCCAGCTACGACGTAGGCCCCAATTTGAGGCAGTGAAGAACTAACGTGGCCAAAGAAGAAATTACGGCGTATCAACCCTAGCAACTACGCCATAGAAAGTATCTTATCAAGACATTACGCCCGTAGCACTTCATCAAGCTACGGGGTAACACAAATTTACAAAGGTCACGGCGTAGCAATCCAATCAGCTATGCCGTAACAAAGTCGGGCCTATAAATATCAGCCCTAATTTCGAGTTTATTCATTCACTTTTCACTACACAGAAGTTGGGAGAAATTCAGGGAGTAGGAGTAACGAAGTTCTAGCCTCATAGAAGTCATTTCCAAGGGAGGATTTACACACCAATCATAAGTTTATTCATTCCCTTGTTTTGTATTCGATTCATGTTTACTTTTGTAATAATACAATCTTGTTTTACTGCAATTATGAATATGAGTGGCTAAACACCTCTTGGTGTTAGACTAGTTATGAAATTGTTATTGTTTTGATTTAGTTTTCTATGCATCTATTATCTATTGTTTGAATACTTTCATGGCGAGTCTTGGGACACTCTAGTTCCCGTAGTGTTTAGCGTTGGTTGTTCCCTAGAGACTTGTGGAATTAATCCTAGGAAGCAAGTCGCTAGGGATGTGACTTGGTGATAGCAATATCACCATAGACGTACGAATTAACCCTAGGACCACCTACCAATTCTATTCGCTTAACGGAGTTAGAGGGGTGTAAGATCTGACCATGCCGCATCCTTTAGACTTTTCCATGTTAGTAGAGGCACTTAATGACTCTTACATCTTCGTACCGATGAACCCAAGGCTTTACAATAGTTTTGGATAGGACAAGGTGTAAGATAGACGTAGGTGATTTAACCCTCTGATCCGAAATGAATTAAATCCCCAGACGATATGATAGGATGCAGTTATAGGAAACTAATCAGAATAATAACAAGAGTAATAATTAGGTTAGCACTATTTCTCTCTTATTAATTTTCTTCTATTTTATTTACTTTCCTTGTTATTTACTTTTATTAGTTTAATTAATCTTTCAACTCGAAAACCCCTTTTAAACGTGACTCGAAACTTAGATAATTTCCATACACTTAGCTCTTGGGACGACCTCGGCTTTACCATCTAGCTATACCACACACGATCGGGTACACTGCCCGTTAGTGCATTAGGTAGACCTTAGGTAAACGAGACGATTATAAATATTAAAACCTGGTCAGTAAAACATGCATCAAGTTTTTGGCGCGGTTGCCGGGGAACTATTAGGATTTTATTTAAGTTTTTAATTTTTGTTTTATTTTCTTTTCAGTACTCACGGTTGTTTTCAAGTTTCAGGTTGTAGAAATTGACATTGATAACCTCACACTTGAAGAATATTTGGCTCTTACACGAGAAGAGCAAGGGCCTGGTTTGGTTAGGCCAGCTATTGGGGATGACGTTTAGTTCGAAATCAAGAACCAATTCATAAGGGAACTGCGGAATGACCCATTTTCAGGAAACAAAACGGAAGATGCTCACGAGCACATTGACAATGTTCTTTACATTGTCAGTTTGTTCAACATTCCAGGAGTATCTCATGATGCGATAATGCTCAGAGTATTCCCGATGACATTGACCGAAGCAGCTAAGAGATGGATCAATAGGTTACAACCTGGGACGGTGAACACTTGAGCTCTCTTGAAGAAACATTTCATCCAAAGGTATTGCCCTCCTTCAAGGACGGCAAAACAGCTTGAAGACATTCACAACTTCAAGCAAGACGGGTATGAAACATTGTACCATGCTTGGGATAGGTACAATGATCTTTTGTAAAAGTGCCCTACTCATGATCTCAACAAGCAACAAATGGTCAACATTTTCTACAAAGGGATCAACATCTCAACCCGCCAAAGGCTGTTGAAGATATGGAATGACCCCTGCTCAAGCCTTAAAGGCTACTAAAGATATGGCAAACCACTCTCAAAAGTGAAGGTGGAAATAGTAGGAGCATTGCTGGAAACTCGGATGGAATTACCTTAATCACTAAAAAGATCGAAAGCTTGGGGCGTGACATAAAGAAGCTAAAGGAAAATGTCCACGCTATTCAAGTTTGTTGCGAGGTTTGTGAAGGACCCCATTTGTCTAAAGATTGCCCTTTAAATGAGGGTGATGGAAAAACATAAGAAGTTAAATATGGGGAAGGTAGACCATTCCCAGGTAACGGGTATCGTACAGGGCCATTTGGATATAATCGGCAACCTTATGGAGAAAGAAGATCAAGCCTCGAGGATACTATTTATAAGTACCTCGAAGAATCAAGAAAAAAGAAGGAAGAGCAAGATCAATGGCTAAAGAATTTCCAAGAGACAACTAACAAGAGCCTTATGAGCCATGATGAAGTCATCAAAAGCCTTGGAGCAAAGATAGAACTCTTGACAAATAATGTGTATGACCTTATATCTATCAACTTTAACACAAATATAGCACGTAAATTGATACGTGGGGATCGCACCAGGTTTTACCTCTCGAGGGATATCGAGAAGCTTACAACCCCCACCAGGCAGTGTACCTGATCCATGTAGTATAGTATAATGACAAGTACTGGGAGATTGATCATTCAGCTAGGAATAGTGTCGCTAGGATTAGAAAACCTAAAGACTAGGTCTAGAGATGAGGGATGGTTTTTTTGTATTTTTTATATTTTTATAAAAGCAAGTAAAAATCTCGGTTTTGAAGGAGTTGGGCGGAATTAGTTGCTAGTCAACTAACCCAATAACTAAAGATGCAATCAAAATAAAATACTAAAAATGAAAATAAAACTAATTTAATTAGAGGTGTGAGCAATATATGGGAGAATTGTGTTTACTTAGATTTCACTACTCCCTAGATATCTTTTACAGGTTAATTACTTGTTACAGTTGCGTGGATGAAGGATTGTATTCCTTAATACCATTCATGGGGTGGCGTACTTACTTCCCCAATCCTATAAGTGCCTACTTCACTCCTATGTCGAGCCGGCTAAGAAGCTCCTAACATGGGATCACTAGAATTTGCTCATGCATTAAATACAGCCAATAAAACCTAGTACACATCGGTTCATGTTTCTTAAGACGTTCAAGCATGTTACACAATGGAGATCTGCCAGTTTTCTTAAGCCTAACATTGAAATCATTCATCCATTACAACTACAAACAAGCAATCAACCTATAATTAACATCTAGTTTTCATTACATCTCAGTAACCACATGATAGATCTAGCCTAGCATGTTGAAATTAAGACAAGCATAAGATATATTCAAACAACACATAGACATATTGAATGAATTGAAAGAAGACTTATCTCAATTGAACATGAAAGGTTTCAAGGGGTGAAAACCCTTGAAAATACAATAAAAAACGACCTAGGGTTTTTAGGGTTCGGCCCTAGTATTCTCCACACCAGTTCCTCTCTTTATGAATGAAAAATAGAAAACTATATATAGATTCTGAAGGGTGACAGCCTCAAGAACAAACTTCTGACGCCGTCATCTCGCCGCCAAATAATTTCTCGGACTGCCTAGATCTGGGTTTGAAGCCGTCATGTGTACTCCTTATGCAGATTAACTCTTGACGCTCTTCTCTTGACGCCTTCAGGTTTTCACTGGGTCGTCACGGATTTTACTCTTGACGCTATCAGGTTTTTCTTCTTGACGCCGTCAGGTACTGTTCTCAGCATGGAAAATTAAGTCTTTGCCGTTTTCTTCACTTTTATGCTCCAAAAACGTCCAAAATGCTTCCTTTTCAAGAATTCACTCCCAAAGTACCTAAAATCACAAAAGGAACGATTTAGGGCAATATTTGATCAAATAAATTCAATTCCGGGCTTTAATGACCCCCTAAAAGTGGTTCATTTTTCGCCTCATCATATACCCTTACACTTGAGATTTGCTTGTCCTCAAGCAAATGCGCTTTTATTCTAGTCAAAATACAAGTTAGGGGTTATTTAACACTAATATAAAAGTAATTACAACAAATAATCGTTCCACTAAAGACCAAAGACAAGCACGGAGGTCATACACTAGCACCTCACAAATAGTGTTTAGATACTCACATCTCTCGGGTGTAATAAAGTATATATCACAATATGGAAATGGAAAACATCTCTCACTACCTATCATAGCAAAATAGATTACCATAGGCTTGGGAAAGGATCAAACCTCCACCACATGGCGTAAGCACCTAGGATAAACTATCAAAAAGGTCTTTTAAAGGGTTGTAACGTTAGGTGTAGGGATATGAAATACACGGTTTTGTTGGATATAGGCAGTCTTTACTGGTGGCGAGTTAACAATCTTGGTTAATTACATGTACAATATGGCGTTGCTAAGCCAAGACTAGACACGACTTAAGCTAATAAATCAAAAATAACAAAAACATAAAACAAACATAGAATGAAAAGGATAGTAGTCCGTATGTTTTTCTCTTTTCTTTTTCTTTATATATATATATATATATATATATATATATATATATATATATATATATATATATATATTTTTCTTTTTTTTTTCCTTTTTGCATACACTCTTACCCTACCATCCAAAATAATACATCATAGGGAATGAACATTCCCCTTACACTTGAATTTTTACATACTTTACAATAAACTAATCTAATGACTCGAATCAAGATAATCAAAACACTTGGAGTACCTTTAAGATTAACGTACATAAGGGGGTAATAATATGATTTTCTTCCCCATTACTTCATAAAATAAGTACTTTACCCATGAGTCCCAATCGTCCCAAAACAATATGCACAAGGATATGACTCGACTTAGCAACCATGTAATCAATTAGATAATTAACTTAGAACAAATAACAATAATTCACTAAAGATGAGTGCATACACAGAAGGCTAAGGCGATTTGGGTGTACATTTAAGTGGGGTGCAACAAATTCTTCCTTTAAGTTAAATGCTTAAAGTTAGAAACGAAAAGATAGGCTCGGAGGGGTGTACTAGGGGTTTCGTGTACTAAAAATGAGTACAACGCTAAGGTGTGGGAAAAATTAGTTGACTTAACTAGCCAAGTAATATGACTTACATGGTCAAGTAATTATGATACGGGTTTAACACAAGGGTGATCCTAATGCCTCTTATCATGTAGTAAATCCTACTACACGAATGTAGTCTCACTAGCGGTCTCGGGATGCATCACTAACGCAAGTTCTAGAATCTAAATGCTACCGGTACACTCATAAGCACTAATAGTAAATGCTTTTTCTATCAAATCTAAAGGCGAACCTCACATATTTGGGTGGAAAATTTTTCTGAATAGTACGGTTTTGTGCTAGTCATACAATCTCTTATCCATGAGACGCTTGCTATGGCTAAAGTTTCACTTCTAAATGTTGTAAAAAATTTTAAATTTGGCGCTAAAATTGCACTAACAAGTATTTCTCATAGTTTTATTACACATCTACCATCAAACAAACAAACTCAAGCGAAAGTGTATCTGTAAGGTATCATCATTTTACCCTCCCCTTACACTTTGGATGAACATTGTCCCAATGTTCAAGTAAAGAATGTAAAAGTGAAATAAGTAAAACGAATGAAATCAAATACTCCCTTGATTCGCTCGGTATGGATAATAAGGTGGCCAGGTTAGATCTTCTTCCAAAAAAAATGAACAATCAAAGCTTCCCTTCCAGAATATAAATCATCTTCTTGTCGTACATAACCTGTAAAACCTGAGAAAACAGACAAGGCAACCTCGCGTAAAATCGGCAGCAATCTACATATGCTAGCAAATCCTAGAAAACAAAATAAGATATAATGCTTGTGGAATGATGTTTGCAGATTTCCTGGAGATTATAAAACTAATGATTCAACAAAAACTTTAAGATTCCGTTAGAAAAACAAAACTAGTAAAATTTCTAGATTTTTACACGTGACGCCGTCAAGAGTAAACTCGTAACGCCATCAGAAGTGACCTGCAGAAATTCCTATGTTAAGTTTCCGGAAAATTTCTGGAAAAACTTCGTCCTACTTCCTGGAAAATCCTGCAAAACATCATTATGACTCGATACAAGCATTTGACTCTAACAAATACGAATATACAGGTTCACTTAATATTGTGGAGAATCATGATCGGTTTTGTTTCTTAAAAACATATTTGGGGTTTCCCCTTACACTTATCTTTTGCAAAAATACCTTTGGATGAAGTTAAGACTAAGCTAAACAAGAAAATAAAGTATTTTCACTATTTTAGTTTTGATACATGACCTACCAACAATAAAAACAAAGCATGCATACGGAAGCAAATAACGAACAAACAAAAGAAAAATCACACAAAATGAAGAATGAGACCATAAGCACATCCTATTATTACTAATTAACGTAAGCATAAAGATAAAAATAAAATTATCCAAGGCCAACAAAGGCCACAACCTAAACTATTACAATTCCAATTGTTTCAAATTACATCACCATCAATAAATTATTCAAACATAACAGACATCAAGACAGATCATTGGGGAGGGGGACCATAATGGTAGTCATAACCAGGAGGGAGGTGCCCAGTGTACCCGTAGGGAGGGTAGTCCGTCTCACGACCAGGGAATGGGTCAATCTGCAGCTGGGGCTTGATCTGATCACGGGTAGAGAGGTGCTGCATCTGGCGGATGGTATGATCATACATCCAATCAAAGCGCTGGTCAGTGGTGGTCCGCTATGCGTCCACCTGACCCATCCAGGCCCCCTGGTGTGCCTGCCAGTCTCCCCGACTCATGTGTCGGTAGTAATCAGCAGACCCAACCTCATAATCCTTGAACTGATGCTGCTGGGGCGCTCCCTCATCATCATCCTCAGCACCATCAGGTCCTCCTTCCATGTACCAGGTATAGGACCCATCCACCAGCTACATCACGATGCTCATCTGCCTGAGGGATTTAGCCCTCATTACCCTACAAGCCCCGCAGTCGCTCAAGTATCCCATGATCTGGGGAACAAGCAGCTCATAAGATCGAGCCAACCGGGTCACGAACATCTCCCCATACACCTTGTCAATATCCCTCTCCCCCACACTGGTCTTCAAATAGCTGGCTACCCAAAATAGGATGTTGCAGTAAGCACCCGCTGAAAAGATGGTATATAGGTAGAAAAGATCTGAAGTAGTGACACGGTGAGTGGTGCCATGATGCCCTGATAAGCTGTATGTGATGCACCTGTGGGCTAATGATGCGTGGGAATCGCACCTTGCTTTACCTCTCGAGGGATCTCGAGAAGCTTACAACCCCCACCAGGCAGTGTACCTGATCGTTGTAGTATAGTATAGTGACAAGTACCGGGGGATTGATCGTTCAGCTTAGGAATAGTGTCGCTAGGATTAGAAAACCTAATTAATAGTTCTAGAGGTGAGAGATGATTATTTTTGTATTTTTATATTTTTATGAAAGCAATTAAAATCTCGGTTTTTGAAGGAGTGGGCGGAATTAGTTGCTAGTCAACTAACCCAAAACTAATATATAATCAAAATAAAATAATAAAAATGAAAACAAACTAATTATACTAAGGTTGTGAGCAGTAATTGGAGAAATTGTGTTTACTTAGACTTCACTACTCCCTAGATATCTTTTACATGTTAATTACTTGTTATACTTGTATGGATGACGGATTGTATTCCTTAATATCATTCGTGGGGTGGCATACATAACTCCCCAACTCTATGAGCTCTTATCTCCTCCTACACCATGACCCAACACAACTATAGGGATTGTAAACAGTGGCTCATGCATTAAATACAACCAATAAAGACCTAGTACGCCTCGGTTCATGTTTCTTAAGACGTTCAAGCATGTTACCATTTGGAGATCTGCCAGTTTTCTTAAGCCTAACATATAAATCATTCATCCAAGAACAAGAAAAAACAAGTAATCAACACATAATCAACATCTAGGTTTCATTAGATCTAAGCAAACACAAGAGAGATCTAGCCTAGCATAATTGAATTGAGACAAGAACAAGATATAAACAACCAACACATAAACATATTGATTGAATTAGAAGAACACTTATCTCAATTACAATGCAAGGTATCAAGGGTTTGGAACCCTTGAAAAACCTGTAAAAGAGGTACGAAATTCGTCTTTAGGGTTTCACCAAAACTTCTCTCTCTTTTAATGAAAAAACTAGAAAACTATATATAGGAAAAGTAGGCTGACGGCGTCAAGAGTTACATGTGACGCCGTCACCTCGCCGCCATATACTTCCTCGGACGGCCTTGATCTACTTATGACGGCCTATGTGACGCCGTCACCGACCACGGTATTTTATTCTTGCCACTTTGACGCCGTCATGAAGGCGTTTGACGCCGTCACCACCTTCGGTATTTTAATCTTCATGTCTGACGCCGTCAAGATATTACTCTTGACGCTGTCACCTTGTATCTTCAGCATGGAAATTTGGTACTTTGCCGTTTTCTTCACTTTTATGCTCCAAAAACGTCCAAAATGGCTTCTTTTCCAGAATTCACTCTCCAAACACCTAAAATCACAAAAGGAACGATTTAGGGCAATATTTGATCAAATAAATTCGGATTTGGGCTTAAATGACCCCCTAAAAACGGATCATTTTTCGCCTCATCATATACCCTTACACTTGAGATTTGCTTGTCCTCAAGCAAATGCGCTTTTATTCTACTCGAAAGACAAGTTAGGGGTCATTTAACACTAATATAAAAGTAATTACAACAAATAATCGTTCCACTAAAGACCAATAGACAAGCACGGAGGTCATACACAAGCACCTCATAAATAGTGTTTAGATACTCACATCTCTCGGGTGTAATAAAGTAATATAACATTATGGAAATGGAAGATATCTCTCACTACCTGTCATAGCAAAATAGATTACCATAGGCTTGGGAAAGGATCAAACCTCCACCACATGGCGTAAGCACCTAGGATAAACTATCAAAGAGGTCTTTTAAAGGGTTGTAACGTTAGGTATAGGGATATGAATTACACGGTTTTGTTGGATAAAGGAAATTTTACTGGTGGCGAGTTAACAATCTTGGTTAATTACATGTACAAGATGGCGTTGCTAAGCCAAGACTAGACTCGACTTAAGCTAATAAATGAAAAATAACAAAAACATAAAATGAACATAGAATAAAAACGGGATGGTAGTCCGTATGTTTTTTCTCTTTTTCTTTTCTATTTTTTTTTCTTTTTCTTGATTTTTTTTTTTTTTTTTTTTTTTTTTTTTTTTTTTTTTTTTTTTTTTTTTTTGCATACACTCTTACCCTACCATCCGAAATAATACATTATAGGGGATGAGAATTCCCCTTACACTTGAATCTTTACATACTTTACATTAAACTATTCTAATGACTCGAATTAAGAAAATCAAAACACTTGGAGCACTTTTAAGATTAACGTACATATGGGGGTAATAAATGATGTTCTTCCCCATTACTCCATAAAATAAGTACTTACCCATGAGTCTCAATAGTCCCAAAACAATATGTACAATGATATGACTCGACTTAGCAACCATGTAATCAATTAGAAAGTTAACTTAGGGTTTAACAAATAACAATAATGCACTAAAAATGAGCGCATACACGGAAGGCTAAGGCGATTTGGGTGTACATTTAAGTGGGGTGTAACAAATTCTTCCTTTAAGTAAGATGCTTAAAGTTAGAAACGAAAAGATAGGCTCGGAGGGGTGTACTAGGGGTATCGTGTACTAAAAATGAGTACAACGCTAAGGTGTGGAAAAAATTAGTTGACTTAACTAGCCAAGTAATATGACTTAAATGGTATAGTAATTGTAATACTGGTTTAACACAAGGGTGATCCTAATGCCTCTTATCATGTAGTAAATCCTACCACACGAATGTAGTCTCACTAGCGGTCTCGGGATGCATCACTAACGCAAGTTCTAGAATCTAAATGCTACCGGTACACTCATAAGCACTAATAGTAAATGCTTTTCCTATCAAATCTAAAGGCGAACCTCACATTTTTGGGTGGAAAATTTCTCTGAATATACGGTTATGTGCTAGTCATACAACCTCCTATCCATGAGACGCTTGCTATGGCTAAAGTTTCACTCCTAAATGTTGTAAAAAATTTTAAATTTGGCGTTAAAATTGCACTAACAAGTATTTCTCATAGTTTTATTACATATCTACTATCAGAAAAAACAAACTCAAGCGAAAGTGCATATGTAAGGTATCATCTTTTTACCCTCCCCTTACACTTAAGATGAACATTGTCCCCAATGTTCAAGTAAAGAATGTAGAAGTGAAAAAGTAAAGAGAATGAAATCAAATACTCCCCTGATTCGCTCGGTATGGATTATAGGTTGGCCAGGTTAAATCTTCCTCCAAGAAAACGAACAATCAAAGCTTCCCTTCCAGAGTATAAATCATCTTCTTGTCATAAATAACCTGTAAATCCTGACAACAATAGACAAGGCAACCTCGCGTAAAATCGGCGGCATCCTATATAAGTTACTAAATCCTAGAAAACAAGATAAGATATAATGCTTGTGGAATGAAGTTTGCAGATTTCCTGGAGATTATAAAACTTAATAATTCACAAAAACCATAAGACTCCGTTAGAAAAACAAAACCGGTAAAATTTCCAGATTTTTGACTCCTGACGCCGTCAAGAGTAATACTCTGACGCCGTCAGAATGGACCTGCAGAAATTCTTATGTTAAGTTTCCGGAAAATTTCTGGAAAAACTTTGTCCTACTTCCTGGAAAATCCTGTAAAACTTCATTATGACTCAATACAAGCATTTGACTCTAACAAATACGAATATACATGTTCATTTAATATTGTGGAGAATCATGATCGGTTTGTTTCTTGAAAACATATTTGGGGTTTCCCCTTACACTTATCTTTTGCAAAAATACCTTTAGGTTGGAGTTAAGACTAGGCCAAACAACATAATAAAGTATTTCCACATTTTAATTGAGAAACATGATCAACCAACAATAAAAATAAAACATGCATACGGAAGCAAATAACAATCAATCAAATAAAATCACACAAAACATGGGTTGCCTCCCAAGAAGCGCTTGTTTTTGTTCGAGTCACGAGCCTGACTCTACCCTTATTTCACGGAAAGAAGGGAGGTTTTCCCTACACCTAGGATTAAGTGTGGGTGGAAGTAGCGATACACACCCTTAGGGTGTAAATATGCCTCGTGAGGTAATGAGTGTCTAAATACTCATCATTTTATACCAATCTGAACTGCCAAAACATCCAAAAACACTCAAATATGCATCAAAATACTTAAAATATCTTAGAAGTGTGTTTTATATGTTTCATATACAAAATATGCAAAAACAGATGAAAAACGTACAAAGTTTGCATAATTGGAAGTTTCAGTCCCTCAAGTTTCACAATTTGGCAAAACTAGTCCCTGAAGGTTTTAAATGATAGAAAAGTCAACTTAAGTCCTTGGGAAGTCAAAAATAGTCACAAATGATCCCTGGATAAAAGTTTACACATATTGGCAATTTTTACCCCTCAAGTTTCAAAATTGGCAAACTTAGTCCCTGGGTATTCAAAATAGAATTTTATCACAAATTACCCTTGTACTATTCAAAAATTACAATTTGGAACAATTTGATAAACTTTTTGGGAATTTACAAGTTTAGTCCCTCTAAAATCCAAATTTACATTTTAGGTCCTTAAAGTTTTAAAAATAAAATAAAATACAACTTTGGTCCTTGTGTAATTGTTTAATGGCAGGTTTGGTCCCTTAAAGAAAGTTTGGAAAGTAGGCAATTTAGGTCCTCCAAAAATAAGAAAATACAACATTGGTCCTTGGGCTTTTGTTACTAATAAAACCATCTGGACCCTTATTATATAATCCAACACCAAATCCAATCCACAACACCAGCCCACCATTTTGGCCCAACCCCCTATTATTTAAAACAGGTCAAACGGTCAACCCCCGCTCAAAACCACCAACACTGTTCACCCATCTCTCCCACACCTGCAAACCCAAAACCAGGTGGTTTTTGCCACCTTCTCACCCTCCACCTGTCTACCCCAGCTCACATACTACTCCCCTACCCTACCTCACCTCAACCCACCAAGCATTTAATGCTTCCCCACCTTCAAACACTCCACCTCTTCACCCTTACCCCTGTTTTTCCTCACCTTGACCCCTAAGCCTCAATAAAGCTTCCCAACTTGTTCCCTCCACCTCTACATACATACAAGAAGCATTGAATGCTCCTCAAACCGCCTCAAATTGTCAGAATGACTTTGGCGCCAAAAGCTCATTCAAACGGTTGAGATTTAATTGGACAATTCAAAGGTCAAGATTGAAAGAAAAGACTTAGGAGTGGCCTCCAAGGATACTGAGACTATAAAAGAAGGAAAAGAAGCAGAGGAAACTTACTTTTGGCCTTAAGCCATAGTCACCTAGTTTACTTATAATGTCATTTACTGCTTATCTTTAATTACCATGTATTTTAATGCTTTCAGTTCTGTAATTGGACCTTGACAAAGTTTAAATTACAAAGCTATTTACAGTCTTAGTTTCATAATCTTTATTTTCATGTCATTTAATTTAATTGTCATTTAAATACTTGCAATTTCAATTCTGTTTGATCAAAGATATTTAGAGGACTCTTTAAGACACTACATAGGTCTCAGTAACCTTTTGCAAGCCTCTAGAAACCATTAAATAGCTTTGAGCTTTTAAATTAGAAAATACCTAAAAAATAGAGAAAATAAATGAAAAATAAAAAATAGTGGTATAATGAAGAAGATGAGGAAGCAGGGGTGAATTTGGAGTGTAATGGATATTAGGAGCTTAATGGGAAGCTATTGGGTGTAACCTTGTCCATTTGTTCTATGTCTCAGTCCCATTCTCATTTGTAAGCCATTTTCCTTAATTTTTGTAATTTACTGTTCATGTTCTTATTTACTTTGATTTTCATGTTTTGTTGCTTAATTGTTGTTATTAAGTGATTTTATAGTTTAAAATTATATGTTCATATAATAGTTTGTGTTGTTGCTTCATGATCCATTTTCACAGTTGAAAATGAATCATGAATGATTGTGGTTTATTGTTGTTTAAATTATTGTTTATGTGTTCTAATTTACTTGTTATGTCATAATATGAGTTTGGAATCAGGTTCAGGGTCAGTTTCATTGAAAACCTTGAAAATCATGTGACAAATGAGATTTAAGGGACTGTTTGGAATTGCTTTGATTCAGGGTATTTAGGGTGTTTGATGTGTTTATTCCTATACCTGTATGATCATTAGGTTATTGGATGGTTTGACAACCATTTAGGCTTGATGATTATGTCTTTTACAGGAATTTTCATTCTTAAATTTCTCTCAGTGCTGACTTTTTGATTACTGTCTAATCTGTGTTAATGGATGCTAGTAGTATTGTTCTTGTTTGATTGTGTGTTACTAGTGGTCCATTAACTCAGATAAGTGATTATTTCCATGCTTTGTTTAGTGTAAAGTCAAAATAGATTTCAATTTTTCTTAAAAACTTGTCTGTTTATAATTACATGTCCAAATCTTTATTATGTGTCTAAAAGTTGTTATTCTTTGTTTATTTCATGTTCTCTATGTTTAATATATCAAAATCAGTGATCAAATTCAGATCAAAGTTGATAAAAGTCAATTTTGATCATAAACTATAAAAGTCAAAATTACCTAAAACCTATTTTTGAATTAAATGTTTATTTTTAGTGTGTCTTTATTATTAAGTTTCTACTTTAATGCTTTTAGGGTTTAAATGTTTAGCTGCTTATCTGTCTTATGTATTTTTGTTAATTTTTATTATTAATGTTTAAGTGCTTAACCAAGTGCTTATTTATAGTAGTTTTTGCCCTGTATCAAGATCCCAAGCCAATATTCACAAGCCTTCAGCTTGTTGAATATTGAGCTTGAGCCTGTGATTATTGTTGTTTATGGAAGCCCTATTAGCTTATTGTTTATGTTTGTGCTTATTTTTTTAGTTATAGCTTATTTAACCACTTTTTACAAACCATCTTTTTGTACCATTTAGCCCACTCAACTGAAGCAAACAGTTGAGTGGGGCTAGTTACCAAAAGCTTGAAATAAGCTCCTCAGTGAGCTTGAGTATGTGACCCTTGGCTTTTCACAAAGCCAAGGTACCCATCTCAATGTCTCAGTATGAGTTGAGCTTATCAGAGCTTATTTGATAGGTAATTAAGAGCTTGTATGTTTGCTCATTCACAACAATGGACTGCTTATGCAGTCCATTTACACCATTTCCTATAAGCTCTTACAAGCTCATTAGAGATCCATGGCTTGAATGGTTTAGCTTTTTGAGAAGCTAAATTACCCAGCTTCATGATCCTGCTCTTTAATTTCATGTTGCAGCTCTCCTCATAGGGCTGCAACAAGCTTCAACTTATCAACATATGAAAAGCTATGCTGAGTCCTCAGCATAGCTCATCAATCTTAGCTAATTTCATAAGCTCACTAAAAGCTATTAAGTGGGACCCACTTTATGAGAGTTGGCTTTTTGAGAAGCCAACCCACCAAACTACAAGTCCCAGCTTTTAAATTCCAATTTGTAGCTTATTCTCTAGGGCTGCAATGTGCTTTTAGTTTGTCCCATTTGATTTGTTTACTGGTTCACTAGGCACTCAGTCAAATGGATGACTTTTCATAAGCTTCCCATAAGCTACCTAGTGGACCCCACTAGGTGAGCTTGAGCTTTTTGGAAAGCCAACCAGCGTGCCTTGCTACTCCAACTCTTTAATTGGCTTATTCAGCTTATTTGATAAGCTGAATCTGTCCATCAAATAAGTTGCAGGGGTGTTTGGAATTTGAGGTGTGCTGGAATTGCTTATTTGCTTTTGTGAGCTTATTAGCTTATTCCAGTGCACCTCACTTGTAAATTCTTGTCTATAATACTTGTACACACATCTCTTTTTCTTTCTTTTCCTTTGTCAAGCTTTTTCAAGCTTGTTCATAGCTTGTGACTCAATTGTGAGCTTTATAAGCTTAACTGAGGTAGTCATAAGCCATGAAACAGCTTAAACTTTGGTTTATTAAGTTCCATTTTACTTAAACTTGTATAATATTAGTAGCACATAGTTCCATAAAACAGAAAAAGCCAAAAACACCTTTTAAGGCTAAGTGATAGCCTCTATTTAGAGGGCTTATGGCTTATTTGCCTAAAACCATGATCTGAGCCAAAAATAAGCTCACACAGAGCTTATTTGTGAATATTAATAGTTTTTCCTTTGTTAAAGTTTTATATATTAGCTTATTAGAAAGTTTTGCAAAAAGAAAAATACAAAAATAAAATAAATAGCAAAAATGGGTGTGGGTGGATTCGAACCTGAGACCTCTCGCTAGTATGCATGCTTATGTACCCACACCCCTTCCAACTGCTCTGGGGCACCAGTTCCGTTAGTCTCTATATACTTAATATACTTAAGGTATTTTTGGTTATTTGGCTTATGTGGACTGTTAAGCTCTTAACAGCTTATTGGGATAAGCTGATGGTCCAAACTTATTTTTCCCAGCTTCTTCATAACATTTTATACTTTCTGTAATTTTTTCGTATTTTTTACTGTTCATATAGTATTTATAATAATTAATATAGTTTACTTAGGTTTTAGTAAATAATAAGTATTTAATTTTTAAAACGGCTTATTTATAATTTTTATAAATTTTTTATATTTTTTATGTATTCCTGAGATACTTAGGAAGTTTTATAAAAAGTTTTATAATTTTATAAATAAGTTTAGTATGTATAATAATTAATTTAGTTTAATTAGTCTAATTAATAAATAATAGATTTTAATTAAGTTTTCTTATTTTTGTATATAAAATATAGTTTTTATATTTTTCTTAGCTTCTTATAAGTATTTTAGAATTATGTAAAAAGTTTTAGATTTTTGTTTGGTTATTTAGTATGTATAATAATTAAATAGTAATATTAGTAATTAAATAATAGTAAATAAATAATAATAAATAGAATATTTGTATAATAAATATATTTTTAGTTTCAAAATTTCTTTTATAATATTTTAAACTTTCCTAAGTTTTTATTTATTTATTTAGGCTTTATTTTTCATTTTCTTATTTTTATGTAATTATTAAATAGTAAATAATAGGTTTTAATTAATAATAATTAATATAAGTGTATAATAAATATTTTAAATTTTCTAATAATTTTCTTATTCTTTTAGGATTCCAAAAATATAATTTTCACCTTTGTGGGAGTTATATTTGACGGTATTCACTTTTTATTTTGTTACGGTTACGTAAGTGTTACGTAATCGTAAGCGTTTTAGGTTTCTAGGTTTTCTTATAAATATAATAATAATACTGTAAATATAGTTAGTTATTTTATTTTCTTTTAATTTGCATTTAAGCCGTTAAGGCATGCAAATTCCCTCTATGGGAAAGTTTTGTTTTATTCGTTACGTTTACGTTTATTTAAACTTAAACGTACGTTTGTAAATATTATTTATTTTAGGGTTTCTGATTGTACGTTTCTTAAACGATGTAGCTGTGACAGAGCTATTACTATTCACATTCCAGTGTTAGTCATTCAGATTCCCATTTTTCTATATACATATTATTTCAACACATTACAAGTCATTGTAGTATCACGTTCACACCTCGTTGGGACATAACGACCTGGGGATGTACTTTTCTATACTCACGTACTTTTTCTGTACTTAACTCCCACGGATTAAATTTGCTAGCTCCTCCCGGGTTCCATTTAGATGTTACGGTTAACCATTCACAAGTGGTTAGCTTGTGTGATAAATAAGTGACGGTTCGGGAGGAATCAATATTTGGCGCCGCTGCCGGGGAAGTGTGCTGCCTACTATGAATTGTATTTTGTATTTTGTTGAAATACCTATCCTTTTTATGTATATTATACTTTATCATTCAACTTTCGGGCTGTCAGGACACATTTATTAGAGTTAATCATTCACAAGTGATTAACTTGCGTGGTAAACCTGACACAAGCCTGGGAAGTAGTGATTACTTATACTGTATCATATTTCTTTTCAATAAACAATATAAAATACAAAAATATTTTTTCCTTTGCACACAACTTGCCCAGTTTGATTAGTCCCTCAGTTACAACATTTGGTTGTTGGCTGTTTACAGTTACTGAGCTCTGTCTGACCCAGATTCCCTTTCGAGGGGCGGTTGTTAGGAATTTTTCTTTCTTTGTACATATATATAAAAGTTTAAAAATACAAAAACATTATAAAATACAAAAATCAAAAATAATCTCCTTACCTTACGCATTTATAATTCTGTGAGTGGCAATCCCACTCCAATTTCTCATCTAATCTGTGAGTGGCAATCCCACTCCATTTCCCCATGGACAATTTAATTCGGGGTCAAGTCAAGCTAGCGACTTGGTAATCAAAAACAATAGTAGAAACATGGGTTTTCACCCGTGTGTACCACCTTAGTGTGGGGGTGTACCCCACATGTTGTATATATTTTGAAAATGAAGTGAAAAATTGTAAATACAGAAAAATAAAATAATTGTTGTGTTACCCCACTTAGTTTTAAATGTTATCTTTTTACATTCAAGGATTCGGCATAATAGCCGGGATTTTGAATATTGAGGACAATATTCATTTCTAGTGTGGGGGATGGAAATTCTGGCGAATTTTATCACTTATATACCTTTGTATGCCCTTTTTCCCAAAAATGGCCAAAATTTAAATTTTTTTCATTTGGTGTTAGTGTTTTACACTAAACACAACAAATGGTTATTAGTCCACCATGTCTAATCCACACAAGGACTGGCTAATCCAGGAGCAAACGGTTCTTGGTAAAGATAACTCAAACCCGTTTATGGCTTGCAATTTGCCAAAAATTGTATGGTTCCTCAACTCCCCATATCCCATAAAGCAAATGAGTTGGCTAGCCCGCAAGATTATGGCTTGTGGTAAAGGCCGTGGAAAATCCATAATTGGTAATCAGCTCACCAAGATGTTGACTATTCCATCAAGAGTTGGCTAGTCCAGAAGCAAACGGCTTTTGGTAAAGACAAATCAAATCCGTTGACAGCTGGTGATTTGCTCAAAATCACACGGTTATCAGGTATACCACAGTTCTTACACCTGGCTACTCCAGAAGTGATGGCTTTTGGTAAAGAGATGAAATCCATTAATTTTTCATAAAAGATTGCTAGGGACTAGCAATAGTTTAGTGTGGGGGATTGATGAGTGTCTAAATACTCATCATTTTATACCAATCTGAACTGCCAAAACATCCAAAAACACTCAAATATGCATCAAAATACTTAAAATATCTTAGAAGTGTGTTTTATATGTTTCAAATACAAAATATGCAAAAACAGATGAAAAACGTACAAAGTTTGCATAATTGGCAGTTTCAGTCCCTCAAGTTTCACAATTTGGCAAAACTAGTCCCTGAAGGTTTTAAATGATAGAAAAGTCAACTTAAGTCCTTGGGAAGTCAAAAATATTCACAAATGATCCCTGTAAAAAAGTTTACACATATTGGCAATTTTTACCCCTCAAGTTTCAAAATTGGCAAACTTAGTCCCTGGGTATTCAAAATAGAATTTTATCACAAATTACCCTTGTACTATTCATAAATTACAATTTGGAACAATTTGATAAACTTTTGGGAATTTACAAGTTTAGTCCCTCTAAAATCCAAATTTACATTTTAGGTCCTTAAAGTTTTAAAAATAAAATAAAATACAACTTTGGTCCATATGTAATTGTTTAATGGCAGGTTTGGTCCCTTAAAGAAAGTTTGGAAAGTTGGCAATTTAGGTCCTCCAAAAATCAGAAAATACAACATTGGTCCTTGGGCTTTTGTTACTAATAAAACCATCCGGACCCTTATTATATAATCCAACACCAAATCCAATCCACAACACCAGCCCACCATTTTGGCCCAACCCCCTATTATTTAAAACAGGTCAAACGGTCAACCCCCGCTCAAAACCACCAACACTATTCACCCATCTCTCCCACACCTGCAAACCCAAAACCAGGTGGTTTTTGCCACCTTCTCACCCTCCACCTGTCTACCCCAGCTCACATACTACTCCCCTACCCTACCTCACCTCAACCTACCAAGCATTTAATGCTTCCCCACCTTCAAACACTCCACCTCTTCACCCTTACCCCTGTTTTTCCTCACCTTGACCCCTAAGCCTCAATAAAGCTTCCCAACTTGTTCCCTCCACCTCTACATACATACAAGAAGCATTGAATGCTCCTCAAACCGCCTCAAATTGTCAGAATGACTTTGGCGCCAAAAGCTCATTCAAACGGTTGAGATTTAATTGGACAATTCAAAGGTCAAGATTGAAAGAAAAGACTTAGGAGTGGCCTCCAAGGATACTGAGACTATAAAAGAAGGAAAAGAATAAGAGGAAACTTACTTTTGGCCTTAAGCCATAGTCACCTAGTTTACTTATAATGTCATTTACTGCTTATCTTTAATTACCATGTATTTTAATGCTTTCAGTTCTGTAATTGGACCTTGACAAAGTTTAAATTACAAAGCTATTTACAGTCTTAGTTTTATAATCTTTATTTTCATGTCATTTAAATACTTGCAATTTCAATTCTGTTTGATCAAAGATATTTAGAGGACTCTTTAAGACACTACATAGGTCTCAGTAACCTTTTGCAAGCCTCTAGAAACCATTAAATAGCTTTGAGCTTTTAAATTAGAAAATACCTAAAAAATAGAGAAAATAAATGAAAAATAAAAAATAGTGGTATAATGAAGAAGATGAGGAAGCAGGGGTGAATTTGGAGTGTAATGGATATTAGGAGCTTAATGGGAAGCTATTGGGTGTAACCTTGTCCATTTGTTCTATGTCTCAGTCCCATTCTCATTTGTAAGCCATTTTCCTTAATTTTTGTAATTTACTGTTCATGTTCTTATTTACTTTGATTTTCATGTTTTGTTGCTTAATTGTTGTTATTAAGTGATTTTATAGTTTAAAATTATATGTGCATATAATAGTTTGTGTTGTTGCTTCATGATCCATTTTCACAGTTGAAAATGAATCATGAATGATTGTGGTTTATTGTTGTTTAAATTATTGTTTATGTGTTCTAATTTACTTGTTATGTCATAATATGAGTTTGGAATCAGGTTCAGGGTCAGTTTCATTGAAAACCTTGAAAATCATGTGACAAATGAGATTTAAGGGACTGTTTGGAATTGCTTTGATTCAGGGTATTTAGGGTGTTTGATGTGTTTATTCCTATACCTGTATGATCATTAGGTTATTGGATGGTTTGACAACCATTTAGGCTTGATGATTATGTCTTTTACAGGAATTTTCATTCTTAAATTTCTCTCAGTGCTGACTTTTTGATTACTGTCTAATCTGTGTTAATGGATGCTAGTAGTATTGTTCTTGTTTGATTGTGTGTTACTAGTGGTCCATTAACTCAGATAAGTGATTATTTCCATGCTTTGTTTAGTGTAAAGTCAAAATAGATTTCAATTTTTCTTAAAAACTTGTCTGTTTATAATTACATGTCCAAATCTTTATTATGTGTCTAAAAGTTGTTATTCTTTGTTTATTTCATGTTCTCTATGTTTAATATATCAAAATCAGTGATCAAATTCAGATCAAAGTTGATAAAAGTCAATTTTGATCATAAACTATAAAAGTCAAAATTACCTAAAACCTATTTTTGAATTAAATGTTTATTTTTAGTGTGTCTTTATTATTAAGTTTCTGCTTTAATGCTTTTAGGGTTTAAATGTTTAGCTGCTTATCTGCCTTATGTATTTTTGTTAATTTTTATTATTAATGTTTAAGTGCTTAACCAAGTGCTTATTTATAGTAGTTTTTGCCCTGTATCAAGATCCCAAGCCAATATTCACAAGCCTTCAGCTTGTTGAATATTGAGCTTGAGCCTGTGATTATTGTTGTTTATGGAAGCCCTATTAGCTTATTGTTTATGTTTGTGCTTATTTTTTTAGTTATAGCTTATTTAACCACTTTTTACAAACCATCTTTTTGTACCATTTAGCCCACTCAACTGAAGCAAACAGTTGAGTGGGGCTAGTTACCAAAAGCTTGAAATAAGCTCCTCAGTGAGCTTGAGTATGTGACCCTTGGCTTTTCACAAAGCCAAGGTACCCATCTCAATGTCTCAGTATGAGTTGAGCTTATCAGAGCTTATTTGATAGGTAATTAAGAGCTTGTATGTTTGCTCATTCACAACAATGGACTGCTTATGCAGTCCATTTACACCATTTCCTATAAGCTCTTACAAGCTCATTAGAGATCCATGGCTTGAATGGTTTAGCTTTTTGAGAAGCTAAATTACCCAGCTTCATGATCCTGCTCTTTAATTTCATGTTGCAGCTCTCCTCACAGGGCTGCAACAAGCTTCAACTTATCAACATATGAAAAGCTATGCTGAGTCCTCAGCATAGCTCATCAATCTTAGCTAATTTCATAAGCTCACTAAAAGCTATTAAGTGGGACCCACTTTATGAGAGTTGGCTTTTTGAGAAGCCAACCCACCAAACTACAAGTCCCAGCTTTTAAATTCCAATTTGTAGCTTATTCTCTAGGGCTGCAATGTGCTTTTAGTTTGTCCCATTTGATTTGTTTACTGGTTCACTAGTCACTCAGTCAAATGGATGACTTTTCATAAGCTTCCCATAAGCTACCTAGTGGACCCCACTAGGTGAGCTTGAGCTTTTTGGAAAGCCAACCAGCGTGCCTTGCTACTCCAACTCTTTAATTGGCTTATTCAGCTTATTTGATAAGCTGAATCTGTCCATCAAACAAGTTGCAGGGGTGTTTGGAATTTGAGGTGTGCTGGAATTGCTTATTTGCTTTTGTGAGCTTATTAGCTTATTCCAGTGCACCTCACTTGTAAATTCTTGTCTATAATACTTGTACACACATCTCTTTTTTTTCTTTTCCTTTGTCAAGCTTTTTCAAGCTTGTTCATAGCTTGTGACTCAATTGTGAGCTTTATAAGCTTAACTGAGGTAGTCATAAGCCATGAAACAGCTTAAACTTTGGTTTATTAAGTTCCATTTTACTTAAACTTGTATAATATTAGTAGTACATAGTTCCATAAAACAGAAAAAGCCAAAAACACCTTTTAAGGCTAAGTGATAGCCTCTATTTAGAGGGCTTATGGCTTATTTGCCTAAAACCATGATCTGAGCCAAAAATAAGCTCACACAGAGCTTATTTGTGAATATTAATAGTTTTTCCTTTGTTAAAGTTTTATATATTAGCTTATTAGAAAGTTTTGCAAAAAGAAAAATACAAAAATAAAATAAATAGCAAAAATGGGTGTGGGTGGATTCGAACCTGAGACCTCTCGCTAGTATGCATGCTTATGTACCCACACCCCTTCCAACTGCTCTGGGGCACCAGTTCCGTTAGTCTCTATATACTTAATATACTTAAGGTATTTTTGGTTATTTGGCTTATGTGGACTGTTAAGCTCTTAACAGCTTATTGGGATAAGCTGATGGTCCAAACTTATTTTTCCCAGCTTCTTCATAACATTTTATACTTTCTGTAATTTTTTCGTATTTTTTACTGTTCATATAGTATTTATAATAATTAATATAGTTTACTTAGGTTTTAGTAAATAATAAGTATTTAATTTTTAAAACGGCTTATTTATAATTTTTATAAATTTTTTATATTTTTTATGTATTCCTGAGATACTTAGGAAGTTTTATAAAAAGTTTTATAATTTTATAAATAAGTTTAGTATGTATAATAATTAATTTAGTTTAATTAGTCTAATTAATAAATAATAGATTTTAATTAAGTTTTCTTATTTTTGTATATAAAATATAGTTTTTATATTTTTCTTAGCTTCTTATAAGTATTTTAGAATTATGTAAAAAGTTTTAGATTTTTGTTTGGTTATTTAGTATATATAATAATTAAATAGTAATATTAGTAATTAAATAATAGTAAATAAATAATAATAAATAGAATATTTGTATAATAAATATATTTTTAGTTTCAAAATTTCTTTTATAATATTTTAAACTTTCCTAAGTTTTTATTTATTTATTTAGGCTTTATTTTTCATTTTCTTATTTTTATGTAATTATTAAATAGTAAATAATAGGTTTTAATTAATAATAATTAATATAAGTGTATAATAAATATTTTAAATTTTCTAATAATTTTCTTATTCTTTTAGGATTCCAAAAATATAATTTTCACATTTGTGGGAGTTATATTTGACGGTATTCACTTTTTATTTTGTTACGGTTACGTAAGTGTTACGTAATCGTAAGCGTTTTAGGTTTCTAGGTTTTCTTATAAATATAATAATAATACTGTAAATATAGTTAGTTATTTTATTTTCTTTTAATTTGCATTTAAGCCGTTAAGGCATGCAAATTCCCTCTATGGGAAAGTTTTGTTTTATTCGTTACGTTTACGTTTATTTAAACTTAAACGTACGTTTGTAAATATTATCTATTTTAGGGTTTCTGATTGTACGTTTCTTAAACGATGTAGCTGTGACAGAGCTATTACTATTCACATTCCAGTGTTAGTCATTCAGATTCCCATTTTTCTATATACATATTATTTCAACACATTACAAGTCATTGTAGTATCACGTTCACACCTCGTTGGGACATAACGACCGGGGGATGTACTTTTATGTACTCACGTACTTTTTCTGTACTTAACTCCCACGGATTAAATTTGCTAGCTCCTCTCGGGTTCCATTTAGATGTTACGGTTAACCATTCACAAGTGGTTAGCTTGTGTGATAAATAAGTGACGGTTCGGGAGGAATCATGAGGAAAGAATGGTGGATGAATTATATGCTCAAAGATGCGGGATCCTATCATCATAGCCTTACCTAATTCAATTGGGTTAGTGGGTGAATTAAGATTTTCTCTTAGAAAGGGATCATCTTCTATCAATTTCGAGAGACTCCTAGTTGGGAATCCATCTTGACCTAATAAACCCGGTTTAAACCCATAATGTGTTTTGTGATCAATCATGAATGGGTGATGTAAGCATGTAAGGTTATGTTCCACTCCAATATTGGCTTCCTCTCTACAAGGTTTAGAGTCCACTACCTTTATCCTAAGACTACCCGGACTACATGGTTTGATGGGTGGATCGGAACCTAATTTAATTCCTAAATTTTCATCCAAGGATGGAAGATTAGGTAACGGTTTTGGTTGAGGCTCCGGTTCATCAAAACTAGGAACTTCCCTAGAACTAAGAGTAAGGTTATCACTACAAGTGTTCAAACCTATATCCTCTAGTGGTGCTTGGTCCAAGGGTTCTACCTCAATTGGGGTTCCTATAGTCTCTTCTACTTCTTCCGGGTAAGTCACGGGCGGTGTATGTGCCTCAAATGATGGTAGGACTTGTGAGGTACTTTGTGGGCTTGAATTGTCCACCTCATCCTCCATTGTACCTAGATTACCTATGTGTTTGTTTTGTACTATGGCTTTAGGTGACATCCACACAGGTATCCCTGAGTAATCATCCCCAGACAAACTTCCTGTTTGCTCCTTCAAACTTGTTTTTGATTGATTTGTGATGTTGTTTGTTGGGTTGTCTACTCTATAATAGTATTGGGCACAGTTTTCTAAGGTATCCCATGCTTCTTCAGCACTTAATTCCCTAGGGCCCCCATTGGCAAAATCATCAATGCACATTTGGTCACATCGGCTTACACGATAGTAAAAGGTTTCGGTTAGGGATACTAAAGAGAAACTATGATGCGGGAATTTCCGAAGTAAAATTTTAAAACGAGTCCATGCATCATATATGGGTTCATCTCGATATTGTTTGAAATTCGAGATTTCAATAGGGTAGAATGGTCTTTGTGGTTGGTGGTATGGTGGATTCGCGTACTCCATAATGGTGAATGGAAGAGTCAATGGAAATTACGAACAAACACACAAAGAAAAAGATAGACTAAAGAAGACCTAAAAATAAAAATAAAAATCTTACTAGAAAGGAATCTAGCAAGTAGACCTAATAAAAAGAAATTCTAACCTAGACAATAACTATTTCCCCGGCAGCGGCGCTAAAAACTTGATGCGTGGGAATCGCACCTTGCTTTACCTCTCGAGGGATCTCGAGAAGCTTACAACCCCCACCAGGCAGTGTACCTGATCGTTGTAGTATAGTATAGTGACAAGTACCGGGGGATTGATCGTTCAGCTTAGGAATAGTGTCGCTAGGATTAGAAAACCTAATTAATAGTTCTAGAGGTGAGAGATGATTATTTTTGTATTTTTATATTTTTATGAAAGCAATTAAAATCTCGGTTTTTGAAGGAGTGGGCAGAATTAGTTGCTAGTCAACTAACCCAAAACTAATATATAATCAAAATAAAATAATAAAAATGAAAACAAACTAATTATACTAAGGTTGTGAGCAGTAATTGGAGAAATTGTGTTTACTTAGACTTCACTACTCCCTAGATATCTTTTACATGTTAATTACTTGTTATACTTGTATGGATGACGGATTGTATTCCTTAATATCATTCGTGGGGTGGCATACATAACTCCCCAACTCTATGAGCTCTTATCTCCTCCTACACCATGACCCAGCACAACTATAGGGATTGTAACCAGTGGCTCATGCATTAAATACAACCAATAAAGACCTAGTACGCCTCGGTTCATGTTTCTTAAGACGTTCAAGCATGTTACCATTTGGAGATCTGCCAGTTTTCTTAAGCCTAACATATAAATCATTCATCCAAGAACAAGAATAAACAAGTAATCAACACATAATCAACATCTAGGTTTCATTAGATCTAAGCAAACACAAGAGAGATCTAGCCTAGCATAATTGAATTGAGACAAGAACAAGATATAAACAACCAACACATAGACATATTGATTGAATTAGAAGAACACTTATCACAATTACAATGCAAGGTATCAAGGGTTTGGAACCCTTGAAAAACCTGTAAAAGAGGCACCAAATTCGTCTTTAGGGTTTCACCAAAACTTCTCTCTCTTTTAATGAAAAAACTAGAAAACTATATATAGCAAAAGTAGGCTGACGGCGTCAAGAGTTACATGTGACGCCGTCACCTCGCCGCCATATACTTCCTCAGACGGCCTTGATCTACTTATGACGGCCTATGTGACGCCATCACCGACCACGGTATTTTATTCTTGCCACTTTGACGCCGTCATGAAGGCGTTTGACGCCGTCACCACCTTCGGTATTTTAATCTTCATGTCTGACGCCGTCAAGATATTACTCTTGACGTCGTCACCTTGTATCTTCAGCATGGAAATTTGGTACTTTGCCGTTTTCTTCACTTTTATGCTCCAAAAACGTCCAAAATGGCTTCTTTTCCAGAATTCACTCTCCAAACACCTAAAATCACAAAAGGAACGATTTAGGGCAATATTTGATCAAATAAATTCGGATTCGGGCTTAAATGACCCCCTAAAAACGGATCATTTTTCGCCTCATCAGCTAACCTGATCACGGGGTCCCTTATTGATGCTGCCCAAGTAGTCGAGGTGTACACCCCGTTCCCAATACTCGGCCAAAAAGTGGCACACCTCATCTCGTTCCTCACAATCTCCCCATGTAACAACCTCTGCATAAAACCTCCCTCAACAGCCTCTTCCCTAGTGTACAAACCAATCCTCCACCCAAACTCAGTAACCGAACATGATCGAACCTCCCTTCCTAACCTAAAGTAAATAGTGGTACCCCCCATATCCGTCCTGGCCTCTACCAAATCAAAGTGAAAAGTCACAAAGAACTCCCTAACCAACTCACTATACACAGTCTCCCTCATCCTGAACAACCTCTCCCATTGAGGACCCGTGAACCCATTGGTTTGGATCCTCCCCAAAAACTCAGCCTCTAAACCTTGGGATCTCAGAAATTCCCAATCAATCACAGCACCAGCATCAATGTGGTGATTAACAAGCTCTGCATACTTAGTTGTAGCGGCATCATTATCGAACTCACCCCAACTGTGGACCAATTCCCCATAGTTAACTTGTTGGGACCTAGATGAGCTGCCACGGTGTTGTCGTGATCGCTTGCTCATTTTCCAAGTGTAGATTTGTCACGGAAGATGTCGGATTGGATGATGGATACTCGGAGGTGGAGCAGCAATTTGGGTGTGATTTGTAGGGTATGAGTTGAAAGTGAGGAAGTTTGGGTTGTTATTGCTGAGATAGCGAGGTGACGACATCAAGAGTTAACATCTGACGCCGTCAGATTCCCGCATCAAGAATAAAAAGTAGTAATTCCACATTCAGTCCCTGCACTAGTGTGAATAGCTAAACTCAAGTAAAAACTATGAGTAGCTATCCCATTAGTGAAGTCCACCAGGGTCGAACATTTCATTACTGTCACGGAAAGAGATGTGGTTGTAAAAAGGGGTGGGTGAGGTTTTAGTTAAACTGTAACCATCGCATTGGTCAACGGTGGGTACAAAGAGGTATTGTTCCATAGAGGGTCTTAAAGCTGTGGTGTTTTTGAGGTGCAACCTCTTCACACCGGGTTTAAAACCAAAGGAACGTCTCTTGTACAACTTTGGGAGCGTGGTTTGGAAACATCCAACGAAAATGTTGTGAAATTGCGAGTTCTTCTCCTCCTGAGGATGCTCACAAAAGTAGGAGGTGATTGACGGCGAAGCACTTGAAAAGGATTTCTCGTTATCCTCTTGGTCAATCACCAAAGGGGTTGGAACCTCAAAGATTTTTTCGATTTTTCTTGGTGTGGATTTTTCCTTAATCTTCTCTTTAATCCTTGATATGAATTTGTCTGCTAAATCCATAAAATCATTGCGAGTGCTTTCCATGCGTGCTTCTAAGTGCCGGATTTGTTTTTCCTGATTATTCATGAAGGTTACCATTATACCTTCGAACTCCTCTTGTCGTGAACGTTCAGGAAAATTATGGTTGATAACCGCATTCCTACGTATATTAGGATTCCTTGCGGTTTCAGTAGCAGGTATTTCAGCTCTCATTAATTCTTTTACATGCTTCTCGATACTTCCTAATAATTGTTCTTGGGTGGCGTATGCGTAATCAAGTTTCCCCTTACTTGAAAACATCGGGTCCTCCCATCCTTCTTCTTCATACTGTGCCAACCCCTCAAGAACTTTCCAACATTCGTCAATGGTAAGTCTGTTTAGCCTGCCCATGGCTACGTAATCTATAGCCCTCCTTGTTTGATAGTTAACTCTATCGTAAAAGATTTGAATCTGGAGCCATTGTTCGATGCCATGATGAGGGACTTTTCGGAGTAGGTCTTTGTATCGAGTCCATGCTTCGAAAAAGGTTTCACCTTGATGTTGTTGAAACATCAAGATGTCATTTCTAAGCGTGGTAGTTCTCCCCGGTGGGAAAAATTGAGCAAGGAAACGAGTAGTGAGATCATCCCATGAGGTGATGGATCCCGCGGGTAAACACTCAAGCCATTGACTAGCTTGATCACGTAGAGAGAATTGGAATAGGCGTAATCGGGTTGACTCTCTAGTTGTAACATCAAGGTCTATGGAATCTATGATTTTAAGGAAGTCCTTAAGATGTTGATTTGGATCTTAGGAACGAAGTCCATGGAATGCACATCCGCTTTGCACCAACAGGATGATGTCTGATCGCAAGGGGGTCACATTGGCTCCTTGGGTGAGCTCAATGGTGTTTCGGTAGCCTTGGTGGCTAGGTCGGGAGTACTCTCCTAGGGTTCGGGGCCTAAGAGGTTGGTTAGCTAGTGGTGGGTTTTGTTGGTGGTCTTGTTGTGGTGGGATGATGGGTTCAAAGATGTTACCATCGTCCATGATGTCGGATGGCGAAGAGTTACGAACAAAAACACGAAGAAATAAGATAGACTAAAGAGAACCTAAAAAATAAAAATAAAATCTTACTAGAAAGGAATCTAGCAAGTAGACCTAATAAAAAGAGATTCAAACCTAGACAATAACTACTCCCCGAGCTGCGGCGCCAAAAACTTGATACGTAGGGATCGCACCAGGTTTTACCTCTCGAGGGATCTCGAGAAGCTTACAACCCCCACCAGGCAGTGTACCTGATCGATGTAGTATAGTATAATTACAAGTATCGGGGGATTGATCATTCAGCTAGGAATAGTGTCGCTAGGATTAGAAAACCTAAAGACTAGGTCTAGAGATGAGGGATGATTCTTTTTGTATTTTTTATATTTTTATAAAAGCAAGTAAAAATCTCGGTTTTAAAGGAGTTGGGCGGAATTAGTTGCTAGTCAACTAACCCAATAACTAAATCAAAATAAAATACTGAAAATGAAAATAAAACTAATTTAACTAGAGGTGTGAGCAATATATGGGAGAATTGTATTTACTTAGATTTCACTACTCCCTAGATATCTTTTACAGGTTAATTACTTGTTACAGTTGCGTGGATGACGGATTGTATTCCTTAATACCATTCATGGGGTAGCGTACTTACTTCCCCAATCCTATAAGCGCCTACTTCACACCTATGTCGAGCCGGCTAAGAAGCTCCTAACATGGGATCACTAGAATTCACTCATGTATTAAATACAACCAATAAAACCTAGTACACATCGGTTCATGTTTCTTAAGACGTTCAAGCATGTTACACAATGGAGATCTACCAGTTTTCTTAAGCCTAACATTGAAATCACTCATCCATTCCAACTATAAACAAGCAATCAACCTATAATTAACATCTAGGTTTCATTACATCTAAGCAAACACATGATAGATCTAGCCTAGCATGTTGAAATTAAGACAAGCATAAGATATATTCAAACAACACATAGACATATTGAAGGAATTGAAAGAAGACTTATCTCAATTGAACATGAAAGGTTTCAAGGGGTGAAAACCCTTGAAAATACAGTAAAAAACGACTTAGGGTTTTTAGGGTTCGGCCCTAGTATTCTCCACATCAGTTCCTCTCTTTATGAATGAAAAATAGAAAACTATATATAGATTCTGAAGGGTGACGGCGTCAAGAACAAACTTCTGACGCCGTCATCTCGTCACCAAATAATTTCTCGGACTGCCCAGATCTGGGTTTGACACCGTCATGTGTACTCCTTATGCAGGCCGTCACAATATTAACTCTTGACGCTCTTCTCTTGACGCCTTCAGGTTTTCACTGGGTCGTCACAGATTTTACTCTTGACGCCGTCAGGTTTTTCTTCTTGACGCCGTCAGGTACTGTTCTCAGCATGAAAAATTAAGTCTTTGCCGTTTTCTTCACTTTTATGCTCAAAAAACGCCCAAAATGCTTCCTTTTCCAGAATTCACTCCCAAAGTACCTAAAATCACAAAAGGAACGATTTAAGGCAATATTTGATCAAATAAATTCAATTCCGGGCTTAAATGACCCCCTAAAAGTGGTTCATTTTTCGCCTCATCATAAATGAAGTAAAGATGGTGACTTGAATATATATGTGTGGCGTTAAGATGGATAAAGAGAGTATAAAGATGAAGAGAACTTTATTAAGAAACACATACAATACACACACAAGCACACACCTCAAATGACTCATTTGAGGTGTTTATATAGTAACTTACATAATGCTGTAAAAGGCTTTCTATGGGCTTTGTCTAATGGGCTTGGTTTACATTTTCTAATAAAGGCTTACATGATATACTTAACAAGTACCAAGTCCATAGCCCAATATTCTTAACTATTACAATACTTGTCGACTCAATAATGATCGTTACTTTTAATGCTAACAATCTCCCCCTAAGGGACGATCATTGAGATCTCCCTTTGATTACATAAATGATCAACACTTCTAATGCTAACAATCACCCCCTAAGGGTGATCATTGAGATCTCTCGTTTGTGACCTTGATCTTTGATCTTTGAAGCTTGTTCTTTTTGAACTTTCAGTCTTGTTGTGTAATAGTTTTGCTAGTTCCTTTGTTCCAATCATGCTTTGTGATCTTTGAATAATGTCGATTGGTCGTTCTTGCCTTTGATCAACATCTTTACTCTGTTGTCATTACGTCTTTCCCAAACATGCTCATACTTTGTTTGACTTTGAATTTTTGTGAAGTTCTTTTTTCTTTGACTTTAATCTTTGTTTCTTTAGTTTGTAGATTCTTTAACTTTGACTTAGAAATGTTCTGAACTTTGCTTTGCTTTGATCTTTGAAGAGAGCTTTGCAGGGTATGAGCATGTGGATCTTTGAGTGATGGTAACGGTCTTTCTCCAAGGAACATTCATCAGTACCTACATAAAACAGTTAGCAATAAAGTATCCGGCACTTACAGGTTCGGAATTGAAGATCGTCAACAGGATAGTGTGAAGACTCCTTCTAACCCTTACCAAGGCCGTTCCCATTTTGAATACTCTAGAGAGAGCTTACGAGACCTACTAAGTAGATCAACGAATGGGTGAGTCATTGGGGATCACTCCACGACTGTAGACCATTTTGGAACATAGTAACCATCATGATAGATAAGGCAAGATCCGTAGATCTCATAAAGAATCTTACAACTTGTGTCCTTTTTGGCGAACACAAGTGTATTCAAAGGAAAGTGTATCCTAAGAGATCTTTTGATGAATCTCATGGCTTTAGACTCAATAAGTGCACATTTGGTTTCCTATGCGGAGATTAGGGATAGGTCTCCTGCTTCAATATCAACCATCTCTAAGAGATAAGTTGATAGATTACACCGGTTCCCCGTGAGAATGAAACAAGCTCATTTAAGAGAACTTGAGTGGCTAGAAGGTTAAGTGCAGTGCGTCACTGGGTCCATGACGTCTTTATCTTCAATACTGGTGTCACCATAGTAACAACCAGTAGCATATGAATTGAACCCGGTGTCTGCCCTAAGGTTGACCATATGGAGGGCTATTTCTTTTCACCCTTTTTCATAACTTTTCTTTTTAATTCTTCAACCCCTTCTTTCTCCTTTCTCATTTTCTCCTTTTTTCAATCATACCTAAGGACTTCTAATTCTAATCTATTGGATTTGTCCTTGGGTAGATCCCTCCGGCTCTGGCGGATCATAGGACGGTTTTTCCTAACCTTAGTCACCTTATATCTTCATGACTATCCTATTGTTGCCATAAAACTATTCTTGTGAAAATCTCTCAAAGTGTTTATAATTATTAAACATCTTTGTTGACACTTTGAGAGTTTTTGGTTTCTTTTGAAGGACTCCCCCTTCACATGTGCTCATGTATTTTTTAAGAAATTTGCACATGCGGGAGGAGTTTTCACATTCTGAATTGATCCACTTCCAGTGAACATGACCGATTCGAGACACGCTTACATCACTAGTTAGACTAGCTTGAAATTATTACCCGTCCTGGTCAAGTCCAAAGAAAGTCTCTCGATACAGTACATTCTACTCAGACAAGTCCTATTCGAGACACGCTTACATCACTAGTTAGACTAGCTTGAAATTATTACCCTTCTAGGACAAGTCTTTTCGATTACTGACATTTTAAGCTTCGTCAATTCATTGATACTTTTTGAGTCGAGCTCTTTTGAGATTCAAGATGATCACATTTTAATCACATTTCTCCCACTCAAAAATAGCATATCCATGGTATTTTTGATACTAGTTGATTAAAACCTTTGGTTTTGGATACTTATGGGGAGAAACTGATGTTTGTTATTTCCGTATTAGTTTCTTTTAAGCATGAACTTTTTGGAACATCTTTTCATTACTCCCCCTCAAAAATAGAACATTTTGAGTAAATTTAAGCTTTTAAGGATTTGAGGGAGTAATATCTTTAAGCAACATCGTGAAAAGTTTTGAAAACCTTTTGAACCATTTTTCAAAATTTTGCTCAAAAATTAAGAAGAATTTGATAAGCTTTATGGTGAGAAGTCTTCTTATCTTTTAGGATTGTCGCACATAAATTTACAACAGGGTCCTTTCTTTGAAAATCGCGGGTTATACACTTTTATGTGTGCATAAGCCATTATGTTTTTAGGATAAGTGCTCAAAAAATATTTAAACCTTTGTTTTTATTTAAGCACTTTCCTTTCTTTGAAGAACGAGTCCTTAGCTGAAATACTAAGAAGTCATTATGTTGAAGTTTGAGTCCTTAGCAGAAGTACTAAGAAGTCATTATGTTGAAGTTCGAGTCCTTAGCAGAAGTACTAAGAAGTCCTTATTGAAGCTCGGGTTTCGTACTGAAGTATACGAAAGCCATTATGTTTTTAGATTAGACAACAATTTTTGGAACCCATTTAAGCACGGCGCCAATGGGGTTACCATATTTTGAAATCCATTTGTAAGTTGTGTCAATCGGAGACAAAGAAGTTGAATTCCAACGAGGACTGAAAACCGATGTTTCATTTTGAAATAAAGCTCGTGGAATCAACGGTGATTTAAAACTCTTTTGCTTTTGAAAGTTGTTTGAGAAACTCGGTGTCTCTCTTGGAGTTTTAAAACTTGAAGAAGAAGTTTTCCATCCATTGTTGAAACTCGGTGTTTCATCTCGAAAATTTGTTTTTGAGATGAATGGAAACCTTCCGGAATTAGGAGTTTTCAAAGCATAGCCATTCCTTTGTTGTAGCGAAAGCATTTCAGAGTATGAATATTTCAAATGTTTTGAACAGCTTTGCTTTGGTTCCCACACTGGCTTTACCGGAGTAAAACGAGAGTATGGAGTTTGAAAACCTTGATTCTTTTCTTTATGAGCACTTGCATTTTAAACCTTTTGAGAAGTAAATGTTTCAGAAAAATTTGGTCTCTTTGAAAACTTCCTTCCTTTTTGCAAAGAATAGGTGGTAAATTGAGAAACACTTTTTGATAATGGTTTTGAGGATTCACCCGTGTAAACCTTTTCTGAAACACTTACTTGAGGTTTAGACTCGTTTAAAACTTCAGATTTTTGTAACACCCCCATTTTTCACTGATCGCAGCGGATACAGTGTTTGGGGTATTAATTCATAGAATCACAGATACAGTAATAGAAAACGACTCGAAAAGAGACGTTTTGAAAATTTAGTTATCATTCATAATTATCAAAGTTTTAATTATAAAAGATATACTTTTATTTTGTTGAGGTCCCAAAATTCTAAGAGTTAGGTTGGTGGTGTTTGAATGATAACCATGAGAAGTCCTCCGAGTTCAGTACCTCCTTCCGCCATAGGTCCATAGAAGTAATAAACCTAGAATACATGCTTAAAAAGTCAACACTAGGTGTTGAGTGAGAATCATAGGTTTAGGGGTTAGTGAATACAAGTTCCCTGGGTTCAGTTGTTACACCCATCTGGAAAAATGAAAGTTTTTGTGATAATTTTGATGCATGCACAATTATCAGGAGTTTAGTAGGTTGCACTAAGCTCATGAATCACACCTTAATGATCCGGGTCATGTGGGCTGCAGACCCAACATGAGGGGATAGAAGGATAACTTTCAAAAGTTATACCTTGAGTGGATTCAAATATAGTACATATTGGTACCACCTAGTGGGGTGTTAATACCAACGGGAGTTGTCAAACTCCAATAGATCTATCAACTATATTCGCGTTCGATTGGATAAAACCTTCCAAATGATTAGATTCATGAATTTGTTTATGTAATGGTGGCAGTTAGTTTACTCGTGCAAACAACCAAAGAAAAAGACTTGTATTCGGTTTTAAGTAAAGCATTTTGCATGTATCCCCCTTACATGGTTTATAAAAGCATTTAGAGAGAAAGTTGATGGGGCGAAAAGTGAACCGTTTTTAAGGGGTCATTTAAGCCCGAAGTTGATATTATTTGATCAAATATTGCCGTAAATCGTTCCTTTTGTCATTTTAGGTACTTTTGGAGTGAAATCTGGAAAAGAAAGTATTTTGGACGTTTTTGGAGCATAAAAGTGAAGAAAATGGCAAAGTCTTAATTTTCCTTGCTGGGAATAGTACCTGATGGCGTCAAGAGCTTCTATATGATGGCGTCAAGCGTTACAAAAGAAGTGGATGTGGACAATACATGTGACGATCCAGAGAGTTTTGTGCATAGGAGATGACGGCGTCACCCAAGGCCGTCATGGTCTAAGTATTGGTGACGGCCCAGAAGAAAATCACACATGACGGCATCACAATTGGATCTAGGCAATATGATTTCATTATAGGCGGCGAGTTGACGACGTCACAACCTAATACATGACGCCGTCACCCATTCTAATCTATGTATAGTTTTCCAAATTTCATTCATGAGTGGTGCAACTTTGAGGGAAAAACCCTAGGTCGAATTTTCCAGCTTTTTCAACGGTTTCAACCCTTTGAATCTTTCATGTTCTATTAAAGATAAGTATCCTTTCAATTCATTCAATATGTCTATGTGTTGTTTGAATATATCTTACGCTTGTCTTCAATTTAACATGCTAGGCTATATTTCTTTTGTGTTTGTGTCACACCCCCAAAATACCTGAATGGTAGCGGAATGGAATACCTGGGGGTGACTGTCATAGCATCACAGTTACAGTCATATTGAACGACCTAAAGTGTCGTTTAGAAAATACAGCGTTTGATCATTAAAACATTCAGAGTTTACAAAACATAGGTCCCAAAAGGTGTTGCAAGTTTATGAAAAACAAGTCATACTAGATCAAACGTTTATATAAGTGCATGAAATAATGGTGAGACGCGTCGACTCCGCGACTCCATGAAGGTCCAAATGCATGCAACATGAGCTACCTTAATAACCTGAAAATACATTGCTAAAACGTCAACACGAATGTTGGTGAGAAGTCATAGGTTTATAAGTTAAATCGGATGTACAATAGCCATAAGTAAAAAGTAAAGTAATAAGATTTCAGTAATAAAATTTACATTGGCTCTTAAGCTCATGACCCTGAAGCTAGACGCAATTAAATTGGCCCCAAATAAGTGTTTACCAGACACTCTAAATATATTAGACATGAAATGCATCCGTAATTCCGTTGGAGCAACCCAAACATGGATGGAGGAGTTACCCTCAATAGATCTATTCACTCACTCTCGCTTGTAAATTAATTAACGGTCCATGATAATAAAGGAGACTTGTCGTGACGTGGTAATAAGGCAACTTAAGCAATGTAAGGAATTTATACTTTGGCATGTACAAAAAAATAAGTGATGTAATGTATTCTCCCCCGTGGGATTTGAAATCAAAATATTGAATTAAAACGGGGCTATGAAAACTCACCTTGAAGTGATGATACTATGAGATGAAATGATAGGGACAACAAGAAACAAATATCAACCGCAACCTAAGATGAATGATAATGATCTACTTTAGATCATGAAACGATGTAATGAATGTACATGCACATAATATCTATACCACTCATAACTTGAAAATACTAGTTTTTGTCAAAGTAAAATATTGTCCATACTTAGGAAAAATAAGTCTAACTAGACTTATAAAAACTAGTCGTAATATATCTATCGTACATAGAATTGTTAGTGTTGAATTCCTCGCTTTGAAAACCTTGAAATAACGTCAATTAGTCGTATAAATAAACTTTGGGTCATACGTACTTCATTGGTTAAGAATATAGCTCTTGAACTATAAATCTAGAAAATATAGTATTTAGTACGTAGTTTATTATTTCTATTAGTGACTACTAATATATATATATAGTTTTGACGATTTTAAAATGTGTATATCTTTGTCGTTATAAGTTCATTTTCCTCGTTCTTTATATCCACAGATTCGTCTTAACATGTATTAATATATTTTTGATAGCTCGGCTTCTCTAGGTTACGTATAACGCCTCGGTTTGTCCGTCGAAAATCGTCCAACAGCATGAATATTTTCAGAAAAATAGTTTTCGTCATTTAACTTGCAAAAATCATATCTCCTTCGTTATAAACTCGTTTTAATCCGTTCCTTCGCCAAAAGTTTCGTTTTTGAAAGTATTTTCTAAATATTTGGTCCAAAATTTCCCACAACCCACTGAGTTTCCCACGTTTTTAAAATAAGGACAGTAGGTATATATATAGTTTCAAAAATCATTTTCCTAGTTTCAAACTTGTTTCAAATCTAACCAAATCACTTTCAATCACCACCAAACTAATTTATTCTTACCATACACGTTCTTAGGGTGTCATGGGTTCTTAAACATCATCAATCAAGTAGATCTACCAAGGGTTTCCATTTCTAGGGTTTCAAAGATATATATATATATATATATATATATATATATATATATATATATATATATATATATATATATATATATATATATATATATAAATGAGTGGTATAAACTAACATATGCATGTAATCTTGTATAGAAATCATATGATCATGAAAATAACTTGAAGAAATTATGAAAAAGAGTTTGACAACTTACTTTGAAAGATTATAGAGTTTGGATGAGTAAAACCTAATAAACCTTGAGTTTTTATTTCAAAACTCTAACAAGGATCACCAAATGACTTAAATATAACTTGATCTTGGAAAAATGATGGATTTTGCTCTTGGTTTGGTTTTGGTCGTGGATGAGGATGAGAGAAAAGGAAGAAAATTTGCTTTTTGCTACTAAATCTTATGAAGTGTATGTAAGAAGTTAACTAGATAATTTTACTAGGGATTTTTTGGATAGGATTAGAAGTAATTAATGTTAAGTGGTGAGGTGCACAAGAGGTCAAGGGGGGGGGGGGGGATGTGGGTCGGCTTGACTTAGAGGAAAAAGGGGCAAGAATAGCTTGATTTAATTAGGAAACTAGTTGTAGCTTTAGTGTAATATTAGTTAGTTAGTTTTAATCGGGTACCGGGTTTGCTAGAAATAAATTTTAATGAAGTTAACCGGGACATAATAAAGTCATAAAAATGATAAAAATATGTTGGGTACAATTATTGAGTGTTTGGACATTTATTATTTTGTTTCCACGAAAACCGTCGTAATTATAATAAACTTACGTTATAAATTAAATAAATTTCCAAAATACCGGGAAAATGAATTTTATAATCTTTGTGATGTTGTAAAGGGTTTAAAAATATATCGGGACCTTTGTGGGGATTTTTAGATATGTTAGTTATATTTATTAATCGTATGTTAACGTTTATCTAAAAATAAATATACGTAAAACGGTAAATATATCAAAAATATTAATTTGAATATTCTACGAGTGGTATAGTATGCAAATGCTATTATGATGATATGTAGACTATTTCTAGTCTGTATGAAATGTCCCTACTGATAAAGCATGAATTCGCACCTAAACCAATTCGGTTACGCGAATTTAAATATCCGTAAACTAAATTTACGATGAAATAAGCAATGCACATGAATAGTGTTTTCTTTCCGGAAATGAATAGTATTTTGTGAATAGTAATATTTTTGAACGCTTCTCGGAATACCAAACTGATCTAAAAAATGATGAATAGTAAAATGATGAATAGTGATTTATGAATAGTAAATTGTCGAATTTCGGAAATTAACCTGAAATGGTGAGTTGTGACAGTCGCCCACCCAAAAAGGAATTCAGTCCCTGAATTCAGCTGGTGTTGGTCTCGGAAATAGACTTGGTGAAAAGATGTGGATACTTGAATCGCATTTGGTCTTCCCGTTCCCAAGTAAACTCGGGACCTCTTGTCACTCCCCCAAAATACCTAAATGGCAGCGGAATGAAATACCTGGGGGTGACTGTCATAGCACCACAGTTACAGTTATATTGAACGACCTAAAGTGTCGTTTGGAAAAATACATCATTTAATCATTAAAACATTCAGAGTTTACAAAACATAGGTCCCAAAAAGGTGTTGCAAGTTTATGAAAAACAAGTTCAATCCATATCAAACGTTTCATAAGTGCAGGAAATATATATATGTGAGCCGCGTCGACTCCGCGACTCCATGAAGGTCCAAATACATGCAAGTAGGAGCTACCTTAATAACCTGAAAATACATTGCTAAAACGTCAACACGAATGTTGGTGAATTCCATAGGTTTGTAAGTTAAATCGTATGTACATTAGCCACAAGTATAAAGTAAACCGACAAAATGTCAAAAATGCTACATTGTCTCTTAAGCTCATGACCCCGAAGCTAGACATAAAATTGTATTGGCCCCAAAGGAGTGTTTAGCAGACACTCAAATAGTTTAGACATGAAATGCATCCGTAATTCCGTTGGAGCAACCCAAACACGGATGGAGGCGTCACCCTCGATTGATCTATCCACTCACTCTCACTTGGCATTATAATTAACGGTCCATGATAATAAAGGGGACTTAACTTGGTAGTAAGGAAACTTAAGCAATGTATGGAATTGAATACTTAGGCATGTACAAAAGTAATTGATGCAATGTATTCTCCCCCGTGGGATTTGAAATCAAATAAGTAATTGAAAACGGGGCTATGAAAACTCACCTGAAGTGATAGTACAATGTGATGAAATAATCGGGACAACAAGGCGCGAACACTAGCCGCAACCTAATATGAGTAATAACGATCTACTTTAGATCATACCGTGATGTAATGAATGCACATGCACATGATACCTATACCACTCGTAACTTGAAAATACTAGTTATTGTCAAAGTAAAGTATTTTCCATACTTAGGAAAAATAAGTCCAACTAGACTTATAGAAACTTGTCGTAATATATCGTATATAAAACGTTAGTGTTATATTTCTCGTTTTAAAAACCTTGGAATAACGCCTAGTAGTCGTATAAATAAGCCTTGGGTCATACGTACTTCGTTAGTTAAGAATATAATTCTTGAACAATAAATCTAGAAAATATAGTATTTAGTACGTAGTTATATTATTTCTATTAGTGACTATAAATATATATATAGTTTTGACGATTTTAAAACGCGTATAACTTTGTCGTTTTAAGTTCATTTTCCTCGTTCTTTATATCCACGGATTCGTCTTAACATGTATTAATATATTTTTGATAGTTCGGCTCCATTAGATTACGTCTAAAGCCTATCTTTGTCCATCGAAAATCGTCCAACAGCACATTATATTTCCAGAAAATAGTTTTCGTCGTTAAATTTGCAAAAATCATAACTCCTTCGTTATAAGCTCGTTTTAATCCGTTCTTTCGCCCACGGCTTCGTTTTTGAAAGTATTTTCTAAATCTTTGGTCAAAAATTTACCATCATCTACTGATTTTCCCACGTTTTCAAAATAGGGACAGTAGGTATATATATAGTTTCAAAAATAATTTCCATGATTCCAAACTAGTTTCAACTTCAACCAAATCACTTTCAATCACCACAAATCTAGTCTAATCTTACCATACACCTTCTTAGGGTGTCATGGGTTCCTAAACATCATGAATCAAGTGGATCTAACAAGGATCTAACTATAATCCATTTCTAGGGCTCAAAAGTTAGATATGTATAAAATGGAGTGGTATAACTAACATATGCATGTAGATCTTGTATATATATCATATGAACCTTGTAAAAACTTGATAAAATTATAAAGATGAGTTTGACATACTTACTTGAAAGATTAGTGAGTTTTGGAGATGAAAACCTAATTAACCTAAAGGTTTTTATTTCAAAACCTTAAAATAGGTAACTAAACGAGCTTGAAAAACACTTGATCTTGAAAACTCTTTGGTTTCTTCCTTGTTTTGTGGTTTGGCCGGTTCAAGAGAAAGAGAGGAAGGAGAGAAAATATCTCTTACTTGGTCTTGTGAAATGAGAAACAAATACTAGTATATTATTATGTATTATTGTATTTTAGACAGAAGTACATGAATTAATTGAAACTAGTAAAGTTTCTCAAAGTGTAAGGGATTGGTATGGAGGGGGGGGGGGGCAAAGGATGGGGGAAAAGATTGGTGTAAGACTTTGGTGGACTTTAGGTAGTTTTAGGTATATATTAATAGTTTTAGGGAATACCGGGTACCGAGTTAACTAGAAATAAATTTTAACGGAGTTAACCGGGACATAATAAAGTCATAAAAATTGTAAAAATATGTTGGGTATAAATATTGAGTGTTTGGATAATCATTGTTTAATTTCTACGAAAACCGTCGTAATTATAGTAAACTTACGATACGAAATAAATAAATTTCCAAAATACCGGGTAATTTAATAATATAATTTATATATTAGTAAAATGAATATAAAAATATATTAGGATCATAGTCGAGAGTGTCAGACATGTTAGTCACATTATTGGTTGCGTGTTAACGTTTATTTAAAATAAAAATACGTAAAAAGTCAGTTATACCAAAAATAGTAATTGGAATATCCTACGAGTGGAATAGTATGCAAATACTATTGTAATGATATTTAAGCCATTTCTAGTCCATATGAAGTGTCCCTACTGATGATGCTTGAATTCGCAGCTTAACCTGACTGGTTACGCGAATTTAATTACCCGTAAACTAAATTTACGATTAAATGAATAAAGTACATGAATAGTGTTTTCTCTTCGGAAATGAATAGTGTCATGTGAATAGTAAATTTTCTGAACGCTTCTCGAAATCTCAAACTGACACCAAAAATGATGAATAGTGATTGGTGAATAGTAATTGATGAATAGTAACTTTCCGAGATGAATAATGAAATTTCGACATCTGAACAAGGACCTGAAATTATGAATTATGACAGTCTTCCCCTCTAAAAGGAACTTCGTCCCGAAGTTCCATTTTGGTTGGTCTCTGAAGTATATTCGGTAAAAAGACGTGGATACTTGAGTTGCATTTGGTCTTCCCGTTCCCAAGTAAATTCGAGACCTCTTCGAGAATTCCAGCGAACTTTCATGATAGGAATTCGACTTTGCTTCAACCGTTCGACCTCACGGTCCCTGATTTCTACTGGTTCTCCAACCAGATTTAGGTTTGTCATTGGGTTCGATTCCTTCCAATGGAATCATGAGTGACTAATCTGAAAGTCATTTCTCGGGATTTGAAATTGTGAAACATGTTTGTGTAATCCTGCTACTTCCCAACAAGGCTCAAGTCTGAGGGTTACTGGCCTACTCCGTCTGAAATATAAAATGGTCCAGTGTACATCGAGTTTAACTTCCCAGATTTTTCCTGAATGGTATCATGCCTTTCCTAGGCAGAATTTTTAACGTGACCCTACCACCAACTTGAAATTCTAATGGTTTACAACTTATCGACTTGTAACTGATTCTTGATTTGCAGGAAATTCCTGGTTATTTCATGAGTGCCTACAGGAATAGTAAGTTTGGCTTTTTCCGCGTTCGATCCATCAATAGATGATCAACGCTTTTTCAGGTTTACAATGTAATATGGGTAATATATGCAGCTGAACTCTGCCAGAACTCAACTCCTATATGTCAGCTGGTCGATTCTAAAATGAATCTTAAATGGTCCAATATACTAGAGGTTCAATTTCTCATGTTACCAAAATTGCATCATGCCTCTCCAAGGCAAAACTTTCAACTTAGTTTGTTCTCCCACTTGAATCTAGTTGGTTTGCTGTTCAGGGATACCCAATCCGCATGATGTGCGTCATGCACCAACCTAACTTCTACCATTTTCTTGTTGCTTGTAACTGGTTCTTGACTTATGAAATTTCCTTTGTTGTTCCATAGTTTGGTTCTAGACCAGTGAATTTAACTTTTCGATTTCGGTCTGTAAATGGGTAATTGGTACTTCGACCATAAAGTGCCTCAAATGGTGTAGTCTCTTCGCTCGTGCGATAACTATTGTTGCAAACGGATCTGATTTATGATAAATGGTTAGTCCAACCATTTCTAGAGTCAATCGCTCACTCTCTGAGCATATCTTTCCTATGTTTGAATTGTCCTCTCGATCTGACCATTGGTCTGAGGATGATAGGCGGTGTTCACATCTAAATGGGGTTCTAAAGGAAATCTTAAAATGACTGCTAGAAGTCTGAGGTGATTCGATCACCTTTATCAGGAATAATTGAAACGGGTACAATGAATCTGGTGACTAATTCTACAACGTTATGCCTTTCAAAAAGGACGTTATACGAAGAAGATAGAATATGGGTAATAATTTTGATTCCTTGTGTTTTGGTCTAATAGATGCTACGACCTGTGTCTTTCTTTGCCTATTGTGTTTGGTCTCCATCACCGACATGTGTAATTGCTGTATGGTGTCCCTTCTAATTTCCTTCATCACGCATTCCAATATTCTTTATTGTCAAATCGCAAAACCCTAAATGCATAAGCGATCTTGTAAGGTGATTGGTTTTCAAAATTTATCTCGTGATTGTGAGTTTTGGTAGAAAAATTTTTTTTTCTGAATAAACAAATTTAGAAAATGGAGCAAATGGTTTACTAAATAATATCATTCTTGATGATTCAAAATTCAATAGTTAGGAAATGTGACGCGGTTTTCAAACATGTGTTGAATAGGACTGGTTACCAAAGTTTGATGTTTATATATTTCTAATTGTACAATGGTTTTTGCTAAATATGGACTAAAAAGGATCGTATTCGTTCAAAATAGGAAATTCAAAAATTATTTTCTACGAGATATATGATTTGTATAAACACAATTTTTAAATCAACTTAAAAAGGATAAAATAGTAGGATAGGTAATGTTCGCATAAATCCATAGTTGTCTAACGTTTAGTTCCTGATATTAGAAGATGCCTATTGGTGGTTATCTGGAAAAACTACAAGCCTAGGTATTCAACCAACTTAAGTCCTGAAATGGTTTATCGTTGAAATTGTCATCATGTTGGCAAAATGAGGGTGTCCATTGATACTATGTCGATGAATGTCTATTTTATTTCCATATGAAGCTGGGGAGATATGCTTGGGCCTGATGCCTCTCTTGATGTATAGGTGAGGTTATCTAGAATTTCTTGAGGATACAACGCCTTAGGGGAATCTATATCGATATCCATAATTCGAATTAATTATTCTTTGCGAAAACTCACTGCAGGGAAGTTTGCATATGGATGAGTCCATGTTTAATTGAAATGCTTTACAGTATCGGTTAAGAGGCTTGGTTTATCCCTATAGTGTTGCTTAGCGTACCTTCACAGTGTGTTCGATCCTGCAACTCCATCTAGCTAGTACTTTTGAATGATAGAATTGGTCAACTAGGTCAGAGATGGTCGTTTGGACGGTCTCGTGGTATCTTAGGATTGTTGTTGAGTTATGAAGTTGTCCTACTGTATACTTCTAGTCTAGGTTAGTAGTTCCGTAATCCTTTTATTGCTTTTCTTGTACCAAGGAATCCTCCTTGTAATTGATATGGAAAGTCTCTCCTAGAGAAGTCAATGGAAAATCCAACTTAATGGCTGAGTGAGTGGCAGGTGGGGTAAGTATCCAGGGAGAGTTTGTCAGAAAGAGACGTTTATAAAAGAGTTTATTCGTTTACAAAACTTTTAAATGAAGATTGTAATTAACAATACTTTAAAAAAAATTATTCACTTCATGGCATAATCCTTCCTGAATTATACATAGGTGATCAGGCTATGTATAATTGAGGACTAATGATGCGATGCTTGATTTAATCAAAATATCATTACTTTTCTCAAAAGTTTTAGATGATGTTCAACGCGTTGTTATTAAAAATGGTATCCTAATATTTCCTTTCAAGTAACATGAAAATTGTTTCGCATATTAATAGTAAATACTTGGTGTAATGACGGAAAAATCAATTTATAGTGTGGTAACAAAATAGCTTACTTTAGAAATTCTGTAAAACAATTTCCCCATAGTGTAGTAAAATAGCTTGAAACAAAATTAGTTGAATGGTTTATTGGATACATGGGTAAATCCTATGGAATGGTAAAAGTCTACTAATCCACTTATTTAAAGAATGTAAATATCTTAGTTCATAACAGGGTAGTGGTTTATGATTATGAAGTGGTCGAGAATATGGTAGTGATATTGAGAGCGTGTAAGATGAACGTGTCTTTAAGGCATCTACAGTCAACTGAAGGGGATAGTCTATGTGTGAAAGGATATAGGGCAGAAATTTGGTGCCAATGATTTGAAGTATTCGAGAATTTATACTAGGTAAAGTTCGCAGGTTCAAATGCTTAATCCCTCTAGGTATGACTAAAATGTATAAAGAATGGATATTGTTGTACGGGTGATCTGAGTCAAGTAGGTACCACATCGAATGTAACAATTCGCATTTTCAAGATAATTACTATTCCCGGAAAATTTCACTATTCAATTTTACTATTTATTTTTCCCGAAAATTTTCCCGAAAGTTGATTTTTATTTGATATTCTCAAGTGATAAATCATTTCCATGGCAAATTAAAAGTTTGACATTCATAAGCTCATTTTCGTGAAAGTTATTAAGGAATTACACGGAATTACACGTTTTAGGGTAAAACGTCAATCAGAAATTCTACGCACAACGAAATTCAACCCCGTCAGGTGACCCCACATCAGTAAAATATTTTACACACTCATGATTTATTTGAGAATTAATCGTGACTGAGAAAAATATGACCAAAAACTTCCCAGCAGGTCACCCAAGCCTGTACTACTCTCGCATGAGCACGCTTAACCGTTTGGGCGATTAACCGTTAGACCACAAAACGCGTTTCTAAGACTATTTGAGTTTTCAACTTATTAGAAAAAGTCAACATATTCTTTCCCTCCTCCATTGACCAAAAATGATCCCTTGATGTTATAAGTCATTTCGTGATTTTTAGGCTTACGGTTTGATGTCTAAAAGACATTTAATACCAACCGACACTAGACTGAGCCCAGTCTAGACATTATAAGTCATTTTAAATCATTTTTATAACATTAGAAAAGTAACATTTTACTTTTCTCAATTTTACGCAATATTCAGCGTTTTACGCGAATTACGCGTTTTAGACCCGTGTTTCCAGTTTTTAGCAGGGTTTTGGCACCCGATAGATCCTACCACTCATTTTATATTTTATTATGGACTATATGGACATGTCTAACAATACTTTAAAGTTTCATAATTTTACGACACCCGGTTTTACGTTTTGAGGCGTAACAACTTACGATTGGCATTTCCCGGAGTCAAAACTAACCAAGTATCTTGGATAATACCAAGAAAAGTCCACACCCTTGCTCTCCAAGCTTTGCAAACCGCCATAGGGGGGGGGGATTCACACTAGGTGGAAAGATCTCATGCATTGTACTCTTGGATGCTTACATGTGTTGAACTTGGCCTCCAAGGGTTGACAAGTCAACACAAGTAACCTCCTTAAGACCCTATAAAAGCCCCCATCCCTCCCTTGTTGCCGTCCACTTCCATACACACCAACACCATTCCATTTGCTAATTTTCTTCCAAGTTTCATGCATGATTCAAGCGATTCTTCAAGGTAGAAACCCTAGATAGGTTATCATTCATCAAACACTTCCATAACCTCATATACTTGGTGATTTCTCTTGAGTTTAAATCCACTCATTTCACCTAAACCTTCATCATCCATCTTTCAAGAATACCAAGGGTAGAAAGATTGCATGAAGTGAAAAAGGGTTGAAGCAAGTCTATCAATGTCCTATCCTTACATGTTAACTTCCTTTCATCTTTGAAAGCCAAAAGTTGTGAGCCAAACCCTAACTTGATTCTTGTTAAATAATCATGTTCATGCTATTTACATGTTATTCTTGCTATATTATGTCTTGTAGTTATGTCCATGATGTATAAAAATGAGTAAAAGATGTTGTTATTATGGATTGTTGAAACAAGTTACTAAAACAAGCAAACTAATGAATTTCTTGGTAAAACCACGACCAAAATGGTAAAATTATGATATTGGATCATTACAAATTACAGTAGAGGACTTAACAAGGAAACCATAGCAATTTGAACCACCCAAAACGAGTATACGAGTCAAAAGTTATGGCGATTTGAAATTACCAAAGATTTCCGGCAAAACTGCCAAATAGCTTCCTGATCAAATTTGGGTTTTGAAAGTCACACTTCTGGTCCGATTCATCAAAAAGTTAAAACACGAAAGTTGTCCGAAACGACGTTTTCGTTCAGGAACAAAGAAGCTCGAGACCTAAAAACACTTTCCGAGTGATAAAATTCTTCAAATTCTAAACAGCCCATTTTTAGGCGAAAGTCACAAGTTCATGGTTATACTTTGAAAGGAACAAGAGGTCTTATGACCTATAATCAAGACCACAACCATGGCTAGAGCCAAGGTTGTGTCTCATGACCTTGAAACAAGGACCAAAGGTCATGGCTAGGCCATGACGAAATGACCATACCAACTTTCATAGGCGTAAACATGAAACAAAGAGTTGACGAGAACTTGAACATACAATTTGGATCTACTCCATGTAAGGAACCATGAGAACATACAAGTATTTGTCATACAAGTTATAAGAAACTTACCCTAATAACAATCTTCATGTACAAATAAACTTTCATAAGTTTATTCAAATATCGGACATGTAATCTTTCGGATCAAAACTTATATCTATATATTTCATCAACTACTACAATAGTAGGGAGCCTCATGTGAGGAGTTCATTATGTAAGCCGTCGAGTTGAGTTGTGGATTTACGAGTTAAAGTGTCCTGGCTCCTCGAACGCTTACTAACATGACTTCTGAATTATGTCGGCCCGAACGGTAGTAAACGATATACAAAACATACATGTTTCATGAATCTTTTCTTTCAAGGACTTACAATATACATCATACCACATCATGGACTATAATGCAAGATATATATATAGGCACTACTTCATATTCATTACTCAAATCCTAAGTCGCGACATTCTATTATAGGTTGCTCGTAGAAACCTTCACGATTCAACCGTTACATTCATTACTTGCTATCTTACTTAAGGTGAGTTCATAGCCCCACTTTCGATTACTTAATTGTTTTACAAACCCTTGGGGGGAATACATGCTATTTATAACCGAGCACAATGTTTTTAAATTGTATGCTTACCTGATTGTTTTATTATCACTAAGTACCAACCTTGCTAAACCGAGATCCTTTATTATGAACCATTTAGTCACTAGCAATAGTGAGCGCGAATATTATTAATAGGCCTATTGGGATTGACGAATCCCATTTGTATTGACTAAGTTCAAACAAATGCAATAATATTTGAGATTTAGGTATGTTAGCAAAGTACCTACCGGGATAAATCTGCCGATCGATATTGGTACACGTTAACGTTATGGTGTCATAAGCTTAGTGTATAATACATGTTCCGGGCGTATAATAACGTAGCCTACCTGTTTTGTTTTCCAAACATTGGTGTGAGCCTATAACTCACACTACCAACATATTGTGTTCAATCGATTTAACAAACTCTATGAATATCACTCAACCTTTGTGTTGACCTCTCAAGCATGTATTTCAGGTTCATGACGATCAAGGATGGCACGGAAGGACATGGATACTCAAGAGGGCTATAAATTTTATTATCATTCAAAACTCATTTATTATATATTGTAAACATGGAACCAATTGGGACCTCATTTTGAAATCTCTGATATTTATATAATTTGAATGATACATCTTTTAAAACGACTCAATTGGAGTTCGTTTTCTATTATTGTGACTATTGTGCCGTCGAGTAACACCCAGTTTGAATTCCGCTGCATCCATGAATTGGGGGTGTTACAGATTGGTATCAGAGCCATGGTTATAAAGAAACGGGTCTAAGTGAGACCTAAACTATAACTACAATCACAAACAAAAACATTTTATAGCCTTCCGCTCTCCGTGTCTTCCATCCTCCAGACGATTATGGACTTAGTAAGCATGTTATGCTTCACAAACATATTAGTATATTGATATATACACACTAAGCATTTTATGCTACATGAACACATATAAGTATATTGATATATACACACTAAGCATTTTATGCTACATGAACACATATTAGTATATTGATATATACACACTAAGCATTTTATGCTACATGAACACATATTAGTATATTGATATATAAACTCGGTTTATTTTCAATCATTTATCTAAACAATGAACTAAACATATCTGTGTATGCCTATTCTAGGGCATTTCGACACAATCACATTCTCCCAATCATGTTCCTACTCCAACATTATATGTTCAAGACATTGTATATTACAATGGTCTCATTCATTTTCCAAGACATTGTGAGATACAATGGTCTCATTCATTTTTCAAGACATTGTGAGATACAATGGTCTCATTCATTTTCCAAGACATTGTGAGATACAATGGTCTCATTCATTTTTCAAGACATTGTGAGTTACAATGGTCTCATTCATTTTCCAAGACATTGTGAGATACAATGGTCTCATTCATTTTTCAAGACATTGTGAGTTACAATGGTCTCATTCATTTTCCAAGACATTGTGAGATACAATGGTCTCATTCATTTTCCAAGACATTGTGAGATACAATGGTCTCATTCATTTTTCAAGACATTGTGAGATACAATGGCCTCATTCATTTTCCAAGACATTGTGAGATACAATGGTCTCATTCATTTTCCAAGACATTGTATGATACAATGGTCTTAGTCATTTCTCAAATGTTTTGAGTCACACAATGACCTAACCTACTTCCCAGACATTGTGAATTGCACAATGGTCTAACCTACTTCCGAGACATTGTGTTTTGTGCAAATGGTCTCTAGAATTATTCCATCACATCATCAATATCATTTCTTATGATATCAAAAACCCGTCACAATCTATCGATTTCAAAACAAGAAATATGAGATTTCTAAAGGACAAACTAATCCATCATCGACAAAAGCTGAACTTTCTCTACATTCATCAAAGTTTTCTTATGAAACCTTCATTATTAAAAGTTCGTGATCCTGGCCAAGTATGTTCTATTTTAGAACTACTTAAAACTTCCTTTCCATACGTATCTACCCTTACTACCTTCTATGCAATGGAATATGAAAACATACGTTACAAGTCTTGTATGGACGGGACTTGCAACTTAAGGATTTGACATCGCGTTTGTTTAGTGGACAGTTTCCCGAAAGCAACGGACATATCAAAAGTATACCTAGTTTAGGTATTTGAAAATTTTATCGAACCTTGGCTAAATATAGACTAGTCACCTATATTTAACCTAGGGACAGTGGAATATAGTCTGACTAACTATATTCGACTTAAAATTTTCCAATACTGAGAGTAGTTGTACTAGGGTTATGTTTAGGTTGATTTCCTACATGAACTCGATAAACCACCAGAATACATTAAAACAATCTAGAGACACGATGATGTCTTACCACTCAGCGAAATCTTAACATCTTATTTGTGTTACCTAATTTCATTCTTGAAATTTTTCATTTATGAGATAATCCGAACTACTATCTTGGGATAGTTATCAATTATTCTCTTCATCCTGTAGAAGTACTATCCTGTTTAGGTCCTAAGGATACCATTCCATCATAAACTTTTAAAATCTCTTAAGATTTTTAAAGCAAACTCAACATCTATACCTAAGAGTATTAATGTTAAGCATACACTACACACTTTTGTTCATCAACATATCATAACATTATCTTCACAACCGTTGGAACTACAAGCTCATTAACAGATTTTGATGCACTTGTAAAGCTCAAATCATCCTTAGTTACACCACAAGTACCCTCATCAGCTTTACAAGTTTGAATATTCATCTTGTACCTTTGGAACACCAGTATCATCTCGTAATACACTACCTTGTAACTCACCGGCTAAGTATGAATGTTGTGTCGGGAATTCTTGAGTAGGATGATTTATAATGTCCTTATTTGAATGGATTGGGATGCCTTTTCATTTAAATAAAGAAATTATAAATCATCAAACCATACGTTTATATTCCTTTAGTTACATTGTTTGGGATGCCTCTCTATGTAAATAAAGAATTATAAACAAGTGGGCTTAATTATATCCGAAATAACATAAGTATGATGTCAACCTACATTACATTGCTCGGGTATGGCTTGATACCTACATTACATTGCTCGGGTATGGCTTGATACCTACATTACATTGCTCGGGTATGGCTTGATACCTACATTACATTGCTCGGGTATGGCTTGATACCTACATTACATTGCTCGGGTATGGCATGATACCTACATTTTATTCGCCACAAGAAATCCTATCTTTTCACCGACATCGCTTCAAACCATGACATAAACACTAGGTACAACAACCGATTACCTACTAGGCTATGATTGCAACGACTATCCCAATTTCCATTAGTACGAGGTTTACATTTTGGTTTTCATAATGATAGTGCAATAACAAACAAACTCATTACGGGGCCATGTAACCATACGCATGCGCAGTCGTACCAAACTCATTGCAAAGCCATGTAGCCATATGCATGGGCAGCCGTACAATTCAAAACAGGACTTGGTCCAACCACATGTTCAACACTTAATCCATTATTCGATTCCTATATCAATTGCTATTGATACTTGACAACTATATCAAGTACTATTTGATATTCAACTACTATATTAATTCCTATTAATATCCGACTGCTATATCAATTTCCTTTGATATTCGACTATTACCATACCTTTCCTACATAAAAGGAAGCCTCATCCTACACCATACACCGAAATGACAAATCAAATCACATCACTGGTAATTCCAGACTCTAGTCCTCATAAGTAACCACACCTTTTCATCGATACCACTCCAACATATGACACACAAAGAACTTCGGGACGAAGTTCCCCGTAAGGGGTAGAGACTGTAACAATTCGCATTTTCAGGATAATTACTATTCCCGGAAAATTTCACTATTCACTTTTACTATTCATTTTTCCCGAAAATTTTCCCGAAAGTTGATTTTTATTTGATATTCTCAAGTGATAAATCATTTCCATGGCAAATTAAAAGTTTGACATTCATAAGCTCATTTTCGTGAAAGTTATTAAGGAATTACACGGAATTACACGTTTTAGGGTAAAACGTCAATCAGAAATTCTACGCACAACGAAATTCAACCCCGTCAGGTGACCCCACATCAGTAAAATATTTTACACACTCATGATTTATTTGAGAATTAATCGTGACTGAGAAAAATATGACCAAAAACTTCCCAGCAGGTCACCCAAGCCTGTACTACTCTCGCATGAGCACGCTTAACCGTTTGGGCGATTAACCGTTAGACCACAAAACGCGTTTCTAAGACTATTTGAGTTTTCAACTTATTAGAAAAAGTCAACATATTCTTTCCCTCCTCCATTGACCAAAAATGATCCCTTGATGTTATAAGTCATTTCGTGATTTTTAGGCTTACGGTTTGATGTCTAAAAGACATTTAATACCAACCGACACTAGACTGAGCCCAGTCTAGACATTATAAGTCATTTTAAATCATTTTTATAACATTTGAAAAGTAACATTTTACTTTTCTCAATTTTACGCAATATTCAGCGTTTTACGCGAATTACGCGTTTTAGACCCGTGTTTCCAGTTTTTAGCAGGGTTTTGGCACCCGATAGATCCTACCACTCATTTTATATTTTATTATGGACTATATGGACATGTCTAACAATACTTTAAAGTTTCATAATTTTACGACACCCGGTTTTACGTTTTGAGGCGTAACAACTTACGATTGGCATTTCCCGGAGTCAAAGCTAACCAAGTATCTTGGATAATACCAAGAAAAGTCCACACCCTTGCTCTCCAAGCTTTGCAAACCGCCATAGGGGGGGGGGATTCACACTAGGTGGAAAGATCTCATGCATTGTACTCTTGGATGCTTACATGTGTTGAACTTGGCCTCCAAGGGTTGACAAGTCAACACAAGTAACCTCCTTAAGACCCTATAAAAGCCCCCATCCCTCCCTTGTTGCCGTCCACTTCCATACACACCAACACCATTCCATTTGCTAATTTTCTTCCAAGTTTCATGCATGATTCAAGTGATTCTTCAAGGTAGAAACCCTAGATAGGTTATCATTCATCAAACACTTCCATAACCTCATATACTTGGTGATTTCTCTTGAGTTTAAATCCACTCATTTCACCTAAACCTTCATCATCCATCTTTCAAGAATACCAAGGGTAGAAAGATTGCATGAAGTGAAAAAGGGTTGAAGCAAGTCTATCAATGTCCTATCCTTATATGTTAACATCCTTTCATCTTTGAAAGCCAAAAGTTGTGAGCCAAACCCTAACTTGATTCTTGTTAAATAATCATGTTCATGCTATTTACATGTTATTCTTGCTATATTATGTCTTGTAGTTATGTCCATGATGTATAAAAATGAGTAAAAGATGTTGTTATTATGGATTGTTGAAACAAGTTACTAAAACAAGCAAACTAATGAATTTCTTGGTAAAACCACGACCAAAATGGTAAAATTATGATATTGGATCATTACAAATTACAGTAGAGGACTTAACAAGGAAACCATAGCAATTTGAACCACCCAAAACGAGTATACGAGTCAAAAGTTATGGCGATTTGAAATTACCAAAGATTTCCGGCAAAACTGCCAAATAGCTTCCTGATCAAATTTGGGTTTTGAAAGTCACACTTCTGGTCCGATTCATCAAAAAGTTAAAACACGAAAGTTGTCCAAAACGACGTTTTCGTTCAGGAACAAAGAAGCTCGAGACCTAAAAACACTTTCCGAGTGATAAAATTCTTCAAATTCTAAACAGCCCATTTTTAGGCGAAAGTCACAAGTTCATGGTTATACTTTGAAAGGAACAAGAGGTCTTATGACCTATAATCAAGACCAAAACCATGGATAGAGCCAAGGTTGTGTCTCATGACCTTGAAACAAGGACCAAAGGTCATGGCTAGGCCATGACGAAATGACCATACCAACTTTCATAGGCGTAAACATGAAACAAAGAGTTGACGAGAACTTGAACATACAATTTGGATCTACTCCATGTAAGGAACCATGAGAACATACAAGTATTTGTCATACAAGTTATAATAAACTTACCCTAATAACAATCTTCATGTACAAATAAACTTTCATAAGTTTATTCAAATATCGGACATGTAATCTTTCGGATCAAAACTTATATCTATATATTTCATCAACTACTACAATAGTAGGGAGCCTCATGTGAGGAGTTCATTATGTAAGCCGTCGAGTTGAGTTGTGGATTTACGAGTTAAAGTGTCCTGGCTCCTCGAACGCTTACTAACATGACTTCTGAATTATGTCGGCCCGAACGGTAGTAAACGATATACAAAACATACATGTTTCATGAATCTTTTCTTTCAAGGACTTACAATATACATCATACCACATCATGGACTATAATGCAAGATATATATATAGGCACTACTTCATATTCATTACTCAAATCCTAAGTCGCGACATTCTATTATAGGTTGCTCGTAGAAACCTTCACGATTCAACCGTTACATTCATTACTTGCTATCTTACTTAAGGTGAGTTCATAGCCCCACTTTCGATTACTTAATTGTTTTACAAACCCTTGGGGGGAATACATGCTATTTATAACCGAGCACAATGTTTTTAAATTGTATGCTTACCTGATTGTTTTATTATCACTAAGTACCAACCTTGCTAAACCGAGATCCTTTATTATGAACCATTTAGTCACTAGCAATAGTGAGCGCGAATATTATTAATAGGCCTATTGGGATTGATGAATCCCATTTGTATTGACTAAGTTCAAACAAATGCAATAATATTTGAGATTTAGGTATGTTAGCAAAGTACCTACCGGGATAAATCTGCCGATCGATATTGGTACACGTTAACGTTATGGTGTCATAAGCTTAGTGTATAATACATGTTTCGGGCGTATAATAACGTAGCCTACCTGTTTTGTTTTCCAAACATTGGTGTGAGCCTATAACTCACACTACCAACATATTGTGTTCAATCGATTTAACAAACTCTATGAATATCACTCAACCTTTGTGTTGACCTCTCAAGCATGTATTTCAGGTTCATGACGATCAAGGATGGCACGGAAGGACATGGATACTCAAGAGGGCTATAAATTTTATTATCATTCAAAACTCATTTATTATATATTGTAAACATGGAACCAATTGGGACCTCATTTTGAAATCTCTGATATTTATATAATTTGAATGATACATCTTTTAAAACGACTCAATTGGAGTTCGTTTTCTATTATTGTGACTATTGTGCCGTCGAGTAACACCCAGTTTGAATTCCGCTGCATCCATGAATTGGGGGTGTTACATCGAATGATGTTTGATTTGCCATGAATGCAACCTAGATGTCTTATGGTCTGGTGAAACTTCTCGATATCCTTTCATGAAAATGAGGTCTTGTCCCAATGTGACTAAGCTATATCGATCTCCGAAAAGAGTAAAAATTTTGTTGAGTAATTGTACCTTGATCTTTTAATCCAACGAATTTATACTAGCGTGAGGGTCTCATAATATGGAATGAGCGAAAAAGTTGTAATTTGAAGTAGCGGTGTTAAGGCATGGTGTATCAATATTGGCAATCTCTGGTAGAGGGGTTTCTTTCGCATCTAAGGTCAAATAGAAGGTAGGTATAGTGGTTGCTTTCGAGATTCGTTCATAAGTTATGCGTGTTCCTTCTTGGAGATATGGTTTCTAAAATTAACAACATTTATTTGAGTGAAACATTGTGAAAATTCGATCATAACTGTATTTTGGAGTGACTTTATTTGAAGTTTGTAATGAATATAGTTATGTAAAAGATGTGACTACGAAATATTTTGTACCTTGATAAAAACAATACCTCATATATATATATATATATATATATATATATATATATATATATATATATATATATATATATATATATATATATATGTCTTTGGAAAAAGGGAATTCAAGAAGATTGTTGCTTAAACAAAAATGAGTTTTTAATCCAACCATTGAAAATCAATAATTTATCGTACTTCATAAGGTTTGCAAGAAATCTTTTTGTTTGTACAAGAATTTAATTAGATTTTGACTTACTTGAATTGTTATTATCTCCGAAACACGAAAACTAGGGTAGTCACTTTTATCTTGGTCAACATGACCATCTAATCGTAAAGACATCTTCGTCTTTATAATCCTATTGTCTTACTTGCATCTTTCCAAAGTTGTAATTATATGTCAAAACTACTAATGTGACCACATTGGTCGGTGAAGTGTTGCTAGAGCGACTAATGATGAAATCATCGGCTTAGAATGTGGTGTAATCAAACTTGATAATAAAGGGAGAGTTGTGTTGAGTTCATTACGATGGTATAATACCGTTCAAAGCACCTTGTTGGTTCATTGTGTCATGGAGGTATGAGTCGATCATCTAAGATAATATAGAGTCCTTGTGGTAGATGCCACCCTTGGGCCATTTTTTGCAGTTCTTATTGTGTTCGTGAGGCTTGTGGTATTATTCAGAGTGTATCGTCCAAACACTCATGGGTAATCTCAAATAATTAGGGGTCATCGTCTAACGATGAAGGGCAGTAGATTGTCAAGCAGTAGAGGCTCTCAAACTCTCACCAACCTCAAACCTATAAGGTGGTGCAACGTGTGGTAGATGGTAATGGTATGTCAAATAGTGGTTGCTTCTCAAGCGGCCTGTCATATATGGGTGTAGGGTCTCTGAGATGTGATGGTGTTGGTGGTGCTTTAGATGATGAGAACAAAGTTGCTGACAATGAGATCCTAGTGGTGAGTTAGGAGACGATGGTGATAATAGTCAATGGAATACGACCCTCTTTCGCGCTATCTCGCGACATCTAAGAGGTAAAACTGAAGTTCCCACTATGGGATGACCAATAGTGAAATAAGCAGCTGACGGTGGTGGTAATACCTGAGTAGTAAGCGCCCTACTAGTGAAGGAAAGAAAACATACTATCTCCCTTGCAATAAGCATCCTAATAGGTCCATTAAGATTTAGTCTGAATACTCTACCAACCGGCATTCTATGTATGGGCTGGATGATAGGAAAACCCTGTTCCTACAACAACTCAATGGTGTTAATGGTGGTGTAAATGCAACTGGTGGTACAATGGTAGTGGAAGATGACAAGACATCTTCAATGTTGGAATCCGATGAAAGGATGACAGGGTGTGTATCTGAAGACATGTCACTTGTGAACCAGGTCAATATAATTTTATATACGAATATGGGTATAAATAACCCGCACAGTGTGTGCATGAACAACATGTATAATGAATATGCACCTATGATGAAATGATGAGATGCTATGATGATGTGGTTATAGTCTAGAGTCGAAGATACATTCTAGTTCGCTATAACCTCAGCTCTGATGCCAATCTGTCACACACCCAAAATACCTGAATGGCAGCGGAATGGAATACCTGGGGGTGACTGTCATAGCACCACAGTTACAGTTATATTGAACGACCTAAAGTGTCGTTTGGAAAAATACATCGTTTGATCATTAAAACATTCAGAGTTTACAAAACATAGGTCCCAAAAAGGTGTTGCAAGTTTATGAAAAACAAGTTCAATCCAGATCAAACGTTTCATAAGTGAAGGAAATATATATGTATATATATGTGAGACGCGTCGACTCCGCGACTCCATGAAGGTCCAAATACATGCAAGCAGGAGCTACCTTAATAACCTGAAAATACATTGCTAAAACATCAACACGAATGTTGGTGAATTCCATAGGTTTGTAAGTTAAATCGTATGTACATTAGCCACAAGTATAAAGTAAACCGACAAAATGTCAAAAATGCTACATTGTCTCTTAAGCTTATGACCCCGAAGCTAGACATAAAATTGTATTGGCCCCAAAGGAGTGTTTACCAGACACTCAAATAGTTTAGACATGAAATGCATCCGTAATTCCGTTGGAGCAACCCAAACACGGATGGAGGCGTCACCCTCGATAGATCTATCCACTCACTCTCGCTTGGCATTATAATTAACGGTCCATGATAATAAAAGGGACTTAACTTGGTAGTAAGGCAACTTAAGCAATGTATGGAATTGAATACTTTGGCATGTACAAAAGTAATTGATGCAATGTATTCTCCCCCGTGGGATTTGAAATCAAATAAGTAATTGAAAACGGGGCTATGAAAACTCACCTGAAGTGATAGTACAATGTGATGAAATAATCGGGACAACAAGGCGCGAACACTAGCCGCAACCTAATATGAGTAATAACGATCTAGTTTAGATCATGCCGTGATGTAATGAATGCACATGCACATGATACCTATACCACTCGTAACTTGAAAATACTAGTTATTGTCAAAGTAAAGTATTTTCCATACCTTGGAAGAATAAGTCCAACTAGACTTATAGAAACTTGTCGTAATATATCGTATATAAAACGTTAGTGTTATATTTCTCGTTTTAAAAACCTTGGGATAACGCCTAGTAGTCGTATAAATAAGCCTTGGGTCATACGTATTTCGTTAGTTAAGAATATAATTCTTGAACAATAAATCTAGAAAATATAGTATTTAGTACGTAGTTATATTATTTCTATTAGAGACTATAAATATATATATAGTTTTGACGATTTTAAAACGCGTATAACTTTGTCGTTTTAAGTTCATTTTCCTCGTTCTTTATATCCACGGATTCGTCAAAACATGTATTAATATATTTTTGATTGTTCGGCTCCATTAGATTACGTCTAAATCTTATCTTTGTCCGTCGAAAATCGTCCAACAGCACGTTATATTTTCAGAAAATAGTCTTCGTCGTTAAATTTGAAAAAATCATAACTCCTTCGTTATAAGCTCGTTTTAATCCGTTCTTTCGCCCACGGCTTCATTTTTGAAAGTATTTTCTAAATCTTTGGTCAAAAATTTCCCATCATCTACTGATTTTCCCATGTTTTCAAATTAGGGACAGTAGGTATATATATAGTTTCAAAAATAATTTCCATGATTCCAAACTAGTTTCAACTTCAACCAAATCACTTTCAATCACCACAAATCTAGTCTAATCTTACCATACACCTTCTTAGGGTGTCATGGGTTCCTAAACATCGTGAATCAAGTGGATCTAACAAGGATCTAACTATAATCCATTTCTAGGGCTCAAAAGTTAGATATGTATAAAATGGAGTGGTATAACTAACATATGCATGTAGATCTTGTATATATATCATATGAACCTTGTAAAAACTTGGTAAAATTATAAAGATGAGTTTGACATAATTACGTGAAAGATTAGAGAGTTTTGGAGATGAAAACCTAATTAACCTAAAGGTTTTTATTTCAAAACCTTAAAATTGGTAACTAAAGGAGCTTGAAAAACACTTGATCTTGAAAACTCTTTGGTTTATTCCTTTTTTTGTGGTTTGGCCGGTTCAAGAGAAAGAGAGGAAGGAGAGAAAATATCTCTTACTTGGTCTTGTGAAATGAGAAACAAATACTAGTATATTATTATGTATTATTGTATTTTAGACACAAGTACATGAATTAATTGAAACTAGTAAAGTTTGTCAAAGTGTAAGGGATTGGTATGGAGGGGGGGGGGGGGGGGGGCGGCAAAGGATGGGGGAAAAGATTGGTGTAAGACTTTGGTGGACTTTAGGTAGTTTTAGGTATATATTAATAGTATAGGGAATACCGGGTACCGAGTTAACTAGAAATAATTTTTAACGGAGTTAACCGGGACATAATAAAGTTATAAAAATTGTAAAAATATGTTGGGTATAAATATTGAGTGTTTGGATAATCATTGTTTAATTTCTACGAAAACCGTCGTAATTATAGTAAACTTACGATACGAAATAAATAAATTTCCAAAATACCGGGTAATTTAATAATATAATTTATATATTATTAAAATGAATATAAAAATATATTAGGATCATAGTCGAGAGTGTCGGACATGTTAGTCACATTATTGGTTGCGTGTTAACGTTTATTTAAAATAAAAATACGTAAAAAGTCAATTATACCAAAAATAGTAATTGAATATCCTACGAGTGGAATAGTATGCAAATGCTATTGTAATGATATGTAAGCCATTTCTAGTCCATATGAAGTGTCCCTACTGATGATGCTTGAATTCGCAGCTTAACCTGACTGGTTACGCGAATTTAATTACCCGTAAACTAAATTTACGATGAAATGAATAAAGTACATGAATAGTGTTTTCTCTTCGGAAATGAATAGTTTCATGTGAATAGTAAATTTTCTGAACGCTTCTCGAAATCTCAAACTGACACAAAAAACGATGAATAGTAAAATGATGAATAGTGATCGGTAAATAGTAACTGATGAATAGTAACTTTCCGAGATGAATAATGAAATTTCGACATCTGAACAAGGATTTGAAATTACGAATTGTGACACCTCTTCGAGAATTCCAGCGAACTTTCACGATAGGAATTCGACTCTGCTTCTACTGTTTGACCAAACTGTCCATGATTTCTACTGGTTCTCTTACCAGGTTTATGTTGGTCTTTGGGTTGGATTCCTTCAAATGGAATCATGAGTGACTCATCTGAAAGACATTTCTTGGGATTTAAAAATGTGAAACATGTTTGTATAACCTTCTATTCTCTAACAAGGCTCAAGTCTGATGGCCACTAGGCCTACTCTGTCTGAAATATTAGATGGTCCAGTATATATCGGGTTTAACTTCCTGAATTTTTCTTAATGGTACCATACCTTTCCTAGGCAGAACCTTCAACATGATCCTTCCATTATCTTGAGATTCTAAGGGTTTACAACTTATCAAACTTGTAACTGATTCTTGATTTGTACGAAATTCCTAGATATCTCATGAATGCCTACTGGACTAGTGAGTTAGGCTTTTCCAAATTTCGATCCGTCAATGGATATTGGCACTTCGACCATAGAGTGCATCAAATGGTGTAGTCTCTACTCTCGCACGATAACTATGTTTGCAAATGATTTTGATTTATGGTAAATGGTTAGTCCAACCATTTCTAGAGTCAATCACTCATGCTCTGAGCATATCTTTCCTATGTTTGAATTGTCCTTTCGCTTTGACCATTGGTCTGAGGATGGTAGGCGGTGTTTACATCTAAATGAGGTTTCGAAGGAAATCTTAAAATGATTGCTAGAAGTCTGAGGTGATTGGATTACCTTTATCAGGAATAATTAAAATGGATACAATAAATCTTGTGACTAATTCCACAACGTTCTATCTTTCGAACTTGGCGTTATCTGAAGGAGAGAGAATATGGGTAACAATTTTTGATTCCTTGTGTTTTGTTCCAACGGATGATAAGACATGTGTCTTTCTTTGCCTATTGGGTATGGTCTCTATTACTAAAGTTCGTAATTGATTTATGGTGTCCCTCCTAATTTCCTTCATCACATATTCCAAGGTTCTCTATTGTCAAGTCACAAAATCCTAAATGCATAAGCGATGTAGTATGGTGATTAATTTTGGAAATTTGTCTCGCGATTGTGAGTTTTGGTTGAAGTCTTTTTCTGAATAAACGAATTTAGAAAATGGAGCTAATGATTTACTAAGTAATATCCTTCTTGATGATTCAAAATTCAGTAGTTATGAAATGGGAAACGGTTTTCAAACATGTTGTGATTAGGACTGTTTACCAAGGTTTGATGTTTATATATATATATATATATATATATATATATATATATATATATATATATATATATATATATATATATATATATACATATATATATATATATATATTATATTTTTCTTTTCATTGAACGATGGTTTTGTTAAATATTGACCAAAAAGGATCGTACTTGTTCAAAATAGGAATTTCATAAATTATTTTCTACATGGTATGTGATTTGTATAAACACAATTTTAAATCAACTTCATTCAAAAGTGAAAGTATTAACAAGGATAAATAGTAGGATAGGTAATGTTCGCATGAATGCATAGATGTCTAACGTTTAGTTCCTGAGGTTGGATAATGCCTATTGGTGGTTATCAAACAAAACTACAAGACTAGGTATTCAAAATAACTTAAGTCCGGAAATGGTTTATCATTGAAATTATCATCATGTTGGCAAAATATATATTCGGGTCGGATCCCTTTCTTGGTATGAAAATGAGGTTATCTGAAATTTCTAGAGAACACAACTCCTTAGGGGAATCTATATCGATATCCTTAATTCAAATCAATTATCCTTGGCGAAAACTCACTGCAGAGAAGTTTGCGTTTGGATGAGTCCATGTTTAAATGGGACACTCTATAGTATCAGTTAGGAGGCTTGGTTTATTTCTATAGTGTTGCTTAGCGTACCTTCACATTGTGTTCGATCCTGTAACTCCGTCTAGCTAGTACCTTTGAATGATAAAATTTGACAACTAGGTCAGAGATGCTGATTCGGATTGTCTCGCAGTATCTTAAGATTTCTGTTGAGTTATGAATTTTCTTACTATATACTTCTAGTCCTGATTAGTAGTTCTATAATCCTTTCATTGCTTTTCTTGTATTGAGGAATCCTACTTGTAATTGATATGGAAAGTCTCTCCTAGAGAAGTCAATGGAACAATCCAACTTAATGGCTGAGTCAGTAATAGGTAGGGTAAGTATCCAGGGAAAGTTTGTCAGAAAGAGATATTTATGAAAGAGTTTGTCACAACTCGTAATTTCAGGTCCTTTTTCAAAAGTCGAAATTTCATTATACATTTCGGAAAAGTTACTATTCATCCGTTACTATTCATCATTTACTATTCACCGATCACTATTCACCATTTTACTATTCATCGTTTTCGGAGTTAGTTTGAGATTCCGAGAAGCGTTCGAAAATTTTACTATTCATATGACACTATTCATTCCCGGAAGGAAATCACTATTCACGATTGTCGTTCATCATTTTATAAATCTAGTTTACGGGTATTCAAATTCGCGTAACCAGTTTGGTTTAGCTGCGAATTCCTGCATCATCAGTAGGGACACGTCATATAGACTGAAGTAGTCTATATATCATCAGTAACGTCATAAACAATTTAGACCATGCACGGATATGCATTATTTCAATTTACGTATGCTTAATTTGTAATTAACGTTACCACTCAATTTTTACTACTAATATATATACCCGATACTCCCGTCTACGATCCTAATATATTTTTATACTCGTTATAATAATATAAAAATGATATTATTAATTTACCCGGTGTTTTGAAACCAATTGCTATATTTTTCGGTAAACGACTATAATTACGTCAAATCACGATATCTCAACCCGATAAATATTTTAATACCCGATTCTCATCTGGAAAGTAATTTCATAATTTTTACAAATTCGTCATATTTTATTTCAACACGATACGATTTATTTTTAGTTAACTCGGTACCCGGTAACACCTAAACTACACAATAACTAACTAAATATACACAAACGTCTTGCAAATCTTTTCCTCCCATTTAATTTCCCCCTAAAATATGGATCTTGCCCCCTAGCTCCTAGCAAATGCACATGCTTCTTTTATTAACAAAGAACTAGACCAAAATATCTATCTTCCATTTCTTTCATTTTATACATTTCAAATAAACTAGCAAGACTTTCTTTCTCTCCTCTCCATGAGTATGGATCAGCCAAGAAACACAAGAAGCAAGAAATCCATAAATTTTTGAAGTTCAAGTGTTTAATCAAGTCCTAGTTATGATCTAGTTAGGGTTTTGTGGTAAAAACCCTAGGTTATTATACATTTTCTCTTCAAATCACTCCAATATTGCAAGTAAGCTTCAAAAATATCTTTATGATCCTTTCATACTTTCATCTACTTCATATGTTCAGGTATTTTCAAGATATACTAGTTGGTAATGCAACTTACTTATGTTTTAGATACCACTTTGCACATAAACTATCTTTAACACTAGATCTATAAATTTCATTGGTAATCTCATGAGATCCACCAAGGTTGGTGATGTTTAGGAACCCATGACACCCTAAGAAGGTGTATGGTAGGATTGAGTACTTGTGGAGTTGATTTGAAGTAGTTTGGTTAAGTTTTAAATAAGCCTTGAACTAGAAAAGTTGATTTTTCAAACTATATATAAGTTGCTGTCCCATTTTGTAAAACGTGGGAAACTCAGGGGCTAGGGTGTAATTTTGGACCAAAGATTTAGAAAATACTTTCAAAAACGAAGCTATGGGCAAAAGAACGGATTAAAACGAGTTTATAACGAAGAAGTTATGCTAAAAACAAGTTAACGACGAAAACTATATTTTCAGAAAATTTCATTGCTGTCTCAGTTTTTCATGGACTGTTTTGAGGCGTAAAACTTAATCTAGCCATCCTGGCTTATCAAAAATATGTTAGTATGTTGTCCCACGATTCCGGGGATATAAATAACGTAGAAAACAAGCTTATAATGACCAAGATATACACGTTTGAAACCCGACGAAACTCTATTTATTTTGACAGCTTTTACTATAATAGAATTTTTCTAAGTATTGAACATTATATTTTAAAGTAATGACATTGGAAGCGATATTTCTTAACCGTCGAGGCGCGTACGCTCAAAAGTTAAATGAGACAACACCTAGATAATGTTACAAGGTTTTCAAAAACGCCGAGCTTGACCATTAACACTTAACGTACAATATTTTGCGACTAGTTTTGCGAGGCCAATTTGGGCATATTTTCAAGTAAGGAAAAGTGTTATTTTACGACGAAAATACTAAATTTACCGATAAAACACCAAACGAGGATCGTGGAGTACCGTTTCAATGTATTTACATGGAAAGTGCTTATTATCTTAACGAGACGTCAAAAATGTATTTTGTGGCGATAAACATTATTTTCAAATTTCACGAGTGGTATCGATAATATACGTATTTGCATGTGTAGCATCATTTCATTTCTTACATTAGAGACTATCATTCATACTAGGTTGCAGTTAGAGATCGTGCCTCATTTCAGTGTATCCACTTTTGTCATCGTAGCTATCGCTCCAGGTGAGTCATAGCCCCTACTTTTTCAATTGTTTTGGTAAACTCTTTGGGAGAGAATACATGCTCGTTTTACTTAAACGCATTACTCGTTTTACATGGTTGATTACCTGTATTTCATTGGTATGTTTTATTACCTGTATTTCATTGGTATGTTTGATTTCCTGTATTTCATGGATATGTTTGACTACCTGTATTTGATTGGTATGTTTGATTACCTGCATTTCATGGGATTTGTCATCCTTGTTTATATGACCTCATGGTCACCAATTGTTCAAATATGTCAAATGTAATATTGTGGTTTCCCCACTTGGCTGTGATGTCAAACGTAATATTGTGGTTTCCCCACTTGGCTGTGATGTCAAACGTATTGTGGTTTCCCCACTTGGCTGTGATGTCAAACGTAATATTGTGGTTTCCCCACTTGGCTGTGATGTCAAACAAAATATTGCTGTTTTCCGTACTCGACTGATTTATCTATCTGGCGACATTGTCAGGATTGTCAAAACTGTTTATCTGGCGACATTGTCAGGATTGTCGAAATTGTTTATCTGGCGACATTGTCAGATTTATTTTATATGACCTCATTGTCATTATTGTTTATCTGGCGACATTGTCAGACTTGTTTATATGGCCTCATTGCCAATTATTGTTTATATAATGGTATTGCTACACTTATATTTGAATCTAGATACAAGTATTATGTTCACATAACTAAATCATATTTGGCAGTGGGTCGTAAACACACAGGTTACAAGTCTTTTATGGCGGGACTTGTAACTGAGTGGATTTACGAGGCCTTTGCTGGGAAATCTTCATTCATATGCATTATATTCTTTTTCACAAGACTCTATGAACTCACCAACCTCGTGTTGACACTTGAGCATGTATTTTTAGGTATTAAGTTATGGCACGCTACTGGAGGTTTTGGCAGGGCAAGGCATGGTCATAGAAGACTCTGATATTCATTTGGGGACTGTTTTAAACTATTTTAAGGGCCTACTTCCGCACTACTTTAATAATGTAAATTCAACACTTTTGGTTAAATGATTTTATTCTAAATGATTGAAATGAAAACCATTTTTGTACTTGTGTTGTGGTACCAATTGAGTTACACCCCAGCTACATGTATGCTTCCGCTGGACCCGATTCTGGGGGTGTGACAGGTTGGCATCAGAGCTTTGGCTATAGCGAACTAAGTGTTTTTAAAACCTAGACTACAGCTACTTTCAAGAAAACTTAACCCTATGACCGCCGCGTGCCTGCCTGCCAAGCTGATGCCTCATTGGTAGTTGTTGCTGACTTATGTGATGAGATTTGTATCTTATTATTAGATATATCATACTCATTTATTCTAGTTGATTACCATAATTGTCTCCCCTATTAGTATGCTTACATAACTTATGTGTCTCATGATTACGCCTTCTCCTTGCATAGTTTCATCATTCGACCTCGAGTTTGGTCACTGCCTTAGTCTTTCAGAACGTCTTGGTATTTATGAAGGACATAGTATTAGTATAACAGAGCTGAGTATTTCAAAATTCATGGAACCTCGGTGGAATGTAGACTGGTCATCTACATTCAACCCGGGATTGTGAGATATAGGCTGACCACCTATGTCTGACTCAGAGATGAATTTTGCAAGACTAAGAATGGTTATAATAAAATTTTGTCTGGATTGAATCCACTACTCAATTTCCAAATGTTTCATTTATGTGTGTGTATACCCTCGTTGTCAGAACATTCATACCTTTCATCATTTCGTGAACCACCGATTGGAAGCACGTCAACTGGTCACTTCATCTCATGAACATTCACGTCTATGCACGATACACTTACATCACAGTATTTTCTTTCATCACAATCTCATTATGTCGCAGCTGTCACAGTTTCTTTTCCCTTCTCACCATCATTATCATTTCTTTTCCCCATGAAATATATAAAAGGAATTAGGTGACACTCTATAGATTCCTATGTCACTCATCACTCACTACTCCCAATAATGATAAGTGGATATTATCAATGACCTCCCTAGGAAAGACTTTCCTTACCTTCTATGAGGATGATCCCTCGGTACATTAAGACCATTCAAAACTCAACAGAAACCTCAAGATATTACAAAACCATTCGAACCACTATCACTGGCCTGATCGCCAAAATTCTACCATCTAGAAAGTATTGGCTTGACTGAATTATAAGATTAGTTTCGATGCGAATGCTCACTAACCAAGACTATAGAGATACATCCAGCCTCCTAACCAAGACTATAGAACCTTCAATTAAACATGTCCTCACCAATAGACTTTATCCAAACATGTTAGACACCTATGCATTTGTGCAGACATACCTACCCGACTATTTTATCCCCTTAATACTTTCATTTTTAAATGGATTTTTCTCTAAACTACAGTTATACAAAACATATATCTTGTAAGAAATACTTTTCTGAGGCACTTATTTTGATAAGCAAATTCCTCTTGGTTAATCTTTTACAAACTATTGAATGTTAAGAAATTTTAAACATCGATCTTTGGTAAACCGTATTATCCACCTCATGTTGAAAACAGTCCTATCTTGCATAACTATTAAATTTTGAAACATCAAGAAAAATGTTACTTAGAAAGCCTTATGCTTAAAATGGTAAATTCATTTATTCAGGGAAGGTTTATGAACAAAACACACAAACTCAAAACAAACTTTGAAAATCACTCACTATATTACATCACTTATACATTTAGGATTTTGTGATTTGATGACATAGAGCTTGGGGAAAATCTTAGTAATGGAGACTAAGCATCGTAGGTGGAGAGAGACCCAATTCATGACATTCCTGCGGAGGAATCACAACCTTATCCTAATCTATTATTTTCAATAACACCCTTTGACGGACTTAACTTTGTAAGTTTTTCCACAAGATTCATGATACCCATTTCCATTATTCCTAATTTGATTCACCTCAAACTTCTGGCAGATTTCATTAAGATTCCTTTGGAACCACACCACCTATCATCTTCAAACCAATGGTCAGAATTAGAGAATGATTCAAACATAGGGAAATATGCCCAAATCGGGTGTGATTGATTATGGAAATGGTTGGGCTAACCATTTGCTATAAATTGGATTCACTTACAACAATAGATATCACACGATCCCAAAGACAACATCATTGAGACTCAATTCACAAACATGAAGAGATAAACCCGAGATACATTGGACCATTCAATATTTCAGACAGAATGAGCCTAGTGGCGTACAGACTTGAGCTCCCATTAGAGTTCAGTAGTTTACACGATAAATATCATCATCTTTTCACCAAAACCACTCTAGAGACCAACACACACTGAACTTCGGGACGAAGTTCCTGTTAGAGGGGAAGACTGTCACAACTTGTAATTTCAGGTCCTTTTTCAAAAGTCGAAATTTCATTATTCATTTTGGAAAAGTTACTATTCATCCGTTACTATTCATCATTTACTATTCACCAATCACTATTCACCATTTTACTATTCATTGTTTTCGGAGTTACTTTGAGATTCCGAGAAGCGTTCGAAAATTTTACTATTCATATGACACTATTCATTCCCGGAAGGAAATCACTATTCACGATTGTCGTTCATCATTTCATAAATCTAGTTTACGGGTATTCAAATTCGCGTAACCAGTTTGGTTTAGCTGCGAATTCCTGTATCATCAGTAGGGACACGTCATATAGACTGGAGTAGTCTATATATCATCAGTAACGTCATCAACAATTTAGACCATGCACGGATATGCATTATTTCAATTTACGTATGCTTAATTTGTAATTAACGTTACCACTCAATTTTTACTACTAATATATATACCCGTGTCACACCCCCAAAATCGGGTCCAGCGGAAGCATACATGTAGCTGGGGTGTAACTCAATTGATATCACAACACTAGTTCAAAAATGGTTTGCACTTGAATCATTTTGGATAAATAGTTAAATTAAAATGTTGATTTTTACATTGTTAAAAGTGGTGCGGAAGTAGGCCATTAAAATAGTTAAAAACGGTCCCCAAATGAATAATCAGAGTCTTCTATGACCATGCCATGCCCTGCCAAAACCTCCTGTAGCGTGCCATAGGTTAAAACCTGAAAATACATGCTAAAGTGTCAACACGAGGTTGGTGAGTTCATAGAGTTTGTTTAACAAATAAAGTTTATAGAAAGTGTTCACACAGCAAAGGCATCGTAAATCCACTCAGTTACAAGTCCCGCCATAAGAGACTTGTAACCTGTGTGTTCACAACCCACTGCTAAAATAGTTTAAGTCTAGTAGTCAAACACCCGTGGTCAATAATAAGTCAAGGCCGCTCCGAACAAGGGAGACTTTAGAACGTTGCTCCGAACAAGGGAGACTTTAAGTCACTCCACCACCTAGGCAAAGATTTATTAGTCACTTTACCGACTTGGCAAAGATTTATTAGTCACTCCACCATGGCGAGATTTATTAAGATGCTCTGAACATGAGAGACTTTATAGCGTTGCTCCGAACATGGGAGACTTTAAGTCTTAGAACATACAGTACAATAAGTCCAAAAGTTTAAGTCAAGTTCAAAAGGTCAAGACAAGTCATAAGTTCATAATAAAGTTCAAGTCAAAACCATGTTTAAAGAGTCAAGTAATAGTTCAAGTAGAAACGAGCATGTATTCTCCCCCAAAAGTTGACAAAACAATCTAAAAGAGTAGGGGCTATGACTCACCTGATGCAACAGCTACGATGACAAAAGTGTACACAGAAATGAGGTTCGATCTCTAACCGCAACCTAATATGAATGATGCATGATCTCGTTAAGATCACCAAATGATGTTTATGAATGTCCATGCTCATGTTTCTATACCACTCTAGTCTTTGGAAAAACACTTGTATTATCAAAATATATAATCCAAGAATTTGGAAAATATTGCTATTAGAAAATATAAATGGCTAGTTATAATATATATACTTATATATATATAACGTAAGTTCTCATGTTGACGTTGAATTACTCGGGTTGTAATCCTTGAAATGATGAAAACATACTCATAATAACTAATACTACGTTAGTTATAAAGCTCGGTACTTGATATCATGTTTAGCTTAAAAATGCACTTCGTAGTTTTTGCGCCAAATTTATATAAAAGCTGTCAAATATAAAAGGGTTTTAGCCGATATTCAAACGAGTATATCTTTGTCGTTACTTGTCCGTTTTACTTGTTCTTTATGTCCACGGTTACGTCTTAGTATGTAGTAATATATTTTGGAAAGCTCGGCTCCTCCGGGTTAAGTCTAAAGTCTCTTTTTGACCGACGAAAAACGTCCAACAGCAACTATTTTCAGAAAAATACTTTTCGTCAACAATCTTGCAAAAATCATAACTTCTTCGTTATAAGCTCTTTTTAATCCGTTCTTTCGCCTACGGATTCGTTTTTGAAAGTATTTTCTAAAAATTTTGCCAAAGTTTCCTTGGTGTTTACTGATTTTCCAGATTTTTACAAAACGGGACAGCATGTCTAAAATAGGTTCCAAATCAAGTTTCCAAGGTTAAAAACCAATTTCTACCATCACCAAACCTCTTGTAATCACCACATGGCTAATCTAATCTTACCATACACCTTCTTAGGGTGCCATGGACTCCTAACCAAGTTATTAGAGCTAGAGGATTCATAACAAGAAAGTTAGGGTTTGTATGTTTCATTTTAGCCAAAATAAAGTGTGGTATAGCTAGTTGTACATGATTTTTAGCATGATTCTTATGTAATACATGTAAAAATAGGATGTTTCATGTAAAAATAAATTTGATAACTTACTTGATAAAATGAGATGATTAGATGATGATTATGCTTGGATTTCTTGTGTTTTTCTTGATTGATTCTTGATTAGACAAGTAAAAGGAACAAGTTTGGTGTTATAACTTATGAAAAATGATCACTTGATCTTATTATGGTGGTTTGGTCGTGGGTTTGAAGGTAGGGAAGATGAGAAATGAGTTTTTGATTATTGAAAATGAATAAGAAAGTTTAAAAGGTGTTTTTAGATATTTAGTTACTAGGATGGCATTTTTGTAATTAAAGGGACAAGTTCAAGTATCTAGGATAAGGGGGGGGCTGCACATGGTGAGAAATATGGATGAGTATGTAGTAAACTTGGTATTATCTGGTTTACGGAGTCAGTTTTGGTTCCGTTAATCGCAAACCGTAAAGTTTTAAATCGCGAAACGTAAATCCGGGTATCGTAAAAATATGAAACTTGAAAGAATGACTAAACTTGTCAAAATACTCCATAATAAAATATAAAATGAATGGTAAGTTCCATCGGGTTGCTTAAACATTGTTAAAACTGGAAACGCGGGTTAAAAACGCGTGATTCGCGTAAAACGCTGAACTGAAAAACGTAAAATTTCAAAACTTTTAGAATTGTCGTAAAATGAGAGAAAATCATATTTCTATTGTTTATATTGTTTTATGGACATATCGGGATGCCGGAAGGACGTTTAAACCTGAATGTAAATCTCGGACACGGCTTCGTGATTTTTGCAAAAATGATCCGACGAGCGCCAAACTCTCGGATTACCGTTAAAATAGTTTAACTTATGAGAATATGAAATAAAAATTTTGGACATGAATAGTGTTTTGTGAATAGTAAAGGTGAATAGTAACTTTCCGAGATAAAAAATTGGAATTTCGACGTTTGAAACAGGACATGAAATTACGAGTTGTGACATTCTTCCCCTCTAAATGGAACTTCGTCCCGAAGTTCAGTTAATGTTGGTCTCCGAAGTGTTATAAAGGTGAAGATTCATGAGACGAAATGACCAGTTGACGTGTTTCTAGGCGGCGGTTCACGAGGTGATGAAAAATATAAGCGTTCTGACAACGAGGGTATACACACACATAATGAAACATTTAGAAATTGAGTAGAGGATTCAATCCAGACAGAATTTTATTATAACCATTCTCAGTGTTGCAAAATTCATTTCTGAGTCGGATATAGGTAGTCAGCCTATGTCCCACTATCCCGGGTTGAATATAGGTGACTAGTCTATATTCCACCGAGGTTCCATGAATTTTGAAATACTCAGTTCAGTTATACTAATACTATGTCCTTCACAAATACCAAGGCGTTCAGAAAGACTAAGGCAGGTGACCAAACTCGAGGTCAAATGATGAAACTATGCAAAGAAAACATAACGCGGTGACATATATGATACGTGAACATGCTTATATGAAAGACAATGATAGTAATCAACTAGAATAAGTGAATATAATATACCAGATAATGAGACACAAATCTCATCACCTAAGTCAGCAACAAACCACAATGAGGCTTCAGCTTGGCAGGCAGGCATGTGACGGTCATAGGGTTAAGTTTCTTGAAAGTAGCTATAGTCTAGGTTTTAAAAAACACTTAGTTCGCTATAGCCAAAGCTCTGATACCAATCTGTCACACCCCCAAAATCGGGTCCAGCGGAAGCATACATGTAGCTGGGGTGTAACTCAATTGATATCACAACACTAGTTCAAAAATGGTTTGCACTTGAATCATTTTGGATAAATAGTTAAATTAAAATGTTGATTTTTACATTGTTAAAAGTGGTGCGGAAGTAGGCCATTAAAATAGTTAAAAACGGTCCCCAAATGAATAATCAGAGTCTTCTATGACCATGCCATGCCCTGCCAAAACCTCCTGTAGCGTGCCATAGGTTAAAACCTGAAAATACATGCTAAAGTGTCAACACGAGGTTGGTGAGTTCATAGAGTTTGTTTAACAAATAAAGTTTATAGAAAGTGTTCACACAGCAAAGGCATCGTAAATCCACTCAGTTACAAGTCCCGCCATAAGAGACTTGTAACCTGTGTGTTCACAACCCACTGCTAAAATAGTTTAAGTCTAGTAGTCAAACACCCGTGGTCAATAATAAGTCAAGGCCGCTCCGAACAAGGGAGACTTTAGAACGTTGCTCCGAACAAGGGAGACTTTAAGTCACTCCACCACCTAGGCAAAGATTTATTAGTCACTTTACCGACTTGGCAAAGATTTATTAGTCACTCCACCATGGCGAGATTTATTAAGATGCTCTGAACATGAGAGACTTTATAGCGTTGCTCCGAACATGGGAGACTTTAAGTCTTAGAACATACAGTACAATAAGTCCAAAAGTTTAAGTCAAGTTCAAAAGGTCAAGACAAGTCATAAGTTCATAATAAAGTTCAAGTCAAAACCATGTTTAAAGAGTCAAGTAATAGTTCAAGTAGAAACGAGCATGTATTCTCCCCCAAAAGTTGACAAAACAATCTAAAAGAGTAGGGGCTATGACTCACCTGATGCAACAGCTACGATGACAAAAGTGTACACAGAAATGAGGTTCGATCTCTAACCGCAACCTAATATGAATGATGCATGATCTCGTTAAGATCACCAAATGATGTTTATGAATGTCCATGCTCATGTTTCTATACCACTCTAGTCTTTGGAAAAACACTTGTATTATCAAAATATATAATCCAAGAATTTGGAAAATATTGCTATTAGAAAATATAAATGGCTAGTTATAATATATATACTTATATATATATAACGTAAGTTCTCATGTTGACGTTGAATTACTCGGGTTGTAATCCTTGAAATGATGAAAACATACTCATAATAACTAATACTACGTTAGTTATAAAGCTCGGTACTTGATATCATGTTTAGCTTAAAAATGCACTTCGTAGTTTTTGCGCCAAATTTATATAAAAGCTGTCAAATATAAAAGGGTTTTAGCCGATATTCAAACGAGTATATCTTTGTCGTTACTTGTCCGTTTTACTTGTTCTTTATGTCCACGGTTACGTCTTAGTATGTAGTAATATATTTTGGAAAGCTCGGCTCCTCCGGGTTAAGTCTAAAGTCTCTTTTTGACCGACGAAAAACGTCCAACAGCAACTATTTTCAGAAAAATACTTTTCGTCAACAATCTTGCAAAAATCATAACTTCTTCGTTATAAGCTCTTTTTAATCCGTTCTTTCGCCTACGGATTCGTTTTTGAAAGTATTTTCTAAAAATTTTGCCAAAGTTTCCTTGGTGTTTACTGATTTTCCAGATTTTTACAAAACGGGACAGCATGTCTAAAATAGGTTCCAAATCAAGTTTCCAAGGTTAAAAACCAATTTCTACCATCACCAAACCTCTTGTAATCACCACATGGCTAATCTAATCTTACCATACACCTTCTTAGGGTGCCATGGACTCCTAACCAAGTTATTAGAGCTAGAGGATTCATAACAAGAAAGTTAGGGTTTGTATGTTTCATTTTAGCCAAAATAAAGTGTGGTATAGCTAGTTGTACATGATTTTTAGCATGATTCTTATGTAATACATGTAAAAATAGGATGTTTCATGTAAAAATAAATTTGATAACTTACTTGATAAAATGAGATGATTAGATGATGATTATGCTTGGATTTCTTGTGTTTTTCTTGATTGATTCTTGATTAGACAAGTAAAAGGAACAAGTTTGGTGTTATAACTTATGAAAAATGATCACTTGATCTTATTATGGTGGTTTGGTCGTGGGTTTGAAGGTAGGGAAGATGAGAAATGAGTTTTTGATTATTGAAAATGAATAAGAAAGTTTAAAAGGTGTTTTTAGATATTTAGTTACTAGGATGGCATTTTTGTAATTAAAGGGACAAGTTCAAGTATCTAGGATAAGGGGGGGGCTGCACATGGTGAGAAATATGGATGAGTATGTAGTAAACTTGGTATTATCTGGTTTACGGAGTCAGTTTTGGTTCCGTTAATCGCAAACCGTAAAGTTTTAAATCGCGAAACGTAAATCCGGGTATCGTAAAAATATGAAACTTGAAAGAATGACTAAACTTGTCAAAATACTCCATAATAAAATATAAAATGAATGGTAAGTTCCATCGGGTTGCTTAAACATTGTTAAAACTGGAAACGCGGGTTAAAAACGCGTGATTCGCGTAAAACGCTGAACTGAAAAACGTAAAATTTCAAAACTTTTAGAATTGTCGTAAAATGAGAGAAAATCATATTTCTATTGTTTATATTGTTTTATGGACATATCGGGATGCCGGAAGGACGTTTAAACCTGAATGTAAATCTCGGACACGGCTTCGTGATTTTTGCAAAAATGATCCGACGAGCGCCAAACTCTCGGATTACCGTTAAAATAGTTTAACTTATGAGAATATGAAATAAAAATTTTGGACATGAATAGTGTTTTGTGAATAGTAAAGGTGAATAGTAACTTTCCGAGATAAAAAATTGGAATTTCGACGTTTGAAACAGGACATGAAATTACGAGTTGTGACAACCCGATACTTCCGTCTATGATCCAAATATATTTTCATACACGTTATAATAATATAAAAATGATATTATTAATTTACCCGGTGTTTTGAAACCAATTGCTATATTTTCCGGTAAACGACTATAATTACGTCAAATCACGATATCTCAACCCGATAAATATTTTAATACCCGATTCTCATCAGGAAAGTAATTTCATAATTTTTACAACTTCCTCATATTTTATTTCAACACGACACGATTTATTTTTAGTTAACTCGGTACCCGGTAACACCTAAACTACACAATAACTAACTAAATATACACAAAAGTCTTGCAAATCTTTTCCTCCCATTTAATTTCCCCCTAAAATATGGATCTTGCTCCCTAGCTCCTAGCAAATGCACATGCTTCTTTTATTAACAAAGAACAAGACCAAAATATCTATCTTCCATTTCTTTCATTTTATACATTTCAAATAAACTAGCAAGACTTTCTTTCTCTCCTCTCCATGAGTATAGATCAGCCAAGAAACACAAGAAGCAAGAAATCCATAAATTTTTGAAGTTCAAGTGTTTAATCAAGTCCTAGTTATGATCTAGTTAGGGTTTTGTGGTAAAAACCCTAGGTTATTATACATTTTCTCATCAAATCACTCCAATATTGCAAGTAAGCTTCAAAAATATCTTTATGATCCTTTCATACTTTCATCTACTTCATATGTTCATGTATTTTCAAGATATACTAGTTGGTAATGCAACTTACTTATGTGTTAGATACCACTTTGCACATAAACTATCTTTAACACTAGATCTATAAATTTCATTGGTAATCTCATGAGATCCACCAAGGTTGGTGATGTTTAGGAACCCATGACACCCTAAGAAGGTGTATGGTAGGATTGAGTACTTGTGGAGTTGATTTGAAGTAGTTTGGTTAAGTTTTGAATAAGCCTTGAACTAGAAAATTTGATTTTTCAAACTATATATAAGTTGCTGTCCCATTTTGTAAAACATGGGAAACTCAGGGGCTAGGGTGTAATTTTGGACCAAAGATTTAGAAAATACTTTCAAAAATGAAGCTATGGGCGAAAGAACGGATTAAAACGAGTTTATAACGAAGAAGTTATGCTAAAAACAAGTTAACGACGAAAACTATATTTTCAGAAAATTTCATTGCTGTCTCAGTTTTTCATGGACTGTTTTGAGGCGTAAAACTTAATCTAGCCATCCCGGCTTATCAAAAATATGTTAGTATGTTATCCCATGATTCCGGGAATATAAATAACGTAGAAAACAAGCTTATAACGACCAAGATATACACGTTTGAAACCCGACGAAACTCTATTTATTTTGACAGCTTTTACTATAATAGAATTTTTCTAAGTATTGAACATTATATTTTAAAGTAACGACATTGGAAGCGATATTTCTTAACCATCGAGGCACGTACGATCAAAAGTTAAATGAGACAACACCTAGATAATGTTACAAGGTTTTCAAAAACGCCGAGCTTGACCATTAACACTTAACGTACAATATTTTGCGACTAGTTTTGCGAGGCCAATTTGGGCATATTTTCAAGTAAGGAAAAGTGTTATTTTACGACGAAAATACTATATTTACCGATAAGACACCAAACGAGGATCGTGGAGTACCATTTCAACGTATTTACATGGAAAGTGGTTATTAAATTAACGAGACGTCAAATATGTATTTTCTGACGATAAACATTATTTTCAAATTTCCCGAGTGGTATCGATTACATACGTATTTGCATGTGTAGCATCATTTCATTTCTTACATTAGAGACTATCATTTATATTAGAGGTTGCAGTTAGAGATCGTGCCTCATTTCAGTGTATCCACTTTTGTCATCGTAGCTATAGCTCCAGGTGAGTCATAGCCCCTACTTTTTCAATTGTTTTGGTAAACTCTTTGGGGGAGAATACATGCTCGTTTTACTTAAACGCATTACTCTTTTTACATGGTTGATTACCTGTATTTCATTGGTATGTTTGATTACCTGTATTTCAATGGTATGTTTGATTTCCTGTATTTCATGGATATGTTTGACTACCTGTATTTCATTGGTATGTTTGATTACCTGCATTTCATGGGATTTGTCATCCTTGTTTATATGACCTCATGGTCACCAATTGTTCAAATATGTCAAATGTAATATTGTGGTTTCCCCACTTGGCTGTGATGTCAAACGTAATATTGTGGTTTCCCCACTTGGCTGTGATGTCAAATGTATTGTGGTTTCCCCACTTGGTTGTGATGTCAAACGTAATATTGTGGTTTCCCCACTTGGCTGTGATGTCAAACGTAATATTGCTGTTTTCCGTACTCGACTGATTTATCTATCTGGCGACATTGTCAGGATTGTCAAAACTGTTTATCTGGCGACATTGTCAGGATTGTTGAAATTGTTTATCTGGCGACATTGTCAGATTTATTTTATATGACCTCATTGTCATCATTGTTTATCTGGCGACATTGTCAGACTTGTTTATATGGCCTCATTGCCAATAATTGTTTATATAATGGTATTGCTACACTTATCTTTGAATCTAGATACAAGTATTATGTTCACATAACTAAATCATATTTGGCAGTGGGTCGTAAACACACAGGTTACAAGTCTTTTATGGCGGGACTTGTAACTGAGTGGATTTACGAGGCCTTTGCTGGGAAAACTTCATTCAGATGCATTATATTCTTTTTCACAAGACTCTATGAACTCACCAACCTCGTGTTGACACTTTAGCATGTATTTTCAGGTATTAAGTTATGGCACGCTACTGGAGGTTTTGGTAGGGCATGGCATGGTTATAGAAGACTCTGATATTCATTTGGGGACTGTTTTAAACTATTTTAAGGGCCTACTTCCGCACTACTTTAATAATGTAAATTCAACACTTTTGGTTAAATGATTTTATTCTAAATGATTGAAATGAAAACCATTTTTGTACTTGTGTTGTGGTACCAATTGAGTTACACCCCAGCTACATGTATACTTCCGCTGGACCCGATTCTGGGGGTGTGACAGAGTTTCTTTGTTTCAGAGCTTTTAAATGAAGATTGTTATTAAGAATCCTTTAAAAAGGTAATTATTTTCTTCATGGCATAATCCTTCCTGAATTATACATAGGTGATCAGGCTATGTTTAATTGAGGACTAATGATGCGACGCTTGATTTTGTCAAAATAGTATTACTTTTCTCAAAAGTTTTAGATCGTGTTCAACGCATTGTTATTAAAAATGGTATCCTGATATTTCCTTTCAAGTAACATGTAAATTGTTTTTCGTAATAATAGTAAATACTTGATGTAATGATGAAAAAATCAATTTATAGAGTGGTAACAAAATAGCTTATTTTAGAAATTCTGTAAAACAATTTCCCCATAGGGTAGTGAAATAGCTTGAAGTAAAATTCGTTGTAAAGTTTATTGGATACATGGGTGTATCTTATGGAATGGTAATAGTCTACTAATCCGTCAAAAATGAAATCAGTCTAATCCCTAATAAGACAATGGTATAATGTTGCGAAACGATTAAAGATTGAGCGATTGGAATAGAAAAGGGAATAAACGAAGGTTACAATTATCACTGAGATAACAAAGGATAGATATTACATTGGATAAAAGAGTGCTTAATACAACTAGGTTATTTCAACGTATTAACGGAAAATACAAAAGAGAAGTACAACCCAAAAGGGCTCGAACTATGGTTTAAAACATGAACTTCTTCCTCCAGTTCAAGTCTCTCAACTCCGGGCATTCACTCTTGAAGTGTCCAACTACACCACAGCCAAAACATGTTATTGATGGTTTCTGACTATCACCCACAATTGAAAACCTGCAATCCCTGGTTTTGTGAGTAACCTTCTTACAGTTACCACATGGTTTCGAGCAACGGCCTGGGTTATGATGATGTTGACACTTTTCACACTTAGGTAAAATACCAAGGTAACCTTTCTTTTCATTTAGGTCTTGCAACATAAGACTTAGCAACTCCTTGTCTCTTGTGTAGTCCTTGTGTGGCATTCCCACCTCGATTATTGTTCCACTTCCTTTTGTTGTCGCTATTGTTTCCTAATGTCTTGGTGTGAGCTATGTGTTCCTTTGCTTCGATCGCCATTTTGATAGCTTCAGACATGGCATCGGGTTCCAATGAAATGACCAATGTACGAATTTCAGGGGAGAGTCCCCTGGTGTACCTTTCAAGTTTCTTGTTTTTCGGTTCATCCATTGCAGGGCCTAGTCATGTTAATTCGTAAAAACGGGTAGTGTACTTGTCAACATCGTCTCCTACCATGGTAAAGTTTAGTGTTTCCTGTTCTATTGCTCGTAATTCACTTCTTACACAAAATGTTATACCCATCATCCTTCTTAGTTTCTCCCAAGAGCGTGAGTAAGCAGCATCAACTCCCACTATCTTAACATGTTTGGTCCACCATTCCTGGGCATGATCCTGAAAAGTACATGTGGCGAACTTAACCTTGTCTTCCTTATGACAGTCGACACATCGAAATATTGTTTCTATTTCTTCAAACCATTTGAGAAATTCCTTTGTGTCTCTAGTTCCGCTAAAGGAGGGGGGATTACAACCCATAAATTCAACGTGAGTAAGTTCCTTGGTGAGGGCGGTGGCTATGTTCTTGGCAATGACTTGTCCAATAGCAGCTTGCGTCATGCTTGGAGTGGTTTGCTTAAATCTATCTTCATCAAATCATAAGAGACCATGAGAATATATAGTTAATAAAAATCATCATATTCACAACACATGAATATAATACATGAAAATTTCAGTCTACGTGAACCAATATCATAAATAGCACAACCATTCCTTACATAGTAGAGTCACACTTGATGTATTTGTTTATACAACAATCAAAAGACAACAAGTTCTTTAGACTATGTCCCACACTCTCTGTGGCTAGGATAATAGTAAAAGCTAGAAAAGATATAAGTCTAGTCCAGAAACTTTCTGGTGTCCCTCTGAGTGAAACCAGGGTTTATGGCATCATAAGGTCGATATAGTCCTGAGGTGGTGTCTGTAGTTGTGCATCAATCATATCCTAGATAGTGTAGGTTCCAAACCATTCTTGAGGAATCTGCGGATGTTCCTGTTGAGTCCGTGATATTGGTATTATCTACTAGGTGTTATCTAATTCATGGCAAGTGGGAATGGAAAAAGAAAATGACAATGGTGGTACTCTAGATGATGAGAATAAAATTGATGATGATAGATCCTAGTGGTGAGTTAGGAGATGATGGTGATAATAGTGAATGGAATACTACCCTCTTTCGCGCTATCTCACGACATCTAAGAGGTAAAACTGAAGTAAGCATTTTGGGATGACCAATAGTGTAATAAGTAGTTGATGGTGGTGGTAGTACCTGAGTAGCGACTGATCTACTAGTGAAGGAAAGAAAACATACTATCTTCCTTGCAATAAGCATCCTCATATGTCCATTAAGATTAAGTCTGAATACACTACCAAATGGCATTCTATGTATGTGCTGAATGATAGGAAAACCCTGTTCCTATGACAAATCAATGGTGCTAGTGGTGGTGTAAGTGCAATTGGTGGTACAATGGTAGTGGAAGATGGCAAGGCATCTTCAATGTCGGAATCCGATGAAAGGATGACATGATGTGTATCTGAAGACATGTCACTTGTGAACCAGGTCAATATAATTATATATACGAATATGGGTATAAATAACTCGCACAGTGTGTGCATGAAATGACATGTGTAATGAATATGCACCTATGATGAAATGATGAGATGCTATGATGATGTGGTTATAGTCTAGGGTCCATGATACATCCTAGTTCGCTATAACCTTAGCTCTGATGCCAATCTGTCACACCCCCAAAATACCTGAATGGCAGCGGAATGGAATACATGGGGGTGACTGTCATAGCATCACAGTTACAGTCATATTGAACGACCTAAAGTGTCGTTTAGAAAATACAGCGTTTGATCATTAAAACATTCAGAGTTTACAAAACATAGGTCCTAAAAGGTGTTGCAAGTTTATGAAAAACAAGTCATACTAGATCAAACGTTTATATAAGTGCATGAAATAATGGTGAGACGCGTCGACTCCGCGACTCCATGAAGGTCCAAATGCATGCAACATGAGCTACATTAATAACCTGAAAATACATTGCTAAAACGTCAACACGAATGTTGGTGAGAAGTCATAGGTTTATAAGTTAAATCGGATGTACAATAGCCATAAGTAAAAAGTAAAGTCATAAGATTTTAGTAATAAAATTTACATTGGCTCTTAAGCTCATGACCCCGAAGCTAGACGCAATTAAATTGGCCCCAAATGAGTGTTTAACAGACACTCTAAATATATTAGATATGAAATGCATCCGTAATCCTGTTGGAGCAACCCAAACATGGATGAAGGAGTCACCCTCAATAGATCTATTCACCCACTCTCGCTTGTAGATTAATTAACGGTCCATGATAATAAAGGGGCCTTGTCGTGACGTGGTAATAAGGCAACTTAAGCCATGTACGGAATTTATACTTTGGCATGTACAAAAAAATAAGTGATGCAATGTATTCTCCCCTGTGGGATTTGAAATCAAAATATTGAATTAAAACGGGGCTATGAAAACTCACCTTGAAGTGATGATACTGTGAGATGAAATGATAGGGACAACAAGGAACGAATATCAACCGCAACCTAGGATGAATGATAATGATCTACTTTAGATCATGAAATGATGTAATGAATGTACATTCACATGATATCTATACCACTCATAACTTGAAAATACTAGTTTTTGTCAAAGTAAAATATTGTCCATACTTAGGAAAAATAAGTCTAACTAGACTTATAAAAACTAGTCGTAATATATCTATCGTACATAGAATTGTTAGTGTTGAATTCCTCGCTTTGAAAACCTTGAAATAACGTCAATTAGTCGTATAAATAAACTTTGGGTCATACATACTTCATTGGTTAAGAATATAGCTCTTGAACAATTAATCTAGGAAATATAGTATTTAGTACGTAGTTTATTATTTCTATTAGTGACTACTAATATATATATAGTTTTGACGATTTTAAAACGTGTATATCTTTGTCGTTATAAGTTCATTTTCCTCGTTCTTTATATCCACGGATTCGTCTTAACATGTATTAATATATTTTTGATAGCTCGGCTTCTCTAGGTTACGTCTAACGCCTCGGTTTGTCTGTCAAAAATCGTCCAACAGCATGAATATTTTCAGAAAAATAGTTTTCGTCGTTAAACTTGCAAAAATGATATCTCCTTCGTTATAAACTCGTTTTAATCCATTCTTTCGCCAAAAGTTTCATTTTTGAAAGTATTTTCTAAATCTTTGGTCCAAAATTTCCCACAACCCACTGAGTTTCCCACGTTTTTAAAATAAGGACAGTAGGTATATATATAGTTTCAAAAATCATTTTCCTAGTTTCAAACTTGTTTCAAATCTAACCAAATCACTTTCAATCACCACCAAACTAATTTATTCTTACCATACACCTTCTTAGGGTGTCAAGGGTTCTTAAACATCATCAATCAAGTAGATCTACCAAGGGTTTCCATTTCTAGGGTTTCAAAGATATATATATATATATATATATATATATATATATATATATATATATATATATATATATATATATATATATATATATATATATATATATATATATAAATGAGTGGTATAAACTAACATATGCATGTAATCTTGTATAGAAATCATATGATCATGAAAATAACTTGAAGAAATTATGAAAAAGAGTTTGACAACTTACTTTGAAAGATTATAGAGCTTGGATGAGTAAAACCTAATAAACCTTAAGTTTTAATTTCAAAACTCTAACAAGGATCACCAAATGACTTAAATATAACTTGATCTTGGAAAAATGATGGATTTTGCTCTTGGTTTGGTTTTGGTCGTGGATGAGGATGAGTGAAAAGGAAGAAAATTTGCTTTTTGCTACTAAATCTTATGAAGTGTATGTAAGAAGTTAACTACATATTTTTACTAGGGATTTTTTGGATAGGATTAGAAGTAATTAATGTTAAGTGGTGAGGGGCACAAGAGGTCAGGGGGGGGGGGCTGTGGGTCGGCTTGACATAGAGGAAAAAGGGGCAAGAATAGCTTGATTTAATTAAGAAACTAGTTGTAGCTTTAGTGTAATATTCGTTAGTTAGTTTTAATCGGGTACCGGTTTGCTAGAAATAAATTTTAACGAAGTTAACGGGGACATAATAAAGTCATAAAAATGATAAAAATATGTTGGGTACAATTATTGAGTGTTTGGACATTTATTATTTAGTTTCCACGAAAACCGTCGTAATTATAATAAACTTACGTTATAAATTAAATAAATTTCCAAAATACCGGGTAAATGAATTTTATAATCTTTGTGATGTTGTAAAGGGTTTAAAAATATATCGGGACCTTTGTGGGGATTTTTAGATATGTTAGTTATATTTATTAATCGTATGTTAACGTTTATCTAAAAATAAATATACGTAAAACGGTAAATATATCAAAAATATTAATTTGAATATTCTACGAGTGGTATAGTATGCAAATGCTATTATGATGATATGTAGACTATTTCTAGTCCGTATGAAATGTCCCTACTGATAAAGCATGAATTCGCACCTAAACCAATTCGGTTACGCGAATTTAAATATCCGTAAACTAAATTTACGATGAAATAAGCAATGCACATGAAAAGTGTTTTCTTTCCGGAAATGAATAGTGTTTTGTGAATAGTAATATTTTTGAACGCTTCTCGGAATATCAAACTGACCTCAAAAATGATGAATAGTAAAATGATGAATAGTGTTTTGATGAATAGTGATTTATGAATAGTAAATTGTCGAAGTTCGGAAAATGATCTGAAATGGTGAGTTGTGACAGTTTGCTTAGATGTAGTGAAACCTAGATGTTAATTATGGGTTGATTGTTTGTTTATAGTTTTTAAGGATGATTGTATTCGATGTTAGGTTTAAGAAAACTGGCAGACTTCCATTGGTAACTTGCTTGAACGTCTTAAGAAACATGATCAGAGGTGTACTACGATATTTGGTTGTATTTAATGCGTAGGAGAATTCTAATGATCCCATGTTAGGAGCTTCTAACGGCTCGACATAGGAGTGAAGTAGGATCCTATAGAGTTAGGGAATATTGTACACGGCCCTACGAATAGTATTAAGGAATATGACCCGTCATCCATGCAATTGTAACAAGCTATCAATCTATAAAAGATATCTAGGGAGTGATGAAACCTAAGTAAACACAACTTTCCCCATCATTGTTTACACCACTAGTATAATTAGATTTAATTTCATTTCGGTCATTTTATTTTGATTGCATTAATAGTTTATTTGGTTAGTTAGCTAGCAACTAATTCCGCCCACTCTTCCAAAACCCGAGATTTTAATTGCTTTTATAAAACATAAAAATACAAAAAGAATCATCCCTCACCTCTAGACTTTGTGTAGGAGACTTTCTAACCCTAGCGACACTATTCCTGAGTTGAACGATCAATCCCCCGGTACTTGTCACTATACTATACTACAACGATCAGGTACACTGCCGGTGGGGGTTGTAAGCTTCTCGAGATTCCTCGAGAGGTAAAGCCTGGTGTGGTTCCCACGTATCAAGTTTTTGGGACGATTGGGACTCATAGGAACTCACGCAAGCCCCAATCATGGTTACACCCAACTGGGAGTTACCTTTCGAGATTATGTGTGACGCTGGCGACTATGATATTGGGGCAGTATTAGGCCAAAGGTGTAACAAACAATTCCAACCAATATACTACGCCAGCAAAACTATGAATCTCGCTCAAGAGAATTATTCCACCACCGAAAAAGAACTTCTAGCCGTGGTAATCGCTTTTGACAAATTCTGTCAATATCTTGTCCTTTCAAAGATGGTTGTTTTCACTGACCATTCGGCTCTCCGATATCTTTTTGCTAAGCAAAACGCTAAACCACGACTAATTCGATGGATCTTGTTGTTACAAGAGTTTGATGTTGAAATTCGTGATAAAAGGGGGGCAGAGAATTTGGCTGCTGATCACCTCTCTCATCTTGAGAATCCCCTCTTTAGTGAGCTTGACAAAAGTGAGATTCGGGATTTATTCCCTCACGAATAGCTCATGTCAATGACAGATTCTGAACCTTGGTACGCTGATTATGCTAATTACCTTGCAAGCAGGCTCATTCTAGAACACATGACTAGATACGAAAAGAAAAGGTTCTTTGCCCAACTAAAATACTACTTCTGCTAAGCAAGACGCTAAACCACGACTAATTCGATGGATCTTGTTGTTACAAGAGTTTGATGTTGAAATTCGTGATAAAAGGGGGGCAGAGAATTTGGTTGCTGATCACCTCTCTCGTCTTGAGAATCCCCTCCTTAGTGAGCTTGACAAAAGTGAGATTCGGGATTTATTCCCTGACGAACAGCTCATGTCAATGACAGATTCTGAACCTTGGTACGCTGATTATGCTAATTACCTTGCAAGCAGGCTCATTCTGGAACACATGACTAGATACGAAAGGAAAAGGTTCTTTGCCCAACTAAAATACTACTTCTGGGACGAACCATTCTTATTCCGAAGATGTCCTAATCAAATAATCAGGCGCTGTGTTTCGGGAAATGAGGCAATAAAGATTATGAAAGAATGTCATTCGGGCCCTTCTAGGGGACATCATGGAATAAACACCACCGCACGAAAGATTTTTGATGCAGGATTTCTATTGGCCCACAATATTTCGTGATGTAAAAGAGATGATACAAGCATGCGATGCATGTCAACGGGCCAGGAATATATCAAGCAGAGATGAAGCGCCTCAGAATTTTATACAAGTTTGCGAGGTTTTCGATGTTTGGGGAATTGATTTCATGGGACCCTTTCCATCTTCAGGGGGGAACGAATACATTTTAGTGGCCATTGATTATGTTTCAACATGGGTAGAGGCAAAAGCCCTTAGAACCAACGATGCTAGGGTAGTTATTCATTTTCTGAAAAAGCTGTTCGCTAGGTTCGACATTCCTAAAGCTCTCATTAGTGATAGGGGGACCCACTTTTGCAATGCGCAAATGGAGAAGGTCATGAAGAGATATTAAGTTTCCCACCGGTTCTCCACCGCCTATCACCCACAAACCAACGGTCAAGTCAAAAAACCCAATAGGGCAATTAAAAGAATATTAGAAAAGACGGTTAATCAAAATAGAAAGGACTGGTCATTTAAACTCGATGAGGCCTTATGGGCATTCCGAAATGCCTACAAGACACCTATTGGAACGACCCCGTTCCGCATGGTTTATGGCAAGGCATGTCACCTTCCGGTGGAACTCGAACACAAGGCTTATTGGGCACTTAAGGCATGAAATTTGGACTATACAGTCACTGGAACGAATAGGTTCTTGAAACTCCATGAGCTTGATGAGCTAAGGCTAGAAGCGTATGAATCTTCCGTTACATATAAAGAAAGGGCGAAAAGATGGCATGACCAGCGAATTAAGAAACCTAAGGAGTTCTAAGAAGGAGACAAAGTTATATTGTATAACTCTCGGTTAAGGTTATTTCCCGGGAAACTCAAGTCTAGTTTGTATGGGCCCTTTACGGTGAAAAGTTCCTCTAAAAATGGAGCTGTTGTGTTAATGGACGATGAAAATAGGGAGTTCACTGTCAACATACAACGTGTAAAACATTATCAAGAAAGTAGTAATGAGATGATAAGTGAGGAGGATGTAACATTTCAAGATGAGGTCACGTAATAGCCCATGACCATGAGTCTAGCTACAAGACTTGTAAAATAAAGAAAAGCGCTTCTTGGGAGGCAACCCATGCTTTGTGTGATTTTTAATTGTTTGATTGTTATTTGCTTCCGTATGCATGCTTTATTTTTGTTGTTGGTAGATCATGTTTCAAATTAAAATTGTGAAAATGCTTTATTTTGTTGTTTAACTTCATCTTAACTTCATATAAAGGTATTTTGCAAAAGCTAAGTGTAAGGGGAAACCCCAAATTTTGATTCGCCTAAAACGCACCACAAATTTTGATTCGCCTCAAACAGTCAACCAAGTTTACCAGGTGATGGTCAACCAAGTCAAACGTCTAAGGCAAATGCTTCCGTGGAATACAGTGTTTCCCCGGGTCGTAATGTCCCAACGAGGTTGTGATGGTATTAAAAATGAATCTGTGATCGAGTGAATATGAACAAGAAAGAGTATAAGTGTGTGTGAGTGATTACACTAGGGTTTTATAAAACAAAATAACTTAGATAAATTATTAGAATGATTATGTGAAACCTAGATATTTAAAACGTATAAACGTAGACCAATTTAAAATCAGACGTGATTGCGTGCTGAGAAAAAGGTGAGTTTTAAGAAAAATAAACTACAGGGGTTAAAAATGAAAATTCTATAAACTTAAACTAAAAATAAAATTAAATAAAAAAGAAAACTATTTTTTAGATTATTTTATTATTTATTATTAATTATTTAATTAAAAACTATTTAACTATTTAATTAAACCTAATTTAAATCAAACTAAAAATTATAAATTCTACAAATTAAACTAAAAACTTGCAAAAATAATTTATAAAACTTAAATTGAACTTGAAGAAAGTATAAAAAATAAAAATAAATATTTTTGTCTTTTTATAGATTTTCTATTAATTAAAAACTATTTATATTAATTAAACTAATTAAACTATTTTAAATTACAAATAATACTAAAATGACTTAGAAAATTATAAAAAAATTAATAAAACTATTTTATAACATATAAAAGCTAGGAAAAATACAAAATATAGGTTTTACCTTATAAAAATTAATTATGCTATTTATAACTTATTTATTGATTAATTATTAATAAAACTACTTTTAATTCTAATAAATACTAAATTACAAAATAAAAATCTGAGAAAATTATCAAAATTACTTTAACCTAAAAGGAAATTAATAAAAATATAAAAACACAACTTTCTTAATAAAAATCTAAAAATGAAAATTAAAATTAAATTATATTAAATAGAAACTATCACTTATTTTTATATTGTCTTTTCTGGATTTTTCTTTTACAAAACTAAATTATACCTAAAAATAACTAACTTTTGTAAAAACAATTAATTTATAACTTAATAATAAGCTGTATATAAGCTAAGAACCTAGACAGTTGACTTTATTTGACCAAATAAGCAAATAAGCTTTACTGAGCTTTGTGTGGGACCCACAATGGTAAAAGTTTGTTCCCCTGAGTTAGATGAACTATATTAAGCAAGGATAGCACAAATAAGCAGCTTCAATAAGCTACAAAACACAAATAAGCAGTTTGCTTATTGCATTCTGAGACAGTTTTGGGGACAGCTTTTGGGAGCAAAACTAAGTGGGGTCCACAGGTTTATAGGTCAAACAATTGGTCAAATCTGAGAGCCTCGTAGGAGGGGGGTTGGGAGAAACTAATTTGGAGGTGTGGGACCCACTGTGGTAGTCACAAATCACCACCAAAGTGGTGGTGATGGACTGATGGTCTGATGCATAGGGGAAGTGCTTGCCCTGCAAGTGATTTCCCTAGCTTGTGGGGCCCAGGGTAAAATTTGAAAAAATATAAGCTAAGTGGGATCTAAAAGTTAAGCTGGTAATCTATCACAAGGAACAAGTTTCAAGTCCTAAATCCTATTCCTAAATTCTAAACAAATCTCCCAAGTTTTGGAAAAATCTGAGAACTTAAAATTTGACTTTTAATGAAAACTTGATATCTTGACTTTTATGAACTTTAACTTGATCCTAGGTACTGATATGGATGTATTAGGCTACAATAAGATTATATTAAACTAGAATACCTACTTGTGATTAGATTTGATGAGCTTATGGTACCAAATTCCTACACAGTTAACTGTGTAGGTAAACACACTATGAATTTGACTTTTTATCTAATGACACTAAGGTTCTAATGTTTCATTAACCTATTATAACCTATGTGAATATATTTTGAACACAAACAACAACTATGACACAGTAGATCACTGAGTGTTCAGTTAATCCAAACACTCCCTTAAAACTAAATCTACAATACAATTATGAATTCAGTCTTTTAACCTTGCAAATTTGTGTTTGAAACAGATACTAGTGATGATATAAAAGCTAATTAAGACAAAACAACCATGAATAACAACAGTAACAAAAGAAAATTTCAAATGGCAAGATTGTGACTTACAATTGGTATGTGACTGAGGTGATGGAACCAAGGACCAAGGTCAATCCTAACAACCTTCCACAAGGTTTCTAATACCACACCAATCCAAATTAACCAGCTCCAATATTCTTTGTCCACAAAGTTATTCCTTCTTTATTTTTTTCTTTATTTTTCTAGATTTCTTTTTGGATTTCTTATTTTAAAAAACTATTGCTGCATCAAAGTTTCTATAAGCTGAATAAGCCTTGTCAGAGCTTATGTGAACTAATAGAATCTAACACAACTCTAATAACAACTTAACAACACAGAATGAAATTGTCAGTTTCACTTGAGATGTCAAAACAAGATTTTAACAAACAATACTGGAATTAAAGGTTAAATAAGGTTTCCTTAACATTAATTAAACTGTGTACAACAAGATTTAACTTAAAATTACAACTGAAAATGAAATTCTACTACCTACGATTTAATTAAACTACAACTAAACTAATAATTCATTTTCTCTGCTTCATCTTCCATTTGTAGTCACTTTCAGGGTTTGTGGGACCCACTTTGACATTTCCCACCATATCTGAACCATTGATTGTGTCTGATTAATCCTCTCCGTTCAAACTGCTTTTTGGCGCGAAAAAGTCATGGGACAACTGTGGATTGCGTGGAGAGGGTATTAGGGAATTTAATGGACCTTGGGGTGTTGTGTGAGGTGGAGGGTGAGGTGGTGAAGTGTATTGTGGGCTGGTATGGTGGTATTGAGTAGCAGAGAAGGATGGGGTGAGGTGGAAGGGATGAACAGTGGTGGTGGTGGTTTTGGAGGGAGTTGACCAGGGGAGTGTTTGACCCGGTTTTATTATTAAAAGGGTGGACTGGGCTGGTAGGGAGTGGGCTGGGAAATAAAAGGGTTGGGCTATTGTGGTGTTTGGGTTTGGTTTAGTTTTTGGTTTATATTAAAACTAAGGGTCCGTTTGTATTAGTAACTTAAAAACGCAAGGACCATTTTTGTAATTAATGCAAAGTTGAGGGTCTGAATTGGTAGGCTTCTAATATATATTCAAAGGACTACTCTTGCCATATGTGATAAACCAAAGGACCTTTAAATGAAATTTTCCATTTTAATACCCCGAGGACCAAAGTTGCCAATTCTCCAAACTTCAGGGACTAAAAATGAAATTTCTCCAAAACTTTCATCCAGGGACTATTCCTGCAAAAGATTATTAGTACAAGGACCAAAATTGAATTTCTCAAAGTTTTTACATCCCAGGGACCTTTTCTGTCAATTTCCAAAGTAGAGGGACTAAACTTGTAATTTTATGAAACTTTGCACCAAAGGACTAAATATGTAACTTTATGATTAAAAAGGACCTTTGATGACTTTTTCATGTTTTTAGAATAACCAGGGACTAGTTTTGACAATTTTTGAAACTTGAGGGACTAAAACTGCCAATTATGCAAACTTTGTACGTTTTTCATTTGTTTTTGCATATTTTGCATTTGAAACATATAAAACACACTTCTAAGATATTTTCAGTATTATGATGCATATTTGAGTGTTTTTGTATGTTTTGGCAGCTCAGATTGGTATAAAATGATGAGTATTTAGACACTCATCAATCCCCCACACTAAACTATTGCTAGTCCCTAGCAATCTTTTGAGAAAAACTTAATGGATTTGAAAAACTCTTTACCAAAAGCCATCACTTCTGGAGTAGCCAGGGTTAAGAACTGTGGCACACCTGATAACCGTGTGATTTTGAGCAAATCACCAACTGTCAACGGATTTGATTAGTCTTTACCAAAAGCCGTTTACTTCTGGACTAGCCAACTCTTGATGGAATAGTCAACATCTTGGTGAGCTGATTACCAATTATGGTTTTTCCACTGCCTTTACCACAAGCCATAATCTTGCGGGCTAGCCAACTCATTCGCTTTATGGGATATGTCGAGTTGAGGTACCATACAATTTTGGGCAAATTGCAAGCCATCAACAGGTTTGAGTTATCTTTACCAAGAACCGTTTGCTCCTGGATTAGCGAATCCTTATGTGGGTTAGACATGGCAGACTGATAACCATTTATTGCGTTCTAAGTGAGAAAAAATTTTAAAATTTTGGCTAAAATGGGGGTTCTTGATGGAACATGTGTTTAAATTCGTTAGAATAACGAATCTCCCCCCACACTTAGAACTGAATATTGTCCTCAATATTCAAAGTACCGGGTGTTAAACCAACACTTAGAACGTAAGAAGGAAAATATTCCATAGCCTTTATTTAAGTTTATGTACACACATTTTTTTTTAATATATATATACAACATGTGGGTTAGTATCTCCCCCACACTTAGGGTGAAAACCCTAAGTACATGCTACTATTTTTGATTACCGAGTCGCTAGCTTGACTCGACCCCGAATTTATTTGTCCATGGGGAGGTGGAAGAGACAATCTGCATCGGACTTTCATTCAAGATATTTGGATAAACATTTGAAGCACGTGAAAGTTCCACACCGATGAGATAAGTACCCGGCTCATAATTTATAAATGAGAATGCCGGGGTCAAAGATAATGTCCTCACTCCCGAAAGAGTGAAGAACAGGATAAGCCACGGGATATATGAAGAAAAGAAAGAAAGTCATGATGAAAATCATAACCAACTCCTCATCTTCAATAGGAGAATTCATTGTTTCATGAATCTCCTCTTTTAAGCTCGTTTGATCAAGACATATTATGGGTATGTCTAGATCAAAATAAAAGTTATCATACTCTGGTGGAGATATGATATGAGTGAGTTCAAAGGAGAACTCCTCGTAAAGAGAATCATTCACAAGATGTAAATCTGTGAAATCATGTTCCGTTGTGGACTCATCACAATCCTCATTCTGAACATCAAAGAGTGGATTATCAGAAATCAAAGTGAATTTGGATTCGAATTCATATAGAGGATTGGTGAGAGTAGTCTTGACTGCTTCGGGAACAAAGTGATTATCATTCTCTTCTTCTAAGCTAACTAGCTCAGAAGGTAATCCTTTCACATGACTGATGTCTCCAGAAGATAAAGAATTTTCATCAGTATGTGAAGTACTAAGCTCGATGTTGGGATTAGAGTTTAAAAGATTTTGAGTTTCTCCCATATCGGCTTCGAAGTCAAAGAGATCATCATTACTTCCAGATAGAAGTGGAATGATGTGAGTGAGTTCCTCTGTGAAATCCTCAAGAAGAGGATCAACATCAGAATTAGGCAGCGATGCCTCAACATACTCAATGTCTCCCTAAGATATACAATCATTACTGGAATTAGAGACATTCTCAATTTGATCATTTGGATTATCAGGGGGAGTAGGGATATCACACACATGATCAAGAATTCCCTGTGACTCACTTGGGATTGAGACAAGGTTCTCAACACTAGACTTTATGAATTTGTCCGATTCCTTATTAGGAACAGTGTCAAGATGCTCGTCCCCCATGCTCAGAGAGTGAGTGGGAACCTCGGGTGTGATAACATCAAACTGAGGGAGCTAAGAAGGACTAGCATACATGGATTTTATAATTTCCATTTGTTCTGCTGCTAGTAATTCTCCCATACTCTTTTCTCCCTGTATATCTATGGAAGGATTCTCAACTGATGAACTTGATGAGGTATCATCACTTTCATCATCTTCATCGAGAAGAGCAGCGTTTTGAAATTTGGTACGTGTTATAGCTGCTTGTTCTAAGACTAGTAATTCTTCCATGCTTCTTTCGTCTCTAGCAGCATGTTCTTCTGCAAGTAATTCCGCGATAGATTTATCACGAGAATATTGAGTGAGTGGAGACTGTGGGGGTGTGGATGTGTCAAAACCGGATGTATGAGAACTAGAACAATGTTCAGGTTTATAATACGGTTGATATTGGAAATCATCATGAGGACCCCCACAATATACACAAGAAAAACTTGGTGCATTGTGAGACGAAATATTAGCCAACTCCTCCTTAAGGTCTTTAAGTTTCTCAAGAACCTCTAGACAAAGGTCTTGCTGGGTTTCATGAGGAGTTGCTTGGTTCATTTGGTACTGTGGAGGTGGGTCTTGAAACGAATAGTCGTAATTGTTACAAGGAAATGGATTCCTTGTTTGACAATCAGAGCTAAAGTGAGGACCTCCACAATACTCACAACAGTTGAACTGATGTGACTGTGAGTCGTATGTGCTTAAGTCATAATTGTTATCAGGAAACTGCTCATAGACAAGCGTGTTTCCAGATTGACAATCAGAACTGAAGTGTGAACCACCACAATACTCACAACAGTTAAACTGCTGAGTCTCATAGTGTGGAAGCTGGTGGAATGAATCAGTCATGTCAGGGTAGGAATAGGGATTCTGGTTATAGACAGACCCGTTTCCTGACTCTACCATGCCACAACCGGGGCAATTACCACCATTATAAGAACTACCACACCATTGATAGACAAGAGGGTGAGAATAAGACATAGAAAGAATCAAAGGGTTTAGGGGGTGAGAAATGAAGAATCAAATAGGTAGGAGTGTAAAGGTGAATATTTTTGGTATTTTTGAAAATTTTTGTAGTACTAATAAGAAGGAAAATATTTTTGGTTTTTTGTGTTCGTTGAAAACTGATTTTAAAAAGTTTTCGGGAACAGTTTTGGTTTTATATGATAATAATATGAACAAGGACGGATAAATATACAATGAGCGTGTATTCAGGTTCAATAATACGCAAAATCGTTTAGAATAAGCGCACAACCTCCCCGACAATGGCGCCAAATTTTGATTCGCCTCAAACAGTCAACCAAGTTTACCAGGTGATGGTCAACCAAGTCAAACGTCTAAGGAAAATGCTTCCGTGGAATACAGTGTTTCCCCGGGTCGTAATGTCCCAACGAGGTTGTGATGGTATTAAAAACGAATCTGTGATCGAGTGAATATGAACAGGAAAGAGTATAAGTGTGTGTGAGTGATTACACTAGGGTTTTATAAAACAAAATAACTTAGATAAATTATTAGAACGATTATGTGAAACCTAGATATTTAAAACGTATAAACGTAGACCAATTTAAAATCAGACGTGATTGCGTGCTGAGAAAAAGGTGAGTTTTAAGAAAAATAAACTACAGGGGTTAAAAATGAAAATTCTATAAACTTAAACTAAAAATAAAATTAAATAAAAAAGAAAACTATTTTTTAGATTATTTTATTATTTATTATTAATTATTTAATTAAAATCTATTTAACTATTTAATTAAACCTAATTTAAATCAAACTAAAAATTATAAATACTACAAATTAAACTAAAAACTTGCAAAAATAATTTATAAAACTTAAATTGAACTTGAAGAAAGTATAAAAAATAAAAATAAATATTATTGTCTTTTTATAGATTTTCTATTAATTAAAAACTATTTATATTAATTAAACTAATTAAACTATTTTAAATTACAAATAATACTAAAGTGACTTAGAAAATTATGAAAAAATTTATAAAACTATCTTATAACATATAAAAGCTAGGAAAAATATAAAATCTAGGTTTTACCTTATAAAAATTAATTATGCTATTTATAACTTATTTATTGATTAATTATTAATAAAACTACTTTTAATTCTAATAAATACTAAATTACAAAATAAAAATCTGAGAAAATTATCAAAATTACTTTAACCTAAAAGGGAATTAATAAAAATATAAAAACACAACTTTCTTAATAAAAATCTAAAAATGAAAATTAAAATTAAATTATATTAAATAGAAACTATCACTTATTTTTATATTGTCTTTTCTGGATTTTTCTTTTACAAAACTAAATTATACCTAAAAATAACTAACTTTTGTAAAAACAATTAATTTATAACTTAGTAATAAGCTGTATAGAAGCTAAGAACCTAGACAGTTGACTTTATTTGACCAACTAAGCAAATAAGCTTTACTTAGCTTTGTGTGGGACCCACAATGGTAAAAGTTTGTTCCCCTGAGTTAGATGAACTATATTAAGCAAGGATAGCACAAATAAGCAGCTTCAATAAGCTACAAAACAAAAATATGCAGTTTGCTTATTGCATTCTGAGACAGTTTTGGGGACAGCTTTTGGGAGCAAAACTAAGTGGGGTCCACAGGTTTATAGGTCAAACAATTGGTCAACTCTGAGAGCCTCGTAGGAGGGGGGTTGGGAGAAACTAATTTGGAGGTGTGGGACCCACTGTGGTAGTCACAAATCAGCACCAAAGTGGTGGTGATGGACTGATGGTCTGATGCACAGGGGAAGTGCTTGCCCTGCAAGTGATATCCCTAGCTTGTGGGGCCCAGGGTAAAATTTGAAAAAATATAAGATAAGTGGGATCTAAAAGTTAAGCTGGTAATCTATCACTAGGAACAAGTTTCAAGTCCTAAATCCTATTCCTAAATTCTAAACAAATCTCCCAAGTTTTGGAAAAATATGAGAACTTAAAATTTGACTTTTAATGAAAACTTGATATCTTGACTTTTATGAACTTTAACTTGATCCTACGTACTGATATGGATGTATTAAGCTACAATAAGATTATATTAAACTAGAATACCTACTTGTGATTAGATTTGATGAGCTTATGGTACCAAATTCCTACAAAGTTAACTATGTAGGTAAACACACTATGAATTTGACTTTTTATCTAATGACACTAAGGTTCTAATGTTTCATTAACCTATTATAACCTATGTGAATATATTTTGAACACAAACAACAACTATTACACAGTAGATCACTGAGTGTTCCGTTAATCCAAACACTCCCTTAAAACTAAATCTACAATACAATTATGAATTCAGTCTTTTAACCTTGCAAATTTGTGTTTGAAACAGATACTAGTGATGATATAAAATCTAATTAAGACAAAACAACCATGAATAACAACAGTAACAAAAGAAAATTTCAAATGGCAAGATTGTGACTTACAATTGGTATGTGACTGAGGTGATGGAACCAAGGACCAAGGTCTATCCTAACAACCTTCCACAAGGTTTCTAATACCACACCAATCCAAATTAACCAACTCCAATATTCTTTGTCCACAAACTTATTCCTTCTTTATTTTTCTAGATTTCTTATTTTAAAAAACTATTGCTGCATCAAAGTTTCTATAAGCTGAATAAGCCTTGTCAGAGCTTATGTGAACTAATAGAATCTAACACAACTCTAATAACAACTTAACAACACAAAATGAAATTGTCAGTTTCACTTGAGATGTCAAAACAAGATTTTAACAAACAATACTGGAATTAAAGGTTAAATAAGGTTTCCTTAACATTAATTAAACTGAGTACAATAAGATTTAACTTAAAATTACAACTGAAAATGAAATTCTACTACCTACGATTTAATTAAACTACAACTAAACTAATAATTCATTTTCTCTGCTTCATCTTCCATTTGTAGTCACTTTCAGGGTTTGTGGGACCCACTTTGACATTTCCCACCATATCTGAACCATTGATTGTGTCTGATTAATCCTCTCCGTTCAAACTGCTTTTTGGCGCGAAAAAGTCATGGGACAACTGTGGATTGCGTGGAGAGGGTATTAGGGAATTTAATGGACTTTGGGGTGTTGTGTGAGGTGGAGGGTGAGGTGGTGAAGTATATTGTGGGCTGGTATGGTGGTATTGAGTAGCAGAGAAGGATGGGGTGAGGTGGAAGGGATGAACAGTGGTGGTGGTAGTTTTGGAGGGAGTTGACCAGGGGAGTGTTTGACCCGGTTTTATTATTAAAAGGGTGGACTGGGCTGGTAGGGAGTGGGCTGGGAAATAAAAGGGTTGGGCTATTGTGGTGTTTGGGTTTGGTTTAGTTTTTGGTTTATATTAAAACTATGGGTCCGTTTGTATTAGTAACTTAAAAACACAAGGACCATTTTTGTAATTAATGCAAAGTTGAGGGTCTGAATTGGTAGGCTTCTAAAATATATTCAAAGGACTACTCTTGCCATATGTGATAAACCAAAGGACCTTTAAATGAAATTTTCCATTTTAATACCCCGAGGACCAAAGTTGCCAATTCTCCAAACTTTAGGGACTAAAAATGAAATTTCTCCAAAACTTTCATCCAGGGACTATTCCTACAAAAGATTATTAGTACAAGGACCAAAATTGAATTTCTCAAAGTTTTTACATCCCAGGGACCTTTTCTGTCAATTTCCAAAGTAGAGGGACTAAACTTGTAATTTTATGAAACTTTGCACCAAAGGACTAAATATGTAACTTTATGATTAAAAAGGACCTTTGATGACTTTTTCATGTTTTTAGAATAACCAGGGACTAGTTTTGACAATTTTTTAAAACTTGAGGGACTGAAATTGCCAATTATGCAAATTTTGTACGTTTTTCATCTGTTTTTGCATATTTTGCATTTGAAACATATAAAACACACTTCTAAGATATTTTCAGTATTATGATGCATATTTGAGTGTTTTTGTATGTTTTGGCAGCTCAGATTGGTATAAAATGATGAATATTTAGACACTCATCAAAGGGGAAACCCCAAATTTGTTTCTAAGAACGAAATTGATCTTGATTCGCCACAATATTAAATGAACATGTGTATTAGTATTTGTTAGAGTCAAATGCTTGTATCGAGTCATAATGATGTTTTACAGGATTTTCAAGGTAGTAGGACATAAGTTTTTCCAGAAATTTTCCGGAAACTTAACGTAAAGATTTCTGCAGGTCACTTCAGACGGCGTCAGGAGTTAACTCCTGACGGCGTCATGTGTAAAATTTTGGAAATTTTGCGAGTTTTGTTTTTCTAACGGAGTCTTAAAGTTTTTGTTAATTCTTTAGTTTTATAAACTCTAGGAAGTCTGCAAACATTCATTCCACAAGCATTATATCTTAATTTGTTTTCTAGGATTTGTTAGTATATATAGATTGCCGCCGATTTTACGCGAGGTTGCCTTGTTTGTTTTCTCAGGTTTAACAGGTTATATATGACAAGAAGATGATTTTTTTTTTCTAGAAGGGAAACTTTGAATGTTCATTTTCTTGGAGGAAGATCTAACCTTGTTGACACACTATCCACACCGAACGAATATGGGGAGTATTTGCTTTCATTTTTTTACCTATTTCACTTTTACATTCTTTAATTGAACATTGGGGACAATGTTCATCCTAAGTGTAAGGGGAGGGTAAATGATGATACCGTATAGGATAGTATTGCACTTGAGTTTGTTTGATGGTAGGTGTGTAATAAAACTAAGAGAAATACTTGTTAGTGTAATTTTAGCGTCAAATCTAAATTTTTTTACAACATTTAGGAGTGAAACTTTAGCCTTAGCAAGCGTCTTATGGATAGGAGTTGTATGACTAGCACAAAACCGTACATTTCAGAAAAAAATTCCACCCAAATATGTGAGGTTCACCTTTAGATTTGATAGGAAAAGCATTTATTATTAGTGCTTATGAGTGTACCGGTAGTGTTTAGATTCTAGAACTTGCGTTAGTGATGCATCCCGAGACCGCTAGTGAGACTACATTCGTATAGTAGGATTTACTACATGATAAGCAGCATTAGGATCACCCTTGTGTTTAAACCCGTATTATAATTACTTGACCATTTAAATCATATTACTTGGCTAGTAAAGTCAATTAATTTTTCCCACACCTTAGCGTTGTACTCATTTTTAGTACACGAAACCCCTAGTACACCCCTCCGAGCCTATCTTTTCGTTTCTAACTTTAAGCATCTTACTTAAAGGAAGAATTTGTTACAACCCACCCAAATGTGCAACCAAATCGCCTTAGCCTTCCGTGTATGCACTCATCTTTAGTGAATTATTGTTATATGTTTAAACCCTTAGTTAATTATCTAATTGATTACATGGTTCATAAGTGGAGTCATATCTTATACATATTGTTTTGGGATGATTGGGACTCATGGGTAAAGTACTTGTGTTATGGAGTAATGGGGAAGAACATCATATATTACCCCCATATGTGCGTAATCTTAAAAAGTACTCCAAAGTGTTTTGATTATGTTGATTCGAGTCATTAGATTAGTTTATTGTAAAGTATGTAAAATTCAAGTGTAAGGGGAATGTACATTCCCTATGATGTATTATTTTGGATGGTAGGGTAAGAGTGTATGATGAATGAAAAAAAAAAAAAAAAAAAAAAAAAAAAAAAAAACATTTGGACTACCATTCTGTTTTATTCTATGTTTTTGTTATTTTTTATTTAAGTCGAGTCAAGTCTTGGCTTAGCAATGCCATATTGTACATGTAATTAACCAAGATTATTAACTCGCCACCAGTAAATATTGCCTTATCCAACAAAACTGTGTATTCCACATCCCTACACCTAACGTTATAACCCTTTGAAAGACCTCTTTGATAGTTTATCCTAGGTGCTTACGCCAAGTGGTGGAGGTTTGATCCTTTCCCAAGCCTATGGTAATATATTTTGTTATGACAGGTAGTGAGAGATTTTTTCCATTTCCTTATTGTGATATATACTTTATTACACCCGAGAGATGTGAGTATCTAAACACTATTTGTGAGGTGCTAGTGTATGACCTCCGTGCTTGTCTTTGGTCTCTAGTGGAACGATTATTTGTTGTAATTACTTTTATATTTGTGTTAAATGACCCCTAACTTGTATTTTGATTAGAATAAAAGTGCATTTGCTTGAGGACAAGAAAATCTCAAGTGTAAGGGTATTTGATGAGGCAAAAAGTGAACCGTTCTTAAAGGGTCATTTAAGCCCGAAGTTGAGATTATTTGATCAAATATTACCCTAAATTGTTCCTTTTGTCATTTTAGGTACTTTTGGAGTGAAATCTGGAAAAGGAAACAGTTTGGACGTTTTTGGAGTATAAAAGTGAAGAAAACGGCAAAGTCTTAATTTTCCTTGCTTGGAACAGTACCTGACGGCGTCAAGAGCTTCTACATGACGGTGTCAAGAGTTACAAAAGAGGTGGATGTGGACAATACACGTGACGATCCAGAGAGTTTTGTGCATAGGAGATGACGGCGTCACCCAAGGCCGTCATGGTCCAAGTATTAGTGACGGCCCAGAGCAATTTCACACATGACGGCGTCACAAGTGGATCTAGGCAATACGATTTCATTATAGGCGGCGAGTTGACGGCATCACAACCCAATACATGACACCGTCACCCATTGTAATCTATATATAGTTTTCCAAATTTCATTCATTAGTGGTGTAACTTTGAGGGAAAAACCCTAGGTCAAATTTTCTAGCTTTTCAAGGGTTTCAACCCTTTGAATCTTTCATGTTCTATTAAAGATAAGTATCCTTTCAATTCATTCAATATGTCTCTGTGTTGTTTGAATATATCTTACGCTTGTCTTCAATTTAACATGCTAGGCTAGATTTCTTTTGTGTTTGCTTAGATGTAGTTGAAACCTAGATGTTAATTACGGGTTGATTGTTTGTTTATAGTTGTTACAGATGATTGTATTCGATGTTAGGCTTAAGAAAACTGGCAGACTTCCATTGGTAACTTGGTTGAACGTCTTAAGAAACATGATTGGAGGTGTACTACGATATTTGGTTGTATTTAATGCGTAGGAGAATTCTAATGATTTTGTAACAACTATAAACAAAATCTATATACAATTTGGTTGTATATACAATGCGAGGTGTACAACAATTTGCAGCAACTACATATTCAGCTTCAGTTGTTAAAGTAGCCACCATTGTCTGCTTCTTACACTGCCATGAGATAAGTCTACACCCAAGGAATTGACATCCTCCAGTTGTTGACTTTCTGTCCAAGCTAGCACCAGCATAATCACTATCTGAGTATGCTACCAAGTCAAAAGATGACTCCTTAGAATACCACAGACCCAACCTAGGTTGACCCTTGAGATATCTAAAAATTCTCTTGACTGCTGTTAAATGAGAAACCTTAGGAGTTACTTGATATCTTGCACAAGCACAAACAGAGAACATGATATCAGGTCTTGATGATGTGAGATACATCAAAGAACCTATCATAGATCTGTATGTGTGTACATCCACATTAGTTCCTTCTACATCTTTAAGAAGTGGCTTCTCAGGGTCCATTGGTGTGCTTGTTATTTTGGAATCAGCAAATTGAAACTTTCTAAGAATCTCTGCAACATATTTGTCTTGACTAATAAAGATTCCTTCTCTTGATTGTTTAACCTGCAGACCCAAAAAGAATGTAAGTTCCCCCATGGAACTCATCTAAAACTTATTGTGCATAAGTTTCTCAAACTCCAAACACATCTCCTTCCTTGTAGATCCAAAGATGATATCATCCACATACACTTGAACTAGCAAAACATCCTTCTTATGCTTCTTGGTGAAAAGTGTCTAATCTATCTTGCCTCTTTGAAATCCATTTGAAATTAAGTAGGAAGCCAGTGTTTCATACCAAGCTCTTGGTGCCTGATGTAGGCCATATAGAGCTTTAACAACCTTGTACACTTTGTCTGGATGGTCAGGATCAACAAAACCAGGAGGTTGTGAGACATACACCTCCTCTTCAATAGTACCATATAAGAAAGCACTCTTGACATCCATTTGATAAACTGTGAATCCTATAAATGAAGCATAAGCCAAAAAGAGTCTAATGGCTTCAATCCTTGCTACTGGAGCAAAAACTTCTTCATAGTCTATCCCTTCTTCTTGTGTGTACCCTTGAGCTACAAATCTAGCTTTATTTCTTATCACTATGCCCCTTTCATCCCTTTTATTCCTAAAAACCCATCTAGTGCCAATTACTCTTACACCACTTGGTAAATCAACTAGCACCCATACCTTTTGAATCTTAAACTGAAGAAGCTCCTCTTGCATAGCCTCCAACCAGCTTGAATTCTCTAGGGCTTTATGAATATTCTTTGGTTCATCTTGTGAGAGAAAACATACAAATAAGCAAGAGTTTGAAAACGCATGCTGTTTTGAAGCATAAAGGGCATCAAGAAGCCCTTATTGATCTGAAGACATTAATTGTTGTCTTGTCTTTACTCCTGATTGTACATCTCCAATTACATTGTCCAGGGAGTGAACTTTGTGAATCCTTGAGTGTGGAGTAGAAAGAACTTGATAATCAGGTAGAAGGTTGTTGAAATCCACCTCATTTTCTGAGATTTGCTTGTGTTTCTTCTGATGGTCCATCAGCAGAAACATTTTGCTCATCAGTGGGAACGATTTGCTTATCAGCAGTGTTACTTCTGATTTGAAACTCTTGTTCCTCAGTTCTATCTTCCTTGTATTCATCTTCAACATCTTCTTTAGATTTACCAGAAGAAGATTCACCATTTATTGAAGTTGAATCCACACTAGAATTTGTCCATATTGACATCATCACATAATCTTGATTTGTCTCCGTCTCTAATCCTTCTCCATTTGTTGCATCAGCAGTTTGTGAACCTGAAAATTCATTAGCTTCTGCAACAAAAGGCATATAATTCATTGATTTGGATAGAGATTTGTCACAACTCGTAATTTCACGTCCTTTTCAAACGTTGAAATTTCATATTTATTTCAGAAGTTACTATTTATTTCTACTATTCACTATTACTATTCATTTTCACTATTCATTTCCAAAATTTTTATTTCATATTCTCGTAAGTTAAACTATTTTAACGATAATCCGAGAGTTTGGCGCTCGTCGGATCATTTCTGCAAAAATCACGAAGCCGTGTCCGAGATTTACTTTTGGGTTTAAACGTCGTTCCAGCATCCCGATATGTCCATAAAACACTATAAACGATAGAAATATGATTTTCTCTCATTTTACGACAATTCTAAAAGTTTTGAAATTTTACGTTTTCCAGTTCAGCGTTTTACGCGAATTACGCGTTTTAGACCCGCGTTTACAGTTTTAACAGCGTTTAAGCAACCCGATGGAACTTACGATTCATTTTATATTTTGTTATTGAGTATTTTGACAAGTTTATTCATTCTTTCAAGTTTCATATTTTTACGATACCCGGATTTACGTTTCGCGACTTAACAATTTACGTTTAGCGATTATCGGAACCAAAACCGACTCCGTGAACCAAATAACACCAAGTTTACTACATACTCTTCCTAATTTTATCCATGTGCCACCCCCCCCCCCCCCCCCATATCCAAGATACTTCAACTTGACCTCTAAATTACAATAATGTCATTATATTATATATTTCATTACATAAACACCTTTTTCATACATCAACTACTTTTACAAAATCATAACACAAGGTTTTCATCTTGTTCTTCCTCCCTAGCCACGACCCAAATTTTGGCTGACCACCTATGTCTGACTCAGAAATGAATTTTGCAACACTGAGAATAGTGATAATAAAATTTTGTCTGGATTGAATCCTTTACTCGATTTCCAAATGTTTCATGCATGTGTGTGTATACCCTCGTTTTCAGAACGTTCATACTTTTTATCACTTCGTGAATCACCGATTGGAAGCACGTCAACTGGTCATTTCATTTCATGAATCTTCACCTTTATGCACAATACACTTACATTACAGTATTTTTTTTTATCACAATCTCATTTTGTCGCAGTTGTCACAGTCTCTTCCCTTCTCACCATCACTATCATTTCCTTTTCCCCATCCCCATATATATATAAGGAATTAGCTAACACTCTATGGATTCCGATGTCACTTATCACTCACTACTCCCTATATTGATAAGTGAATATTATCAATGACCTCTCTAGGAAATACTTTCCATACCATCTATAAGGAGAATCCCTCGGTACATTAAGACCATTCAAAAACTCAACAGAAATCTCAGGATATCACAAAACTATTCGAACCACTATCACTGGCCTGATCACCAAAAATTCTACCATCTAGAAAGTATTGGCTTGACTGAATTACAGGATTAGTTTCGATACGAGTGCTTACTAAGCAACACCATAGGGATAAATCCAACCTCTTAACCGAGACTATGGATTGAACATGTCCTCATCAATAGACTTTATTCAAACATGTTAGACACCTATGCATTTGTGCAGCCATACATGCCTGGCTATTTTATCCTCTTAATACTTTCACTTTTAAATGGATTTTTTCTCTCCAAACTACCGTTATACAAAACATATATCTTGTAAGAAATACTTTTATGAGGCACTTATTTTGATAAGCAAATTTCTTTTGGTTAATCTTTTACAAAACTATTGAATGTTAGGAAATTTTAAACATCGATCTTTGGTAAACCATATTATCCACCTTATGTTGAAAACTGTCCTATCATGCATAACTATTAAATTTTGAAACATCAAGAAAAATATTACTTGGAAAGCCGTTTGCTTAAAGTTGTAAATTCATTTATTCAGAGAAGGTTTATGAACAAAACACAATCTCAAAACAAACTTTGAAAAATCAATCACTATATTACATCACTTATACATTTAGGATTTTGTGATTTGATGACATAGAGCTTGGGGGAAATCTTAGTAATGGAGACTAAGCATCGTAGGTGGAGAAAGACTCAATTCATGACATCCTGCGGAGGATCACATCCTTATCCTAATTTATTATTTTCAATAACACCCTTTTGACGGACTTAACCTTGTAAGTGTTTCCACAAGATTCATGATATCCATTTCAATTATTTCTAATAGAGGAATTTAATTCACCTTAAACTCCTAGCGATTACATTAAGATTCCTTTGGAACTACACCACCTATCATCTGCAGACCAATGGTCAGAAATTAGAGAACGATTTAGACATAGGGAGATATGCTCAGAGCATGAGTGATTGACTCTAGAAATGGTTGGACTAACCATTTGCCATAAATCAGATCCCTTTACAACCATAGTTACCGCACGAGCATAGAGATTACACCAATTGAGGCACTCTATGGTCGAAGTGCCAACATCCATTGACGGAGTGAAATTTGGAAAAGCCCAACTCACTAGTCCCGTAAGCATTCATGAAATAACCAGAAATTTCCTACAAATCAAGAATCAGTTACAAATTCGATAAGTTGTAAACCCTTAGAATTTCAACTTCATGGCAGAGTCATGTTGAAAGTTCTGCCTAGGAAAGGCATGATACCATTCTGAAAAACTCGGGAAGTTAAACCCAATCTACACTGGACCATTTAATATTTCTGATAGAGTAGGCCTGGTGGCCGTCAGACTTGAACCTTGTTAGAGCTCGAAAGTTTACACGATAAATATCATCATCTTTTCACCTATACCACTCTAGAAACCAACACAAACTGAATTTCGGGACGAAGTTCCTTTTAGAGGGGAAGAATGTCACAACTCGTAATTTCATGTCCTTTTCAAACGTTGAAATTTCATATTTATTTAAAAAGTTACTATTCATTTCTACTATTCACTATTACTATTCATTTTCACTATTCATTTCCAAAATTTTTATTTCATATTCTCGTAAGTTAAACTATTTAACGATAATCCGAGAGTTTGGCGCTCGTCGGATCATTTCTACAAAAATCACGAAGCCGTGTCCGAGATTTACTTTTGGGTTTAAACGTCGTTCCAGCATCCCGATATGTCCATAAAACACTGTAAATGATAGAAATATGATTTTCTCTCATTTTACGACAATTCTAAAAGTTTTGGAATTTTACGTTTTCCAGTTCAGCGTTTTACGCGAATTACGCGTTTTAGACCCGCGTTTACAATTTTAACAGCGTTTAAGCAACCCGATGGAACTTACCATTCATTTTATATTTTATTATGTAGTATTTTGACAAGTTTATTCATTCTTTCAAGTTTCATATTTTTACGATACCCGGATTTATGTTCCGCGGCTTAACAATTTACGTTTAGCGATTATCGGAACCAAAACCGACTCTGTGAACCAAATAACACCAAGTTTACTACATACTCTTCCTAATTTTATCCATGTGCCGCCCCCCCCCCCCCCCCCCTCATATCCAAGATACTTCAACTTGACCTCTAAATTACAATAATGCCATCATATTAGATATTTCATTACATAAACACCTTTTTCATACATAAACTACTTTTACAAAATCATAACACAAGGTTTTCCTCTTGTTCTTCCTCCCTAGCCACGACTCAAAAATAAAACACAAACAAGATCCATCAATTTTTGAAGATCAAGACATAATCAAGCTCTACTTTCATTCCTTGTTAGGGTTTTGTAATAAAAACTCAAGGTTATTAAGTTTTCATCATCCAAGCTCACAAATATTTGATAAGTAAGTTGTCAAACTCATTTTCATAATTTCTTCATGTTATCTTTATGATCATGTGATTTCCATACATGATTTCATGCATATGTTAGTTTATACCACTCTTTATATACATATATATATCTTTGAAACACTAGAAATGGAAACCCTTGTTAGATCTAGTTGATTGGTGATGTTTAGGATCCCATGACACCTTGAGAAGGTGTATGGTTGGATTAGACTAGATTTGTGGTGATTGGAAGTAATTTGGAGTGGATTTGGACAAGTATTAAACTAGAAAAATGAATTTTAGCCACTATATAAATGTTGCTGTCCCATTTTGTAAAATCCAGAAAAATAGGGGATTTCGGGTAACTTTGGGCTGGAGATTTAGAAAATAATTTCAAAAACGAAGCCGTGGGCGAAAGAACGGATTAAAACGAGTTTATAACGAAGGAGATATGATTTTTGCAAGTTTAACGACGAAAACTATTTTCTGAAAATTGTACTTGCTGTCCCACGATTTTCAATGGGCAATCTGAGGTGTAAAACTTGATCTAGCCATCCCTACTTATCAAAAATATATTAGTATGTTGTCCCACGATTCCGGGGATATAAAGAACGTAGAAAACAAGCCTATAACGACCAAGATATACACGTTTCAAAATCGACGAAACTCTATTTATTTCCATTAGCTTTTTAGCAAAATAATCCTAAGTATAGAAAAAATACTTTTGTAATACAACAGGTTGAGAGCCAATTTATTCATTGATAAACTCATTTGTGGAAAATTTATATCATTGACAAAACGTTAGTTCACCCAGCCTAGTTTTCAAAACATCCAACCGTTTGTCAAAAGGATTTATAACGAATAACTTATGGTCTTCCAAACTTTCCCAAAAACTGCCCAGAATTTGCCAAAACAGCCCGAACACCTCACTTGACGGCTAATTATCTTTATGATCGAGACCCGTATGGACAAACTTCACTTCTGTGACTTTTTAGATATGGTGAAAATCTTCTTAGAACTACTGAGCTTCATTCCTAACTCTTAAGATTCACTATTTCACGACTAGTTTTGCGAGACCATTTTGTCACTAATAGAAATAATAATACTTGTACGTACTAAATCCTAGATTTTCTAGAAATACCACCAATGTGCCAAATTCTTAACCATCGAAGTACTTATGATTACAAGCTTATTTATGCGACTATCAAATGTTATTTCAAGGTTTTCAAAGCAAGGAATTTAACACTACCATTTTTATATACGATATATATATATATATATATATATATATATATATATATATATATATATATATATATATATATATATATATTACGACTAGTTTTATAAGTCTAGTTAGACTTATTTTTCCCAAGTTATGGAAAAACATATTACTTTGACAATAACAAGTATTTTCAAGTTAGGAGTGGTATAGGCATCATGTGCATGTGCATTCATTACATCATTTCATGATCTAAAGTAGATCATTTCCACTCATCTTAGGTTGCGGCTAGTGTTCGCGTCTTATTGTCCCGATCATTTTACCATCATTGTATCATCATTTCGAGGTGAGTCATAGCCCCAATTTTACTTGTTTAATTACTTTATAAACTCTTCGGGGGAGATACATGCTCAAATACTTGTTTTATACTTTTATACATTCTGAATTACTTTTGGAGGAGAATACGCTGCTTTAATTATTTTTGTACAATGCCAAAGTATTAAATGCCTTACATTGCTTAAGTTGCCTTATTACCACGTCTTGACAAGTCCCCTTTATTATCATGGACCGTTAATTAAAGTACGAGCGAGAGTGAGTGAATAGATCTATTGAGGGTGACTCCTCCATCCGTGTTTGGGTTGCTCCAACGGAATTACGGATGCATTTCATGTCTAATATCTTTAGAGTGTCTGGTAAACACTCATTTGGGGCCAAGTAACGTCTAGCTTCGGGGTCATGAGCTTAAGAGCCAATGTAAATTTTATTACTGAAATCTTATCACTTTACTTTTTACTTATGGCTATTATACATACGATTAAAGTTATATACTGATGGTTTTTATAAACCTTATTACTGATTTATTACTGAATTACGATGTCTTTGCATCAACTTTATTACTGATTTACGATGCCTTTGCATCAACCTTATGACTGATTTATTACTGAATTACGATGCCTTTGCATCCACCTTATTACTGATTTACGATGCCTTTGCATCAATCTTATTACTTTTGTTTATACAAACCAAACATATTACTTTTGGCAGTGGGTCGTAAACACACAGGTTACAAGTCTCTTATGGCGGGACTTGGAACTGAGTGGATTTACGAGGCCTTTGCTGGGAAATCTTTATTCGTATGCATTACATTCTTTTTCACAAGACTCTATGAACTCACCAACCTCGTGTTGACACTTTAGCATGTATTTTCAGGTTTTAAGCAATGGCACGCTACGGGAGGTTTTGGCAGGGCATGGCATGGTCATAGAAGACTCTGATTATTCATTTGGGGACTGTTTTAAACTATTTTAAGGGCCTACTTCCGCACTACTTTTAACAATGTAACTTCAACATTTTTGATTAAACTATTTTATGTTGATATAAATAATTGACTAAAAACATTATTCATATCTTTCGATATCTCTATGTTTTGATAATCACAAAACTTAAATTCATCAAACCAAATATTATGACGTAAACAAGTATTTAGTGGTAAATAATCACTTTCACCAACTAATCACTTAAGGTATGACTAAACAAAGTGTTTAGTGCAATTTATGATCAAAGGGGTATTTAATCAACTAATACAAAGTTTATTTAAATTATATAAACATATTATATATTTTTGAAAAACACTTTTGGTAATAAAGAAAAATGTTTTAATCATACTAAATATATGATTTCAAATTTTTAACCAAAATCAGTTAGTTTTTCACCAAATAAACTTTCCCCACTAAAAGACAAAGATTCTGGCCGTTTCAGCTGGGCGGCCCCCTTAATTATAAGGGGCGGTCCCCTTAATTTTAAGGGGACCGGCCATGATTTAAGGGGACTGGCCACGCTCCTCTGTCAGAATCTGTTGCCTATAAATACCACCTTAAACCTGGATTCTTTCCTTACCTTTTTGCAAAAAAAACTTTCTGATTCAAATCTCCATTTCAATCCTAAAAATCCTTTGATCATACAATTCATAAGCCTTTGGTTCCAAGTGATTCAAAGCCTCATTCTTTCAAGTGCAAAGAGAAGAATACTCCTACTTATCAAGACTAGGAGTATTACAACTTAGTATCGTCTTGCTATCTAAGTTGTTTATTTAGTTCATCTTGTATATCAATTTCTTCTTTGTGAACATTGTGTATACATTGGTTAGATAGATTTAGATATAGGATCTAGATCAATTGAAGGTGTGAAGTTGTACTAGTTGTGAAAAAGTAAATGTGGATAGGATTTGGGTTAGAAGAAATAAGTCGTAATTGCATATTGAAGTGGAGATAGTTGTGAAGACAAAAAAAAAGTTGAAGCTTTGAAGTTGAAAAAACCTTGAAGCCTAGAAGTTGTGAAGTAGTACATATCTTGGGGTAGTGGATAGGACTTAGTAGTGAGGGTGTGAAGAAACAAGTGGCGTGAAGAAAAAGAGTTAGGAAGTATTAAGTTGTGAAGAAGCTAGAAGCAAAGTAGAAAGTTGTGAAGAAAGTTGAAGTGTAGAAGATTGGTGTGTAGAAGATAGATGTGAAGAAGATTGGTGTGAAGAAGTTGTGATTGTGGTGTGACATTGTTGTGGTGTGCTAATTGGTGTGTAAGGTTTTCTCCGCCATAAAGGAGGTTTTTTGATCTAGTGAAGAAAACTCTCGAGTAGGTGACTCGGGGAGTGGAGTAGGGCAAGGAAGGTGTCCTTGTAGCCGAACCACTATAAATCCTTTGTCTCTCGGTTTGATCTTTCCATCTCTCACTCTTTGATTAATTACTTACCTGCATATCATTCATAGTTACAATTGCTTGTGTGGTGCGTATGTTGATTTCACATAAAGATCAAACTAAAACTCATTCATAATATTAGTCTTTCAAAAACAAATCAAGTACACAAACTTATATTAAAACACTTATACATATATATGCTTATATATGGTATACGAAATTATAAACTTTTTCCAACAATAAACTTAAGTAGTGTTTATACTAAATTGTAAATAAACTTGTATCTATATTTCCACATTAAAGATTTGAAGCTTTCATCTAAACTTTGAAGCTAACTTTTACAAAAATAATAAAACGAAAAAAAGACGTAAAACTATTCAACCCCCCTTCTAGTTTTCCACAATTGGTATCAAGAGCCACGTCTAGCAAGATTTTTAAAATATATTGTATTTTAAAACTTGTAACGATCTATGGAATTTGAAAAATATCTAGAAGAGGAATTTACGCAAAAACCACCATTATTTGAAAATGATCATTTTCTTGAATGAAAGACTAAATTTGAAAATTATGTGAAATCAATAGATCTTGATCTTTGGCATATCATTTCAATTGGTGATCTTAAAACAACCAAAATGGATTTTGAAAATCAATATAATAATCTTCAAACTAATATTGATAAAAACACTAAAGCCAAATTACTTATTCTCAAAACTCTACCAAAAGTCAAATATGAAAGATTTTTTCGTTGTAAAATGGCAAATGATATTTGGAAATGTCTTTTAAAGATTCACCAAGAGAAATGTAAAACCAAAGATGATAAACTTGATATTGCACAAGAAATAGTCAATCTAGAAAATTTAGTAAATAAATATTTAGTTGAATTAAACACATGTACTACTAGTTCAAATGTGATCATTGAAGGTATCTACAACGAAGAATACATATGCCAAATCCGAAGAAAGAGCGTGAATAAATCATGGTGCAACAAGTGCAAAGAAAACGATGATAATACGGCTTATGAGAATATTCAAACAAATGAGAACACAAGTATTGATGGCAAGAACTACATGTTTCTAGATCCAAGTGAAACTACAAACAAAACATGGAGCGACATGGAAAATGGAATTGATCACCGTATAGCATGTCAAGAATGTACAACTACAAAGAAGGTACAATCCAAAACTAAACATTTTTGCTATGATCAATTTATATTAGAATTTTTAAAAATGGAAAACAACTTCAAACATTTTTGCAACATTGACTCAAAAATTATTTTTAAGAATGAATTTTCAACATCCGCTGAAAACAATTTTGAAAAAGAAACCATTTAAGAAGATAAAATGTCTAGACTTGAAAGTAATATTGAAATCGATCTTGAATGTAAAAACTGTCGAGACTACAAACATGAAATTAAAATGGAAAATGAAAAAGCAAAAACATTGGCAAAATTCAAAAATAGTTCTAAATCTTTAAAATATCTTCTCGACATTCAAAAGCCATTTTATGATAAAACCGGGTTAGGATTTATCGTAAATGATCCTTCAACAAATGTATCAAAACAAATAAAATTTGTTAAATCTAGTGAATAAATTTAGGACTAATACTATTAACATTCATTACTTATTATTCTAGTCAAGAAAATCATTGTTTGTTAATTAAAACAAACTATTGATGAATTCTTGTACTTATCAACGACATCTCATCATGTGCATTCTAATGCGATGGATGTTCTCATCTAACCAACTAGGACCCATGAGAATCTGGGTACCAAGCTATTTATCATGTTTAGGTAATTATCGAATGAAGAGTCTATTACGTGTTGATTTACTCATCTCGCTCTATTACCTTTGACGGATATTGGTCTCTATCACGTTGTATCACTTTCTGCAAATGTTTCGCCTATGACGTTGTTGCGGGATTATTCTTGTCTTGGCATTTTGCTCTTCATTCTTGGAGTATTGGATATTACTTGGCTACTTCGACTTGTTGTGGACTTACTCTTATGATTTCTTCTATCACCGTCATGCCCACTCTTTTTGAAAAGCTGGACCTGAGATAAGTTTTCTTTTCAAAAACTTGTCAATGTTACATTATATTTTAGATTGTTTTAATTAGTATGTGAATACGATTTAACTGATAAATTGCCATGCTTTTAGATTATCAACACTAATATATGCATGTATGATATTAGCATTATTAATCCTCTTGTTGTTTAGTCTATTATCACTTTTCTTAATCTTCTATGATCTATAGTAGAACCCTTCCACTTAAGCTATATGATCTTACTAGTTGCATAAATAGATGCATTATAATTGATATTTGTTTGCAACTTGATATTATGATGTTCTTTATATACATATATATATATATATATATATATATATATATATATATATATATATATATATATATATATATATATATATATACATATGTCTATCTTGTATCCATGAACTATTTACCTTGCTCCTTCCTGTCCCATTGAATTTAGATCATAAGTATCTATCATTTCACTTTAATATCTTTAGGTGTTACTAAGGATGATTATGTGTGACAATGGGCTTAAGTGATTCTCTTAAAGCATGACAAGCTTCCATTTCAAATCCTTCACTTACAACTTCTTGATTATCATGATCAAAACATCATGTTTAAAACTTCTCTCTTTTTGAATGATATATTTTTTTTTAACTAAAACTTCTTTCATAACCATTACTTTAATCAAAAACAAGATTGATTTTTTTTTCTTCACATTATGAAACAAAATTCAATCTACGTTATTGTAATGCACACTTGAATTTACTTCAAAACATTGTTGAATAAAACTAAAAACGTTTTGCTTAAAACACATTTAACTTTCTCACATGTGTCATACACCTCTATTGGAAATGACATTCACAATTTAATCAAATCATTTCATGAGAATCATGACTTGCCCATATGGATCTTGTTTGTAACAAGTCTTAAAGTCCATATAATCATATCCACCTATTTGTTACTTGTTAACAATCATCAACATGTTTGCTCTAGGCTAAAAGTTATCATTTTCATATAGTTGCACATTTAGCTTATTTGCCTTATTGCCTCCTTGATTGCATATCTTAATTGATAAATAAATAGATAGCATGATTATTAGAAACTTATTGCTTATTTCAATTATTTCTATATCACTCTCTACATTCATGAATAGTATGCCCTATATTGCCTCAAAGAGTTGAAATTACTTGAATCCAAATCCGAAAACAAAACCGTTTTGAAGATTTTCAGCCAAAAACCCATTTCTGGCATTCTGGGAATCACCAGATGGGCGGCCCCCTTAATTACATAAGGCGGCCCCCTTAATTTTAAGGGGACCGGCCCTTAATTAAGGGGACCGGCCATCTGATGGTCGAGGATACTGTTTTCTTTATCACTTTTTGACCCATTTCAGCCTATACTTCCCAAAATTCACAAACATATTTTGTCCCATGTTATCCCTCAAAATTTACCTTCCTAAACTACATTTCTCATACACTATAAATACCCTCTTCCCATCATTAATGCCATCACACCCAAACATGTCATCTCCCAACAACCAAAAACCTAAGATTTCAAGAACCGCAAGGATCTCCGTTAAACCCGTTTGGAGGAGGAAACTTGATTCTTGTAATAACTCAAGTGATGTTGTTCCAAGTCAACCAACTACTAAACCTCAAAACCACAACATTGATTCATCTCACAACCTATCACCCACTCATTCCCTCATTCATGCTTCTTCTTATGATGAGCATGCTCAATCCCAAAACATCAATCCTAATCTTTCAATCAATACTTCACATGTTGCTCATTCAACAAATACATCACCCACTCATGAAGAAACTCTCCCACACATTTCATGTTTTCATGACTATCCAAGCTCAACCATGTCTCCACCACCAAGAGTACCACCACCACATCCTACAATTTCACATGCCACTCCCATGTTGCATGTTCGAACTTTCACCCAAGACAACTATCAAGCTCCACCACCATCACCTTCCTCCGAACACTTGAAGTTCGTTGAGGAGCTAAAAGAGGCACATGAGCTTAGTGATCTTTTAGCATTACATCTTGCTCAACGCAATTTGGATCCACCACAATCAAGCTCACCATCATCACCACATAACAAAAACCAAATTGAGAAGCATGTTAACAATTGCCCTTGTTGCATCTTCCTTCAACAACAAACCATTGCATTGAATGAGCACTTTACTTGGATTGAGTATCTTCTTACTAGATCTCAACAAACACCATCACTTGAACAACATCAAAACTCTCTACCAACAAACCCAACTTCAACTCCACCACCTCCAAGCTCCACATCTCCAAACTCACCAACATCCATGCAACCAAAAGTTTACTTCCACTAAACCACCAAGCATTTTATATGCTTATGTTTCTCATTTTCAAATTAGACTCCTCAACCATTTTGGGATTCAAGAAAGTTTGGTGACACTCCTTGTTGGCACATTAGGATGTTCTACTTTGTTTGTATTTCTATTTTTATGGCCTTTGTAACAATGATTATGGGTTGACATAATCATTTCTTATTATTGAATGATTTAATATATGTTTCGAATTATCCTTGCCATGCTTACTAGTTGTTGATGTTATGATATATGTGTTTGCTTGTGCCATGCTTGTGCTTCTAATATTTTTCTTGCAAGAATTCCATTAGTCGAACTCTTGGTGCCCTCAAACGAGGGGGAGCATACATCAAGGGGGAGTTTTCTACCCGTGTAAACTTCTCTCACGAAGCTTAGTCGGCCTAACCTTTTTGATTCTACAAAAAGGGGGAGAAGTGAATGTAAACTTACTAAATACTTGTCTAAAAATTAATTTTTGGATTTAATAAGTTTAGGTTTTGTAATCATCAAAAAGGGGTAGATTGTTGATATAAATAATTGACTAAAAACATTATTCATATCTTTCGATATCTCTATGTTTTGATAATCACAAAACTTAAATTCATCAAACCAAATATTATGACGTAAACAAGTATTTAGTGGTAAATAATCACTTTCACCAACTAATCACTTAAGGTATGAATAAACAAAGTGTTTAGTGCAATTTATGATCAAAGGGGTATTTAATCAACTAATACAAAGTTTATTTAAATTATATAAACATATTATATATTTTTGAAAAACACTTTCGGTAACAAAGAAAAATGTTTTAATCATACTAAACATATGATTTCAATTTTTTAACCAAAATCAGTTAGTTTTTCACCAAATAAACTTTCCCCACTAAAAGACAAAGATTCTGGCCGTTTCAGCTGGGCGGCCCCCTTAATTATAAGGGGCGGTCCCCTTAATTTTAAGGGGACCGGCCATGATTTAAGGGGACCAGCCACGTTCCTCTGTCAGAATCTGTTGCCTATAAATACCACCTTAAACCTGGATTTTTTCCTTACCTTTTTGCACAAAAACTTTCTGATTCAAATCTCCATTTCAATCCTAAAAATCCTTTGATCATACAATTCATAAGCCTTTGTTTCCAAGTGATTCAAAGCCTCATTCTTTCAAGTGCAAAGAGAAGAATACTCCTACTTATCAAGACTAGGAGTATTACAACTTAGTATCATCTTGCAATCTAAGTTGTTTATTTAGTTCATCTTGTATATCATTTTATTCTTTGTGAACATTGTGTATACATTGGTTAGATAGATTTAGATATAGGATCTAGATCCATTGAAGGTGTGAAGTTGTACTAGTTGTGAAAAAGTAGAGGTGGATAGGATTTGGGTTAGAAGAAATAAGTCGTAATTGCATATTGAAGTGGAGATAGTTGTGAAGACAAAAAAAAGTTGAAGCTTTGAAGTTGAAAAGACCTTGAAGCCTAGAAGTTGTGAAGTAGTACATATCTTGGGGTAGTGGATAGGACTTAGTAGTGAAGGTGTGAAGAAACAAGTGGCGTGAAGAAAAAGAGTTAGGAAGTATTAAGTTGTGAAGAAGCTAGAAGCAAAGTAGAAAGTTGTGAAGAAAGTTGAAGTGTAGAAGATTGGTGTGTAGAAGATAGATGTGAAGAAGATTGGTGTGAAGAAGTTGTGTTGAAGTTGTGATTGTGGTGTGACATTGTTGTGGTGTGCTAATTGGTGTGTAAGGTTTTCTCCGCCATAAAGGAGGTTTTTTGATCTAGTGAAGAAAACTCTCGAGTAGGTGACTCGGGGAGTGGAGTAGGGCAAAGAAGGTGTCCTTGTAGCCGAACCACTATAAATCCTTTGTCTCTCGGTTTGATCTTTCCATCTCTCACTCCTTGATTAATTACTTACTTGCATATCATTCATAGTTACAATTGCTTGTGTGGTGCGTATGTTGATTTCACATAAAGATCAAACTAAAACTCATTCATAATATTAGTCTTTCAAAAACAAACCAAGTACACAAACTTATATTAAAACACTTATACATATATATATGCTTATATATGGTATACGAAATTATAAACTTTTTCCAACAATAAACTTAAGTAGTGTTTATACTAAATCGTAAATAAACTTGTATCTATATTTCCGCATTAAAGATTTGAAGCTTTCATCTAAACTTTGAAGCTAACTTTTACAAAAATAATAAAACGAAAAAAATACGTAAAATGTTGGGATCATAGTTTTCACTATTTTATCAAGTCTCGGTCATATGTAATAATGTTTGGTTGCTTAACTATTATTTACTTTCATTTACTAAATGTATTAAGTTTACTAGGCTTAAGGTATGTAACCCATGGGCCTCAAAGCCCACGAAAATGATGAAAGGAAGGAGAGGGAGTGTTGCCCTAGCTCCTTCCCTATATATAGAAGCCTTAGGTCATTTGTAAACTTGGTTGGTTATTTGATTTCTTAAGGAAACTCTTGCACTTATATTTCTCTTATTCATATAATCACCCAATCTCTTTTCCCATCTCATTTCTATCATTATTATGCTTGTGTTTACTAAATGGTGACCTAACAAGTGGTATCATTCGCCATATGAAGGTGTAGCTTTTGTTTTTTCATTGATTTCGTTTCTTTAACTTGTTTTTTAATCGACTTTTTTGGTAAAATTTTCGTACTTTTTGCTTGTTCTTGGTTTTTTTATCACATATTTGCTTACAAACTTGTGCTACAAATCAAAACAAACATAAAAGTTTCAAACTTTTCTCAAAAATTCGATTTAGGGGGGCTTGTACTTATTTTCGCAATTTTAAATTTTTTGAAAAGTTCTTAAAATTTTTAACTTTCTTAAAGATCTCTTCATTTTACACATAAAAGTACAAGAATCTTGAAATAAAAACGAGTTTTTGGATTGCTTTCTTTGAAAAACAAAATCTGCCAATTTTCGAAATCATACATTTGACCAAAGTTTCGAAATCACAAGCAAGTGCTTCTAATCGACTTACGGATCGTGTACTCAGTCTCTTCTCTCTTGTATAAGAAAGAAAAGTACTTCGACATTTGGTTTACTTTCGAAATTGTATAATTTCGAAAAAGTGCTCGTGCCTTTGTGTTTTCGACAACATCAATTTTTTCGAAATCACACTTCTTTCGAAAACTTGTATAAGTTTCGAAATCACAACCATCACTCAGTTTTTCGAAAATTTCTTAAGTTTCGAAATCCCTAAAGTTTCGAGAACTTGATTTGTTTCGCAATCTCAGTATTTTCGAAAACCTGAAACTTTCGCAATCCCAAACACAGGAATACAAAAGTTTTGCAATCCCTTATTTCAGCAAACTTTCGCAATCCCTGTTAACCAAGGTTTCGCAATCCGAAGTTAAGCAAAATTTTTGAGATTTGGCTAATTCTATACCTTCTACAAGATCCATTTTCTACACAAGTGTTCTAAGATGTCTCAACCACCTAATTACTACTTCCCTCATACTCAGCAACAGCAACATCAGCAGTATCAGCAACAACAATACAATCAGCAACAACCGTATCAACAACCTTCACAATCACACGTTCAACAACAACCGTTTAATCCACTACATCATTACCTAATGATGCAGCAACATCAAATCATTCCTCAACAACAATCATATCAAATGCCACAACAAAACACTCAGTTTTCCTCCAAACAACCTCACTGGTTTGACAGAATGTGTGAAGTTATTACAACTCAACAATCCCGACATGAGGTAGGATCACTTGAAACACCTTCAATGCTAACACCTGGGAACTATGTTCAATGGTCAAGTCGATTCTTACGATTTCTTGAACTTAAGAAACCTCATGGGAAATTCTTGAAGCAAGTGATACTTGAAGGACCATTTGAGTGGCCAACAAGATTTGAAGCTGGTGATCCACATGCTGATCCTCCACGTCTTCCTGGTGATAGACCCCTTCCAGAATCTGCACTCACTGAAGAACAAAAACTACATCGTGAAGCTGATGAGTATGCAATGGCTTATATACTTCAAGGTATACCTAATCCAATCTATCGAAGTGTCGATGCTCAGAAAACAACCAAAGCTATGTGGGAACACGTTCATCTCCTTATGGAAGGCACTCAATTGAACAAAGATGATATGGAATCCAAACTCTACATGGAATACACTGACATCACAATTGAACCAGGAGAGTCACTTGAATCCTACTATCATCGTTTCACAAATGTGGTCAATGATCTGGAACGTCACAAAATCACAGTACCAAGGATCACTGTGAACTCAAAATTTGTTGGTAGTCTTGGCCTGATTGGCATAAATATGTGACATTTGTTCGTCAAACAAAGAATCTTCATGATGCTCCATATGGTTTCTTGTATGATTTTCTGAAACACCATGAACCTGAAGTTGAAAAAGATCGAGCTCTACGAGGAGGATACACACCAACACCTACACCAAATTCTTTGGCACTCGTAGCTCAATCTCCCTATGCTCTACCACCAATGTCAAATCATGCATATGTTCAAGAGCAAAACTACTTCAGTTATCCACAATCTTCCACCTCGAACCAAATGGTCCCTTATGATTCATCTCCACAGTATGCTTCTACTCAACTTGTTCCGTTAAACAACAATGATGCTGTGTACTACTCCAACTCCAATGAAGATGACGATGATGACTTTAATACGTTGAATCAAGGACTTGCTCTTATTGCTCGTGCTTTTAGCAAATTCTCCAACAAAACAAACAACCGTCAACGTTCATCTTCTAACACAAGGAATCAAGCTGTTGTCAATGATGGAAGAGTGGAAATTCAGAATCGTAACTATGGTCGATCTGGTTCAGGAAGCTCTTCAGGAAATTATGGGAATGGTCAGAGGTTTAGTAACAATGGAGGGTTCAGGAACAACTCAGGATCTTCTCAGCAAAGGTCTGAACCAGTTACTACTAGGAACTCCAACTCAGGGAATGCAGTGTGGTGCTATAACTGTAATGAACAAGGTCATATAGCGACAACATGTCCCAAACCGAGAACTCGGGGTAGTAAGTTTCACAAGCAGGCATTACTCATGGCTCTTCAAGATGAAAAAGACGGACATTTCCCTGAACAAGATAACAACTTCATGGCAAATGTGAACAATGATGATGACATGGAAGATCTGGAAGCCAATGCAGCTGTGATGCTTATGGCCAACATGCAGGAACTTAAGCTTAATGATTCAGGTCCAGTGTATGACACTGACGGCTTGTCTCAGGTACATGACCTCAATGCATGCTTTATTAATGATATAGTCTCACCTTCTGCTTATGAATCAGATATGGCACAAGTTGTTCCATTTAAATTATCTTCATCTTCTCAAACAGATGAACAAGTAAGCACAGTTGTCATATTTGATGATGACACAGTTGTTTCATTTGATGATCCTATTGAGAATGATAAAAATGATCATTTAGAACAACATGAACCATCATTTGATCCAGACCCTGACCTAATATTGTTATCTAAACAACTGGATGCTCAACAATTGCAAATCATAAAATGTAACGAGAAAAATAAAGTTTTAAAAGAACAAAATGCGTCACTTGCAAGAGATATTGAGTGTTATAAAATTCAGCTTTCAAATCAGGAAGACAAGATTAAAAATGCAAAAAGTTTTGAAAAAGCTTTTCAAGATTCTTACAATAAAGAACAAGATCTTCAACGCAAAATGCAAGATATAATTGAGTCAAACAGAAAGTTGATTTTGAAACTCGAAAGTGAAAAGTGTGAATTGAAAATGCAAGTTGAACGTCTTCAAACAGTTCTTTCAAAAACAGAAACAGAATTGTCAAATTGCAAAAAAGAGTTTTGTGAACATAAAATACGAAAAAGGAAGTATATAGATGACTTACTCGGTGATATTGTTGATCTTGAAAAACAACTCAAAGAATTTCGTCACATTGTTTACAAACACGGGAACTCTGTCACAACGATTCAGAAATTTGCTTTAAAACTGAGACCCGATAAAGGATTTGCACTTTGCGATTTCAAATCAATGTTTCTTCATACAGCATTCAAAGAAAATCCTAAGATTTACAGTATAGATCACATGTTTGATAATACAATTGTGCGTGCTGTTGTTTTTGACACTGAGGAAGAAGAAGAACTTGAAGACGAGAGTCGATCAAAAATGAGTTATGTTCAATATTGGACACCATATGACTATTCAAAAGCTCTACCTCTTTCTAAATCTTTTATTACTCAAAAGGACGTACCTGAGAAATCATGGTTTGTCGAAGAGTCATATGTTTCATCTTCTAATGCGGCCCCTGTCCAAACTGTAGCACAAATAAATGGTCCTTTACCATCATCCGGTGAACTTTCACCTTTACCGAAAAGTTGTCGTGTCTTAAATTATTTCAAAACTTTTATGGAAGACATCGAAATTTTGGAGGAAACAATTGAACGCAATTCTGAAATAAAAATTGAAACTTTTCAATCCGCTTACGAGCGCGAAAAGAGAGATATTTTTCAAAAACAAATGTTGCCAATTGTCAAACACCTCCGTCTCTGTGCTACACGTTGGGATCAGGAACTTCAAAAGGAGGTCAAAAATATGATAAATGTTTTCAACGCAACTGAAAATGACATTTTGGTTCAAAAGCAAAGAAATAGAGTTTTAAAAAATGATGCTGATCGACTCTTGGAACAAGTTCTCAATGCTGATATTTTGTCTATTATCATGAATGATCTCTATAAATCTGGTACTTCTATGCGTGTAGATGATCTTTGTGTTGATAATAACTTGTTAAATGTGGAATTAGAGACACTTAAACATGAGAATGACAATCTGAGAAAAACGAATGATGATGTGACAAAACAATTTTCAAAAGAAATTTGTCAACTCAAACAAAGGCTTGAATGGTGTCAAGCTCAAAGTCTTGAAATGGAATTGAAGCTTCAAAGTCAAAATGTTTCAAACTCTTGTCAGATTTGCAAAAACAACGAGTCTTTAAAAAGTCTGTGTCTTCGATATGAGAAAGAAATTGCGGATTTAAAAATTGAAAACACCGAATGGCAACAAAACCGCGATGACATCAAATATTGCAATGGTTTACTTGAGTCTGAAATCCAGGATAAAAATCACATCATCATTGATTTGAAAGAGAAAATTAAGCTAATTCAAAAGGGAAAGATGGTTGACACCACGGTGATAGCACCAGGAATGTATCAACTAAACAAAACTGCTAAAGAAAATGTCATTCAAAACACTAATGTTGATAACTCCACTTCTACAGGACTAGTCTCCACTAATAGCGTTAGCAGACCCAAGCGAAAAAGTAAAAAGAAGAATAGGATCTTGCAACGTAAGAGAGGACAACTAGAAGCTCAAGAAGTAGAAGATCAACTTAGGAATTTGAATAAAACTCATGTTGCATCAGATTTAGATTCTAATCTGGCAAATTGTAATCAAAATCTAAATGTAACGAATGATGAACCTTTAAATGTTTTGAATATTAATGCATCTTGTGTGTTTTGTCGTAAAAGCGTATCATCTAGTGATCATACAAAATGTTTAGCTAATTCTCTTCTCAATCGTCATAAGAAACGTAGGACACGCATTCCTTCTTGGCCCACTACTGCCTCTAAGTCTAATTTAGGAAAGTCGTCTTCTACGGTTTCTAATGAAGTTGAAGTTACCCCTATAGGTGCCGAGAACAAATCTAGGAATGAGCCAACTACTAGTGCATTTAACATTAAGAAAGCAAAAACTAGTTGGAACTGACAACGTTGGTTACAATACAAACCAGACTTTAAATGGATTCCTAAATTGTTGAATACATGTGTTTCTAACCAACAGGAACCCGCACTGTCTTTGGGTTCCACCCTTACTTCTGTTCCATCTGTGTCTTATTCTTGTGATGCAGGTGGTACAGATCGTTCTCTGGATTGTTGATAGCGGATGCACCCGACATATGACAGGCAATCTCAAACTGTTACACAACTTTGTCTCAAAGTTTATTGGTACTGTCAGATTCGGGAATGATCATTACGCTCTAATCATGGGATATGGTGACTATATCAGCGGGAACATTGAAATCAGTCGTGTATATTATGTGGAAGGCCTTGGACACAACCTTTTCTCTGTTGGTCAATTCTGCGATGGGGATCTAGAAGTTGCATTTCGTGAGAAAACTTGCTTTGTTCGTGACTTACAAGGAAACGATCTAATGTCTGGCTCACGTGGCTCCAATCTTTATACAATATCAATGTCAGATATGATTGCAACATCTCCGATATGTCTTCTCTCCAAAGCAGAATCAACTAAATCTTGGTTATGGCACCAACGTCTTTCGCACTTGAATTTCAAAATAATGACTGACCTTGCTCGTTACAAACTTGTTGATGGATTTCCAAGATTCCGTTTTACCAAAGATCACTTATGTTCTGCCTGTGAACAAGGTAAAAGTACTCGGGCTCATTTCCCTTCTAAACCTGAGCACAGTACTAATCATGTATTACAATTGCTACATATGGATTTGTGTGGACCGATGCGTGTTCAAAGTATCAACGGTAAACGCTACATTCTTGTAATTGTGGATGATTACTCCAGATGGACTTGGGTTTATTTTCTACGAAGTAAAGATCAGGCTCCTTCAATGATCATCACCTTTCTCACTAAAATTCAAGTTCAGTTACGCAACACGGTACGAATAGTCAGAACTGACAACAGAACTGAATTTAAGAATCAGACACTTAGGTCATATTATGAGAAAGTAGGAATTGAACATCAAACATCTATTCCTAGAAGCCCAGAACAGAATGGAGTTGTTGAATGACGCAACAGGACGTTAGTGGAAGCTGCTAGAACTATGTTGATTAATGCTCAATTACCAGATTACTTGTGGGCGGAAGCTGTTTCAACTGCATGTTATACCCAAAACCGTTGCATGATCACAAAACGCCATCGCAAAACACCTTATCAAATTGTTCACAAAAGGAAACCGAACATCGATTACTTTCATGTATTTGGAGCACTTTGTTATCCGAAAAATGATCGTGATGATTTAGGTAAACTTAAAGCAAAGGCTGACATCAGAGTGTTCGTTGGATACTGTGAAAATTCAAAAGGTTTTCGGATATGGAATCGTCGTACAAGAGAAATTCAAGAAACCATTCACGCTAATTTTGATGAACTCACACAAATGGCTTCCGAGCAACACAGCTTAGGACCCGAATTCAACCGTCTTAACTCTTCGGCATCTTCGGCTGAACCATTGCCACTCAATCGCAAAGAATTGGAAACCCTGTTTGCTCCACTGTTTGATGACACAATTGAATACCGTCCTACTGAGGTCTCACCTAATTCCGCTGCTCAACCTGAAAACATTCCAGTACCAGACTCACCTTAACAAACTACTACAAGTGTTGAGAAAGACGGTCCTCCAATTGCATCACCATCTACAGCAGAACAAACTGTTTCTAACTCCTGTCATTCAGCTGAAGATCCCACACCACAATCAGTTCCACAACCCGCAGAGCATGATCCTGATGCGTTCTTTAACCCGTTTGCACCAGCTCCTACTGTTCCTGATATAGCTGAGTCGTCAACACGCAATTTGGATCCTGCTAACATGCGAGATACTTATCAACTACACCCTTCAACACACAAATGGACTCGAGACCATCCACTAGTTCATATTATTGGCCATCCAGATGCACTTGTTATGACAAGACAACGACTTCACACAGATGGAGAAACTTGTATCTATGCACTCACAGTTTGTCACGAAGAACCTAAAAACATTAAAGATGCAATGACTTATGACAACTGGATTGAATCTATGCAAGAGGAATTTCAGCAATTCATACGATTAGAAGTCTGGGAATTAGTTGAAAGACCTGACGGAGTCTTTGTCATCGGATTAAAATGGATTTGGAAGAATAAGCTACATGCTGAAGGCACTGTCATACGTAACAAATCACGCCAGGTAGCGAAAGGATACTCTCAACTAGAAGGACTTGATTTTGCTGAATCCTTTGCTCCAGTGGCTAGACATGAAGCTGTTCGGATCTTTTTGGCTTATGCTGCACATAGGAACATGGTGGTTTACCAAATGGATGTTAAAACAGCATTTCTTAATGGAGAACTCCGTGAAGAAGTTTATGTTAGCCAACCTGAAGGCTTCGTTGATCCTGAGCGTCCTAATCACGTTTACCGACTCAAAAAGGCACTCTACGGACTTAAGCAAGCCCCACGGGCGTGGTATGACAAACTGTCCACTTTCTTACTGGCCAATAAATTTTCTAAAGGATCGGTGGATCCCACACTATTTACAAAAACCTACGGGGAGGACTTGTTGTTCAAATATACGTCGATGACATCATTTTTGCCTCAACAAAAAGAAGTTACTCTAATGATTTTGCAAAATTAATGAAAGATAATTTTGAAATGTCCATGATGGGTGACCTTTCGTTCTTTCTAGGACTACAAGTTCATCAATCACCCCGTGGAATTTTTATAAATCAGTCCAAATACGCTCTTGAAATTTTAAAGAAACATGGGATGATGAGTTGTGATACTTATAATACACCGATGGGCTATACCACAAAACTAGATGCTGACTTACATGGGACTCCTGTTGACCCTACCAATCTCTTATTCATATAATCACCCAATCTCTTTTCTCATCTCATTTCTATCATTATTATGCTTGTGTTTACTAAATGGTGACCTAACATAAAACTATTCAACCCCCCCTTCTAGTTTTCCACATTTTATTCTAAATGATCGAAGTGAAACCATTTTTGAACTTGTACTGTAATACCAATTGAGTTACACCCCAACTACATATATGCTTCCGCTGGACCCGATCTTTGGGGGTGTGACAGATTGGCATAAGAGCTTTGGCTGTAGCGAACTAAGTGTTTTTAAAACCTAGACTATAGCTACTTTCAAGAAACTTAACCCTATGACCGTCACGTGCCTGCCTGCCAAGCTGAAGCCTCATTTGTGGTTAGTTGCTGACATAGGTGATGAGATTTATGTCTCATTATCTGATATATTATATTCATTTATATTAGTGGATTACTATAATTGTCTTTCATGTAAGCATGTTCACGTATCGTATATGTCACCGCATTATGTTTTTCCTTGCATAGTTTCATCATTTGACCTCGAGTTTGGTCACCTGCTTTAGTCTTTCAGAACGTCTTGGTATTTGTGAAGGACATAGTCTTAGTATGACTTAGCTGAGTATTTCAAAATTCATGGAACCTCAGAGGGATATAGACTGGTCATCTATATTCAACCCGGGATAGTGAGATATAGGCTGACCACCTATGTCTGACTCAGAAATGAATTTTGCAACACTGAGAATAGTTATAATAAAATTTTGTCTGGATTGAATGCTTTACTCGATTTCCAAATGTTTCATGCATTTGTATGTATACCCTCGTTGTCAGAACATTCATACTTTTTATCACTTCGTGAATCACCGATTGGAAGCACGTCAACTGGTCATTTCATTTCATGAATCTTCACCTTTATGCACAATACACTTACATCACAGTATTTTCTTTTATCACAATCTCATTTTGTCACAGTTGTCACAGTCTCTTCCCTTCTCACCATCACTATCATTTCCTTTTCCCCATCCCCATATATATATAAGGAATTAGCTAACACTCTATGGATTCCGATGTCACTTATCACTCACTACTCCCTATATTGATAAGTGGATATTATCAATGACCTCTAGGAAATACTTTCCATACCATCTATAAGGAGAATCCCTCGGTACATTAAGACCATTCAAAACTCAACAGAAATCTCAGGATATCACAAAACTATTCGAACCACTATCACTGGCCTGATCACCAAAAATTCTACCATCTAGAAAGTATTGGCTTGACTGAATTACAGGATTAGTTTCGATACGAGTGCTCACTAAGCAACACCATAGGGATAAATCCAACCTCTTAACCGAGACTATGGATTGAACATGTCCTCATCAATAGACTCTATTCAAACATGTTAGACACCTATGCATTTGTGCAGACATACATGCCTGGCTATTCTCTCCAAACTACCGTTATACAAAACATATATCTTGTAAGAAATACTTTTATGAGGCAATTATTTTGATAAGCAAATTTCTTTTGGTTAATCTTTTACAAAACTATTGAATGTTAGGAAATTTTAAACATCGATCTTTGGTAAACCATATTATCCACCTTATGTTGAAAACTGTCCTATCTTGCATAACTATTAAATTTTGAAACATCAAGAAAAATATTACTTGGAAAGCCGTTTGCTTAAAGTTGTAAATTCATTTATTCAGAGAAGGTTTATGAACAAAACACAATCTCAAAACGAACTTTGAAAAATCAATCACTATATTACATCAATTATACTTTTAGGATTTTGTGATTTGATGACATAGATCTTGGGGAAAATCTTAGTAATGGAGACTAAGCATCGTAGGTGGAGAAAGACTCAATTCATGACATCCTGCGGAGGATCACAACCTTATCCTAATTTATTATTTTCAATAACACCCTTTTATCGGACTTAACCTTGTAAGTGTTTCCACAAGATTCATGATATCCATTTCAATTATTTCTAATAGAGGAATTTAATTCACCTTAAACTCCTAGCGATTACATTAAGATTCCTTTGGAACTACACCACCTATCATCTGCAGACCAATGGTCAGAAATTAGAGAACGATTCAGACATAGGGAGATATGCTCAGAGCATGAGTGATTGACTCTAGAAATGGTTGGACTAACCATTTGCCATAAATCAGATCCCTTTACAACCATAGTTACCGCACGAGCATAGAGATTACACCAATTGAGGCACTCTATGGTCGAAGTGCCAACATCCATTGACGGAGTGAAATTTGGAAAAGCCCAACTCACTAGTCCCGTAAGCATTCATGAAATAACCAGAAATTTCCTACAAATCAAGAATCAGTTACAAATTCGATAAGTTGTAAACCCTTAGAATTTCAACTTCATGGCATAGTCATGTTGAAAGTTCTGCCTAGGAAAGGCATGATACCATTCAGAAAAACTCGGGAAGTTAAACCCAATGTATACTGGACCATTTAATATTTCTGACAGAGTAGGCCTGGTGGCCGTCAGACTTGAACCTTGTTAGAGCTCAGAAGTTTACACGATAAATATCATCATCTTTTCACCTATACCACTCTAGAAACCAACACAAACTGAACTTCGGGACGAAGTTCCTTTTAGAGGGGAAGATTGTCACAACTCGTAATTTCATGTCCTTTTCAAACGTTGAAATTTCATATTTATTTCAGAAGTTACTATTCATTTCTACTATTCACTATTACTATTCATTTTCACTATTCATTTCCAAAATTTTTATTTCATATTCTCGTAAGTTAAACTATTTTAACGATAATCCGAGAGTTTGGCGCTCGTCGGATCATTTTTGCAAAAATCACGAAGCCGTGTCCGAGATTTACTTTTGGGTTTAAACGTCGTTCTAGCATCCCGATATGTCCATAAAACACTATAAACGATAGAAATATGATTTTCTCTCATTTTACAACAATTCTAAAAGTTTTGGAATTTTACGTTTTCCAGTTCAGCGTTTTACGCGAATTACGCGTTTTAGACCCGCGTTTACTGTTTTAACAGCGTTTAAGCAACCCGATGGAACTTACCGTTCATTTTATATTTTATTATGGAGTATTTTGACAAGTTTATTCATTCTTTCAAGTTTCATATATTTACGATACCCGGATTTACGTTTCGCGGCTTAACAATTTGCGTTTAGCGATTATCGGAACCAAAACCGACTCCGTGAACCAAATAACACCAAGTTTACTACATACTCTTCCTAATTTTATCCATGTGCCGCCCCCCCATATCCAAGATACTTCAACTTGACCTCTAAATTACAATAATGCCATTATATTAGATATTGCATTACATAAACACCTTTTTCATACATAAACTACTTTTACAAAATCATAACACAAGGTTTTCCTCTTGTTCTTCCTCCCTAGCCACGACCCAAAAATAAAACACAAGCAAGATCCATCAATTTTTGAAGATCAAGTAATCAAGCTCTACTTTCATTCCTTGTTATGGTTTTGTAATAAAAACTCAAGGTTATTAAGTTTTCATCATCCAAGCTCACAAATCTTTGCTAAGTAAGTTGTCAAACTCATTTTCATTATTTCTTCATGTTATCTTTATGATCATGTGATTTCCATATATGATTTTATGCATATGTTAGTTAATACCACTCTTTATATACATATATATATTTTTGAAACACTAGAAATGGAAACCCTTGTTAGATCTAGTTGATTGGTGATGTTTAGGATCCCATGATACCTTGAGTAGGTGTATGGTAGGATTAGACTAGATTTGTGGTGATTGGATGTAATTTGGAGTGGATTTGGACAAGTATTAAACTAGAAAAATGAATTTTTGCCAGTATATAAATGTTGCTGTCCCATTTTGTAAAATCCAGAAAAATCAGGGGATTCCGGGTAACTTTGGGATAGAGATTTAGAAAATACTTTCAAAAACGAAGCCGTGGGCGAAAGAACGGATTAAAACGAGTTTATAACGAAGGAGATATGATTTTTGCAAGTTTAACGACGAAAACTATTTTCTGAAAATTGTACTTGCTGTCCCACGATTTTCAATGGGCAATCTGAGGTGTAAAACTTGATCTAGCCATCCCGACTTATCAAAAATATATTAGTATGTTGTCTCACGATTTCGGGGATATAAAGAACGTAGAAAACAATCTTATAACGACCAATTATAGAAAAACTACTTTTGTAATACAACAGGTTGAGAGCCAATTTACTCATTGATAAACTCATTTCTGGAAAATTTACATCATTGACAAAACGTTAGTTCACCCAGCCTAGTTTTCAAAACATCCAACCGTTTGTCAAAAGGATTTATAACGAATAACTTATGGTCTTCCAAACTTTCCCGAAAACTGCCCAGAATTTGCCAAAACAGCCCGAACACCTCACTTGACGGCTAATTATCTTTATGATCGAGACCCGTATGGACAAACTTCACTTCTGTGACTTTTTAGATATGTTGAAAATCTTCTTAGAACTACTGAGCTTCATTCCTAACTCTTAATATTCACTATTTCGCGGCTAGTTTTGCGAGACCATTTTGTTACTAATAGAAAATAATACTACGTACTAAATCCTAGATTTTCTAGAAATACCACCAATGTGCCAAATTCTTAACCATCGAAGTACTTATGATTACAAGCTTATTTATGCGACTATCAAACGTTATTTCAAGGTTTTCAAAGCAAAGAATTTAACACTACCATTTATATATACGATATATATATATATATATATATATATATATATATATATATATATATATATATATATATATATATATATATACTGTTATATATAATGTATATATATATATATATATATATATATATATATATATATATATATATATATATATATATATATATATATATATATATATTACGACTAGTTTTATAAGTCTAGTTAGACTTATTTTTCCCAAGTTATGGAAAAACATATTACTTTGACAATAACAAGTATTTTCAAGTTAGGAGTGGTATAGGCATCATGTGCATGTGTATTCATTACATCATTTCATGATCTAAAGTAGATCATTTCCACTCATCTTAGGTTGCGGCTAGTGTTCGCGTCTTATTGTCCCGATCATTTTACTATCATTGTATCATCATTTCGAGGTGAGTCATAGCCCCACTTTTACTTGTTTAATTACTTTATAAACTCTTCGGGGGAGATACATGCTCAAATACTTATTTTATACTTTTATACATTCTGAATTACTTTTGGGGGAGAATACGATGCTTTAATTATTTTTGTACAATGCCAAAGTATTAAATGCCTTACATTGCTTAAGTTGCCTTATTACCACGTCTTGACAAGTCCCCTTTATTATCATGGACCATTAATTAAAGTACGAGCGAGAGTGAGTGAATAGATCTATTGAGGGTGACTCCTCCATCCGTGTTTGGGTTGCTCCAACGGAATTACGGATGCATTTCATGTCTAATATCTTTAGAGTGTCTGGTAAACACTCATTTGGGGCCAAGTAACGTCTAGCTTCGGGGTCATGAGCTTAAGAGCCAATGTAAATTTTATTACTGAAATCTTATTACTTTACTTTTTACTTATGGCTATTGTACATACGATTAAAGTTATATACTGATGGTTTTTATAAACCTTATAACTGATTTATTACTGAATTACGATGCCTTTGCATCAACTTTATAACTGATTTACGATGCCTTTGCATCAACCTTATGACTGATTTATTACTGAATTACGATGCCTTTGCATCCACCTTATTACTGATTTACGATGCCTTTGCATCAATCTTATTACTTTTGTTTACACAAACCAAACATATTACTTTTGGCAGTGGGTCGTAAACACACAGGTTACAAGTCTCTTATAGCGGGACTTGGAACTGAGTGGATTTACGAGGCCTTTGCTGGGAAATCTTTATTCGTATGCATTACATTCTTTTTCACAAGACTCTATGAACTCACCAACCTCGTGTTGACACTTTAGCATGTATTTTCAGGTTTTAAGCAATGGCACGCTACGGGAGGTTTTGGCAGGGCATGGCATGGTCATAGAAGACTCTGATTATTCATTTGGGGACCGTTTTAAACTATTTTAAGGGCCTACTTCCGCACTACTTTTAACAATGTAACTTCAACATTTTTGATTAAACTATTTTATTCTAAATGATTGAAGTGAAACCATTTTTGAACTTGTACTGTAATACCAATTGAGTTACACCCCAGCTACATGTATGCTTCCGCTGGACCCGATCTTTGGGGTTGTGACAAGATTAAAGATCAAATAGCCATTTGGGACCTTGACCTTCTACATTGGTTTTATTTTCCAAAAACTTCACATGTAGATGTTCCTCTACTCTTCTAGTTCTCATGTTGTATACTCTGAATGCTTTGCTATTGATAGAATATCCAACTAAGAATCCTTCATCTGCTTTACCGTCAAATTTTCCAAGATGGTCTAAGGTATTCAGAATTGTCACATGACATCCAAAAGGTCTAACAAATCCTATTTCAAGAGTTCTACCTCTAAAAACTTCATATGATGTCTTATTGTGAGGTTTTACAACTAAAACTCTATTTTGAACATAGCAAGCAGTGTTGACTGCTTCTGCCCAAAAAGTTATAGGCAACTTAGAGTCAGCTAACATAGTTCTAGCAGCTTCTATTAGTGTTCTATTTTTCCTTTCAGCAACTCCATTCTGTTTTAGAGTTCTTGCAACACTAAATTCTCTTTTAATACCTTTTTCTTTGCAGAAATCATCCATAACTCTATTCTGAAATTCTATCCCATTATCACATCTAATGACTTTTACTCTTTTGCTTACTAGGTTTTCTATTTTTGTAATGAAGGTCTAAAGGATGCTAGAAGTCTCATCCTTAGTACCTAAAAAGAATACCCATGTAAATCTACTAAAGTCATCAGTAATAAGTAGACAATATCTCTTATGCAACAAACTTCTAACATTTGTAGGACCAAATAAGTCCATATGCAGCATAAACAATGATTGATTGATAGTTAAAAATTTTGGGCTTACAAGTGGCTTTATGTTGTTTGCCTTTAAGACAAGCAATGCATGTTTGATCATTTTCAAATCGTTTTTGAGGTAAACCTCTTACCAAACCATCTTTGACAATCTTATTTATGGTTTTGAAGTTAATATGACCAAGCCTCCTATGCCATTTCATAGATTCATCCGATGTGGCCTTAGCAACAAGACAAATAAGAGAATCTTTTGGAACAATCTTCTTCATATCAACACTGTACATGTTGCCTTTTCTTGTCAGTAAAGAGAACTTTGTTCAGGCATCTTAAGATTGTCAGTAAAGAGAACTTTGTTCTTTTTGTCACACATTTGTCAGTAAAGAAGTGCTTGACTTTCATCAGGCATCTTAAAATCAGAAGAAAATACAAGACATTCAGTGTCAGTAAAGAGAACTTTGTTCTTTTTGTCACACATTTGTGAGACACTAAAAAGATTATGCTTAAGCTCTTGCACATAGTATACATCTTCAAAATCTAATTACCGGTTTTAATAGTACCTTTACCAGTAATTTTTCCTCCAATTCCTCCTCCAAAGGTAACATAGCCTCCATCTACTGATTGAAAATTTGAAAGATAAGACTTGTTGCCTGTCATGTGCATTGAACATCCACTATCTGAGAATCCTTGATCTTCATTATCTGCTGACGAATGTCCGTGCACAAAAATAAAGGAACTAGTTTTGTTTTGGGATCCAAACCATTTCTGACTTGGATTCGCCTCTTGCATCAACGAAATGTAATCTTTTGAGAATTGTTGATGCAACATTGGATTTAAGAATCCAACATGCTGAGGCCTTAACAGCATTTGCCCTATTTCCCTTAGCAGTGATATGAACTGTTTGGCTATCAGCAGAAACTGATGGCTTTGCAGTTGTATCCTTTGGTTTCCAAACTTGTTTTTGGACTACTGCCTTTGTTAGAATGGGTCTTTTAACAACATTTAATGCATATTTGAAAGTTGTTTTAGCACTTTTAACTGTTGTTTTTGGGTAAACAATCAGATATGGTCTATCAGCAGAAACCATTTTCCTATCAGCAGGAACTGAAACTGTTTTAGGTTTTGTTCTAGTAAAGTTAGAGTGACTTATAGGTGTTTGCCTTTTTAGATTCACCCTATTGTTTGTATACCCAGATACCCATTGATTACAGAAAGCTGCAAGATGGTCAAAACTACCACATGTGTAACAAGCTTTGTTATCTCGTTGTTGGAGAGACTTGAGGCTATACCAATTCCTTTGGTTGCCACTGGGCTTGTTTATGGTTCTATATTTTTCACAATATCTTACTGGTTGCCTAACATGTTTAACATTCTTTTTAGGCTTTTCAGTACTATGTTTTGACTATCTTAGGAATACTTGTTCCTGCTTTCATAACCACTTCAGGTTTAGACATAACCTGTTTAACCTTTTTATCATCAGATGTTAAGTCCTTAATTATTGGATCATCTGACTTTTTACAAGAACACACCTTGTCCTTAGGAAGTGAAGTTTTACTTAAACGTTCACTCTCTTTCAAAGGTTTATTAACAACTACATTAGATTTTGGTTGAACACCATATTTTAATATAGGTAGTTGAAATTCAGGTAAGCCTGTGTGTTCTAGGTCAATTCCTGAGGGTGAAGGAATACCTCTATATGGTGGAGGAACAGATTTGTATCCAACACCAGACTTAGCTTTATTAATTACTTGACATTCAATTAAGTTGGTCACACCCTTAGATGCATAATCTAGTGTTTCTACACTCATTTGAATGTTTTCTTTTGCCTTACTAAGCCTATCTACTTCAGCTTTCAAGTTACTAATGTCAACATCTTTAAATATTATTTCTCTTTCAAGAAGAATTTTGACATCAGTAAAGGTAGATTCATTTGTTTGAAAATGTATGACTTGTTCCTCTAGAATAGCTAAACCTCTTTTATGATTTGTTAAGCTATGAGCTGTATCAATTAACTCTCTCATTTGATTCTCATAACGTTTGGTTAAGGTTTCTAAACTTTTAAGAGCAGAACAATTATTTGAACAAACTTTATCAGATTGTACCTCTGTGGAGAAAGCCATAAGAGTTGTCTGAGGAGAAGTTTCTTCTTCATCAGCCGTAAAGCTCCAATCAAATCCTAATCCATCAATGGCTACCATAGCCTTTGGATTGGTTGATTCCCATGGTTTGGACTTGCTTCCAAAACCTCTATTCTTGCTATCTTGCTGCCTTGGCCTTCTACATTCTCTTGAGAAGTGCCCCAACATATGACAGTTATAGCATTCTATCTTTGACTTTTCAAAACCAGCAGTATCATTGCTGCTGATGGTAAGTTTCTTCCCCGTCCTCTGATAGAATTTCTTAGCCCTCATGCTAAGAAGAGAAATTTGCCATTTTCGGTCCATCTCTTCTAAATCATCATCATTGATTTCTAGAAGATCTTCATGAGTGAGCATGGACCCATCATTCTGACTTGTAAAAAAGGCACAACAAGCCTTTTCATTTAATATACCAAAAGTACTGCTTGATGAACTAGCAGCACCAATTCCATTATCAACCTTTTCATCTTTAACTGGGTTTGAGATACTAGGAGATGACATAAAAGCCATGTTCCCAGTATATGAACTAGAGACACCAGTTTTCTTTACTTCTTGTTCCACAATTTTAAAGTTGCTATACAAATCCATAAGATCCATAGTGTGTATGTCTGGTTTATTCTTCCAAACAACATGCATAGCCCACTCTTCAGTTAAGCTTCTCAGAAATTTTGAGTTTAAATCTTCTTGAGGTATGTCAACCCCAAGAAAAGCAAGTTGGCTCACAATTTTCTGTAGCCTTGTAAACATGTGATCAAGAGATTCATTAATGGTTGATGACAAATTTTAAAACTGTTGCTTAAGAAGAATTTTCTGGGTTTTCTTGGTGGCTTCATTCCCTCCATACCTTGCAACAATTGCCTCAAATAATGACTTGGCATCTTTGAATTTGCTGAAGTTTATAAGTTGATCATTTGGAATGGTCATCATCAGCATACTTCTGGCCTTGAGGTCATTCTTCTTCTTTATTCTTTCATCAACAGTTGTAGGGATAGTTTGAATAGTTGTTATAGCCTTACCTTCAACTGTTGATGTATTGGTTGTGGGTTGGAAAGAGTTTCCATCTTCAATGATTTCCCAGAGAGTGTAATCCTGCACCTGGAAAAACTGTTTTATTCTTAACCTCCACAATTCAAACTCATTCTGTTTGAGAACTGGCAACTTTGCAGCAACATTTGTTTGAATAGATTCTGTATCCATTTCTTCTTCTTCTTCTTCTTCTAAATCAAAGATATCAAGCTGGAAGCTCTGATACCAACTGAGAGGATCACTTGATTTGATCACACACTATGAGGTGTTGGACCTTTGTAATGTGTATATGTGATACTTTGAGTGAATATGATCAAGTATGCGGAATCTACTTAACCACACTTAGAATGTTTATTGGAAATTGAACTGTTATGCTTGTGTTTATTTAACAAAGAACAATGAAAGTATTTCACCAAACGATTCAATATTATTCAAAATAATACGAGTGATCTTCACTATCACTAGGGTTACTAATCTTCATTCTAGCTAGATGATGACTTATCATGTTTAGTCATTAAGATACAACATGTATCTAGGATTACAACTCAATTGGAGTGTTTAATTTGATGACTACAACAAAGATATTTTTCTTGTATATGAATCAGTAGAATAAGTCATACTTATCTACACAGCTGTTGAATGAGTCGTAGCAGCAGCAGAATCCATCAGCGGAAACACCTTCAGTAGAAACATTCTTCAGCAGAAACACTCTTGTGTTTATGAGCAGGAACGTACTTTGAGCTTTATTATCAGGAACATACTTGATGTATTTCCTTGAGCTTTTATGCTGAGTCTTATGATTATTTAATTCCCAACAAAACCTAAGAAAACAAACAAGGTAACCTCGCGTAAAATCGGTGGCAATCTATATATACTAACAAATCCTAGAAAGCAAATTAAGATATAATGCTTGTGGAATGAATGTTTGCAGATTTCCTGGAGTTTATAAAACTAAAGAATTAATAAAAACTTTAAGACTCCGTTAGAAAAACAAAACTCGCGAAATTTCCAGAATTTTACACATGACGCCGTCAGAAGTGACCTACAAAAATCTTTACGTTATGTTTCCGGAAAATTTCTGGCAAAACTTATGTCTTACTTCCTGGAAAATCCTGTGAAACATCATTATGACTCGATACAAGCATTTCACTCTAACAAATACTAATACACATGTTCATTTAATATTGTGGCGAATCAAGATCAATTTCATTCTTAGAAACAAATTTGGGGTTTCCCCTTACACTTAGCTTTTGCAAAATACCTTTATATGAAGTTAAGACGAAGTTAAACAACAAAATAAAGCATTTTCACAATTTTAGTTTGAAACATGATCTACCAACAATAAAAATAAAGCATGCATATGGAAGCAAATAACAATCAAACAATTAAAAATCACACAAAACATGGGTTGCCTCCCAAGAAGTGCTTTTCTTTATTTTACGAGTCTTGTAGCTAGACTCAAGGTCATAGGCTATTACGTGACCTCATCATTGGTCTCATTCTCTAGGTCATCTCCAATCTTAGTTTTGTATTCCGGACCTAGTTGCAAACATTCCTTGTAGAAACCAAGTATTCTATTCATAACATAATCTACTCCTCTACGTCTATCCTCATCATTCCTATAATAAACTGCTTGGTTGTGTTCCTTTTCTATGTTTGATAGAAGGCGGTATTGTTCAATCTTATAGGGCATTTGGTAAGAAATCTCATCGTTCTCTTCCATGAATCTAACTATCCCTAGGGTCGGGTCATAACTCATCTTAGAGGCCTCAACAAACGGTTTTCCGAACACTAATTGACTTAGCCAATCATCTATCACCGGACGAGTATCCTCTACTATTACAAAGTCGGTGACATAAGTGAAGTTTCCTACAAAGACATGCAATCCTTTAACTTTTCCTACAAAATTGCTCATCCAATTCGTGTTAGGCATCATCCTATACCCAAGTTGCTTCTTCATTACCAAATTTTAATAGGTCCTAGTCATGATGTTTATAGGAGACCTAGGATCGATATAAGCTTTCCACACATGCATATGCCCAATGTTAAATGGTATGTTGATATTAGAGGGATCACCTACTTTAATAAGGGGTGAACAAAGAATGTATGGTGTCTCGGGATCATCGAACAGATCCTTGTGATACTCCCGTTCTTCCTTGGTGGGTAACTTATCAAAGTATTCTTCTACGTTTTCTACTTCCTCTAACTTTTCTTCCTTAATATCCTCAACTTCCTTAATCTCATCCCTAGTCCCGGTTTCTATTCCAACTTCATCCTAGTCACTTTCTTCTATGTTCTTATCTATTGGCTTAATAGTGACAACGTTGACAAAGTGGATGTGTTTGGATGATGAAGGGTCCTTAATTTGGGTTCCGCTATTAGTGTTCCTAGTGTCCTTCCTAGGTATAGTTAGCACTTGGTTGTTGAGGGTTTTCAACAAGTTGTCAATCTTATTGGTCATCTCCATTTGTTGTTGATTGAATTCGGTTTCAAACTTAGCTATGCGAGCTTCTTGAGATGCCATAATGTAACACCCCAACCCGATAAGGGTAGAAGTAATACATTACAGTGACATATCAGAACAAAACCCAAACATATGATTTATAATTACAAAAGGAATTCAGGGTTACAAATGAAAATCTGAAACTACAAGGTTACAAAACAATAAATACTATGTCTAATAAAGTGAAACTTCATCTAATCGTCTCTAGTCCAAAGCATAGTCTTCTAAGTCCAGTCACACTCTCTTCCCATAACCCATCTTCCTACTAAAACCTGCCGCAGGAAAAAGGAAATGCGGCTGAGCTTAAAAAGCTCAGTGAACAGATATATAAACAAGATAATGATAATGAAACAAACTGAAGTATAGTGCATTGGGGAATATCATAAAGAATAAACAAAAGGAAATAATAGAAAGGAAAGAAAGGATAGTCATCCACCACGAGCCCAAAAACTCAAAGTCATATATCTCAAAATCATAAGCCGTCAATATCATAATCTCACAATCAGAGGGGATACCTCTCAGGCAACCAGATAATATGAGGGGTGTCCTCATGTATCAAAAGGGTGGAGTAGCTAGCTCCCAGAAATTTGTGAAAGGCGTGTATTGCACACAGCACCAGTCACCTCAAAGTCAACTCAAAGTCATAGTTAAATCCACTAAACAGAACAGATCTAGGATTGCAATCCATACGCCCCTTACTCAAAGTCAATCTCAAAGTCATATACTCAAAGTCATAATGGCCATAATAGTAATCATAAAAAGGGACGGCGTGAGAAATCACTCACCCACACATGAGTCATGCCAGTGGTGCATCACAGACATGCCTATGGTACCTCCATAGGTAGGGAAACATAAATGGCTCGTGTATCAAACTAAGAGTCAGGTCTCAAAGTCATGCAAAAGGTCATATAGCAAAAAGTGCATCTCAAGGTCATATCTCAAAGTCATCTCAAAGTTATAGCAAAGATTCAGAATATCAAAGGTCATAATATCAAAAGTCATATCAATGGTTCAGAATATCCAAGGTTCATTCCCAAAGGTTCATTTCCAAAAGATTCGTTATTAAGTTTCATAAGTTCATAATAAAATGTGAAAGAGTTAAGAGAAAACAGATTTAGAAATTTGATTAATCATTTATCCATTTCATCACAAACATATCCCTTTTTAAACACTCTTCATAAAAGCCAATTACTCCTTCATTTAAAAATGGTTTCGTATCAAAATTATAGAGTGTCATTTCAAAACAGTTTCTTTCCATAACATCAAGTTATATTTTCCAAAAGGTCTTCATATCAAATTATCATAAAAGATGAACCAGAGACATCGGATATACAAAGGTCAGAAGTCATAGTAGTGGTAAAAGGAACGGATCACGAGTCATGAGAAACCTTACTGAAAGGTTAGAATATCTGTACCTTAAACCGCAAGTGCACACATGACAGAAACATAAAGGTCGAAAGCAAAACTCCTTCTTCAGAGAATCTACACGAATTAATGATCGGCTTATTATTAATAACTTATTCAATTCAGATTTCTCATTTTAGTCGGCTTTCCAGTTTTAGTAACTTTCCATTTAAAGTGACTTTCCACTTTTAGCAGGTTTCCATAAATAGTAAGTTTCCACTTTTAGAAAGTTTCCATATTTAGAAAGTTGAATCATTATTAATGGAAATAAAGTATCTTTTAACCTTTTACTCATTTGGTCCTTAGGGTTTCATAACTTTGCATTTTATACCCTTTACTTTCCAAAATTACACTTTAAACCTTTTAGTATTCAAAGTTACACATTAAACCCTTAACTTATCCATTTTACATAATGAGCACTTATTTTATTAAGTTATTCGAATGAATCCTCAATTATTCATAATTTACACTTTAAGTCCCTCAAGTTATAAAAGTTACATATTTAACCCTTTAATTTATAATTTCAACTTTTAATTATTACTAATTACATATTATGCCATTAAATTATCAAAATGACACATAAATCCCTGAATATATTAAATTACTCAAAACAGCTCCAAGTTTCCAGAAATTACATATTTAGTCCCTCTCTTTTAATTATTTTCAAAACAAACCCTAATTAGGTTTAAAACACATTTTAATCCATTTAAATGCAAAACTTACACTTAGCACCCTCATATATATTTTATTCGAATATTATACAGCTCAAATAAAGTTCCAGAATTAACCCTTAAGTTTTAAAGTTTACAAAACTCACCCAAAACATTTACATACAAATCGTATAACACAAAAATAAGAATTTAGAAACCCTAATCCATCCAAATCATTTTTAATCATTACTTAATCATTTAAGAGCCATTAATAAAATCAAAACAAGCCCTAGTTCATAAACCCTAGGTTACACGATTTTATTTTCTTTTTCTCTTTATACGATTTAATCAAAACAAAATAATTACGAAACACAATGTTTTAGGCCATGATAATTCTTCCAACATTTTTACAGATCATATTACATTATAACAAGTGTAAATAAATTGTATTTGGAATTCTTATGGATCGCATGGTGTATTTTACGATTTACACATGTTTTTAGGGTTTTATTTACGAATATGATATAGAGCATGCATGGATCGATTCAACCATTTTATTTGATGTTTATAGGATGTAAGGGACCTGAGAAAAATACCAAACCAAGGCTTGAACGTGTGGAGAGGGCTGTACGATTTATAACCTACGCGTAGAGGCCAAATGATCCAAAAATCACCACGACTTCACCGATGACCTTCCAACCTTGAAACCAATTTTCGTGGGTTGTATATGATGTAAGGAACATCAGAAAAATAAGAAATCATTTTTACAGAGGTCGTATGAAACATAACGAATCGACACAAAGAAAACAATGCTACGATCGTGTAAGGCTTCAACAATTCGAATGGGATTTTTCTTGGCTTCTTAGGATGATGATAACTCACATAAAAATGCTTAGGAGTGCTGTGTGAGTCGAATGGGGGCTATATGATTTTTGTGTGTGTTTTTCTTTTAATCGGCAATTAGGGTTTTGGCATAAAAGGTATGGATTTGATCTAATTGGAGTATGGCTGTGTAAATGGGGAGTCTTGGGCCAGAAATTTCGAGATTTTGGTTAGGAGAAAATCTCTTGATGATTATCTTGTACATTTACCATAATTAGATCCATTTAAATTCAATTTAAATCAAAATAAACCACATATTAAGTCAATCGGCCCTATAGGGGTATTTTGGTAATTTCACCACTTGTATAAATGTTAAATGAAATTGTTAAAAATATTTGGTATCATAACTTATGCATTGTTAGGAGTTTTAGGATTTATTTGGTACTTTAATAAGCTTTTAATTAAATTTCAAATTTGTAAGGGCAATTTGGTCTTTTCACATGTTCTCAGATTTTAGGTGATACAACTTCTTCCCCTCTAAAAAGAAAAAATTTCGTCCTCGAAATTTGAAGTCGCAAAGTTAGACGAAGTCGTAGCAAACCGCAAAAGTCGTCACAACATTCTCACGCCCGGGGAGGTTCTTCCAAAAGATATTCAGACCAACTGGTTTCTCATGACTCGTAGTTATTGTCAAAACAGTTTCAGATTTCTCAGAAGGGCATATCATACTGAATTTGAATCAAAAGGATAATGTACAAAACATAACGGATGATAATCGAATTCTCCAGGAAGAGGTATAAAAATACATAGGATTTTCATCGAATTGATTAGGCGAATCAGATGAGAATACATTGAATTGTAGCAAACATGGGGTGATTTAAGGTTTAACTCTTCAGCTTCTCAGATAGTCTCGGCTTTTAGATAACCTTCCAAAGGTATTCTCATAAACAAACAAGTCTCATTCCCTCAAAGTCCACAATTACATATTTTACTCTAGCAGATCATAATGAACAACTTCACGAATGCGAATCGTATACGGACAGAAAGCATATCGTTAGATATCGTCAACGGCAGAAATTTCATAATGGAACCTAAGATTCTTATCAGAAGTTGCAAAGGTCAGCAAAACACGTGTCGAGAGTCCAATCGTATCGAATTGTATATCAAGGACAGCAGATCAAACGTATAGGTAGAATGAACCTAAAGTTTCACTAAACTCAGATGATCTTGATCGGATGACAGAATTCTAAAGCTTCTAAGGCACTCCTCGAAATATCCTATGATCACCATAAGTACACGTTATATGATGTAAGTATTATCACGTTGGCCAGGCGCCATAATACTGGCATCATATACATATGCCCTCATGATGGTCATACTTTATCTCAAGTCGTGAACAATACAACTTATCTAAATCCACCTAGTCCACCTACAGTCACAGAGGTCACCAGAATCAAACAACATAACTAAGAGAACGAAATTACTTGAAGAGTAACGGAAATCCGAGAATGTCCTTCAAAATTAAGGTACGTCATCAATAGTGTCAATCCTTCAGAATCATCTCGTCCACACAATGTCCGCTTCAAAATCTGTCCACTCAAATACAAATTTCAAAATTTCTTCCAAGTTGGAGTAGTCTGTTTACTCTTGTCCATCTTACCTCATGATTAAGAGAATTTAAAATTCGAGTCTGGTTCCTCAAGCCTTCAGCAACTCTTCTTGGTACTGTGGCGTCGTAGCGGCAGTCTCTGACACGATCACTGTGCATCCC